>CM035133.1:114613206-115860206 GCA_020205605.1 Panax ginseng | reverse complement strand
GTAACAGACGGTCTTCCCCTTGAGACAGACTCCTAAATGAGTCTTCCCACAAGTTTTGCAGGCCTTTATCATCCTCTTTGGGTCTCCTTGCTTCACTTCGGTATTCCTAGAGCTAAACACCTTTCTCTTCTGTCCCTCGCCACTACCGCTGGCTCCTTCGACCTTTACTCCCCCATCCACTTTCCCCTTATTCTTCTTATCCTTGTGGTATTGGCTTAATGCCTCACTACCACCCTCGACGATTATCACCTTTTCTAAAATGGTTCCAAATGAAGTACTCTAGAACACCGAAATACGCTTATAGAGCTAGGGTTTCAAGCCCTGCTCGAACCGTCGGACCTTCCTAACCTCGGTATCCACTTGGTGTGGAGCGAACCTCGCTAGTTCATTAAACTTGGCGGCGTATTGGGGAACTGTCATGTTCCCTTGTTTCAACTCGAGAAACCGCATCTCCATCCTTCCTTGCATGCTCGTGGGAAAGTAGTTCTCGAAGAATATCTCCTTGAACCTCACCCACGTTAGATTCTTTATACCGGCCCTAGCCTGATTGGCTTCCCACCAAAAGTTGGCTTCTCCCTTCATCATATAGGTTGCTAAGACAACCTTCTGGGCCTCGTCGACATTTGCTATCAGAAATGCCTTCTCTATTTCCTTCACCCATGTCTGGGCTTCGATAGGGTCCATAGTTCCTTTGAACTCCGACGGACCCACGCTCTTGAAATCCTTAAAGGTAGTAGCTCGTGCTACTCCTGTATTTACGGGGATATTAGCCCCTGTTCTATTAAAAGCAACTGTTAATAGGTTAACAAACTCCTGCATCGGATTAAACGGACCTCCCTCCGGTTGATTCATGCTAGCATCTTGATTACGTTGTACTCTTCTCGGCGGCATTTTGCTGATACAATAAACACATTTCATTATTATTCCTTTCTTTATTAGTTATCATCTAATATTCAACAATAACTCCAACATCCATTACTCATTGTTTTCCATAAAAAGGCTTATATTCATTCTTTGTAGTATAATACTACATTGGTTACATTACACAGCCTGAGCTGATTACATTACTATCCCGCTATTGCTTTCCAAAAATTGGGATTTACAAAAGACTACCCTTTTCTATACAAAAGAGGGTTTTATGTCATTACTAGATACAAAAATATTTACATATCTAAACTACTCTATCCACTAATAGATCACATCTGCCACAAGGCATTATCAAAATCTGCCTTGGCAAGTCCGTCAATAATATAACGGCTGATAGTATGCGCGTCGCCTCGCCTCTCTGGGATAACCAACTATTTGTTGTTGGAAATCTGTATGAGAACTCCTATGGATATAGGACATTCTCCCTATCGACTGACGTTTGGTTTTTAGCTCTTCCTTGAGCTCAAAAACCTCATGCTTCAACTCGTGGACTTTGTCCTTAGCCAAAATCCTCTCATCGTGTTCTTGCTCCCATATGGACTCCACGCCCGTCTTATCCTCTATAACCATCTCGAGCTCTACTTTTAGCTCCTTGACCTCCTGACAGTAATGGATATTTCTATCCAATACTGACATGAACAGAGACATCATCGACCCCCCAGGAGCTATCTCTGATGCTATAGCTACTGGATTAAAAGACACTGTCTCCACTTCCTCCTCTATCATCCCATCGAATACTAACATGTAGTCAGCATCATCTGAGTCTCTAGACTCAATAATCACTACATCCGGATCTACTGCTATGGGGTTCGGTAAAACCTCTACTTGGTTCACTGATTCTTCACTAATGGATTGACCATCTACATACATTCCGTTTACTCCTGACATCTACACAAAATAATTAAGTTGATTAGTACACGTCAGTAGAATAATAAAAACACATAACATAATCATAATGCATTTTTATAAGGTTATTTTCTTCTTTTACTTCTTTGACTTCTCTTAAGGTTATGACTTAAGGTTTTTAATCCCCCCTTAAGTTTTATAACCTAAGGCTTTGATACCAACTTGTGACGCCCCCAAATCCGGGTATCTTCCAACTCGACAGATGGTGCTACACGGTACTACCATTCACTCATATATTCAATTGAAAAGTCTCAAAAGAACGAATATGTCTTCTATATATTAGAAATAATATTAAATTCCCCCAGGTTCTTTATAACCCATACATTTGTTCTTGTTATAATATCAAATATATTACAATCATTCACCTATACTATTACATCAGAACTTTAAGGGTTCGTCTTCGCCTTACCTTTATCCTTGCTGGAGCCTTCGGTCTGTTCGATCTTAGCTGTGTTCATATGGTTCAAACAAGAGTGAGCAAGACTAGCTTAGCAAGTACTACAATTCTAATAAACAACATGCTTGAAACATCGAACTCGTATATCTTCAATAAGTGAACAATAGTTACGAAGTACTATCTGTGACACCCCCAAATCCAGGTACTTCATTCCCACAGGATCTGGTGTTCACTTAAACAAACATTCATATCTAACTACTCAATCACAATAAAACTGGATAATAAAACCTTTCCCATTAAAGGATTACATAATAAAATCTCCCAGGTTATCTAACATTTAATACAATCATTCAAATACGAAAATTAAATAAACTTTATTAAAACCAAGTCTAAGATCATCATAATAAAAATCTAAAGTAAAAATTACAAGTCATCATCATTTTCACATTTTTCCCTTTCCTTTGCTAGACGAAGGTTCATCTTCCTTCTCTTCTTTAGCTGCAATGAGTTTTTAAATATGCAAGAGTGAGCAAAACAATTGCTTACTGGATACAATATGAAATCAACAGGAGTATAGTAATAATAACTGCCAATAATAGGCTCATCAACAATGAATAGTACTCTATCATCTATAATTAGAAACTAAAATCCAAAATGTGGAATAAATATAATTGAGGGTCACAAGACCATGAACTATGTCCACAGTTGCGAGTAATCTTTCAACTCCAACTTTAACAGTCATAAGACTATAAGGACTCCTCGTACTTAGGGGGATCAACCCTTCGTACCATGTATTGTGCACAAACATTTAATGCTACGCGTAAGTTATCCCCTAATAATAATAGGGTTGTTCATCTCAGTATTTGGAGCACAAGTCCGCACCAACGAGAGTTTGGTTTGGATAAGCTTTCAAGGGTAATTTGAAGTTCAACGATCATCAACTAGAGGACTAGTTGAATTAATAACATCATATTACAGAATAATCGTAATTGAATCAACATAGTAAACCAAAATCATGCTTTAGGAATAATCTAATAGCATATACTTTGAATAACTATAACATGCATTGCTTAAACAATATTAAGTCAAGGTTAATTAGAATTGAGTACTAAGCATGCATAACAGTTTGAATGATGAAATTCCTCAACATTAGTATAAATAGTTGTGCATGCTAAACAACAAGTTAAATACAAGAATAACTTGTCAACATTAAACCAAAGTTTAGAAAGCTTGCATCATTCATAAGGTAATCGAATTGAAACAATAAATAGTTCAACAAGATAAAGAATTAGAAATCTTGCATTATTATATTGGAAACAATAATTGATTCAATCAAGATCATGAATTAGAACACTTGCTCAAAGAACAATTTAAGCGCTTGCACAATTTTAAAAGTAGAGTTAGAGAACTTGCCTTGCTCGTAGGCTAAATCAAATCAATACGAATCATAATATCCTATAAACATATGTCATCATGACATAATTAGTCATTACCATCTTACAAACATAAATAAGTACGTTCATCATTTAAAATTGGATTTTTAATCACATAATCGAGTTATAACACAAGTTAATTGTTAATAACATACTTATTCATAGTATAGAAATACTAAAATCAACATTTAGCAGTCCAACTATCATCACATAACTTTTCTTAAAATTTTTAGGTGTACAAAAAGTACCTTTGTCGGACCGATTCTTTAACTTCATGGCCATGGCTACGATTTACATTGTGGAGTCGTATTTGCGGCATGGAGATCAGGCTACAAGGTTACGCTATGGCAGCGTGAGCATGGCGCTTCTGGCGCCACAAAGGTCTTACTGAAGTCCGTGTCTTGGCGTTAAATTGCAGACCTCAAAGAGACGAATTTCTAAGAACAAAGATAGAAAAAGCCAATTTTGGCCTACAAGCTCGTTTCTAACAGACCAAATATCATGTAAATCATACAACAACTCCATGTAAACATATTTCACAAACTCTAAACATGATTCTACCCATACAACCACATAAACAACAAAATTAACATACCTAAATTCACTGTTTTTGGCTAAAACTCACTTTTTATATTTTAATGAAAATCAACACTGCAACTTTTTTTTCCAACCAAAACCACTAATTCAAAGTGTCTTTATCATTGATTATACATACTCTAACAAATTAAACAATCAATTTATCAACTAAACCACTAATTCACCCTCAATTTCTACTTTAAGCTAAACAATAAATTTTCATAAAAACTCTCTGTAAAAACATTTTCTTCACAAACATATACATTACAACAATTCTTTGATTATAACCCATGAAAATAGTTTTAACATCACTATTATGATATATAAAGTCACATAACAACAAAAATTCATGCTTACACAAAGATTCTACAGAGAATTTGGGAAGATAAAACTAAACTTTTAAGAACTAAAAGGAATAGGAGAATACCTTGATAGAAGATGATATGGCTAATCTTTTCTACTCTCAAGCCTCCTTCTCCAATCTCTAGCCTTCTTTTCTCTCTTCTTTCTTCTTTTCTTCTTCTTCTCTGAGTTTTCTTTCTTCTCTCTAACCTCTCTCCTCTAACATACGTCTTAACCAAATAACGTATATAGATATTATATATATTAATTACATAATATAATTATAAACATAACTGATATCAGTTATGTGAATTTTAAAATCAAAAGCCATAAGGCTTGTTTGGTTAACCACAAACAAAATAACTCATTAATCCTAACACCTTGTTTGGTAAAACTCAAATAAATTAAAGACTTAATAGGCCTTAGGCCTTGTTTGGCAAAACTGAATTAAAACTCCTTTAAGTTATTTTAATAACTCCTTTATAAAAGGTTATTTGTCACACATTAACTTAATTAAATTAATTCTAAAAACAATTTATCAAATCACTTTAACACATAAATCAATATCACACAATTATATTTTTTTTATATAATTATAACTTTATTTAATCAACTAACACATCCTTTTTAATTACAATTCCAATAAAAGAATAGTAATTCAATTAATCAAAATTCTCTAACTTAATAATTAAATTAAATTAGCAAAATAATTAATTTTCCTTAATTATTTATTTAACAAATAATTAACCACATTAATTCAAATTTGAACAATTATTTATTCAATAATAAACACATCCATTAAATATTTAAATAATTCAATAAATATTTAATATAACAATTAAAATTCTAGAATGTTACACTATCGATAATTCAAAATAGCACTTCTTTTCATTCTAAACGTTTTACAACAACAATATTCAGTAAAACATCAGTTCCGGTCTAAGACCTTGAGCATTTCATAAGTTCCTTTGAAAAGGACATCCCGGCACTAAGTCCGTAAGTCCGACATTTCTTATGAGCACGTCTAGGTGATCAGCCTATAGTACTCTATGTTGATCAACACTACATTCATTAAACGTGTATACGTTTAAGTTGTGGCAACCTCACGTGCCTGTCGTTAAACCACAAAAACATTTTTAGCATACTCGGTCTTCGATTGAAAACCACACCAATATAGCTCGGTAAACATTAATCATGCTTGACAGAATCATAATATAAGTCTAGCTGAAAAAATTGGCTTTGACTTGATCATTCAAGAGTTCATACGAAAGAATACATGAATCACAAAGCTTGTCCAGACTGAACTGGAACAAGGGTTAGAATAGTTGCCTTCAGCGTCTGCTTACTGATTATCACACGTACACTTTAAGTCTCTAAGTCTCTACAATACATGATCATATAACGTACCATATTAGGTCATATGCAATCAAGTAAGTATACTACTATATCTTACCCTTCATCTCAATCTAAATCCTGACTTAGATCTTTTATTTAAGAGTTCTGGCTTTTCATTACGTTCACATTCAATTGATTATTAACCTTTAATCATCATACATTAAGTGTCTAACAATGCCTTAACAATGTTATGATTATACCTTAGTTCATTACTAATGAATTATCTTTCATTCTATATCTGTAAACATTCTTGTATGCCAAAACTTTAGGACTGGCGTTGCGGCGCCGATCATAGATCTTCAACTTCATGGCTGAGACACGGGTTATGATACGACATCAGGAATTGGCTATGCTGGCGCACACTTAACTCTTCATCTCATGTGACATTCGTTATTTACATTGTTGCGCCACCCATTTGCCCTTGGGTTGGCGCCGCAGCGCCAACTCTGTGCCTCAGACAATTTACAAAATTTGAAAATTTTACGAAACTCCCGGACTCATAACTTCTTTGTTATAAGTCTGAATTGGCTCGTTCAAAAGCCTACGATTCACAAATTACATACTCTATGCGTTTATGCAAGAATTTTATCTATTTGACTTCGTTTGCTAAAATTTCACCTCTTAGTTCATTTTAACGAAAATGATAAACGTCCGTGAACGTTCAACGCTCGTTTCTTCGTTCTAAGTCAGAATTAGGTCATTTTCGAGTCTGCAACTCTATAATGCCAAATATGACTTGTCTCCATCGAAAATCAACATTTCCAACTTCAAACCCAAAATACGACTTCTATTCCAAGAATTTTATGAATTCAACGATTATCGTCCAATCGTGTGAATTCTGGCGAAACCTCACTACTAATCATTCTAAATGGATTTTAATCAACATATGAACATTTAAAGTTACTTATTACACCAACTTATTATCAAAGTAGGTTTTGACTTATTCTCATAAGTCAATGACTTATTTAATTTATGAACTACAATTCTCATGCTTATAACTTACTATGAACGTAAGTCAATCAATCAATGTTCTCATACTATATTGAACATACTAACATCATATGACAAACATATGATAATTTTTGTACAAGTTTATCAACTTATTTAGGTTCAAGTTGCTTATTCAACTTATTCGGCTTAAGTTCATTCATCAATGACTACTTATATGTTCTTAGCATACAATCATACTTCTCTTATCACCCTATAATGACAGAGATAGATATATATTAGACAAGAGTCTTACCCTAAAAGCACTTGTACTTCTCTTCTCTTTGGAATCTAGCAAAGAACTTTTGACTTATTCTTGACTTATGTGGCTTATTCTCTCTAACCAATAAGTTACTTAAATTGAGAGGAGTTGAGAGTAATTTTAATCAAGCAATCAAATGAATTAAGAGCTCTCTATTTATAGGCAACCCAAAGTTAGGGTAGAATGGTCAATTAGGCATTGCACCTCCTCAACTAGCCTCCTTACTATTCATTACTTTACAACTAAGTTAACTTGTCTAGCACTCACTTTTCTTGCTCATCACAACACTTGATGACCACACAAAATGCTTGCCCATCAAGACAACCCACATTAACATGGTTTGCTCCATGGATCATGGCTAATTCATTGGGCTTGCTAATTAATCTAGCTAATTCCTTGTTGGGCTTATACTACAATAGTTTGGACTCATGACATATCAAACACTTGGGCTTGAGTATCACTTTTTATTGGATTTCTACCATTATGCTAATAATCCTACAAGTCCATTCCCTTTAATTAAGAACCTTGACATAAATATACCACGTATAATTCTCGTATGCTAGCTCGTATACTAATTCATAATATACGTTATTCCATTCTTCATACATACTCGTATAATACATCGTATCATACTTACGTTCAATAACTCGCACAATGCCTACGCATTATACGATTAACACTTTCTTTTCTTAACACTTAATATTTCTAACGTTCTCCAATTAAGTCCGCATGCGAAATATTACATTTTCCATACTTAGATTATTATTACATAATCCATCTCCCCTTGATATTATAATGTTATGTATTTCTCGAAAATTCAAAAATAATTCCCGAGCGGAAATCGATGAATAGTATTTTTCGCAAAATTTCTTGAAAAGCTTTTATTTTTGTCTTAGAAATTCAAACACTTTAATTCTCCCACGTAGTTAAAATACTGCGACTTTCCGATGTTACTAGGTTATAGAACGACATTCGTCTTACTAACACATAATAATAATAAATAATATTATTTTATTCATTATAAAATTATTTTACAAAGGATCAGAATTCCTCGGTCATTACATAAACCACTTCAAGAACCTGAAAAAGAAAGAACAAAATAAAAGAAAAAATGTTTAAGTAAAAATGGACTAATTAAACTAATATTGCAAAATATTAAAATCTATACTATTCCCCGGCAACGGCGCCAAAAACTTGTTGGCTAATTTCTAGTTACGCACAACACGCAAGTATACGTGGTCAACAAGTAATATAATGATAAGTCAAGTATCGTTCCCACAAATATTAGCAAGAAATTAACCCTCATAATTACCAGCCCTATAGTAATCCAAATTTTATTAAACTAATCAATGTAAGAATTATAACTAAAAATATTAAAAATACTAAGAATACCAAACAATCAACAAACTTAAAAATTGTAATTTCAAACAAATATTGAAGAATTAAGCTTACAATTTCACTCTAAGTATCACTCTGATTATTACTCCTTAATCCAGTTTAATGCACTATCCTAGTTTATTAATCAAGAACACTCAAGTAGAACTAACCACCTCTCGATGCACTAATACCATATTAACTTAAATCCACAAATTAGATAGAATTAAGCTAAACACCTTAATTAACTAATTCACTATATCTCTATGTGAATTACAATCAAAGAAGGTTTAAGATCAAGTTCTTTATCTAATTACATGCGACGCTAGGCATATCTCTACCCTAACATTCATCAAGATTCCATCACAGAATTCAAGAAGACATGCTACATTAACTTAGTCTAGATTCATATATCCTCTCTCGATTCCATACAAATCCACATAGAATTGGTGATCAAACAATTCATACATTCAAGCACAAATCAATATAGATAAACTGAAAGATAGATTATTAAACTGAAAATCAAAGCTACATAATCATTGTTCAACACAAGGATCCGTCATAAGCCTAACAAGTAATTTCGTTCATCGCAGATGAAATAAAAACTAAAATAATTAAAGTAAACATCATGCCAATTAAAAATATTAAACTAAAGAAAAGAATGAATCCAGAACCACCCTTCTCTCTAGCCTCAATCTGTAATTATCGTGAAATCTCCTTCAAAGTCTTCCTCCAATGCTCTTGCTCAAAAATTATCTTCAAAAGATTGTTAATTGATTTTCTGATTTGTCTGTTGTTTATTGTTAATTATATGCCTAAGACACGTATCCTGACTTTAATTCCACGCCCAATTGAGTTCCAAGCCATGCCAACCACTAGCCTTCACGTTACTGCACCAGTTCAAATCAAATAGGAGTATGGCTTTCCCGTACCCCCGCCACGGCGAGGGTTTTTCTCTCTAAATGTCGCCCCAAATGAGTATATCTTCTAGCTAGTTTCAAAGACTTAGCCCGATGGGGGTTTTATGTGTAGATTGTCCACCCCAGCGGGGGTACCTTCTAATTTTGTCCAATTTAAGCTCCTGATCAAGCCAAGTTTTTCCATGAATCCACCTTTTAAGTCCAAAATGCCACGCCACCATACCTAAATACAAAACAACACTAAACAAGTAAAATAAAACATAAAAATAATGAATTAACACAGTTAAGCTTGAATTATGGGTCGATTCGTAGGTATAAAACCCACTAATCAGCCTGCTATAATCCTCTCATATTAAGGAGCCTCTTGGATATCCATAAACTTTATTACCATCTCAGTTTCTGTCATTGATGGAAAGACTTGCGCTGCTAGATGCCTCCACCTTTAGGCATATTCTTAGTAAGACTCAGTACTTTGCTTTTTGACTTTAGTCACTTGGTATCGATCCGGTGCCATTTGTGACTGAAAAATGTACTAATTTAGAAATGCATGGGCCAATTCTTCCCATCTGTGGATTTTAGCATTGTCAAGTCGGGCATACCAAGCTTTAGCCTCTCCAGTAAGACTCTTTTGGAAAAGCTACATTATGAGGCTTTCATCTTCAGCATAAGACCCTAGCTCGCCAATGTATACTTTCAAGTGCGTATAGGGATCCTGCCCCATTGTACTTTTCAAACTCTGGGACTTGGAATTTGTTAGGATATCGAGCCCTTGGGAATATATAGAGATTTGAATAGGTAACACTTCCATAGTTTTTAGTCCCTTTGATTGACCAGATGATTTCCTCCATTTGTTGGACTTTCTTTCTTATATCCTCAGTTTCTCGATCATCCTTGAGTTTTGTGATTTCAAGGGTTTTGTTGGTTCCTTTCTTGGAATGAGGTTTAGGTATCTGGGTTTCCATCTTTCTGTCAATACCCTGACTGTCCCCTGGTGTGAATAACTGGTTGAGTAGGCAATGTCTGGCCCCGAGTGTTTTTACTTTGTTCTTTTAGAAAGACACCTAATTCTGCTATCTGATTCCTTAACCCTTCGAACTACTCGTGAGAGGCAGGAGTTGGATCAGGTTGGGCACTTGTAGCCATGTCTGACTGTGGGCTTAGTGCCTTTTTGGATTTTGAACGGGTTACAGGACCAATTGTTTCCCTATAAAAAGACTATATAGTTTAATCTGGGAAAAATGGAAATGTTACATGCTATGTATGCATCCATGTTTTAGGAGTATAATCCTACAAAATGGATGTCAGCTGTCTTGAAGACAGGATAGCATGACAGGTATTGATATGAAAAGAAATGCATGTTTACATATTCCTTTATATTTTCCATTACATTGAGATTGACATGGAAATTAAATTACAAGTAATTGAAATGGGAAGGTATGAAGAGACTTCTCTTCGCGTTTAGTTTATCAGAGGCTGACTTATCTTAGACTACTCTAGTGGCTTTTTGGCATGAATGTGACGCCTCAAAATCCGGTCTATCTTAACACCCAAATTTTGTACATCACGGTCCCATCTCTTCCAAACACACATCATCATATAGTTAAATATAACAGCATACATTCTCAAATCCCAAGTTCTAAAACCTTATAACCTCATTCATTACAAATAATGATAATTACATTATTTTTTAAATCTTACAAGAGTGACTTTCATCCGCCACCAAGGATACATAACAGTTCATTAAACTATTCTATAGTTTCATTAACTATTCTATATTAAAAGTCTGGGCTTGATCTTCACGCGTATTTATATACTGAATGGCACTTCGTCTGGATACCAGTCAACTTGATCTTTACGGGATCTTCAAGTTCTTCTACTCGTACGCTGAAAAGGTTTTTCATTTAAAGAAAGTGTGAGCATTCAATTGCTCAGAAAGTCATAGCAGTTGAATAAACAACCTCAAGAAATTAAACATTCCTATAAAACTTTAATAACCGAACAAAGGTTATGAAACAGCTTGAATAACAGGAATAATTTTAATTCATATCATTTCAAAACATTAGTCACATTCACTTTGTAATACTTTTATAATTCTACCTTATTTGTACACATTCTGTCTAGCTAGAATCATTATCACAGACTTAACAATAACGGTTCACGAATAAACAAAACATTTTTATATTGAACAATTCAACCACAAAATAGTTCATCTCATATAAACATCGAAGTGTTAAAATTGTGGCACACAGCCTCATGCATTCTACCACCTTGTACAAATATCACACATTCACACCTAGATAAAACTTCTCATGTTTAACATCTGAGAAGTTTAAGAAACTAGCATTCATTTCAAATATAAATGAAGTTAGGAAACTTGCCTTATATGCATGACTCTGACTTACAATTTCTGTTCGAATCGCTCATCACAATCCCTATATATCACATAAGGAATAACATGTATTAATTAGTCGCACATTTGACTTACGCATTGATTTAAGCTTAACTTTACTTGTTAGGGTTCGCGTTTTTGCAATCTAAGTTTACACTACCAACTTTCTTTACCGCCTTATGATTTTATGACCTACGGAGTTGTCTTACTCATACGATCATTATCTTTGATGATTTACATTCTTATTTTCTTCTTATAACTTTTCTAGGACTTAGTACACATCGAATCTCTATTAGTAGTCCATATAGTACTATGAGTGGTTTCCCACAAACAACCAACAAACTAGTTTCCCGTCTCATCTACATTATCTTTCACAGCGAGTTATATCGGTTGCTAGTTTTGTATATACCTCCGCTCTCTGAAGGAATTGTTAGCTCCCATATGTTAACCATTAAAGATTACGATTGTACCACAACCTAAACTTAACTTAACTTATCCAAACCATTAAAGCTATAATGTTCTTTAAGTTACCTTACCATTCCTTATGGCTTTTTGGCAACTAAATGCCATACCATAGGATAGCGTTAATCATTTTACATTACCTTATTCATATCTTATAACGTCCGGATCATTCAACTCGAAACGTCATCCAAGTTATTATTATTATTATTAACTCAGCTTCTTATCGTTATACGTCATTGTCTTTAATTCAGTTTCTTCACCATTCACATGTTTAATCATTAGTCTTCATTACTTTACATTCAAACCATACACGGGATGTAGCTTCTGCCCGTTTAATATTCGCGTACACTCAACCCTCACGTCGACTAAAGTGTTTAACGCTTAAATTTCATTTTAACATTTTCTATCTGACTCATATTCGGACTTCAATTAATCTTGTTACCATTCGTTACGGCTTTTTTGATAATTCATATCTTACTTACTACCTTCGTCAATGTCTAAGTCATACAACCAATGTATACTTAGAACGTTAGCCCGACACGAATACGATTCATGAGGATCGTTTACGTATTTTGCGTTCACATTACATTTATATTCTTTGTCTTTTAATCACATTCAATCTTTTTGTTCAAACTTTACTAAAGGTTTAAATAACTTGATTAAGTGTTACATTATGTGAACTATATGTTCATTATCTTTCCTTATAATTCCCCTAGGAGTTAAGCAATTAAAAGCTCTTCTCTAGGTTTTTCCCTGTAGCGGCGCTGTGGTGCCACTTCCCTTTGTGTTTTCTGTACTGTATGCAATACCACTCTCTAGTAACTATTGTTCGGAGCGCATTTGTTGTGCATGCCCATTTCTAGTTCAAACTGTGTCTTTGCCGCCAGTTCAAAAACTCAATTTTTCCAGCACTTTTTTCTAAGTGTTGGAGCGTGTACAAATCTCCTTCTTTATAATCTCGTAACTTCTTCGTTATAACTTGGAACGAGGTCATTTCAAAGCAATTTTGTTAGCTATCTTACGTACTTTAACTTCCCTCTAACAGAAATTCATTCTGAATCCATTAACATGCCATTCAATTGGCTTAAATTTCATTATTAGTTTATTTTACGTTATTAACGTTCTTCGTTCGTTCGTCCGTAATTCAATTATCCGAACTCAGAATTCATTTGTTCTTTAGTCCACAACTCACATTTTCTATATTCTCTTACATTCTTATGAAACCCTATATATTATGGTTCATTTACATACTTTCTACTTTTTATTCGTCTTTTACAAAATTTTTGCCATAACTTCGTTATAGCTAAGTTCAATCCGTTCTTCATGAATGTTTCTATGGTTCCTAACCAAACAATAAGCATCTAACTTATACGCGATGGTTTTAAACTTGTCCATAAACAACAAGTCTAACTACGATGGCCTTAAATTTGTCCATCAACAACGTTCTTCGTGTTTTTCGCGTTCTTCGTTCGTTCTTCATTTTTAATCGATATTTTGATTAAGATTTCACTTTTTCTTGGAATTTGGTGTTATAAACATTATTCCTTACTTATTTCACCGAATCGTTCATATGATTCATTCGGATCGTTCAAATTCATTATGAAATTCATACTTCCTTAAGAAAGCTTTTAAGAAATTTATAAACTAAACTTCTAATTCTTTTTTCTTCATTTTCTCATAATTTCAACCATATGAAAATAATTCTTAATATTTTTTACTTCTATTCTCATTAAGCTATATGATTCCATATAAAACTTAAAGAAAATTTATAATAAACTAAGTTTTAGGATTACCTTCTTCTTTAATCTTCTTCCGTTGGACAAAGTTGGCACTCGGGCTAACTTTTCCTCCTTATCCGAACTCTCTCTCTATCTCTCAAGTGGTTGTGATTTTCAAAATCACCAACAGATGAGCTAAGGCTCTCCTTATATAGAAAACCAAGGCTAGGGGTATTTTAGTCATTTAGCAAAGCTCCTTACTATTCACGAAGCTTCTCTTAGAAGCTTCATGGTTCCGTCTTTCGGGATTAGTCTGACATTTAAAAAAAACTTCGATTCTCGGAATCCAAATATTTTTGGATATTTCATCTTTCTTTTACATATTAACTTTTACGCATTCTTCGAAACTTCGAAAAACTAAAAAACACTTTTTGATGATAATTGTTTTCCTTCACGTTTTCCCCTAACGTAGTTAAACGAATGAAAAGTACATAATAATACTTTTTGTCATTTTTATTTCGTCCGATTTCTGCACATTTTTGGAGAAAAACTTTTATCGGCTATCTTAACTTTTCACGACATATTATCGTCAAATCTTTCGACGAAATGTCATTTTGATAAATCAAACTCTAGAAAAGGCTTAGGTTATTCAAACCCTAATCCTTGGGGTTGTGTCTGGTGAATAGTGCCTATTTCGTCTTTTTCCTTAGAAAAATTTTTATTTCCAGAAAAAATTTATTTTTGTCTTAAAAATTCTTACTCATTCAGTCTAGCTCGTAGCCAGAATCCTCCCATTTTATATTCATCCTAGGTTCTAGAATGATTAATGCACACATATCACAAAATATTATTAATAAAATTCTTTTTAGGAATAACTAATTTTTAAATATTAAATTCTGGACAATCTAGTTCTCCGGGTTGTCACATTTCCCCCCTTATAAAAATTTCATCCTCAGAATTTCTTAAAACCACACCCATACCCGGGTGCTTTATCCTTACAACCTTTAGCAAAGGTTTTATTCCTACCCTTTCCCCTACTTGTTGAATAATCTCAACATTTATTTCTTCTAACATAATTGTCAATCCTTCAGGATTTCACATTCACCCCTTCTTCACAGAATTTCGTCCTCAAAATTTTAACATACTATTCTTCTCAACTTCTCTTTAAAGAAGTTCTAATCTTTCAAACATTCCCTAACCTTCATAACTTATCAAGAATCATGAAGTAGAATGAATAACGAGGAATATAAGAATTCCTTTAAAATATTTCACATTTTTTGCTGAGGGGTCAAACCGACCATGAACTTTTACTAGGTTTAACAGCATTTCACCATAAACCCTTCAATCACCACCAGTTTACAATCACCAAGAAAGTAAACTACCTCTTCCATACGTAGGTGATCAACCCATCATATAACCCCATTTTGGGATATGTTCTCCTCAGACTTATTCATCAGATTCTGCAATAAAGCAATTTGGTTTGGCACAACTTCTCAAAGAAAGCTCGATTTTCTTATAACTTGACATACCATTTGTCTAGCCAAATCAAATAGCTTAGACCGTACCAAGAAACTTGACATCAACTTGAAACATTTGTCTAGTCAAATCAATTGACATCAACTACTCTTTAAATTCTTTCACAATACTTCAAAACATTTTATGACGTCATGATACCGTATTGTTTCACAGTACACTGACGACTTCGTCAATTTATGACTTCGTCATACCACATCCTACCATAGTGGGTTGATGATACTATGATCACATCCAACACTAGGTTTAATGCATTGATAACTCCATCTTTTTACCATTTTTGCATCAAATGCACTGATGATATAAATTCATTTTGATATTTCAAATCAATTTTTGTCTAGCCGAAACAATTAGCATAGACATATAAAGAATAGTTCTTTTAAAATCCATTGGTTCCAAAAATTGAACCAATTCCTTTCTTTTCAAAATGCACATATAAGCACGATTTCAATAAACTTCGAAATCTAGCATAGCTAGATGACTTGGAATATCCTTTTTCTCTATCTTCCTTCATTGTCTTACTTGCGATAATACTTAATCTTCTCTAACACCTCCAATTCTAAGTATACTAAAAATAACTCATTTTCAGTCTAAACATTCCTATACCTTAGTATAGTATAGTCCGTCAACTAACCACACTTTATGTGTTTAGGAACTTTCCACAATCATATGTGTTTAAAAACTTATCTTCGCAATATATAATCCAAGAACAAATCAAGGACTATCCATATGCTCACAAACATAACATATAACTATGAGTCACAAACTTTTCATAAGTATGAGTTTTAAGAACTCGCACCTATCTTATCATTCTCTACCTATCAAATATATACACAGGAAAATATACACCTTCTCACCATATACAAATTGATAGCGCGATATTACTATTTCAATGACTATTACTGTAATAAGCTAAGCAGTTGTTACACCAAAGTATAAACCTCTACCCATAACAAAGGTTCATACAACTCAGCTATCAAATGAGTACTCAATTGAAATATTACAACTTCTAACTTCCCCTTACCTTAATATGAATTTTCTTTAATTCGTATGATATCCTTTACAACTCAATCTGAGTTCTTCTTCCCATACTACTTTATCGTACCATTCATTTATAGCATTAGCCATAAATAATCATCGTTTAACAGAACATCTGTTATTACGATTCAATATGATCATGTAGTGATCTTCTTCCTTAATCGTTTAACTCAACGATCTTCTTATCATTCTCTCTACGATTATAGTCTTAGGCACTCATACCTAAGGTTTATAACCTATCAGCTTTGATACCACTTTGTAACGCCCTGAAATCCGATTTATCTGAACACCCAAATTTCGTACATCACGGTCCCATCTCTTCCAAACATATATCATCATATAGTTAAATATAACAACATACATTCTCAAATCCCAGGTTCTAAAACCTTATAACCTCATTCATTACAAATAATGATAATTACATTATTCTTTACATCTTACAAGAGTGACTTTCATCTACCACCAATGATACATAATAGTTCATTAAACTATTCTATATTTTCATTAACTATTCTATATTTCATATCTGGGCTTGATCTTTACGCTCATTAATATACTGAATGGCACTTCGTCTGGATACCGGTCAGCTTGATCTTTACGGGATCCTTAAGTTCTTCTACTCGTACACTGAAAATGTTTTTCGTTTAAAGCAAGTGTGAGCATTGAATTTCTTAGAAAGTCATAGTAGCTAAATAAACAACCTCAAGATTTTAAACAATCCTTTTAAACTTCAATAACCGAACAAAGGTTATGAAGCAACTTGAATAATAGGAATAATTTTGATTCCTATCATTTTAAAACATTAGTCACACTCACTTTATAATACTTTCATTATTCTACCTTTTACATAAACATTATGTCTGGCTAGAATCATTAGCACAGACTTAACAATAAAGGTTCATGAATAAACAGAACATTTTCATATTGAAGAATTCAACCACAGAACATTTCATCTCATATAAACACCGAAGTGTTAAAATTATGGCACACAGCCTCATTCATTCTACCACCTTGTACAAATATCACACATTCACACCTAGATAAAACTTCTCATGTTCAACATCTGAGAAGTTTAAGAAACTAGCATTCATTTCAAATATGAATGAAGTTAGGAAACTTGCCTTACGCACAGCTACAGCTTATAGTTTACACTGAATTGCTCATCACAATCCCTATATATCACAAAAGGAATAACATGTATCAATTAGTCGCACATTTAACTTGCGCATTGATTTAAGCTTAACTTTACTTCTTAGGGTTCACATTCTTGCAATCTAAGTTTACGCTATCAACTTTCTTTACCGCCATACGGTGTTACGACCTACAGAGATATCTTACTCATACGATCATCATCTTTGATGATTTACATTCTTATCTTCTTCTTGTAACTTTTCTAGGACTTAGTACACATCAAATCTCTACTATTAGTCAATATGGTACTATGAGTGGTTTTCCACAAACAACCAACAAACTAGTTTCCCATCTCATCTATACTGCCTTTTACTGCGAGTTAGATCGAT
Organism: Panax ginseng; assembly: GCA_020205605.1. Classification (NCBI taxonomy): domain Eukaryota; kingdom Viridiplantae; phylum Streptophyta; class Magnoliopsida; order Apiales; family Araliaceae; genus Panax; species Panax ginseng. Next base: position 115,842,027 of record CM035133.1, on the reverse strand, counting down.
TGCTAGTTTCGTATATGCCTCCGCTCTCTGAAGTAATTGTTTAGCCCAGCTCCCATATGTCAACCATTAAAGATTACTATTGTACCACAACCTAAACTTAACTTAACTTATCCAAACCATTAAAGTTATAATGTTCGTTAAGTTACCTTCTCACTCCTTATGGCTTTTTGGCAACTAAATGTCATACATCATGATAGTGTTAATCATTTTAAATTACCTTATTCATATCATATAACGTCCAGTTCATTCAACTCAAAACGTCATTCAAGTTATTATTACTAACTCGGCTTCTTATCGTTATATGTCATTGTCTTTAATTCAGTTTCTTCACCGTTCACATGTTTAATCATTAGTCCTCATTACTTTACGGTCAAACTATACACAGGTTGTAGGTTCTGCCCATTTAATATTTGCGTACACTCAACCCTTACATCGGTTAAAGTGTTTAACACTTACATTTCTTTCTAACATTCTCTATCCGACTCACATTCGGACTTTCATTAATCTTGTTACTGTTCATTACAGCTTTCTTGATAATTCATATCTTACTTACTACCTTCATCAACGTCTAAGTTATACAAGCAATGTATACTTAGAATGTTCGCCCGATACGAATACGATTCACGAGGATTATTTACATATTCTGCGTTCACGTTACATTTATATTCTTTGTCTTTTAATTCCATTCAATCTTTTTGTTCAACCTTTACTAAAGGTTTAAATCACTTGATTAAGTGTTACATTATGTGAACTATATGTTCATTATCTTTCCTTATATTTCCCCTAGGAGTTGAGCAATTAAAAGCTCTTCTCTAGGTTTTTCCTTGTACCGGCGTTGCGGTGCCACTTCCCTTTGTGTTTTCTGCACTGCAGCGCCACTCTCCAGTAACTATTGCCTAGAGTCGGCGCTGCGGCTCCACATTTCTAGTTCAAATTGGCGCAGTGCCAGTTCAAAAACTCAACTTTTCTAGCATTTTTTTCTAAGTGTTGGAGCGCGTACGAAGCGCCTTCTTTGCAACCTCGTTACTTATTCGTTATAACTTGGAGCGAGGTCTTTCCAAAGCCATTTTCTTATCTATCTTAGGTACTTTAACTTCCTTCAGACCTAAATTCTTTCTGAATCCATTAACATGCTATTCAATTGGCTTAAATTTCATTATTAGTTCGTTTTACGTTATTAACGTTCTTCGTTCATTCGTTCGTAATTCAGTTATCCAAACTCAGATTGTGTTCATTCTTTAGTCCACGACTCACATTTTCTACATTTTCTTACATTCTTATGAAACCTTACACATTCGGGTTAATTTACATAATTTCTACTTTTTGTTCGTCTTTTACAAAATTTTCGCCATAACTTCGTTATAGCTAAATTTAATCCGTTCTTCATGAACGTTTCTATCATTCCTAACCAAATAATAAGCATCTAACTTATATGTGATGGTTTTAAACTTATCCATAAATAACAAGTTCTAACTACAATGGTTTTAAATTTGTCCATCAACAACGTTCTTCGTGTTCTTCGCGTGTTCTTTGCGTTCTTCGTTCGTTCTTCATTTTTAATCGATATTTTGATTACGATTTCACTTTTCTAGGAATTTGGTGTTATAAACATTATTCCTTACTTATTTCACTGAATCGTTCATATGATTCATTCGGATCGTTCAAATTCATTACAAAATTCATACTTCCTTAAGAAAGCTTTTAAGAAATTTACAAACTAAACTTCTAATTTTTATTTCTTCATTTTCTCATAATTTCAACCATATGAAAATAATTCTTAATATTTTTTACTTCTATTCTCATTAAGCTATATGATTCCATATAAAACTTAAAGAAAATTTATATTAAACTAAGCTTTAGGATTACCTTCTTTTTTAATATTCTTCCGTTGGACAAAGTTTTCACTCGGGCTAGCTTTTCCTCTTCCTTTTCCTCCTCATCCAAACTCTCTCTCTCTCTCTCTCTCTCTCTCTCTCTCTCAAGTGTTTGTGATTTTCAAAATCACCAACAAATGAGCTAAGGCTCTCCTTATATAGAAAACCAAGGCTAGGGTTATTTTAGTCATTTGGCAAACTACCTTACTATTCACAGCTCCTTACTATTCATGAAGCTTCGTGGTTCTGTCTTTTGAGATTAGTTTGATAGTTTAAAAAATTGCGATTCTCGAAATTCAAATATTTTTTGATATTTCATCTTTCTTTTACATATGAAATTTTATGCATTTTTTGGAACTTTGAAAAACTAAAAAACACTTTTTGATGATAATCATTTTTCTTCACGTTTTCACCTAACGTAGTTAAACGAATCAAAAGTATATAATAGTTCTTTTCATTATTTTTATTTTGCCCGATTTCTGCACGTTTTTCGAGAAAAACTTTAATTAGCTAGCTTAACTTTTCACAACATATTATCGTCAAATCTTTCAATGAAATGTCATTTCGACAAATCGAACTCTCGAAAAGGCTTAGGTTATTAAAACCCTAACCCTTAATGTTTTGTCGGGTGAATAATGTATATTTTGTTTTTTTCCTCAATAATATTTTTGTTTCCGAAAAAATTTATTTTCGTCTTTAAAATTCTTACTCGTTCAGTCCTGCTCGTATTTAGAATCCTCCCGTTTTATAATCATCCTAGGTTCTAAAATGATTAATACACACATAATACATAATATTATTAATAAAATTCTTTTTATTACTAACTAATTCTTAAATCTTAAATTCTGGACAATCCGGTTCTCCAGGTTATCACAATGAAGGTCCCCAGATCATCACAATTTACTCGATGGGAAGTTAATCTGATCTTTTCAACTAGATCGAATATGGGTGGTGCCTTTCCTTAGCCTCGTGGAATTAGTCTTCTGACGAGTCCAGTAATCAAACACTGATGAGATAGCCTCATGGTGGAGGGACCACACAATATATATTCACATACATCGCGTCTCACCGTATGGAAATGATGACATGTGAGAAGCACTAATATCACAGGTAGATATGGTGTGAAGCACTAAGTGTAGTAAATAAATCATTAGTACACATTTATTCAAATGTAAATACAACATCCACATATAAGCAAAGAAAAGTTTTTGAAAAGCTTGAATAGCGGCTTAAGCCCTCTTACTGGAGTCCCTAGCAGAGTCGCCACCTGTTGACATCGGGATTTTTTATTTGTCCCTTTTCTGTTCTTGTCTTTTAGTGTTCTCATATTAGGTGAGATTTGTTATAAAAAACAAGTTTGAAAATATCCGACATGTATATATCGATGATTTGACTTTTAGAGTCGTCAGCTGGTAGATTTGAAATGGTTGTACCAACTCAACCAGAAAAAGTTTACACAAAGACCTAGTGATTTGGCACTGTTTAACTGGTCTGAGAAACTAAAATTCGTTAAGGTCCGGGGGCTTGATTAAGCGGAGGGAAGGTGTTAGGCACCCCCCAAAACTTACGTGATAACACGGTTACCGCCACTTTTCAATTTAAACTTTTATCTGAATGTGTGTGTGCGTGTCTAGGTATATATGAAATTATCTGGAAGTAGTTTTACGCCTCGTTTGCACCTATATACAAAGGGTTTGACTTTTGTATAAAAGTTCAATTTTAACAAGATATAGTAATGATGTTTTGTAAAATAGTTTTTTCAAACCCTTGTGCTATATAGTAATTGAGGCCTTTGATACTTCCATTTTTATTACGTGTTCGACTGGATTGCTTTTATTATTTTCAAGATGCGAACCATCTTCGAGAAAATAAGATACATAGCAGCGTCGAACTCCTTGTGGGTATGAGAGCCATCTAAGGAAATTCAGACACCGTGAATAATTTACAAGCTGGCTGCAGCTGAAAATGTCCATCACGAGAATCGAATCTAGATTCAAGAACTGAATCTATGATCACATGATTCCTAGGCTCACATGATAAAGTAATATGAAAAAGCTAAAACAAGAAGTAGATTTGAATAAATCTAAACTATTTTAGCTTCATCGGTTTCAGTTTAGTCACCATGAACTGATTAAAGGGAGAAATAGCCAGATTTAGGCAAATCTAACCCGCAGGCTGATAAAAAGTTATATATATATATGCGATCCGGATCATAAGTTCATCCCTTATCTAGCTCACCTAGCTCACCCCTCTTTCGTAATGGACCGGGTGATGATTCGATCCGTCGCTATATGTTATCCGTCGCTAAAAGCTAAGACAGCGATTCTACATATAGCGTATGCACCGAATCGCCAGATAAATCGCCCATTCCGTCACTAATGGGGGTGAGCAAGGTGAGCTAGATAAGGGGTGTGCTTAAGATCCGGATATAATAATATATATATATATATATATATATATATATATATATATATATATATATATATATATATATATATATATATATATATACATACATGTGTGTGTGTGTGTATATAAAGTTGTAAAAGGCCACGAAGTGAACTCTGTGCCAAACAGAAATATAAATATATATATATATAGGGGTGTGTGTGTGTGTGTGTGTGTGTGTGTGTATATATATATATATATATATATATATATATATATATATATATATATGCGATAAGCGTATCGGATGTATATTGTAATATCCCGAATTCTACGACTTTGATACCAAGTGTAATAACCCCAAATCTGGTATAAAACATCACGAATCTGGTATATTATTTCTATAACTATTACGGAAGATATAAACATAAATTGTTTATACATTAAACTTTACACACTAACCCCAAGGTCGAGAACCATCACTTAATACTCGAATCAATATCCTATCGGACATACAATGTTATTAACATACATTACTGTTACAAATTTAGCTGCACATATAATCCAAAGCTAGAATTGTCTTTGTTTTTTCCTGTATTCGACGCATTTGTCCTAATCAACAATGTTTATCATGATATAGCAAGGGTGAGCAACAAGTTTGCCCAACAAGTTTAAGTTCAATAAATTTAAGGATATATCGTGATGGAAAGAATTGAACAATAAGTTGGCTAAAATTCTACAATATAATTGTGAACTAGCATGAACAAATTTTCATAGTTGAACGAACATTGAACATAAACAACTATATATGGACCGAATGGTAATGAAGGTGATCAGCCTTTCATATTTGATGAACACATGCAATATGCACATAATGCGATTTAACAATTCATAGATGTGATAATCAACAATGATTAACCACAAGCATACTTGAATGAAACAACTCGAGGTCAAGTTAGAGAACTTGTATAATAATTGTGTAATGAAACTTGTTTGTTCGGTTGATTACTGATACACATTCTATATAGCTTTGTCTGAAAACCTAATATAGATAATACCGATCTCCAAATATTAGAATAATATTATCACAGTATAATACTGTTATATATAATTATAAAATAACCTAAACACATAACACATAACCCTATAAGTCTATACAACACATAAGACCCAGTATCAAGTCAAACTATTGCAGTCTAAGTTGAATCCGGCACAATTCTGACATCACGACGGCCTAGTCGGATAATTCACGAGCCTATTGTCCATAAGACTCTGTCTAAATGCAAAACAATTATCTTAGATAATTTATTAATCAGTCAAAATATTTTTCAAAGACTCGTAATAATTTTTAAACAATTATTACCATTTATCATGATTAATTTTTCAATCAATAATATGATTTAATAACATAATATTCCACTATCATTAATATTTATTTAATATTAAATATTAATAAAAATTATCACATAATATTATAAAGTATTTATAATAACTCAAAGTATTTTTAATAATTTATTATTGCCTTTAATTGATTTTAAAATAATTAAAACCATCATTAAATTATCGCCATTAATATTAAATATTAATGTATTTTATGACAAAATATCAAAAGTTATATTTTATAACTTAAAATATTTTTATAACCTTTAAATCATATTTATATGATTTTTAAATCATTAATTCTATTTTTCCATAATTTATTTAATATATTTATTAAATAAATAATTATCATTAATATTAATTTATTAATTAAATTTATAACAAAATATTAAAATTCATTAAAAATAACTTAAAATATTTTCTTATACTATAATATAATTTTAAATGATTTTTAAATATTAAAATTATTTTTAAGTAATTTATTTAATATGATAATTAAATAAATTAAATACCATTAATATTAAAAAATATTAAATATTAATGAAATATATTCAAAATTATTAAAAATCCATTTTTAGGCTTTAAAATAATTTTTAGGAATTTATTATGAATTTTTAATAATTAAAAATTATTTTTCTCTATTTATTAAATAAAATAATTAATTTTTATAATAGCTGTCGCTAAAGGGTGCCTATAGCGACAAAACTGTCGTTATAGGTGTTCTTGAGTGCTCTTGAGCAAACCCAGAACTTCATAGGCAGTGTGCAGGGTATCATGTTTGACCAGCAATTGATCTATGTTCTTAGTGTTTTCTAGGCTGTCTAAAGTGTTAGTTATGTAGTATAAGTGTAATACTACCATTACCAATCAAGTTCATGGCCATACAACATCAGAGCAGTGAAATCTAGGCCTCACAAATCCTTGTCAGAGGTTGTTCTTCATTTCTGGGTTACCTAGAAATGAAGAACAGTTTGTGGGTCTTACTTTGAACCTTTAAATCTTTAAGTTCCAGGCTCAGTTTGTGTGATTACTTGGTTCAGTCATGTACTATGTATGTCAAGGAACAATAATACTACATTAGATCAACCTAACAACACCAAATATAAGAGATAAGGAGATCCAAATATAAATTCGGTCAAAGTGCATGTCAGGAACTGCCCTTGAAGATTTCTGGGTTGCCCAGAATCTTCATCCGGCAGTTTGGTCAACCCTTGTTTTACCATGATTATTAATGATTCTATACATGATCTGGGTGTTCTAAAGGCTTTAATATGTAGTCTTCATGTCAGACTACAAGTCCCAAACAACAACATGGCGTAAACACTTAACGGTTGCAAGATTCATGGCCTACAAAAGCTTGTCAGGAAGTTCCTGGGAAATCTAGGTTACCCAGAAACAATTTTACATGGTCGGTCAACTGACTTTGACCATCAATAACTTGAGATCTAGACATGGTATGGAAGTGATTCCACTTCTAGTCTACTCTCCTCATGACAAAAAACATATCTATAACACTAAACACACCTAACTATTAACACGCACAGATCTATGAGCCCTGACAATAGGCTGTTAGAGCATAAAACTAGGGTTCATGATCAGTTTTGAAAACATGATTTTCGTGCATCTAGATGTTATGGATCTATGATATAACAAGCCAGATGACTCAATAACAACCTTATACACAACTTTAAACAATAAACAACAACAAATAACATGGATCACATAGATTTCCAAGTTTAGGGTTTCATACCTTTCTAGCTTTGATCCTTGATTCTGATCTTGATGATCTGTTCTTGACAAGTTATGAACTGATATTGTCTTAACTTCTCACTTTCTTTCACCCTCATATTTCGAATTTAGAGAGAGAGGATGGCTTGGATAGCTTGGAAAGTTAAGTAAGTAACTTTACTTACTTTTTAAGTTAAATTTTGATTCAATGTATCAAGTTGGTGCAAGGTGGCATACTTGGCTGATATAAAATGATATAGAGCACATGTGAAAAATCTACAGTTGGTGAATTTTGGCAAGATCTACACTTCATCCAATTAAAGAATGAAAAAAGGGTACTTTAGTCATTTTGCTTACCAATTTAATGGCTGAAATGTCATTTGGTACAACCCTTAGGGTTTAACTCTTAGGATTTAACCCTAAGGTTTTACAAATTAAATTTTTAGCATTTTCTAATTAGGCTTTAAATTAAAAAATTAAAATTTCTAAATTATAATTAGGATTTTCTAATTATATTAAGGTTTCCTAATCACATTATGGCTTGCTAATTAGGATTAATGTTTCCTAATTAACATTAAAATTTCTAAATTAATACTTAGGTTTTTCCCTAATTGTGCATTAGGGTTTCTAACCCAGAAATTAGGGTTTTCTAACTAGTCAATTAGGGTTATCCCTAATTATATTTATAATCAATACATAAAAACCTTTATACTTATCTTCGAGCTCCCAAATTAGGGTTTTAGTATTCTGAATTAGGGTTTCGGATTCCTAGAATTGAAATTAGGGTTTCCAAAGCTGGTATTAGGGTTTCTAGCTAATCGTTAGCATTTTCTAACTAAACGTTGACGTTCTTAATATATCCTTAGGGTTTGTCACTGATATAAGTTATCTGATCAACCCTTGACCCTTATCTACATATTGTACACATAAAACCACATACACAAATTCATATACCCTTATACACTTAACCTTAATAATTCTCCACAAAAAATTTTAAATCCTTAAAAATCCTTCACAAAAATGTCAAATACATACACTTATTTTCTGTCTAGGTCTATTATTTACCCTTTATTCAATCTTTTAAGATTTTAATAAATTGTCCAAATTCTAGGGTCGTCACATTCACCCCTTCTTCTAAGAATTTCGTTCCCGAAATTCATCTTACACCTTATACCTTGTACCATGCACCACATGCTACCCACAACATCAGTCATAAGAGTTAAAATTTTGAAATCGTGTTGAGGAGTCATATAGATCATGAACTTTCACTTTCAAAAAGGTTATACAGAAATTCATCCGCAAAACCATCATAACTTACGGACAAAGAGGGTAATTAGCCCGGTATGCCCTGTACTGATCAAGTACTGTTGGTCAAAACCATTTTTCATGTTCCTCTTATCCGCCTTGGGCTCACAAAAATTTTCTTACCCCGGTCTTTATCAGAATCGGTACCAAAAAATTTGGTTCGGGAAAATTTTCAAAGAACGCTTAGAGTTTTATAAATGTTGGTCTAACTGAATCAAATATCATAGACTCATACCAATAATTCAATTCAATCGAAATATTTAGGTATAGCCAAACCCCGTTGTCAAATTAATTTTTTTTTTAAAATATAGTTTGAAAAATGACGTCATGATACCATACTATATTTAACTGCCCTTTTTGGGGATGCCGTCATTGAGTGACTTTGTCATAACACATAATACAATAGTGGGACAACGATTTTTCAATCAAATTCAACACCAAGTATTCCTGTATTTACAACTCCATCATTTTTTTTATCATCGGTGTACCAGGTTACATGATACATTAATGATAAATAAAATACATTTTGATATTTCAAATCATTGTCATCTAGCCGAAACAAATAGTATAGACTATACTTTAAACCATTCTAAAATCATTGTAAATCTATTTTATCAACTCAACAGGTAACGATGTGTTAGTATCCCGAAGTCCACACATACACAATGGTCTCTTGAGTTGAGAACAAAATTTATTTTTCAAAAGCACATAGTGTGTATTTAGCTTGATGTCAAAAATTTTGAAGTCTAGCATAGCTAGGAGATTTGGAATTCCAATGCTTCCACTAATGATCAATTGCTTAGTAATCTATCTATTCCTATTATCCTCAATACTCCATTCACACATAGCTATCCCCAGTTCGTCAAACTTACCACACTTATGAGATCAGGAACTTTCCACAATCATATGAGTTTAAGAACTTGTCTTAGTCAAACCTTTGGCGTCCATTTGTTGAGGGGTTCAAAAATATTTCATATAATCATGAGTCACGAACTTACCATAAATATGAGTTTTAAGATCTAGCACCTAACCTTATATTCTCTACCTATACCTTATCTATCTGTTATACACATGAGAAAAGAATCACCTTCTCAACACGAATATAGCAAATAGCGCGACACAACATTTCAATGATTATCAAGGTAATAGACTAAGTGGTCGTTAAACCAAGCACAAAACCTCTTCTTATACAAAGGCTTGTACAACTCAACTATCACATGAGTCTTCAATTGAAATCCCCACTTAATCCTAGCTCCACACTTTCTCCATACGAATTTTATTCAATCCGTATTGCATTACCCCCAACCCTTTTTCTGAGTTGGCATAATACCAATTCATAGTATATCTGACACACAACAATCTTTGTTGTAAACTTTTTAATCATTTGATTAATTCTTCTCCCTGCTATCACCTTATCAGATCACAGGGTGATCTCATCGTATATATTACGATCCATTTCTATAATATGATCATTTTGTTTTATGATCTCCTGTCCCATATACTTTTAGTCTGGTAGACTCTATTTATTCATCACTACTGTTCACCTTTATTATCAGAGTTAGGGAACTCTGTATTTTTATAACTTACCGAGATTCGTCTATGAATCTTACCGACACACTAACTCTATTTGAGTTAGTCCTTATTCTTATCCCACTGCGATTATTAGTCTAAGTTAACCCTACCCTAGATTTATAACCTACAGCTTTGATACCAACTGTAATATCCCGAATTCTACGGCTTTGATACCAAGTGTAATAACCCCAAATCCGGTATCAAACACCATGAATCTGGTATATTATTTCTATAACTATTGTGGAAGATATAAACATAAATTCTTTATACATTAAACTTTACACACTATCCCCAAGGTCGAGAACCTTCACTTAATACATGAATCAATATCATATCGAACATACAATGTTATTAACATACATTACTGTTACAAATTTAGCTGCACATATAATCCAAATCTGGACTTGTCTTTTTTTTTTCCTGTATCCGGCGTATTTGTCCTAATCTGTAATGTTTATCATGATATAGCAAGGAGCAACAAGTTTGCCCACCAAGTTTAAGTTCAATAAATTTAAGGATATATCATGATGGAAATAATTGAACAATAAGCTGGCTAAAATTCTACAATATAATTGTGAACTAGCTGTAATGTGACAACCCGAATTTTTATAAGTTATTAAAATAGGAATTTAATAATTAAAATTCTTATTATGAGATGTTTTGAGTTTGAGTATGAAATAATATAATTTGATTATTATGCCTTATTGGCAATGGAATTTTTATGAATTAAATTTCATAAATATTAAGAGTAATTCACTTAATTAAAAATAATGAATTAATGTAAATATATTTGTTTTAATAAAATGAGAGAGGTAATGTGTTACATATAAATGTAATATGTTAATGTAATTTAATTGTGAATTTTGTAAATAGTTAAGATAATTATCAAGTAAAATAAATATTTTAGTTGAGATATTTATTAAATAAAATAAATATTTGATGGAAATTATTATGGAATAATTTATTCATGTATGATGATATTAAGTAAATTGATGATAAACAATTTTATAATCGATGCGTATTTTATTACGCTAATGGAATGACAATGCTCTAATTTAATTATTTAATTAAATTAGAGGATGAATGATTTATTAAATAAATTTATTATGTTGATAAAGAGTGATTTGATAAATTAAGTTATTAATAAACACAATGTAACTTAATATGAAATTATAAGATTGGTTTGGTTATGTGTGACAAATATACCATATAATAGAGGAGTATTAAAATAAATTAAAAAAGGGATTTTGGGTTCTAGCCAAACATGGCCTAGAGACCCTTTGTATTCTATAACTGCTGAGACTATTGGATTGTGTAACTGAGGGCTAAGTAAATATACGTAACTTATTTTTCTAAGGTTAAGAACACAGAAGAGAGAAATAGAGAAAGGGAGAGAATTCTCTGTAATTTGGGATGAAAATTCTGAGAATCAAAGAAGAGGAAGAAGATTAATCAAACTACTCTAATCATCTAGCTAATTAAAGGTAAGCAATCAAGATTAAAGTTTCGAGTTCTTAGTTTTGTTTTTTAAGTTCTCTATAATTGAAGTTCTATGGTTAATTTGTTAAGAATTTAGTTTTATGTGTATTGGGATTACATAATCTGTTATATGTTGTCTATAGATTATTTTTGAAGTATCGAATTCATGAAAGCATGTTTGAAAGTGAAGAAATTGAGTTTTATTGATATATATACACTAGGGCTTATTTTGGAATCAAAATTTATGATGAGTTGTGATATAATCTAAAATTGATGATAGATATTGTTAGTATGTTGAAAAACGAAAACAACCCAAGTTGAACGAGTCAAAACGGATGTAAAACGAAGTCACAGTGAAGAATTTCGCTATGAATGTCAAAAGAAGAAGAAATAATAGAAATAGTGAAATTAAAGGTTGTAATATTTGATGTTTATGTTGTTTATGTGGGTAGAAACATGTTAGAAAGGTTAGTTTATGTTTTTGGAAACATATTACACCTTGGGTAGGTTGGTATGGCTGTTAGAAAGGAGTTTGTAGGCCTAATTTGGCTTTATGTAGTGTTCTAGATCAAAAATCGCAAAACCGCAGAAAGGACCCCTGCCCCGGTGGACCCCCTAGTAAAAAAACCCCTGCCCCGGTGGGGGGTAGTCTGTCTAGCCAAATTTTGAAAAAAAAAATATGACTAGACATGTTTTACTAAAATGAGCATAACTTTTGCATACGAACTCCGATTGATACGATTCAAGATGATCCGAAACTAGGACGAATAGACCTACAAATTTTATGTTTTAAAGTTTTTGAATTGGAGGTTGGGAACATGGGTCAAAATGGTCATCTTTAGGACTGTTGTGTTTTCGGAGGCAATCGGAGGGCGTCGGTCATGCACGTATGCAAGTGTAGTGCTGTTGACGATAAATTTTTTTTGTTCTAAGTTATAAAACATGAATGTTAGTAAATATAATGATACTTAACATTAATAAATGATATATTAGATAAGTTGTATACACATACTAAGCACACACAAGAGAGACAAATTGGGCGTGCGACGAATAAACGTTGAAACGATGTGATAAGTGTTAATGAACGTAGAAAGTGTTTTAATTCAAATGAAATGAACATTATAAGATATGGAATGGGTTTAATATAAAACCCATAAGTATTCCTAGCAAGACTTAAACACTTGAATGAATTTCGAATATTACATAAGTCAAAAAGTTAACACAATCTAATTGAACATTGTGTGCTAATTAACAGGAATGATTAAGAGATGTGGAGTAGAGATAACATTACAATTACTATGTGTTGTTATGTGACTAATAGTTGATGTGTATGATTATATAATTATGTAGGGCATGTGAAGTGCAGATAACTATAAGCTGTTAAATTATTATTGGTAACAACGATCAAGGCAAGTCTTTCAGTTCCTATTTGTTAAATGAACTTGATGATGAACTGTTTTAAATATTTGTTGCATAGAGCATGATGTGTTATATATAGATTGAGAGTATGAAACGTTCAAGTCAATTTATGACTACGTTGATTGAATAATGAATGTTGATTGAGTAAGGAACTCAATCTTTGTACTTGTTATATGAAATGCAGCATGTATGTTATGTTAGTCCAATGTTTATGAGATATATGTTGAGCATGTTATTATGCGCTATGTAATGCATGAAAACTATTAGTTTTTGCTGGGTTGTCGAGCTCAACCTTGCAAATAACCACTTTTGCAGGTTAAAGATTTAAGGTAAGGTTATGCGCTACTTGAAAGATATGAATCAGATGTGATACTTGAAGATTTATATACTTTGGCTGAGTTATTATCATTTGAACCATGTTTAAGGTTCCGAATAATGTATTAATGTTGAATTGTAATATCGTTTCGCGATGTAAACTCTTGTAGTATTAAAATGATTCTGAGATATTTAGATGTAAAGGGTGAAAGTTTTGGGAACGAGAATAGTTTATAATAGAAAATTTTAATTGTAATGTAAAATTTTAATTATTTTGCAAATTTCAATGGTTGTATTATCGTTTAATGATGTAAAATTAGAGGTTGAATGTATTGTTAACGACCAAGCTCGAGAATTAAATTGTATGAATTTTTGGGGTCGTTACATGTAAGGTTTTGTGTGAAAATCAAAGTAGCAATCAAATTGCAAAAATAGCAGAAGCAAAATAAAATTAGATTTTAAAATTTTTCACAAACCAATTACCTAGATCATCCTTTATGCATATTATTAATTAAAACGAAGAACAAGAAGTTATGGAATCATACCCTTGTAGATACGAGCTTCCACAGGTACGAGTTCACCTCTTACTTCTCCGCGATCTCCTTGAATCTCCAGGTAGATTCCTTCCTTTGATCAATGTTAGCCACCCGCATGTATGACCTCTAGAGGTGATCCACCAAGGAAGAAAAATTTTTAAGAAGAAGGGTGTATTGGCTCAAACCCTAGTTTTTCCTATCTCTATAGAAAAAGGAAACGTACTCTCCAACTATTAGAATTGCGTATATCTGATATCTGATATAAGACTCCTCTTATAAAGATATCAAGTAAACCCTATTTAATTAAAATAAAGTATTATTTATTTAATTAAACTCTTTTAATTAAATGGGCTCCCTAATCTTATTAGGGATAATTAATTAAACTCCTTTAACTAATTTTCCCTCATAATCCTATTAGGAATAAATGAGAGTACTTATATTAAATTAATTCCTAAACTATTTTAGAAATTAAAATAATAATAATTGTAATGATATTAATAAGACTCCTCTTATTAATTTATATTTAATATTTCTAAAATATTAAATAATAAATATTAAGCTATTTAATTTATTTTATCACCATAGATTAAATTAAATAGGCTTAACATATTATTACGATTATATCATTAACTTCTTAATAATTATTCTTCTTTTTATGGTGTGACCCTTTAGGTTCTCCATATTAAACCGGTTGTGAATAAATTCATTAGAACAATTTTAATCTTATTTAAATAAATAAATTAAATAATTTATTTATTTAAATAAATAAATAATATTTATTCTACAATAGGGATAAGCCTCCCTAGAGATCAACGACTTTTCAGATAATATAGATTTCAACATTAATCATAAAAGAACCTTTGAGTTAATAGTTACCGTACAATTCAATCCTTCCACCATACAATGTCCCAATTAAATATAAGACATGGAATTACTGTCAAGTCTTATTTTATTTAATAATATGTATTTCGATTCCTAAATGCACAACTCCTAATGAATGAAAATTAGAAACTACTTTCTAATTTCATTCCACCTTGGCCAAGGATTCCTGTGTTGTCATTTATTGAATCACACAGGACATTTCTCTTCTTTTAATAGAAGTGGTAGATTCTTTATTGATCATTCATTATCTTCATATATAACTTATTACACCCAAGCATACCCTTTGATATACTCTAAGAGTCTTAAGCAATAACTCAAAGTGTAATCCATTATATATAAGATACTATGATGATCTCAAGTCTAAGGATCTTTTGTACTACTATCACTACAGGAATTCCTATTGACAAACAAGTAAAACTCCATTAGTTATTCCTTAGCGAGTCACGTTCAGTGAACTTATTCTCTAATAAGCACCTACATACTGGCTATAGTGTCTCCACACAAATGATCATGAGATCAATCATCCTCATCCAATGAGCAAGCAACGTACGTACCAATCTATCCAAATTCACTAATCCCCTTTTTAGTAATCCATTGATTGGGAACATTTTAGTTTTAAGCTATCTAAGAATTAGATCTCATTAGCATGATCTCATCATGATTCTAAAAGCATTGTTTAAAACTATGGGTTTATCACATATTATTAAAACAGCACCATGTAGATAATTAATGCCTTTAATAAATAATTCATTTATTGATAAATAAATAAGATTGATTACAAAGTATATGCTTTATCTTCATACATGATTGGCTTGTATGCATGCTACTTTTAATCTCCCACTTGCACTAAAGCCAATCGACGTGGTATCTCATACCCATCTTTTCTAAGTGACGATCGAATTGTTGTTGTGTTAACGCTTTAGTAAATGGATCTGCAATATTGTCTTGAGAGTCTACACGCTCTAGGGTGACGTCTCCTCTTTTAATGATATCTCTGATCAAATGAAACTGCCGCAACACGTGTTTGGATTTCTGATGAGACCTGTGTTCCTTAGCCTACGCAACAGCTCCGGTGTTGTCACAGAATAAAGGTATTGGTCCTGTAATGCTAGGAACCACACCAAGTTCGGTACTGAACTTCTTCATCCAAATAGCTTCCTTTGCAGCTTCACTTGCATCTATGTACTCTACCTCTATCACTGAATCAACAATTGTTTGCTGTTTGGAACTCTTCCAACTCACTGCGCCACCATTCAAGGTAAACACATACCCTGAAATGGATTTATTGTCATCTTGGTCCATTTGAAAACTTGAGTCTGTGAAGCCCTCTAGTTTCAATTCAGACCCACCGTAGACAAGAAATACATCCTTAGTTCTTCTTAAGTACTTTAGGATATTTTTCACTGCCTTCCAGTGCTCTTCTCCTGGATTCGACTGATATCTGCTTATTACACTAAGTGCATGAGTGACATCCGGTCTAGTACATATCATACCGTACATGATATATCCTGTTGCTGAAGCATAAGGAATCTTACTCACACGGTCTCTCTCCTCATGTGTCTTTGGGGCCTATTTCTTGAAGAGATGTATTCCATGGCTCATCGGTATGAAACCTCTTTTGGAATCTTCCATGCTAAACCTCTTTAGCATCGAGTCAATGTACATTCCTTGGGACAAGCCAAGCAACCTTTTAGATCTATCTCTATAGATATTTATCCCCAAAATATAGGATGTTTCTTCCAAGTTCTTCATGAAGAAGTGTTTAGATAACCAGATTTTAATTAATTGTAGCATAGGAATATCATTCATTATTAGTAATATATCATCAACATATAATACGAGGAATGAAACAGCGCTCCCACTAAACTTCTTGTACACACATGGTTCATCCTCATTTTTGATAAAATCAAACTCTTTGATTGTCTCATCAAAATGGATGTTCCACCTACAAGAAGTTTGCTTCAATCCATAAATGGATCTTTGTAGCTTACATACTTGATTTGTTCCAACCTTTAAAACAAATCCCTCTGGCTGTGTCATATACACATCCTCTTCAATTTTCCCATTGAGGAAGGTCATTTTCACGTCTATTTGCCAAATTTCGTAGTCATGATAAGCTGCAATCACAAGCAAAATCCTAATGGACTTGAGCATTGCTACTGGTGAGAAAGTTTCGTCATAGTCAACTCCATGTCTTTGTTTGAAACCTTTTGCAACCAGTCGGTCCTTATAGGTCTCTACCTTGCCGTCTGCTCCAGTCTTTCTTTTAAAGACCCATTTACACCCAATAGGCTTAATGCCTTCAGGTGGTGAAACCAAAGTCGATACTTGGTTTTCATACATGGAGTCCATCTCGAATTTTATGGCTTCTTGCTACTTCTCTGAGTCTTTATTACTCATAGTTTGTTCGCAATTCAATGGATCATCATCATCTATGATGCGTACCTCATCGTCATCTTCTATGACAAGTCCATACCTATCAGGTATCTTTGGTACTCGTCCAGATTTACGAATAGGGTGTGGTACAGAAGGAATCTCTACTTGGACAGGTTCATCCATTTGATCTGTAGTGGTTTGTGGTTCTTGAATTTCTTCAAAATCTATTTTCCTCCCACTGACCCCTTCAAGGATAAACTCCTTTTCCAAGAAGGCAGCATGTTTGGCAACAAACACCTTTTGTTCAGTAGGATTGTAGAAATAATATCCTAAACTTTCTTTAGGATATCCCACAAAAGTACACTTATCAGATCTTGTCCCAAGCTTATCATTCTGAAACCTTTTCACATAAGCTGGACATCCCTAAATCTTAACATGCTTAAGACTAGGCTTCCTCCCTGTCCACATCTCATATGGAATCTTAGGGACGGATTTCGAAGGACCTTATTTAGTAGATATGTAGCTGCTTCTAGGGCATATCCCCAGAATGACACCGGAAGATCGGTAAAACTCATCATGGAACGAACCATATCCAACAATGTTCGATTTCTACTTTCAGATACACCATTCAGCTATGGTGTGCCTGGTGGAGTCCATTGTGAGATTATACCATTTTCTTTGAGACAATTGAGAAACTCACTGCTTAAGTATTCACCACCTCGATCTGATCGAAGAATCTTAATACTTTTGCCCATTTATTTCTCTACTTCACTTCTGAACTCTTTGAACTTTTCAAATGATTCATATTTATATTTCATTAAATACACATATCCAAATCTTGAGTGATTGTCAGTGAATGTAATAAAATAAGAATACCCTCCTCGTGCATTCATTGTCAAAGGTCCACATACATCTGTGTGTACCAACGCTAACAACTCTGTAACTCTTTCTCCTTTTCCACTAAAAGGAGATTTAGACATTTTTCCCATGTGACAAGATTCACAAGTTGGATATGATTCATAATCTGATATCTCTAGGAGCCCATTTTTATACAACTTGGATAATCTTGTTTCATTAATATGACCAAGTCTACAGTGCCACATATAGGTATAATTAACATCATCTCTTTTCCTTTTCTTAGTTTGTTCAATTTGAAGTATATTTTCATGCAAGTCAAGATTGTAAAGTCCATTTCGTAAATTACCAACACCATATAAAACATTATTATTATAAATAGAATAACTATTGTTCTTTATTATAATGTCAAAACCATCCATATCCAATACAGAGATAGAAATAATGTTTCTAATAAGTCACAGAAAAAAATAACAATTATTTAAACTAATGGACTTGCCCATAGGCAGTGCTAAACAATAAGTCCCTACAGCTAATGCAGCAACCTTTGCATCATTTTCCACTCGTAGGACGACCTCATCCTTGCTCAGCTTTCTACTTCTGACCAATCCCTGCATATTATTACATATGTGAAAACCACAACCAGTATCCAATACCCAAGTAAAAGATTGACTTTCAAAAAAATTAATTTCAATCCTAAACAAACCTTGATTAGGATTCGAAGATTCTCCAAGCTTCTTCTGCTTTTGTTCCACAAGATAATCCTTACAGTTCCTCTTCCAGTGACTCGTCTTGTTGCAATGGAAGCAAATTCCTTTGCTAGTTGGATCAGGTTTATTTTGATCCTTCACTTTTGCCTTTCCCTTAGCCTTCTTGGATTTCTTCTTTTTAGAAGATACCTTGGGCCTCTTCCTTTTCTTGGAAGAATCATCCACCAGTAAGACCTAGTTCTTCTTCGATGGGAAGTGACCTTCAGAAGTTTTCAACATGTTAAGTAATTCAGGCAAGCTGAAATCTAACTTATTCATGTGAAAATTCACAACAAATTATGAGAAGGTGTCCGGGAGTGACTGCAAGACTAAATCTTGACTCAACTCCCCATCCATAACGAACCCAAGCTGTCCAAGACATTCAATCAGATTGATCATCCTTAAGACATGAGTCTCAATGGTAGTACCCTCAGTCATCGAAGATCGAAAGAGCTCCTTAGATATTTCATATCTAGCAGTCCTACTTTGCTCACCATACAACTCTTGAAGGTGCAGTAGCATAGTAGGAGCATCCATGGTTTCATGCTGACGCTGAAGCTCGTTACTCATGGATGCGAGCATGATGCATTAAGCCACAGATGAATCATCTTGCCACTTTTTAAAAGTAGCAATCTCTTCCTCAAAGGTTGTCTCTGCAACTTTTGCAGGTACGGGCGAATTTAGGACATAAGAAATCTTTTTAGCAGCGAGAACAATTCTCAGATTCCTTAACCAGTCCATGTAATTCGGTCCGGTCCAGTCAATTTGTTAGCATCAAGTATGCTACGCAGTGAAATTAGTGAATGCAACATTTTCAAAATTCTGCATGTAAAAAGACAATATTTTAGCAAACATTCATTTAATTAATTACCAAAATAAATTAGGTCTTATTTTATATTGGTATCTCCCACTATTTTTTTCAAACTATATTACCCTCGTTTATATAGTTCGGCAAAATCTAATTAAAGTTATTGCTAGTGAGAATAAGGATCTCATTTCAAATATATATAGCCTTGTGGTGACACAACAAACTATGTATAAATAAATAGGTAGACAACTCCTTGTCAATTACATCATCATGTAACTCCTTATGTTTTGCCTCTTAGATTATTTTGATCAAGTGGTGGCACATCCGAATCAAAATTATCTAAATTAAGTCCAACCTAGCACTTCCATATATTCAAAAAAGAAAAATATTGTCCTTGTGGTGACATAACAAAACAATATTGTTCAATTTTCTTTATAAGCATCAAATGTGATAAATTAATATCTTAAATATTTAATACTTGCCTTGTGGTGACACAACAAACTCATATTAAATAGTTAATACTCTATTAATTTTATCATGCTAGAAGGCGACGTTCGATATTCTAAATATCTTTGAACACTTAAGACTTAATATATAAAAACTTTGAGGGATTTGTTATTATTCGTCTCATCTTGTTTAGCGCGCATGCAAAAAATATATATATATATATATATATATATATATATATATATATATATATATATATATATATAAAAAGCGTTATATTATTAAACATGCGAAGCATGTTTGCATAATATATAATATATATAATACTAGCATGAACATATAGAATACTATATTCTACCCGGATTGATTATGGACTTTTATTCTAGTTTGGTTCACTAGAGCCACCAAGTGAACCAAAAGGTCAAACCCTAGGGTGCAAGAATAATCATTTAAATATAACTATTACATTTAAACCCGGGCTCCATTACAAACGGGTCTTCGAGCTCTCCTTGCTCCTTGATCTACAGTTCTTCGAAAAATTCTAACTAATCCTATACAATTAAACTATTTAATTTAAATAGAAACCTTGATCAACAGTCAAGGGGCAGTACATAGGAGAGAGATAGAATTTACATCAAGAAGAAAACTAGAAAAGATGAGGTACACAGACCCCATTTAATAAAACTCATTCATTCAAATATCCAATCAAGATAAATCCAATCACATTGGTCAATAGTCCATAATCAATCTCATTTATTATCATACATATCAACATATATATCAATAAAAAAAATCATTCAATGTATTTATGAATATCATTTAATGGGCAATTTTAAATTGCATGAAATTCAATTTTAAGATTAAAATAAACTCTTTATTTTAATTATAATATTACTAAAATATATATATATATATATATATATATATATATATATATATAACTCACGCAATAGAATCACGAAAGGGCTCCACCGCTTTCTCAGTTGCCGACTACTGCTTTCGGTTGTCGATCGATGATTCGGTTGAGTTTATTGAGGGAATGGCGGTGGCATCTGGGTGAGTCCGAGTGGCGGAGGGAAGGGGGTAGAGGGGGCCGCCTCAGCTCGCCAAATTTTTACCCCCCGTTGCATAAACCAACCACCTCCTTCCCGTCAGCCCCCCCTCAAGGCTCTCTCCCGATCGGCACTTTCAGCCTCTCGCCCCTTCTCTTCTCCGGTTCTCTATATGTATATATAATATATGTTCTATTTTTTAAACCCAATCCAAAAACGACATCGTACTCATACGAATAACGAGAAAACATCACAAATTCACGATTACAAATTAGAATTAACCAATTTGGGATTTGGAGTTGAGAAAGGAAATAAGAACGTTGAATGACGACTCATCGTCTCTCTTCACTTCACTTCTTTGCGGTTGTTGTTGTTAACGATCGATGCCCGCCATGGCAAACCGCCGCCTTCTTCCGCCACTAGGCGTCGTCGTCAGTCTACAATACATCACCACCACCAATGAGCCAATTAGCCGAGGTAAGTTAAGTTTATGTATTCTTGATGACTTGCTCTGTTTTGGGTTTTACTTCAAGCCTTTAAGTAATTGTGATTTGTGGGGCATTAAAATTAAAAATAACAAATGGTATATTTATGTTCTATTTTATAGGTTGTAAAAGTATAAAATTGAAATGTTTAGATATTTCGCACCAAAAAGGCCTAGAGGTCCCAATGAATCTTTTGGTAGTGTTGAACAACCACCACAAACTTCAAATGCTAATATTTTTGGAGTTTAACCGAATGCTATAGTTGTCGATCCCGGATTACATAAGACTATTCTTAGTTTTGGTGGTGTTTATCGAGAGAGATATTTGCGACTATTGATAACGAAGCTATTTTGAAACGTTTTGAACATGGATACTGTGAGAATTCAATTATCTAGTTCAACAAATTAAAAATAGTACATGATGTAGCTTGATTTCTAGTTTTTTTCATAGTAAACTTTTTAAATGTAATTGTTAGCCCCCCTTGGGGGATCCTGGCTCCTCCACTGGGTGAGTCCCAATTGTTCAGTTTATTTCTTTATTTGTATTTAGTTTGTCTATCTCTTTTGTTGTAATATGGTTATTTTAAGGGAATTTTTATGCGAGGTTGTTCTTGTATGTGTTTATCGCTACATTTCATTGTCGGTGGGAATTGAAGTCCGAACTTTAATTTTGTGAAAATTTTAAATTCGTTAAAATCAGATGTGGAGCCGCCTAAAAATGGAATTTGGTGTTAGGATGATAACTGTTAGTGTGTTAAATTCGTTAAAATCGGATGGGAGCTATCTAAGTGATTATTTGTAGTAAAACAATTTTCATCTTGATTCTGGAACACTTAACATAAAGCATTGGTTAATCTTTTGAACTTTGACAAAGAATGGATTTTTTTGTTGTTAATTAATTAGATATCAAAATAAATTACACATGTTGACCCTTCACTAGGTTAATACATATTGTGTAACACAATAAAACTCAATTTGAGTGTTTATCAACTAGCAACATGATTTTCTTAACACGTACCGGTTTAACAAATGTAATAATTTATGTTTAAAGTAATGACTTAACAAATTTATGACTAGTTTACACGATTAATCGCTTATATCTTGGATATTTTTATACATCAAATTTATCACAATTCAAATGGGTTGGATTAGTGTCATGAATTAAAGTAACATCTTTTTTTTTTCATTTCGAGGATGAGATTTTCTTTGTTGTTGAGATGGACCGCATTTTGTATGATGTTCAAATGTATGTTGTTGAGATGGACCGCATTTTGTATGTTGTTGAGATGGACCGCATTACGTATGTTGTTGTTTTTCATTGTAGAATGAGATTTTGGAATGGAGTTAGTTGAGATTTTATCATGTTGTTGAGATGGATCGCATTCGGGTTTACGCCTTTTATTTTGTGATATTGGCATTGGAGCGGTGGAGTCATTTTGTCATTTTGTGTATGTATCGTATTCTATATGATGTTCAAGTGTGTGTTTTCTTATGTATAAGAGCAATATTAGGATTTTCGTATATATAAGTGTGTGTTTTCTTATGTATAATTTCATCAAGTACTTTTGACTTGCATTATCCTGATCAACTTCTCTGATAATATCTTCAAGGAAACATCAGCCATGTTATGTTCTGCACAAGCTTGTTGGAGCTCATCGACTGTGATATAACCACTTCCATCATTGTCAAAATACTGAAATGTTGTCATGAACTTGTCTATATGGATATGATTTTAAGTTTTCATAGAATACAAATATTTGTAATAGGCTACTTAATATCAAAGCGGTTTATAGTAATATACTAATGTACATGGATAGATTCTTTAGTTTAAAAAATCAGTGTCATTCCCAACATCACAATAATTCTTGTCCTTAAAAGATTGAAGCACAATCTTTATACATTATAAGTATCAAACGCACAAGAAAATAACCACTAATAACTCAACCATGTAATTTTCATACCATAGATCCACCAATCTCATACATAAAGTGTTGGTTAAATAATGAAAATTATAAAAATTACAACCGATTTAATAACATTAACAACAACACCGCATATATAACATTAACAATTATGACAAATCGTTGAGTTAGTTGCAATTGACGCATTTCAATCTTCATAATCGCTAATTCGTTAGTAATCGCTAATGCTTATTTTTCGCCATCGTGTCCGAATGTTGTTTGTGGTATAGCTATTTGATTTCATTTGACACGTCTTAGTTCAATGTCAATAGAGCTTTTGACCCAAAATGCAAATATATATGAATCCAGTACCTAAAAGTGTAGGCAAAAAAAAAAGATTGAAGTTAGCAAATTCTTTCCAAAATAACGAGCAACTTTTCGTTACAAATGACAATGAAGTAAACTTACTTCCCATCTCATCACAGTGTCAAGTTGATATATTTTAAGTATCCGACTAGTTGTTGGATCAAGTATTGAATCCCATCCAAACCAATCTGGAAATCAAAATTACAAAACTCAACTGTAATATTGAACATAAAAGTATTTGCAAAAAGAGTGCAAAAGCCAAATGACTAAATGGCATACAAACATAAACATGCAACCATAAAGGGCATTCACAAAGATATTTAGGAACCACGTAAGCGAACACCAGCAAGAAGACAAATTAAGGAGAATAAAACATATATTTCCGTGCGCAATTATTGAAAAGAGTGTAGATTAAATATCAACCCCAACCAAGAATCCAATGAATAGTAGCAAAATAAGGACCAAGAAAACGAGAGAGAGCTCTTGAGGGGACGCTTTCAGAGCCCCGAAGATATGAGTAATCTCTTCATTTGGCCCATATCTCGGATAAGGGTCAACAACTTGTGGAGGAGGGTGGATTGCCTTCTCGTGTGGTTCCGTGCAGTCAAGTTCCACATGGCTAAGATTTTGCAGAAAGAGTTTTCCGGAAGAGATGGCAAAAGATTAAAAAATCGATAAAAATGATGTAAATTAAGAAAATTTCAATATGGCGCGGGTTATTTTTGTTCAGTTTGTTTTCCCCCTTTTTTGGCTTTGTGACCCGCGTGTCCTTTCTTTGCTTCAGTCCGTCATTTTAGTTCGTCAGTTGAGTCCGCCTAAGATCCTGCCTCTATATGTATATATATATATATATATATATATATATATATGTATGTACAAACCATACCAGATCACCAGATTGTGAATATATATATTATATATACATAATATATAATATAAGAAGACTTTATGATTGTAGGTAAGGAAACTGTACCTTACTAGGGTTAGGGTTTCGTGTTGGCCGAGGAGGAGAGAAATCCATGAAGAGTATGGTCTTGATTGAGTAGTTGAAGAGGGGAGAAGAACAGGTAAGCAATTGCTCGAGTAACACGTGGGAGAACTCTTAGAATTCAAGAGCCTTCTTCAAAGTCTTCAGTTCAGAGAGAATCCAAAAGTCCCTTTCTATTGAAATGAAAGGTGGTATTTATAGAGTTTCCTAAACAATGGTCACGTGCCTTGCACATATCCTGGGTCTTGTGCTTGGCATGTGATTTTTGGAGAAATTCCAAAATACCCTTAATTACTTAAGTAATGCCTAAATCATCCACATCCTTCTAGCCACCAATCCAATCCCTCAATCAATTCCCAAAATGAGTCATCCCCACGAGCCTTCTGCCTCGGGACACGTGGAGACTTCTCTGGTTCATTTAATTCTTTAGATCACACGTGATCCCTAATTTTGTACTCGGACTTACAATGATATAAGACTCTTAGTCTTCATCTGCATGCTCAGTATACGTGGTGGACTTAATCAGACTTCGAAACTCGTGTTTTAAGCTCATTTTTAATTAATTAATCAGTGTCACCAATCCTATATATATATAAACACACACAACGAATCTGCAGTACAGTCTTTTTTTATTTCAAAAATTAATAATTTTATACAATAAATTATTATAAATACATACTCATACATATATGGAATCAAAAAAATTAATAATTCGCATAAAGTTTGGCTCTGATACCACTGTAAGGTTTTGTGTGAAAATCAAAGTAGCAATCAAATTGCAAAAATAGCGGAAGCAAAATAAAATCAGATTTTAAAATTTTTAACAAACCAATTACCCGGATCATCCTTTATGCATATTATTAATTAAAGTTATGGAATCATACCCTTGTAGATACGAGCTTCCACAGGTACGAGTTCACCTCCTACTTCTCCGCGATCTCTTTGAATCTCCGAGTAGATTCCTTCCTTTGATCAATGTTAGCCACCCAAGTGTATAGCCTCTAGAGATGATCCACCAAGGAAAAAAAAATTTCAAGAAGAAGGGTGTATTGGCTCAAAACCCTAGTTTTTCCTATCTCTATAGAAAAAGGAAACGTACTTTCCAACTATTGGAATTGCGTATATCTGATATCTGTTATAAGACTCCTCTTATAAAGATATCAGGTAACCCTATATAATTAAAAAAAAGTATTATTTATTTAATTAAATGGGCTCTTAATCTTATTAGGGATATTTAATTAAATTCCTTTAACTAATTTTCCCTCCTAATCCTATTAGGAATAAATGAGAGTACTTATATTAAATTAATTCCTAAACTCTTTTAGAAATTAAAATAATAATAATTGTAAAGCCCCCAAAATATGTATAAAACACCCATTCTGAGTCGCCAAATACATTGTACAGAAAGCAAACTATAACTTCAATAATACAATTGTCGTGCAAAATACGACAACACATACTGTGAGTTTAAATACAAATATTATCTTCTAGACAATATCAACACTCAAATAAGTCCTCATTACAATTATTCATACACTATTTTACAGAAATAGTGAGAACTGCTAAAACAGCTTTCTAGAACCATCACTCCATACCCCGACTCGATCCTGCTATGTTATCACCTCCTGAGAAGAAAGATGAAACAAAAAGGAAAAGGTTGAGCTCAACTAGCCCAGTAAAGAAATATTATGACTAAGATAATATACAATAAATTATCATTAGTCTTCAACAAGGAAAAATCTGATAGAATATAATAGACAACAAGTTTTAGATCAACAAATGCAGTGAAAACATCAATCGATTAGAAGAGTCACGTAGAGAATGAATTCTACTATCTTCTAAGATTTAAAAGTCCATCATCAATATTTTATCCCTGTAACATCAATCAATATACATCTTTAATCAAATATTCATCTTTGTACTACAGGCCAAAGATATTCATTTATATCACCAGTCGGTCATGTTCATCTCAACACCTGTTCATCTTTGCACTACGGGCCAAAGATATTCATCAGTTAATCATTCATCTTTGCACTACAGGCCAAAGATATTCAATAATATCATCATTTAAGACTGAGGATGATGAAAAATATTTTAAAGAAAACGAATCCAGTGAGACAAAAAGACAAATATTAGGGATTCGTATAACAGTTTTGTAAGACCCCGAATTTTATGAAATAAAAGTATTCAATTTTTCTTATAATTATTATTCAGTAAATGGTTAAATTGATAAAAGTTTAAAGTTAACGGTGATATATATAAAGTTTTCAGAATACGCAAGTGGTTATAAAATACTTATTGTTGTCGGAGAATATTAGTTTGGTCGTGGAATATTCTTTTTGCAGGGAATATTTGTACGACGGCGCAACCAGTTGTGGGCCCTATAAAAGAATAACTGTCGGATGAAGAAAATGACAAGTTTGAGTTTTTATAAAATAACAGAATTGTTATTCTTTAATAACCGTTGGAATACACGGTGGTTAAAATACGTAATATGCGTGGTTGCACTAAAGACACTGCAGATTATACGAAGATTTTGAATTATTGATTCTTACGTAAGAAGGCACTACTCAATAATTGTTACAGTAATTACTGTTCAATATTTTATTTTATTGATTCAATAATTGCTGCGTTGATATTTAATATTATTGTTGTTTCAATAATTGTCACGGCACAGTATTTCCCATTATCAGATCAATTATTCATATTATTTGAATAATATTATTAGATAGCATTATTGGCAATGTCTAGAAAGTTCTGTCAAGAAGAGGTTTGGTCACCTAATTGCGCGCTAGTAAGGAGAAATCCTTATCGGAAAGCCCCCTCTTTCCTAGGAACAACCTGTTTGTCATAATTGTGATTCTGTAATATTATTTGTGAATAATAAATTATTGATTTATATGATAAGGAAATATTTATTTGATGCGGATATAAATGATGGATTTATTTATGTGGTTATAAATGAAGGAATTAATGTTGAGGTATTTTATCAGTATTTTTGTCGGAATGGAGGTATTAAAAAATCAAATCAGTATTTTTTACGATATATTGCGTGAGTTATAATTTTTAATCCGACCATTGGATCGTTGTGATGTTTGGATATGTTATTCATATATAAGTTGAGTATATGTCCACAGATTTTGAACCGTTAAAAATGAACGTATAAATTGTTATGAATTTTAAGAGGTGACTGGTTCAGAAATTATTGAAGTTTCGGAATTTATCATTTTGGTAAAAAATTCTAGAATGCGTGGGCCCCACTTATGGTTGGTGAAGAAATGTGCTGAAATTCTAATTCAAATATGGTGGGTGGCAATAGTAGCAGGTAAAGCCATCAGGTAGCAGGTCAAGTCTGCTTCGGCGTGCTAACATTTTCCTATAAATAGAGAGCTAAGTTAGAATTAAAAATAACACCAGAAACATAAGCTTTCTCTCTTTCTCTCTCCATATTATTAAGCCTATTTTGTGAGTATTTAGATACTTTGAGAGTTGCTATTCAGTGGAAGGTTCCTTCGGCTTTACATTCCGGTCAAAAATACTGCTCTTTCGAGGTAAGGGATTTTAAGGGTTATTATGTTTTTTAGTTTCATAATTTTTTCGAGCCTCAAAAATTCTAAAAAAATTTAAAATGATAATTTGATGAGTTTTCTTGATTGTGTCCAAAAATGGTGATTTTTGGATGTATAGATTAAGAGTTATGAATTTTATGAGAAAAGACTATTTTAAAAGTAAACTCTTATAACTCCTTGTGGTTAACTCCAAAATTGGTGAAATTTTTATTGGGAGTACATCTAGATAACATCAGTATATTCTGTAAATTTTAGAATTTTTGGATAAAAGTACAATTTATGATAAATGTCTAAATATTCGGCAGTTTTGGCCATATAAATAATAGTAAATGAATTTTAAAAATTCTGAGAAAAATATATGTTCAATATGGGACTATGTCCTGCTAAATCCCAGAAAAGAAATATTTTTGGGACTGATTTGGTATTTTTCATGAAAATGAACTAGTTATGAATAAATAAATTAAATATGTTATGTGAAGTAACAAAATTGGAAAATAGGATTTTATGGCTTGGGAATCCTATATATGGTATATGTAGATTTTTGATGAGGTTTTTGGTTATTGGTGATGAAATCTTATGAGTTTGGCATTTTAGGATGATTAAATGCATTAATTAGTAAAGTGTAAACAATTAAAATAAATTGTTTATAAGTTTAAAAAATGATTAAGATATTGTGGTAATATTAAAAATATTAGATTATGATATTATTAAGTGATTTATAACATTTGGATTAAGGTGTTATGAAATCCTTGATTTATGAATCTTACTTTTGAAATTACATGCAGTTGTTGATCATGTTGTTTTTATCATATATAACGTTTTTATAATCCCGATGATGAAATTTGTGACGCCCCTAAAAATAGGTATACATCACCCATCTTGAGTCACCAAATACATGGTACAAAATTCAAATACAACTTAATAATACAGTTGTTGTGTAAACAATACGACAAAACATAAACTGAGAGTTTTAATAAGATTATTGTCATCTAGATAATATCCACACTCAAAGGAGTCCTCATTAAATTTATTGTCACACTATTTAACAGAATAATGAGGACTACTAATGCTATCATCTGGACCGACACTACGTTCCCCGACTCATCCCAGCTATATTCTCATTTCCTGAAGAGAACAATGAAAGAAAGGGTGAGCTCAACTAGCCCAGTAAGAAATATTATGACTAAGATAATGCAAAATAAATTATCATTAGCCTTCGACAGTGTTAAACTGATACAATTTAATAAACATAAAGTTTAACTGTAGCGGAACAAGCAATCCATTAGAAGAGTCAAGTAGATAATAAAATCTACTATCTTTTATGATTTAAAATATTTTTTATCACTTTTATCGCTGAGACTCAGCTTAATAAATAATCCACATCATCAAATCATCCCTGCACTACAGGCCAAGGATATTATTTAGGATCACGACCACGAATTATCCATACAATACGGGCCAAAGATAATCGTGTTTTCATCAACGGTCCTAATCATGCCATAAAATAATTCATCTTTTCTCCCTTGGCCGAAGAGAATCCATAGCCATAATAATACCAAAAATTGTCCATCAATGCACTACGGGCCAATGAGGACTTTTTCCACATCATTTGTAACATTACTGGTCATGATTATACTTAGAATAATCCTCGGTCATAATCATATCAAGTCCATCTATGCAACATGAGCCACATATGACTTTCAACATAATATAAACATGAGGATGATGACAATGACATAATAATTCAATAAAACAAGTTCAAGAATTAATTTATCCAAGAACCAATAATGTCCAAATTGTCAACATGATACTGCTTTGTAGAGTAAAATTCAAGAATGCTCAGAAGAATATTTCCACAAAAAGATACTGGATGAAACGCAAATATCAAGGATGTTCCACTAATTTCAAGGAATATAGAAGCCAAAGCTTTAACCAACTGAATATAATAAAATATATGAAACTGCAAATGGATTTTCACCCGTCATGTGGTAATCCACGTATACAGATCATTTCCACAATTTAATAAGGAATGAATACAGAGGATCGTTCACCATGCATGTGGTAATTCACATAGACAGGTTATTCCAACAGAATAATAAAGAATGGAATAATGAAGGATTCACCATGCATGCGATAGATCGCAGATGACATGTTATTCCTAACGTAATAATAAATAATTGAACCCAGTCCCCGCGTAAACGCACGCACGGGATATTCCGGCGTAATAATAAATAATGTAACTAGTCAGGCCAGTAAACGCACGCATGTGAAATTTCGATAGAATAATAAATAATGGAACCAGGTCCAACGTAAACGCACAGACAGGATATTCTGATAGAATAATAAATAACGGAACCGGTCAAAGTAAATTTGCACCGGCTGAATGTTCCAATGTAATAATAAAGAATGGAATAATGAAGAATTTCACCATGTATGCGGTACTTTGCGATAGACAAAAGTTATTCCAACATATTGATAAAGAATGGAATAACAGAAGAATTTCACCAAGTATAGGGTAGACCGCGTATACAGGTTATTCCAACAGAATAATAAAGAATGGAATAACAAAAGTTCTCTTCATGAATACAAAAGAAATAATACCCCTTACCTTAGAAGAAACTGGATATTGGAATAGAAAGGTAGCTGACTTCTCTTCTTCTTTCTCTCTATAATTTCTCTCTCAAGAGTTTCAGTGAATTCGTAAGAAATAATGAAGGAATGAGCTTCTATTTATAGGAGAATGGACTGAATAGTAACTAATTCATGAACGGTCCAGATTTATTTACTTTTAAACGGACGGTCCATATTGATTTACTATTAAAATTTTAAACCAACGGTCCATACTGATGCATACGGTCCATACTGATTCACTATTAAACTTTAAACCAACGGTCCGTACTGATTCATAATTAAACTTTAAACTAACGATCCATATTGATTTACTAATATAATTTCAACCAACGGTCTAAAAAATTAGCACATCTCCTCATGGAATAATATTGTACCCAAAAATGATTTGGACCGAAAAGAAATATATTTTGTTCGGGTGAATAGTATCCTATGAATAGTAACTCATGAATAGTAACTTATGAATAGTAACTTGTGAATAGTAACTCATGAATAGTAACTCATGAATAGTAACTCATGAATAGTAACTCATGAATAATAACTCTGACACGAAAAGTGCTCCGAATACCCGATTGAACAATATAACCTCCAGACATCAATTATTATCAAAATAAATGTCGACTTCCACTAAAACTAATAATTTCAACACAATAGAACTATCAATTTCATCTTTAATCAACACGATCTTATTCATCATTAATATTATAACTCACAATATTTAACAACCAGGTCATTCCCAGGAAAGAGGGGGCTTTCCGATAAGGATTTCTCCCTATTGGCGCGCAATTAGGTGACTAAACCTCTCCTTGACAGAACTTCTAGACATTGTAAATATTACAATTTAATAATATGAATAACTTTATCGTCTCAATTGATTTAATAATATAACATATTGTGCAAATGATACTGTGATAATAATCGAATCAATAATATGAGAGATATGATGCAGTAATTACTGAAGCAATAATTGAGTATAACTGAGTGACTTCTCACGTAAGCATCAATAATCAATACCGTGTGCTACTATGCAACCACGAGTATTACTGTACTTTTACTACCGGGTAGTTCAACAATTTTAACGGTAAAACTTCCACTGTTATTTTCATAAAAATAATTCTATTATTTTATTACTACGACAATACTTTCGTTGTGGGGTCCACCAATGATTGTGTCATCGTACGAATATTCCTTGTTAAAACTAATATTCCCCGACCAATCGAATATTATATAACCACTTGCTTACTTTGCAAAATTTGTAAATATTACCCACAACTATAACATTATATCAAATCCACACCATAATATTCAAAAAAAATATTTTGAGAAATTTAATTCTTTATTCATAAAATCTGGGGTCTCACAATCTCCCCTCCTTATGAAATTTTGCCCTCGAAATTTACGTACGTACCTGGTATGCTGAAGAGATGAGGATACCTTGACTTCATTTTAGATTCTAACTCTTGAGGTATAACCTTTGAGTGTTGAATATGATCCTTCTTATCCAAGATTTTAACATGTATCTCCTCATACGTCAAATTTTCTGCTATATCGTCTAGTTCTAATTCAATAACGTGGTTCGGGTCATCCAAATATTTACGTAACATCAATACGTAAAAAAAACGTTATGAACAAGCGATATACTTGGTGGTAAAATGAGTCTATAGGCCACAGTTCGTACTCGATCAAGGATTTCAAATGAGCCAATAAAATTGAGGTTTGAGATTTCCTCTCTTCATCGATTCTTGCTTCTAGAATAACGCCCTCTTGAACCTTCTTCTTCACATTCATCAGCTCTGAGTATGTAGCTTGCACGGCTTTAACTTTATCGATTAAAGTCGATTCTACTCGTATATTTGATATCATCACGTGGGTCTTTAGAGTCTTTAACTCTATCTTCATCATTTGTAAGTTATACAAAATGGGTTTTTGTGTTAACAACATCGCACTCGTAAACGCATATGATCTTCTACTCAACGCGTCAGCTACCACGTTCTCTTTTCCATAATGATATTGAATGGTACGATCGTAATCTTCAACAGCTCGAGCCAACGTCTTTGACACATTATACAATCGTTTTAGGTACAGAAATATTTGAGGGTTTTATACTGGGGTCAATACAAAATTCGATTTCATGCTCTAAAGTTAGGCTAAGAAGTCTTCAAGAATACGTCAGGAAATTTATTAACAATAGAAATATCATTCAAAATTGTGACCCTCATCCAAGACTTGGATAGCACTTGTAATGAAGGTTACTCTTAACGGGGCTTCAACAGATAAGTCAAAGTCTAATTTCTCTAGAGTCAAATTTAAATGTTGAACGCAAGCAAGAGAGATAAAATAATGTGTAGAACCGGTATCTAATAAGGCATAGACTTCGCAAGAATTTATAATTAACTAACCCGTGATAACTTCGTTCGGTTTACTCACTTTTTGAGAAGTCATGAAAAACACTCTTCCTAAAACCACCGACTTTGTTTTGTCCGTATCAGCCTTTGGTGCCACCGTCCCAGCTGGACTTGACTTTGGTACACGATAAAATCGAGCTAAATGACCTTCTCTTCATGAAATTTCCATTTCTATTATCTTGGCCATGATTACCACCGAAGTGGTTACCATTCTTGGCATGATAATTTCCCCCATGATGGTTATCATTATTTCGATGGTCGTTGCCACCGGTACGATTATTATCGTGTTGTTGGTCATTGTCTTTTGGTTGTGCTGACTCATTATCGCACTCCAATAACTGAGCCCTATTCACAATATCTGAATAGAAATAAAGTTTATGAGAAATGAGGTATTGATGTATCTCGGGTTTCAAACCTCTTAGAAACATTCGCTTCATTCTCTCCTCATTATCGACTAAATGGGATGCAAACAGGGATAACTCCGTAAATTAGCCTCGTATTGCGACACATTCATATTATTTTGCTCCAACTTGATGAATTCCACCTCCTTCATGTGACGAATACTTTCGGGAAAGTACTTGTCGTTGAACAACTCTTGGAACTTCTCCCAAGATATTTTCAAATGCCATTTTCAAACACTGTCACAAAACAAGGGTTAATTGACATATCACATATTATCCCTATACTCTGACCGACCAATTAAATACCAAATAAACTTAGGTAGGTCATACTAGAGAAGGAATTGCCCGTCTCTCCCCTCCTAGTTCTTGTCTCACATCCCAGCCAGGGATCATATCCCTAAGCTTTGATACCAGTTGTGACGCCCCCAAAAATAGGTATACATCACCCATCTTGAGTCGCCAAATACATGGTACAAAATTCAAATACAACTTAATAATATAGCTATCGTGTAAACAATACGACAAAACATAAACTAAGAGTTTTAATAAGAATATTGTCATCTAGACAATATCCACACTCAAAGGAGTCCTCATTACATTTATTGTCACACTATTTAACAGAATAGTGAGGACTACTAATGCTATCATCTGGACCGTCACTCCGCTCCCCGACTCATCCCAACTATATTCTCATTTCCTGAAGAGAACAGTGAAAGAAAGGGTGAGCTCAACTAGCCCAGTAAGAAATATTATGACTAAGATAATGCAGAATAAATTATCATTAGCCTTCAACAGTGTTAAGCTGATACAATATAACAAACATCAAGTTTAACTGCAGCGAGACAAGAAATCCATTAGAAGAGTCAAGTAGAGAATAAAATCAACTATCTTTTATGATTTAAAATGTTTTTCATCACTTTTATCGCTGAGACTCAGCTTAATAAATAATCCACATCATCAAATCATCCCTGCACTACAGGCCAAGGATATTATTTAGTATCACGACCACGAATTATACATGCAATACGGGCCAAAGATAATCGTGTTTTCATCAACGGTCCTGATCATACCATAAAATAATTCATCTTTTCTCCCTTGGCCGAAGAGAATCCATAGCCATTATCATACCAAAAATTGTCCATCAATGCACCACGGGCCAATGAGGATTTTTTCCACATCATTTGTAACATTACGGTCATGATTATACCGAATAATCCCTAGTCATAATCATACCATGTCCATCTATGCAATACAGGCCACATATGACTTTCAACATAATATAAACATGAGGATGATGACAATGACATAATAATTCAATAAAACAAGTTCAAGAATTAATTTATCCAAAAACCAATAATGTCCAAATTGTCAACATGATACTGCTTTGTAGAGTAAAATTCAAAAATGCTCAAAAGAATATTTCCACAAAAAGATACTTGATGAAACACAAATATCCAGGATATTCCACTAATTTCAAGGAATATAGAAGCCAAAGCTTTAACCAACTGAATATAATAAAATATATGAAACTGCAAATGGATTTTCACTCGTCATGCGGTAATCCACGTATACAGATCATTTCCACAATTTAATAAGGAATGAATACAAAGGATCGTTCACCATGCATGTGGTAATTCACATGTATGACAAAGTTATTCCAATGAATAATAAAGAATGGAATAACATAAGGATTCACCATGCGATAGATCAAGACGTACATGTTATTCCTAACAGAATAATAAATAATTGAACCAGGTCTGGCGTAAACGCACAGACAGGATATTCCGACAGAATAATAAATAATGCAACTAGGTCCTACAGAAGCGCAGCGGATGGGATATTCCGGCGAATAATAAATAATGGAACCGTGTGTCCACGAAACGCACGCAGACGGGATATTCTCGACAAAATAATAAATAACGGAACCGAATGTCGCAAAATTTTGCAAGCGTAATGTTCCAATGTAATAATAAAGAATGGAATAATGGAAGAATTTCACCATGTATATGCGGTAAGATGCATAGACAAAGTTATTCCAACATATTGATAAAGAATGGAATAATGTAAGAATTTCACCAAGTATAGGGTAGACTGGCAGTATACAAAGTTATTCCAATGAGAATAATAAAGAATGGAATAACAAAAGTTCTCTTCATGAATACAAAAGAAATAATACCCCTTACCTTAGAAGAAACGGATATTGGAATAGAAAGGTAGGCGACTTCTCTTCTTCTTTCTCTCTATAATTTCTCTCTCAAGAGTTTCCAGTGAATTCGTAAGAAATAATGAAGGAATGAGCTTCTATTTATAGGAGAATGGACTGAATAGTAACTAATTCATGAACGGTTCAGATTGATTTACTTTTAAACGGATGGTCCATATTGATTTACTATTAAAACTTTAAACCAACAGTCCATACTGATTCATACAGTCCATACTGATTCACTATTAAACTTTAAACTAACAGTCCATACTGATTCACAATTAAACTTTAAACTAACGATCCATATTGATTTACTAATATAATTTCAACCAACGGTCTGAAAAATTAGCACATCTCCTCATGGAATAATATTGTACCCAAAAATGATTTGGACCGAAAAGAAATATATTTTGTTCGGGTGAATAGTATCCCATGAATAGTAACTCGTGAATAGTAACTCGTGAATAGTAACTCGTGAATAGTAACTCATGAATAGTAACTCATGAATAGTAACTCATGAATAGTAACTCCGACACAAAAAGTGCCCCGAATACCCGATTGAACAATATAACCTCCAGACATCAATTATTATCAAAATAAATGTCGACTTCCACTAACACTAATAATTCCAACACAATAGAACTATCAATTTCATCTTTAATCAACACGAGCTTATTCATCATTAATATTATAACTCACAATATTTAACAACGTGTCATTCCGAGGAAAGAGGGGCTTTCCGATAAGGATTTCTCCTATTGGCGCCGCAATTAGGTGACCAAACCTCTCCTCGATGGAACTTCTAGACATTGTAAATATTACAATTTAATAATATGAATAACTTTGTCGTCTCAATTATTGATTTAATAATCTAACATATTGTGCAGATGATACTGTGACAATAATCGAATCAATAATATGAGAGATATGATGCAGCAATTACTAAAGCAATAATTGAGTATAACTGAGTGACTTCTCACGTAAGCATCAATAATCAATACCGTGAGCTACTATGCAGCCACGCGTATTACTGTACTTTTACTACCGGGTAGTTCAACAGTTTTAATGGTAAAACTTCCGCCGTTATTTTTATAAAAATAATTCTGTTGTTTTATTACTACAACAATACTTCCGTAGTGGGGTCCACCAATGATTGTGTCGTCGTACGAATATTCCTTGTTAAAACTAATATTCCCCGACCAATCGAATATTATATAA
The DNA here is from genome assembly GCA_020205605.1 of Panax ginseng. Classification (NCBI taxonomy): domain Eukaryota; kingdom Viridiplantae; phylum Streptophyta; class Magnoliopsida; order Apiales; family Araliaceae; genus Panax; species Panax ginseng. Next base: position 115,804,699 of record CM035133.1, on the reverse strand, counting down.
CCACTTGCTTACTTTGCAAAATTTGCAAATATTACCCACAACTATAACATTATATCTGGGGTCTCACAAAATTTCTCTTTGACTTAAGTGTAAAGATGGGTAGATTATTGGTATGATCTTGACTATGGGTTCTCTTTGGCCAGTAGTGCAAAGATGAATTGTTGAATGGTATGATCATGACCATTGAATTTATAATTGAATATTTTTAGCTTAAGTGCAAAGGTGAATTGATCAACATGATTATAATTATGGTTTATATAAATTCTTAAATGATTGTATATTTCTTTGAGATATGAATATCTTTGGCCCGTAGTGCAAAGATGACCTGTTGTTGAATATCTTTGGCATATAGTGCAAAGATGAACTGTTGATGAATATCTTTGGTCCGTAGTGCAAAGATGACCTGTTGTTGAATATCTTTTGCATGTAGTGCAAAGATGAACTGTTGATGAATATCTTTGGCCCGTAGTGCAAAGATGAACTTATTAGTATGATTATGAATAGGAACTGTGATTTGGTATAACCATGATCTTTGATGTTTCAGGTAAAGACAGGTGATGTAAATTATCTTCGTCCTGGATGAGAAGAGGAATTTAGAATCACAATTATGGTTATGAGTTATTCATATGATTGTGGAAAGGAACTCTTGCTTGATGTTATAGGGATAAAACATTGTTAGTGGACTTTTAATGTGGAGAAGATAATAGAATTTATAGTCTATTTGACTCTTCTAATGGATTACTCGTTCCGCTGCAACTATGATTGAAAAGTTTTATCATTTACCATATGTTCTAAATCTCTGATTTATTACTGATGAAGGCTATTGATAATTTAATTATCTTTAGTCATAATATTCTTTACTGAGCTAGTTGTGTTCACCCTTTTGCTTCACAATTCCTTTCAGGTAATAAGAGTGTAGCTGGGTCGAGCGGGGATAACAGGGGAATAGTGTGGTGGTCCGAGACTATCAAAGTTTCTCAACACATTATAAAACGGAATGACATACAATATATAATTGTATTGAGGACCTAAGATGTGTGTGTCGTATATTATACGTCACTTAATAATTGATTTTGGTGAACAACAATAGGGTGAGGTGAACCCAACTTTGGAAGGGTGTTTTGCCACTATCATACAAGATGTCTAATGACATACAATCTCGTGTTATCATAAGAAAGGGTTGTACATATCCACATGCTGAGTATATCTACGAGCACTACCTATATGATCTTGGAGTTGGGTTGAAACATAATGTTCAATCGCAGACGGTGGAGATAGTTATATGTCAAGAGAAGACTCACCATTGGAAGGAACATGATAGTAATCTTCTCATTTTTCTTTGGGGTCAATTGGATCAACCAAGGATAATTCTCTGGACATATGATATCTATCATAACTTAGATTCATGGCCTCCTATGTACGAAGGTTTCCTTGAGCACTTCCCAAAGATTTTAATTTCTAAAACAGTTTTAGATTGTACCTTTATGTAAGGTATCACTGTGAGGTGTTGTCCATAGTTGGGACATGAGTCACAGTGGTATTAAAACTTACAGTATATGTGTTGTTGTATTTTGCACGACAATTGTAGTAATAAAGTTGTAGTTATTTTCTGTACCATGTATTTGGCGACTCAGAATAGGTTGGATGGATTGGACCTATTTTGGGGGCATCACAAGTTTATCTAAGATCAATAATACTTCATAATAACCAATTGTGAAGCAGAATTCAAAAATAAAGATCAAAATATGGATACAATCAAAGATAGTAACCATAATAGACATCTTGGACAAAAAGGAAAAATTTTATTTTTTGGTGAATAGTGTCGTATACGTGAATAATATCGTATACGTGAATAGTAACCCCGACACAAAAAGTTCCAAATTTGATTAAAAAGTTCAAACCAATATTTCGGCATAATGATATTGAAGAAAATAATATCATTTAAGAAGAAAATAACATCCCTTACCTCAAAATAACCGTATTTACATTTGAATTTCGGATATAGTCTTCGATGAAACTTGCCTTTGAATAGCAACTCTCAAAGTATCAAAATACTCACAAAAATACACTCGATAATCTAGAGAGAAAGAAAACTTGTTTCTGGTGTGATTTTCAATTCTAACCTAAGCGTCTATTTATAGGAAAATACTAGAACGCCATAGGAGACTAAAATAATAAAATATAATTCTCATTCTTTCTTCTACGCATCAACCAATTTTGAATCAAGCATGCCATCTTAGACAAAAAAAAATAGCAACCCATGTGTATTCAACACCAACCAAAAATGGGTCCACCCAATTTTAATAAAAATAATTTTATTTTTCGAAACATCAACAATTCATAGAAAATAGCCCGTTAATCAGAAAAATATGAATTTTATATCCATTCCACACGAAATCAAATTCTCTACAACTTTGTAGCTTTGAGTTTTTCCAAATTCTAAACAAAAAATATTCGAAATCCACAAACAGATGATTTTTAATACCTCCATTCCGACAAAATATTGATAAAATATCTTAGCACTAATTCCTTCATTTATAACCACATAAATAAATCCATCATTTATATCCATATCAAATAAATATTTCCTTATCATATAAATCAATAATTAATTATTCATAAATAATATTACAGAATCACAATTATGATGACCAGTAGCCGCTCTCGGAAAGAGGGGCTTTCAATAAGGATTTCTCCTCATCATGGCGAAATTAGGTGGCCAAACCCTCCTTGATGAGAACTTTCTAGACATTGCCAATAATGCTATCTAATAATATTATTCAAATATTATGAATTATTGATCGATAATGGAAAATCTTGTCTTTGTGACAATTATTGAAACAACAATAATATAAACTATCAAAGCAACAATTATTGAATCAATAAAATAAAATATTGAATATTAATTATCGTAACAATTATCGAGTAAAGTGCCTTTTACGCATTTAATCAATAATTCAACAATACTATGCAATACCGCAGTGTCTTCTTTGTGCAACCACGCATATTATCGTATTTTAACCACCGTGTATTCCAACGATTGTTAATTCAGTAACAACTACGCCAATTATTTATAAAACTCATACTTTGTCATTTTTCTTCATCCAACCGTTTTTTCGTTATGGGGCCCTAAATGGTCGCTATTGGCCGCATCGAATATTCTCCGACAAAAAGAATATTCCACGACCAAACAAATATTCTCCGACAGAAATGAATATTTTATAACCACTTGCTTATTTTACAAAATTTGCACATTTCACCCATAACCAAAGCATTATATCAAATTAACACCTTATTAATTTAGAATAATGAATAGAGAAAAAATTCAATTTTATTTATAATAAGTTGGGGTCTTATAATAATTGTAATAATATTAATAAGACTCCTCTTATTAATTTATATTTAATATTTCTAAAATATTAAATAATAAATATTAAGCTATTTAATTTATTCTATCACCATAGATTAAATTAAATATACTTAACATATTATTACGATTATGCCATTAACTTCTTAAATAATTATTCTTCCTTTTATGGTGTGACCCTTTAGGTTCTCCATATTAAACCGGTTGTGAATAAATCAATTAGAATAATTCTAATATTATTTAAATAAATAAATTAAATGATTAATTTATTTAAATAAATAAAATTTATTCTACAATAGGGATAAGCCTCCTTAGTGATCAACGACTTTCCAGATAATATAGATTTTAACATTAATCATAAAAGAACCTTTGAGTTAATAGTTATCGTACAATTCAATCCTTCCACCATACAATGTCCCAATTAAATATAAGACATGGAATTACTGTCAAGTCTTATTTTATTTAATTATATGTATTTCGATTCCTAAATGCACAACTCCTAATGAATGCAAATTAGAAACTACTTTATAATTTCATTCCACCTTGGCCAAGGATTCCTGGGTTGTCATTTATCGAATCATATAGGACATTTCTCTTCTTTTACTAGAAGTGGTAGATTCTTTATTGATCATTCATTATCTTCATATATAACTTATTACACCCAAGCATACCCTTTGATATACTCTAAGAGTCTTAAGGACTAAGTCAAAGTGTAATTCACTATATATAAGATACTATGATGATCTCAAGTCTAAGGATCATTTGTACTACTATCACTACAGGAATTCCTATTGACAGTCAAGTAAAATTCCATTAGGTATTCCTTAGCGAGTCACGTTCAGTGAACTTATTCTCTAATAAGCACCTACATACTTGTTTTAGTGTCTCCACACAAATGATCATGAGATCAATCATCCTCATCCAATGAGCAAGCAACGTACGTACCAATCTATCCAGATTCACTAATCCCCTTTATAGTAATCCATTGATTGGGAACATTTTAGTTTTAAGTTATCGAAGAATTTAGATCTCATTAGCATGATCTCATCATGATTCTAAAAGCATTGCTTAAAACTATGGGTTTATCACATATTATTAAAACAGCACCATGTAGATAATTAATGCTTTTAATAAATAATTCTTTTATTAATAAATAAATAAGATTGATTACAAAATATATGCTTTATCATCATACATGATTGGCTTGTATGCATGCTACTTTCACTAGCATGAATAATTTTTCATAACTGAACGAACATTGAACATGAACAACTATATCTAGACCGAATGGTAATGAAGGTGATCAGCCTTTCATACCTGATGAACACATGCAATATGCATAAAGTGTGCTCCAAAAATTCATAGATATGATAATCAGCAATGATTAACCACAATCATACTTGAATGAAACAACCCGAGGTCGAGTTAGAGAACTTATACAATAATTAAGTAAGGAACTTGCCTGTTCGGTTGATTACTGCTACACATTCTATTTAGCTTTGTCTGAAAACCTAATATAGATAATACCAATCTCCAAATATTAGAATAATATTATCACAGTATTATACTGTTATATATAATTATAAAATAATCTAAACACATAACACATAACTCTATCAGTCTATACAGCACATAAGACCTAGTATTAATTCAAAGTATTGCAGTCTGAGTTGAAGCCGACATAATTTTGACATCCCGACGGCCTAGTAGGATAATTCACGTGCCTATTATCCATAAGACTTTGTCTAAATGCAACACAATTATCATAGATAATTTATTAATCAGTCAAAATATTTTTCAAAGACTCGTAATAATTTTTAAATAATTATTACCATTTATCATGTTTAATTTTCAATCAATAATATGATTTAATAACATAATATTCCACTATCATTAATATTTATTTAATATTAAATATTAATAAAAATCATGAAATAATATTATAAAATATTTATAATAACTCAAAGTATTTTTAATATTTTATTATTGCCTTTAAATTATTTAAAAATAATTAAACCATTATTAATTATCTTCCATTAATATTAAATATTAATATATTTTATGACAAAATATCAAAAGTTATATTTTATAACTTAAAATATTTTTATAACCTTTAAATCATTTTTATATGATTTATAAATCATTAATTCTATTTTCCATAATTTATTTAATACATTTATTAAATAAATAATTATTATTAATATTAATTTATTAATGAAATTTATCACAAAATATTAAAAGTCATTAAAAATAACTTAAAATATTTTCTTATACCATAATACAATTTTAAATAATTTTTCAAATATTAAAATCATTTTTAAGTAATTTATTTAATATTATAATTAAATAAATTAAATACCATTAATATTCCAAAAATATTAAATATTAATGAAATATATTCATTATTATTAGAAACACAATTTTAGGATTTAAAATAATTTTTAGGAATTTATTATGAATTTTTAATAATTAAAACTATTTTCTCTATTTATTAAATAAAATAATTAATATTTGTAATAACTGTCACTAAAGGGTGCCTATAGCGACAAAATTGTCGCTATAGGTGTTCTTGAGTGTTCTTGAGCAAACCCAGAACTTCATAGGCAGTGTGCAGGGTACCATGTTTGACCAGCAATTGATCTATGTTCTTAGTGTGTTCTAGGCTGTCTAAAGTGTTAGTTATGTAGTATAAGTGTAATACTACTATTACCAATCAAGTTCATGGCCATACAAAATCAGATCAGTGATATCTAGGCCTCACAAATCCTTTTCAGAGGTTGTTCTTCATTTTTAGGTTACCCAGAAATGAAGAACAGTTTGTGGGTCTTACTTTGAACCTTTGAATCTTTAAGTTCCATGCTCAGTTTGTGTGATTACTTGGTTCAGTCATGTACTATGTATGTCAAGGAACAATAATACTACATTAGATCAACCTAACAACACCAAATATAAGAGATCTAAGCCGGTCAAAGTGCATGTTAGGAACTGCCCTTGAAGATTTCTGGGTTGCCCAGAATCTTCATCCGGCAGTTTGGTCAACCCTTGTTTGACCATGATTATCAATGATTCTATACATGATCTGGGTGTTCTAAAGGCTTTAATATGTAGTCTTAATGTCAAACTACAAGTCCCAAACAACAACATGGCCTAAACACTTAACAGTTGCAAGATTCATGGCCTGCAAAAGCTTGTCAGGAGGTTCTTGGGAAATCTGGGTTACCCAGAAACAGTTTTACATGGTCGGTCAACTGACTTTGACCATCAATAACTTGAGATCTAGACATGGTATGGAATTGATTTCACTTCCAGTTTACTCTCCTTATGACAGGGAACAGATCAATAACACTAAACACACCTAACTATTAACACACACAGATCTTTGAGCCTTGAAATTAGGCTGTCAGAGCATAAAACTAGGGATCATGATCAGTTTTGAAAACTTGATGTTATGCACGATCTAGATGTTATGGATCTATGATATAACAACCCATGTCACTCAATAACATCCTTATACACAACTTTAAACAATAAACAACAACAAATAACATGGATCACATGGATTTCCAAGTTTAGGGTTTCATACCTTTCTAGCTTTGATCCTTGATTCTGATCTTGATGATCGATTCTTGACAAGTTATAAACTGATATTGTCTTAACTTCTCACTTTCTTTCACCCTCATATTTCGAATTTAGAGAGAGAGGATGACTTGGATAGCTTGGAAAGTTAAGTAAGTAACTTTACTTACTTTTTAAGTTAAATTTTGATGTATCAAGTTGGTGCAAGGTGGCATACTTGGCTGATATAAAATGATAAAGAGCACATATGAAAATCTAGAGTTGGTGAATTTTGGCAATATCTACACTCCATCCAATTAAAGAATGCAAAAAGGGTACTTTAGTCATTTTTTTTACCAATTTAATGACTTAAATGTCATTTGCTACAGCCCTTAGGGTTTAACCCTTAGGATTTAACTCTTAGGGTTTAACCCTTATGTAAGACCCCAACTTATTATAAATAAATTTGAATTTTTCCTCTATTCATTATTCTAAATTAATAAGGGTTAATTTGATATAATGCTTTGGTTATGGGTGAAATGTGCAAATTTTACAAAATAAGCAATTGGTTATAAAATATTCCTTTTGTCGGGGAATATTCGTTTGATCGTGGAATATTTTTGTTGTCGGGGAATATTCGCATTTATTTCGGTAGCAGACCATTTGTGGGCCCCATAATAAAAAAACAGGTTGGATGAAGGAAAACGACAAAGTATGAGTTTTTATAAATAACGGTGTAATTGTTACCATTAACATCGTTGAATACCGGTGGTTAAAATACATGAATACGTGGTGGCACAAAGAATATTACTTGTATTGTACAAGATTGTTGAATTATTGATTCGTATATAAGAAGGCACTACTCAATAATTGTTACATGAGTTACCGCTCAATATTTTATTTTATTGATTCAATAATTACTGCGTTGATATTTTATATTATTGTTGTTTCAATAATTGTCACCGCACAAAGATTTCCCATTATCGGATCAATAATTCATATTATTTGAATAATATTATTAGATAGCATTATTGAAAATATCTAGAAAGTTCTATCAAGGAGAGGTTTGATCACCTAATTGCGCGCCAAGAAGGAGAAATCCTTATTGAAAACCCCTCTTTCCGGAACTACCGGTTGTCATAATTGTGATTCTCGTAATATATTGTGAATAATTAATTATTGATTTATATGGTAAGAAAATATTTATTTGATGTGGATATAAATAATGGATTTATTTATGTGGTTATTAATGAAGGAATTAATGCTGAGGTGTTTTATATCAGTATTTTGTCAGAGTGGAGGTATTAAAATCATCCGTTTGTGGATTTTTTGGATATTTTTCGTTGGAAATTTGGAAAACTTTCTTCTGCAAAGTTGTAGAGAATTCGATTTCGTGTGGAATGGACATAAAATTCGTATTTTTCTGATTAATAGGCTATTTTCTATGAATTATTGAAGTTTCAGAAAATAAAATAATTTTAATTAAATTTATGGGAGGGACCCACTTTGGTTAACAATATGTGGGCTACTAGAAATTTTTGAAAGGTGGTGGCTAGTCTTGGTCATTGAAAGCATACGTAGAATTATTGTTTTTAAAATTAATATTTTATTAATTTAGTCTCCTATGTCGTTCTAGCATTTTCCTATAAATAGACGCTTAGGTTAGAATTGAATATCACACCAGAAACAAATTTTCTTTCTCTCTAGATTATCGAGTTTATTTTTGTGAGTATTTTGATACTTTGAGAGTTGTTATTCAAAGGCAAGTTTTCACAAGACTATATCCGAAATTCAGTTAGAAGTACCGCTATTTTGAGGTAAGGGATGTTATTTTCTTCTTAAGTGATATTATTTTCTTCAATATCATTATGCCGAAATATTGGTTGAACTTTTTGTATCGGGGTTACTATTCACGTATACGGTACTATTCACGTATACGACACTATTCACCAAAAAACGAAAATTTTTCTTTTTGTCCAAGATGTCTATTTTGGCTACTATCTTTGATTGTATCCATGTTTTGATCGTTATTTTTGAATTCTGCTTCATAATTGGTTATTATGAAGTATTATTGATATTGGATAAACTGTTATACGAATCTCTAATATTTGTCCTTCTGTCTCACTGGATTCGTTTTCTTTAACATGTTTTTCATCATCCTTAGTCTTAAATGATGATGTACTAAATATCTTTGGCTTGTAATGCAAAGATGAATGATTAACTGATGAATATCTTTGGCCCGTAGTGCAAAGATGAACAAGTGTTGAGATGAATATGACCGACTGGTGATACAAATGAATATCTTTGGCCTATAGTGCAAAGATGAATATTTAATTAAAGATGTATATTGAATTATGTTACAGGGATGAAATATTGATGATGAACTTTTAAATCTTAGAAGATAGTAGAACTCATTCTCTACTTGACTCTTCTAATGGATTGTTGTTTCCGCTGCAAAATATTTATCTAAAACTTGTTGTCTATTATATTCTATCAGATTTTTCCCCGTTGAAGACTAATGATAATTTGTTGTATATTATCTTAGTCGTAATATTCTTTACTGGGCTAGTTGAGCTCACTCTTTTCCTTTTTGTTCCATTTTTCTTCTCAGGAGGTGAGAACATAAAGCAGATCTAGTCTGGGTATGGAGTGATGGTTCTAAAAAGATGTTTTAGTAGTCCTCACTATTTCTGTAAAATAGTGTTTGAATAATTGTATTGAGGACTTATTTGAGTGTTGATATTGTCTAGAAGATAATATTTGTATTTAAACTCACAGTATGTGTTGTCGTATTTTGTACGACAATTGTATTATTGAATTTATAGTTTGCTTTTCGCATCATGTATTTGGCGCACTCGGGATGGGTGTTGTATACCTATTTTGGGGGCGCCACAGTTGGTATCAAAGCTTAGGATATGGTCTCTGGCAGAGATCGGGGAATAGAACTAGGAGGGGAGAGATGAGTAAATTCTTCGCTGGTGTGTCCTATCTAAGCTTATTTGTTGGTCGGTCATAATATAGGGATATTATGTGATATGTTAATTTGTTTAATTAACCCTTGTTTTATGGCAGTATTTAAGAATGGCTGTTGAGAACGTTAACAATGGAGTGTATGAGACTGTGGAACAAACTTTAGTTACAAACCAGGAGAACGTGCAACAGGAAGGCAATATTCCTCCTGTAAACAACACTATCGAGCAAACGATGAATGATGGAATGTTTAGGAGCTTTTTGCAGTTCATGCAAAATTAGACGAGGGCGACTCGTGTACAAAATACTGGTGGAAATGATGGCAACGCGCGGTCTGTCACAACCAAGCAGTTCAAGGAGTTGGGACCACCAGATTTCTGGGGAAAGCCCGATCCGATTAAGGCAGAAATGTGGGTCAAGCAAATTACCAAGATATTCTTAGTCTAAGGATACACGGACGAACAGAAGGTTCCATTCACCACCTTTATGTTCCGTGGAGAGGCAGATTCCTGGTGGGAATCCATGAAGCGTACCCAGCCAACCGCACTTAACATGTCTTGGGAAAGATTTAGAAACAGTTCAATGACAAGTACTTTCCAGAAAGTATTCGTCATATGAAGCAGGTAGAGTTTATTAGACTGGAACAGAACAACATGATGGTGTCTCAGTACGAGAAAAAGTTCGCAGAGTTATCCAGGTTTGCACCTCATTTGGTGGAGAATGAGGAACGTATGACGCGGATGTTTCTGAGTGGTCTAAAACCCGAGCTTCGTCAATACCTTATCTCTCATAAATTTTCTCTGTATTCAGATGTTGTCGACAGAGCTCAATTATTATAGCGAGATAATGAGTACACTCAACCGAGGGATCACAACCAGGGTCATACCGGTGATAGCAGTCATCGGAGCGATGATAACCAGCGAGGAGGGAAGAATACGAATAAAAGCGGTAACCACTTGGGTGGTAATCGTGGCCATGATAATAGAAGAGGTGGGTCAAGTGGAAATTTCAAAAAGAGGAGATTCAATAATGACGGGAAGACATCAGCAGCAACACCATCATCAACTGTTGCTAGGGGAGGAGAACGACCATCGGTCGTGTGTTACAAATGAGGGAAAGAGGGACATATCAGCCCAAACTGCCCTCAACAATCCAAGGTATGTTATAACTGTGGAAAGGAGGGTCATATAACCCAAGATTGTTCTATAGCAAAACCAAGTTCAGCGGGGATGGTGACTCCAAAAGCTGTCCTAGATAAGTCAAAATCAACGGTTCCTGGAAGAGCGTTTGTCGTGACTGGCCAAAACGTGAGGAACCCAAACGAGGTGATCACGGGTAAGCTAATCTTGAATTCTTGCAAAGTATATACCTTACTAGATACCGGTTCTACCCATTCTTTTATCTCTCCTGCTTGTGCTCAACGTTTAAACTTGACTCCGGAGAAATTAGATTTTAACTTATCTGTTGAAACTCCGTTGGGTGAAACCTTCATTACATCTACAGTTTATAAATCTTGTTTTATCCAAGTTGGCACTATCACATTACCTGTTGATCTTATCTCTTTAAAGATACTTACTTTTGATGTGATTTTAGAAATTTATTGGTTAACCACTCATCATGCTAAAATTAATTATTTTCATAAGGTTGTTAGATTTCATATTCCTAACCAACCCGTCATATGAATTCAAACAACTAAACCACTAAAATCAGTCACTGTCATATCAAGCCACAAAGCTATTCGTTTATTGAAAAACGGATGCCAAGCTTTCTTAGCCCATGTTATGGATTTGAATAAAGACAAGTCAGATTTGAATAATATTTCTGTGGTTAGAGAATTTCCTGATGTATTTCCTGAAGAACATCCCGGCCTACCCCATAACGTGATGTTGAATTCTTTATCGACCTTGAAACCGCACAAAACCCATTTCTAAAACCCCATATCGAATGGCTCCTATTGAACTTCGTGGAGTTAAAAGTCCAACTATATGAGTTATTAGACATCGATTTCATTCGCCCCTAGTACATCTCCCTGGGGTGCCCTGTTTTTATTCAGTAAAGAAGAAAGACGGAGTATGCGATTTTGTATTGACTACCGAGAATTGAACCATGTCACCATCAAGAATAGGTATCCGCTACCTCGCATTGATGACCTGCTCGACCAGCCATAAGGAGCACAATTCTTTTCAAAGATCGATCTTCGTTTTGGATATCATCACCAAGATTAAAACCGAAGATATTCCAAAGATTCGCCTTTAAGGACTCGACAGACGGCATTATGAATTCTTAGTCATGTCTTTTGATCGACTAATGCTCCCCGCCGCTTTCATGGATATGATGAACCGAGTATTCAAGGAATATTTGGATCGGTTCATTGTTGTCTTTATTGATGACATCCTCATCTATTCCAAAAGCCGTGAAGATCATGAGCACCATTTGAAGTCGATACTTGAAAGGCTTCGTGAAAACAAGCTTTATGCCAAGTCAAGAAATGCGAAGTTTCGCTTGAGGAAGTAGAATCCTTGGGCATGTGGTGTCAAAACATGGAGTATCTATTGACCGCTGAAGATTGAAGCAATACAAAGTTGGGAGCAACCAAGTTTGGTGGATCAAGCACGCAACTTTCTGGGCTTAACTGGTTATTATCGAAGATTCGTGGAAGGATTTTCTCGAATCGCTACTCCGTTAACTCAGCTAACTCGGAAAGATACAAAATTTGTATGGAGCGAAGAATGCGAGAAGAGTTTCCAAGAGCTCAAGAGGAGACTCATTTCAGCACCTGTTCTGGCAATACCATCTGGTACGGATGGATTTGTTATCTACAACGATGCTTCAGGCAAAGGGTTAGGATGTGTTCTCATGCAACATGGGAAAGTCATAGCCTATGCCTCACGATAACTCAAAGAATATGAGAGGAATTATCCTACTCATGATCTAGAGAGTCAAGCAATATTTTTATGATTGAAGATATGGAGACACTACTTGTATGGGGAGAAAGTGGAGATCTATACGGATCATAAAAGCCTCAAATATTTCTTCACCCAAAAAAAAACTCAACATGCGGCAACGACGTTGGCTTGAGTGTTGAAAGATTACGATCACACTATTCAATATCATCCTGAAAAGTTTAACGTAGTAGCCGATTTATCGAGTAGTAAGATCATATGCGTAGTACGAAAAGCGATATTGTCAACACAAAGGCCCATTTTGTATGACTTGCAAAGGATGGAGATAGAATTAAAGACTCCAGGGACGTGATGATGGCAAATATACGAGTAGAACTAACTTTAATCAATAAAGTTAAAGCTGATCAAGCTACGGACCTGGGGCTGATGCGTATAAAGAAGAAAGTGCAAGAAGGTACTCTACCGGAAGCAAGAATCGATGAAGAAGGAATACTTAGAGTCAACCCTAGACTTTGCATTCCTAACGACTCTTACTTGAAGCATAAAATCATGATGGAGGCACACAACACACCGTTTGCAATCCATCCTGGGAGTACCAAAATGTATTATGATATTCGACACACATTTTGGTGGAACAATATGAAGAGAGAGATCGCGGAGTTTATCTCGAGGTGTTTAACCTGTCAACATGAAAAGGCGGAGCATCTAGTGCCAAAGGGTCCATTGCAACCACTTGAGATTCCGAAATGGAAGTGGGAACACATTACCATGGATTTCGTTACAGGTCTTCCCAAAGTTTCTCAAGGCATAGATGCGATCTGGGTTATTGTTGATAGATTAACCAAATCTACTCATTTCTTGCCTATACGTGAGACTTATTCCCTTGAACATCTTGTTCGTATGTACTTGAATAAGATTGTGAGATTTCATGGCATGCCAATATCCATATTTTTGGATCGTGACCCAAGATTCACTTCACGATTTTGGGTTAGCTTGCAGAAAGCTATGGGCACAGATTTACGATTCATTTCGGCATACCATCCTCAAACGAACGGACAATTAGAGAGGACTATTCAAACTCTTGAAGATCTATTAAGACTATGTGTCCTAGACTTCAAAGGGAGTTGGGATAAGTATTTACCATTGGTGGAATTCTCCTACAACAACAGCTTATCAAGCAAGTATAGGCATGGCTCCATTTGAGGCGCCAGATGGACGAAAGTGTCGTTCTCAAAGATGTTGGGACGAGGTGGGTGAAACAACTTTGTTGGGACCGAAATTGGTACGCATGACTACGTAAAAAGATCCAAATGATTCGACAACGTATTCAAACCTCACAAGATCGAAAAAGAGTTAAGTTGATCTTCATAGAAAGGACGTGGAGTTTAATATCCGAGATCATGTATCGTTACGTATTGCTCCATGGAAAGGAGTTACAAGATTTGGAAAGAGAGGAAAGCTCAATTCAAGATTTGTTGGTCCATTTGAGATTCTTGACCGAATAGGAAATGTGGCCTATAGACTCGCGTTAACTCCAAACATGTCTCTTGTTCACAATGTGTTCCACATATCTATGCTTCGTAAATATATGAAAGACCCGAACCACATTATTGAGTTAGAACCAGATGAGATAGCCGAAGATTTAAATACGAGGAGGTACCTGTTAAGATCTTGGATAAGAAAGAGCATGTACTACGCACCAAGGTTATACCACAAGTTAAGGTTTTGTGGAGGAACCATGCTATTGAGGAAATGACCGGGAGTTGAATCTAAATGAAAGCGAGGTACCTCACCGCTCAAACACTGTGTACGTACGCCAATTTCGAGGACTAAATTTTATAAGGAGGGAGGTTGTAAGACCCCAACTTATTATAAATAAAATTGAATTTTTCCTCTCTATTCATTATTCTAAATTAATAAGGTGTTAATTTGATATAATGCTTTTGGTTATGGGTGAAATGTGCAAATTTTATAAAATAAGCAAGTGGTTATAAAATATTCATTTTTGTTTGGGAATATTCGTTTGGTCGTGGAATATTCTTGTTATTTGGGAATATTCATACGACGGCAAGTAACCATTTGTGGGCCCCATAATGTAAAAAACTAGTTGGATGAAGGAAAATGACAAAGTATGAGTTTTTATAAATAACGGCGTAATTGTTACCGCTAACATCGTTGGAATATTCGGTGGTTAAAATAAAGAATACGCTGTGGTGGCACAAAGAAGATACCTCAGACAGACACAAAGATTGTTGAATTATTGATTCGTACGTAAGAAGGCACTACTCAATAATTGTTACAAAGAGTTATCGCTCAATATTTTATTTTATTGATTCAATAATTGTTGCGTTGATATTTTATATTATTGTTGTTTCAATAATTGTCATCGCACAAGATTTCCCATTATCGATCAATAATTCATATTATTTGAATAATATTATTAGATAGCATTATTGGCAATGTCTAGAAAGTTCTCACAAGGAGAGGTTTGGTCACCTAATCAAGCGCCAAGAAGGAGAAATCCTTATTGAAAACCCCCCTTTCTTTCCGGGAACTACCGGTTGTCATAATTGTGATTCTCGTAATATTATTTGTGAATAATTAATTTTTGATTTATATGGTAAGAAAATATTTATTTGATGTGGATATAAATAATGGATTTATTTATGTGGTTATTAATGAAGGAATTAATGCTGAGGTGTTTTATCAGTATTTTGTCAGAGTGGAGGTATTAAAAATCATCCGTTTGTGGATTTTGGATATTTTTGTTGGAAATTTGAAAAACTCAAAGCTACAAAGTTGTAGAGAATTCGATTTCGTGTGGAATGGACATAAAATTCGTATTTTTCCGATAAACGGGCTATTTTCTATGAATTATTGAAGTTTGTAAAATAAAATGATTTTTATTAAATTTATGGAGGGACCCACTTTTGGTTGGTTGAATAAACATGTGGGTCACTGGAATTTTTTTTCAAAGGTGGTGGCTAGTCTTGGTCATTGAAAGCATACATAGAATTATTGTTTTAAAAATTAATATTTTATTAATTTAGTCTCCTATGTCGTTTAAAGCATTTTCCTATAAATAGACGCTTTTAGGTTAGAATTGAAAATCACACCGTAAACAAGTTTTCTTTCTCTCTAGATTATCGAGTTTATTTTTGTGAGTATTTTGATACTTTGAGAGTTGTTATTCAAAGGCAAGTTTCTTCAAGACTATATCCCAAATTCATTGTAAGTACCGCTATTTTGAGGTAAGAGATGTTATTTTCTTCTTAAGTGATATTATTTTCTTCAATATCATTATGCCGAAATATTGGTTGAACTTTTTAATCAAATTTGGAATTTTTTGTGTCGGGGTTACTATTCACGATACTAAGATTATTCACGACTAAAGACTATTCACTAATTACACTATTCACCAAAAATAAAAATTTTCCTTTTGTCCAAGATGTCTATTTTGGTTACTATCTTTGATTGTATCCATGTTTTGATCGTTATTTTTGAATTTCGCTTCACAATTGGTTATTATGAAGTATTATTGATATTCGATAAATTGTTATACAAATCTCTAATATTTGTCTTCCGTCTCACTCGATTCGCTTTTTTTTAAAATATTTTTCATCATCCTCACCTTAAATGATGATATTATCGAATATCTTTGGCTTGTAATGCAAAGATGAATGATTAATCGATGAATATCTTTGGCCCGTAGTGCAAAGATGAACAAGTGTTGAGATGAAACATGACCGGTGGTGATATAAATGAATATCTTTGGCCTCAGAAAGTGCAAAGATGAATATTTAATTAAAGATGTATATTGATTGATGTTAAGGTGGATAAAATATTGATGATGAACTTTTAAATCTTAGAAGATAGTAGAACTCATTCTCTACTTGACTCTTCTAATGGATTGTTGTTTTCACCGCAGTAATATTGATCTAAAACTTGTTGTCTATTATATTCTATCGATTTTTTTCCTCGTTGAAGACTAATGATAATTTGTTGTATATTATCTTAGTCATAATATTTTTATCGGGCTAGTTGAGCTCACCATTTTTCCTTTTTGTTCATTTTTCTTCTTCTCGAGGAGGTGAGAACATAGCAGATCTAGCCTGGGTATGGAGTGATGGTTCTAAAAGATGTTTTAGTAAATTCCTCACTATTTCGTAAAATAGTGTTTGAATAATTGTAATGAGGACTTATTTGAGTGTTGATATTGTCTAGAAGATAATATTTGTATTTAAACTCACAAAGATGTGTTGTCGATTTTGCACGACAATTGTATTATTGAATTTGTAGTTTGCTTTCTCGTATCATGTATTTGGAGACTCAGGATGGGTGTTGTATACCTATTTTGGGGGCGCCACAGCTTGGTATCAAAGCTTAGGATATGTCTCCGGCGAGATCGGGGAATAGAACTAGAGGGGAGAGATGAGTAAATTCTTCGCTAGTGTGTCCTATCTAAGCTTATTTGTTGGTCGGTCATAATATAGGATATTATGTGATATGTTAATTTGTTTAATTAACCCTTGTTTTATGGCAAGATTTAAGAGAATGGCCGAGAACGTTAACAATGGAGTGTATGAGACCGTGGAACAACCTTTAGTCACAAAACCAGAGAACATGCAACAGAAGGCAATATTCCTCCCGTAAACAACACTACCGAGCAAACGATGAATGATGGAATGTTTAGAGCTTTTTGCGCTTCATGCAAAATTCGACGAGGGAGACTCGTGTACAAAATATGGGTGGAAATGATGGCAACGCTGTGGTCCGTCACAAACCAAAAAGCTTCAAGGAGTTGGGACCACCGATTTTGGGGAAAGCCCGATCCGATTAAGGCGTAAACGTGGGTCAAGCAAATTACCAAGATATTCGATGTCTTAGGATGCACGGAGGAATGTAAGGTTCCATTCGCCACCTTTATGTTCCGTGGAGAGGCAGAGACATCGGTGGGAATCTGTGAAGCTGCACTCCAAACAAAACCGCACTTAACATGTCTTGGGAAAGATTTTAGAAACGTTCAATGACAAGGACTTTCCGAAAGTATTCGCCGTATGAAGGAGGTAGAGTTTATTATACTGGAACAGAACAACATGACGGTGTCTCAATACGAGGAAAAGTTCGAGAGTTATCCAAAGTTTGCATCTCATTTAGTGGAGAATGAGGAACGTATGACGCGGATGTTTCTGAGAGGTCTAAAACCCGAGATTCATCAATACCTTATCTCTCATAAATTTTTTTGTATTCAGATGTTGTCAATGTGGCTCAATTATTAGAGCGAGATAATGAGTACACTCAACCGAGGGATCACAACTGTGGTCATATCGGTGACAAAGCAAGCCATCGTGAGCGATGATAACCAAACGAGGAGGAAGAATACGAATAAAGCGGTAACCACTGGGTGGTAATCGTGGGCCATGATAATAGAAGAGGTGAGTCTAGTGGAAATTTCAAAAGAGGAGATTCAATAATGACGGAAGACATCATCAAAGAACATCAAAGATCAATTGTTGTTAGGGAGGAGAATCACCACCCATCGTAGTGTTATAAATGCGGAAAGAGGGATATATCTCAAACCAAACCGCCCACAACAATCCAAGGTATGTTATAACTGTGGAAAGGAGGGTCATATAACTTGAGAGTGTTCTATAGCAAAACCAAGTTCAATGGGATGGTGACTCCAAAAGTCATCCCTAGATAAGTCAAAATTAACTGTTCTGGAAGAGCGCTTTGTCGTGGATCGCCAAAATGTGAGGAACCCAAACGAGGTGATCACGGGTAAGCTAATCTTGAATTTCATGAAGTTTATACCTTACTAGATACCCTGGTTCTACCCATTCTTTTATCTCTCCCGCTTGTGCTCAACATTTAAACTTGACGAGAGAATTGGATTTTAACTTATCTCGTTGAAACTCCATTGGGTGAAACCTTCGTTACATCTACAATTTATAAATCTTGCTTGATCCAAGTTGGCACTATCACATTACCTGTTGATCTTATCTCTTTAAAGATACTTTCTTTTGATGTGATTTTAGGAATTGATTGGTTAACCACTCATCATGCTAAAATTGATTGTTTTCATAAGGTTGTTAGTTTTCATATTCCTAACCAACCCGTTATACGAATTCAAACAACTAAACCACTAAAATCAGTCACTGTCATATCAAGCCACAAAGCTATTCATTTATTGAAAAATGGATGCCAAGCTTTCTTAGCCCATGTTATGGATTTGAATAAAGACAAGTCAGATTTGGATAATATTTCTGTGGTTAGAGAATTTCCTGATGTATTTCCTCAAGAACTTTCTCGGTCTACCCCGTAACGTGATGTAGAATTCTTTATCGACCTTGAACCGCATAAAACCCATTTCTAAAACCCCATATCGAATGGCTCCTATTGAACTTCGTGGAGTTAAAAGTCCAACTATAGGAGTTATTAGACATCGGTTTCATTCTGGCCCCTAGTACATCTCCTTGGGGTGCTCCTTTTTATTCAGTAAAGAAGAAAGATGGGAGTATGAGACTTTGTATTGACTATCGAGAATTGAACCATGTCACCATCAAGAATAGGTATCCGCTACTCGCATTGATGACCTGCTCGACCAGCCATAAGGAGCACAATTCTTTTCAAAGATCGATCTTCGCTCGATATCATCACCAAGATTAAAACCGAGGATATTCCAAAGATCGCCTTTCGGACTTTGCAGACGGCATTATGAATTCTTAGTCATGTCTTTTGGATTGACTAATGCTCCCCGCCGCTTTCATGGATATGATGAACCGAGTATTCAAGGAATATTTGGATCGGGTTCATTGTTGTCTTTATTGATGCCATCCTCATCTATTCCAAAAGCCGTGAAGATCATGAGCACCATTTGAAGTCGATACTTGAAAGGCTTCGTGAAAACAAGCTTTATGCCAAGTCAAGAAATGCGAAGTTTTGGCTTGAGGAAGTAGCATTCCTTGGGCATGTGGTGTCAAAACATGGAGTATCTCATTGACCCGTGAAGATTGAAGAAATACAAAGTTGGGAGCAATCAAGTTTCGGTGGATCAAGCACGCAGCCTTTCTAGGGCTTAACCGGGTTATTATCTGGAGATTCGTGGAAGGATTTTTCGAATCGCTACTCCATTAACTCACCGACTTTTAAAGATACAAAATTTGTATGGAGCGAAAATGCGAGAAGAGTTTCCAAGAGCTCAAGAGGAGACTCATTTTGGCACATGTTTCGAAATACCATCCGGTATGGATGGATTTGTTATCTACAAATGATGCTTCGTGAAAAGGGTTAGGATGTGTTCTCATGCAACATGGGAAAGTCATAGTTTATGCCTCACAACAACTCAAAGAATATGAGAGGAATTATCCTACCATGATCTAGAGTCATGCAAGCAATGCTTTGCTGCATGAAGATATGGAGACACTACTTGTATGGGGAGAAAGTGGAGATCTATACTGATCATAAAAGCCTCAAATATTTCTTCACCCAAAAAGAACTCAACATGCGGCAACGACGTTGGCTTGAGCTGTTGAAAGATTACGATCACACTATTCAATATCATCCTGGAAAAACGAACGTAGTAGCTGACGCATTGAGTAGAAGATCATATGCGAGTACGAGTGCGATATTGTCAACACAAAGGCCAATTTTGTATGACTTGCAAAGGATGGAGATAGAATTAAAGACTCTAGGGACGTGATGATGGCAAATATATGAGTAGAACCGACTTTAATCGATAAAGTTAAAGCTGATCAAGCTACGGACCTGGGGCTGATGCGTATGAAGAAGAAAGTGCAAGAAGGTACTATACCGGAAGCAAGAATCGATGAAGAAGGAATACTTAGAGTCAACCCTAGACTTTGCGTTCCTAACGACTCTGACTTGAAGCATAGAATCATGATGGAGGCACACAACACACCGTTTGCAATCCATCCTGGGAGTACCAAAATGTATTATGATATTCGACACACATTTTGGTGGAACAATATGAAGAGAGAGATCGCGGAGTTTATCTCGAGGTGTTTAACCTGTCAACATGAAAAGGCAGAGCATCTAGTGCCAAAGGGTCCATTGCAACCACTTGAGATTCCGAAATGGAAGTGGGAACACATTACCATGGATTTCATTACAGGTCTTCCCAAAGTTTCTCAAGGCATAGATGAGATTTGGGTTATTGTTGATAGATTAACCAAGTCTACTCATTTCTTGCCTATACGTGAGACTTATTCCCTTGAACATCTTGTTCGTATGTACTTGAATGAGATTGTGAGATTGCATGGCATGCCAATATCCATATTTTCGGATCGTGACCCAAGATTCACTTCACGATTTTGGGTTAGCTTCTTGCAGTAAAGCTATGGGCACGGATTTATTTATTCATTTTCAAAGATACCATCCTCAAACGGACGGACAATTAGAGAGGACTATTCAAACTCTTGAAGATCTATTAAGACTATGTGTCCTAGACTTCAAAGGGAGTTGGGATAAGTATTTACCATTGGTGGAATTCTCCTACAACAACAGTTATCAAGCAAGTATAGGCATGGCTCCATTTGAGGCATTGTATGGATGAAAGTGTCGTTCTCCAGTATGTTGGGATGAGGTGGGTAAAGAGACTTTGTTGGGACCGAAATTGGTTCGCATGACTACAGAAAAGATCCAAATGATTCGACAATGTATTCAAACTTCACAAGATCGAAAAAAGAGTTATGTTGATCTTCATAGAAAGAACGTGGAGTTTAATATTGGAGATCATGTACTGTTACGTATTGCTCCATGGAAGGGAGTTACAAGATTTGGAAAGAGAGGAAAGCTCAATTCAAGATTTGTTGGTCCATTTGAGATTCTTGACCGAATAGGAAATGTGGCCTATAGACTCGCGTTAACTCCAAACATGTCTCATGTTCACAATGTGTTCCACATATCTATGCTTCGTAAATATATGAAAGACCCGAACCACATTATTGAGTTAGAACCAGACGAGATAGCCGAAGATTTAACATACGAGGAGGTACCTGTTAAGATCTTGGATAAGAAAGAGCATGTACTACGCACCAAGGTTATACCACAAGTTAAGGTTTTGTGGAGGAACCATGCTATTGAGGAAATGACCTGGGAGTTGGAATCGGAAATGAAAGCGAGGTACCCTCACCTGTTCGAAACATCAGGTACGTACGTCAATTTCTTTATGAGGAGGGGAGGTTGTAAGACCCCAACTTATTATAAATAAAATTGAATATTTCCTCTATTCATTATTCTAAATTAATAAGGGTTAATTTGATATAATGCTTTGGTTATGGGTGAAATGTGCAAATTTTACAAAATAAGCAAGTGGTTATAAAATATTCATTTTTGTTTGGGAATATTCGTTTAGTCGTTGAATATTCTTGTTTGTCTGGGAATATTCATATGACGATGGGCAAAACCATTTTGGAGTCCCATAACGTAAAAAACAGATTGGATGAAGGAAAATGACAAAGTATGAGTTTTTATAAATAACTACAGAATTGTTACCAAGTAACATCGTTGGAATACCGTGGTTAAAATACAAGAATACGCGTGGTGGCACAAGAAGATGGCCAGACGGTATTAAAGATTATTGAATTATTGATTAAACGTACTCAATAATTGAAGGCACTACTCAATAATTATTACAAGATTTAATTGCTCAATATTTTATTTTATTGATTCAATAATTGTCACCGCATAAAGATTTCCCATTATCGATCAATAATTCATATTATTTGAATAATATTATTAGATAGCATTATTGAAAATATCTAGAAAGTTCACATCGAGGAGAGGTTTGATCACCTAATCAAGGCCAAGAAGAAGGAGAAATCCTTATTGGAAAACCCCCTCTTTTCTGGGAATGGCCTGGTTGTCATAATTGTGATTCTATAATATTATTTGTGAATAATTAATTATTGATTTATATGGTAAAAAAATATTTATTTGATGTGGATATAAATAATGGATTTATTTATGTGGTTATTAATGAAGGAATTAATGCTGAGGTGTTTTATCAGTATTTTGTCAGAGTGGAGGTATTAAAAATCATCCGTTTGTGGATTTCGGATATTTTTTGTAGGAAATTTGGAAAAACTTTCTTTTGCGAAGTTGTAGAGAATTCGATTTCGTGTGGAATGGACATAAAATTCGTATTTTTCTGATAAACGGGCTATTTTCTATGAATTATTGAAGTTTTGTAAAAAAAATGATTTTTATTAAATTTATGGGAGGGACCCACTTTGGTTAACAATATGTGGGCTGCTGGAAATTTTTGAAAGGTGGTGGCTTGGTCATTGAAAGCATACGTAGAATTATTGTTTTAAAAATTAATATTTTATTAATTTAGTCTCCTATGTCGTTCTAGCATTTTCCTATAAATAGACGCTTAGGTTAGAATTGAAAATCACACCAGAAACAAGTTTTCTTTCTCTCTAGAATATCGAGCGTATTTTTGTGAGTATTTTGATACTTTGAGAGTTGCTTTATTCAAAGCAAGTTTTTTCACTTATATATCCCAAATTCAAATCGTAAGTACCGCTATTTTGAGATAAGGGATGTTATTTTCTTCTTAAGTGATATTATTTTCTTCAATATCATTATGCCGAAATATTAGTTGAACTTTTTAATCAAATTTGGAATTTTTGGTGTCGGGGTTACTATTCACGTATACGGTACTATTAACTATTCACGCATATATTACACTATTCACAAAAATGAAATTTTTTTCCTTTTGTCCAAGATGTCTATTTTGGCCACTATCTTTGATTGTATCCATGTTTTGATCGTTATTTTTGAATTCTGCTTCACAATTGGTTATTATGAAGTATTATTGATATTGGATAAACTGTTATACAAATCTCTAATATTTGTCCTTCTGTCTCACTGAATTTGTTTTCTTTAACATATTTTTCATCATCCTCAGTCTTAAATGATGATGTACTGAATATCTTTGGCTTGTAATGCAAAGATGAATGATTAACTGATGAATATCTTTGGCCCGTAGTGCAAAGATGAACAAGTGTTGAGATGAACATGACCGACTGGTGATACAAATGAATATCTTTGGCCTGTAGTGCAAAGATGAATATTTGATTAAAGATGTATATTGATTGATGTTACAGGGATGAAATATTGATGATGAACTTTTAAATCTTAGAAGATAGTAGAACTCATTCTCTACTTGACTCTTCTAATGGATTGTTGTTTCCGCTGCAGAATATTGATCTAAAACTTGTTGTCTATTATATTCTATCAGATTTTTCCCCGTTGAAGACTAATGATAATTTGTTGTATATTATCTTAGTCGTAATATTCTTTACTGGGCTAGTTGAGCACACAATTTTCCTTTTTGTTCCATTTTTCTTCTCAGGAGGTGTGAACATAGCAGGATCGAGTCGGGGTATGGAGTGATGGTTCTAAAAAGATGTTTTAGCAGTCCTCACTATTTCTGTAAAATAGTGTTTGAATAATTGTAATGAGGACTTATTTGAGTGTTGATATTGTCTAGAAGATAATATTTGTATTTAAACTAACAGTATGTGTTGTCGTATAGGCATGGCTCCATTTGAGGCGTTGTATGGATGGAAGTGTCGTTCTCCAGTATGTTGGGACGAGGTGGGTGAAGCAACTTTGTTGGGACAGGAATTAGTTCGCATGACTACAGAAAAGATCCAAATGATTCGACAACGTATTCAAACTTCACAAGATCGACAAAAGAGTTATGTTGATCTTCATAGAAAGAACGTGGAGTTTAATATTGGAGATCATGTACTGTTACATATTGCTCCATGGAAGGGAGTTACAAGATTTGGAAAGAGAGGATAGCTCAATCCAAGATTTGTTGGTCCATTTGAGATTCTTGACCGAATAGGAAATGTGGCATATAGACTCGCGTTACCTCCAAACATATCTCGTGTTCACAATGTGTTCCACATATCTATGCTTCGTAAATATGTGAAAGACCCAAACCACATTATTGAGTTAGAACCAGACGAGATAGCCGAAGATTTAACATACAAGGAGATTCCTGTTAAGATCTTGGATAGGAAAGAGCATGTACTACGCACCAAGGTTATACCACAAGTTAAGGTTTTGTGGAAGAACCATGCTATTGAGAAAATGACCTGGGAGTTGGAATCGGAAATGAAAGCGAGGTACCCTCACCTGTTCGAAACATCAGGTACGTACGTCAATTTCGAGGACAAAATTTTATAAGGAGGGGAGGTTGTAAGACCTCAACTTATTATAAATAAAATTGAATATTTCCTCTATTCATTATTCTAAATTAATAAGGGTTAATTTGATATAATGCTTTGGTTATGGGTGAAATGTGCAAATTTTACAAAATAAGCAAGTGGTTATAAAATATTCCTTTTGTCAGGGAATATTCGTTTGGTCGTGGAATATCCTTGTTGTCGGGGAATATTCGTACGACGGCGCAGCCATTTGTGGGCTCCATAACGAAAAAAGGTTGGATAAAGGAAAACGATAAAGTATGAGGTTTTATAAATAACGGCGTAATTGTTACCGTTAACACTGTTGGAATACCTGGTGGTTAAAATACGAGAATCTGGCGTGGTGGCACAAAGAGCTACACCGGTATTGCATTGTATTGTTGAATTATTGATTCGCACGTAAGAAGGCACTACTCAATAATTATTACGATGAGTTCTTTATTCAATATTTTATTTTATTGATTCAATAATTGTTGCGTTGATATTTTATATTATTGTTGTTTCAATAATTGTCACTGCACAGTATTTCCCATTATAAGATCAATAATTCATATTATTTGATTAATATTATTAGATAGCATTATTGGCAATGTCTAGAAAGTTCTGTCAAGGAGAGGTTTGGTCACCTAATTGCGCGCTAGTAAGGAGAAATCCTTATTGGAAAGCCCCCTCTTTCCTGGGAACGGCCTGGATTTTATAATTGTGATTCTGTAATATTATTTGTGAATAATTAATTATTGATTTATATGGTAAGAAAATATTTATTTGATGTGGATATAAATGATGGATTTATTTATGTTGTTATTAATGAAGGAATTAATGCTGAGGTATTTTATCAGTATTTTGTCAGAGTGGAGGTATTAAAAATCATCCGTTTATGGATTTCGGATATTTATTGTTGGGAATTTGGAAAAACTTTCTTCTACAAAGTTGTAGAGAATTCGATTTTGTGTGGAATGGACATAAAATTTGTATTTTTCTGATAAACGGGCTATTTTCTATTAATTATTGAAGTTTCGGAAAATAAAATGATTTTTATTAAATTTTTGGGAGGGACCCACTTTGGTTAACAACATGTGGGCTGCTGGAAATTTTTCAAAGGTAGTGGCTGGTCTTGGTCATTGAAAGCATATGTAGAATTATTGTTTTTAAAATTAATATTTTATTAATTTAGTCTCCTATGGCGTTCTAGCATTTTCCTATAAATAGACGCTTAGGTTAGAATTTAAAATCACACCAGAAATAAGTTTTCTTTCTCTCTAGATTATCGAGCGTATTTTTGTGAGTATTTTGATACTTTGAGAGTTGTTATTCAGTGCAAGTTTCTGTCAATACTATATCCGAAATTCAGTCAGAAGTACAGCTATTTTGAGGTAAGGGATGTTATTTTCTTCTTAAGTGATATTATTTTCTTCAATATCATTATGCCGAAATATTGGTTGAACTTTATAATCAAATTTGGAACTTTTTATGTCGGGGTTACTATTCACGTATACGGTACTATTTACGTATACGGCACTATTCACCGAAAAATGAAAATTCTCCTTTTTGTCCACGATGTCTATTTTGGCTACTATCTTTGATTGTATCCATGTTTTGATCATTATTTTTGAATTCTGCTTCACAATTGGTTATTATGAAGTATTATTGATCTGGGATAAACTATTATACGAATCCCTAATATTTGTCCTTCTGTCTCACTGGATTCGTTTTTTTAACATATTTTTCATCATCCTCAGTCTGTAATGATGATGTTACTAAATATCTTTGGCTTGTAATGCAAAGATGAATGATTAACTGATGAATATCTTTGGCCCGTAGTGCAAAGATGAACAGGTGTTGAGATGAACATGACCGACTGGTGATACAAATGAATATCTTTGGCCTGTAGTGCAAAGATGAATATTTGATTAAAGATGTATATTGATTGATGTTACAAGGATGAAATATTGATGATGAACTTTTAAATCTTAGAAGATAGTAGAACTCATTCTCTACTTGACTCTTCTAATGGATTGTTGTTTCCGCTGCAAAATATTGATCTAAAACTTGTTGTCTATTATATTCTATCAGATTTTTCCCTGTTGAAGACTAATGATAATTTGTTGTATATTATCTTAGTTGTAATATTCTTTACTGGGCTAGTTGAGCTCACCCTTTTCCTTTTTGTTCCATTTTTCTTCTCAGGTGGTGAGAACATAGCAGGATCGAGTCGGGGTATGGAGTGATGGTTCTAAAAGATGTTTTAGCGATCCTCACTATTTACGTAAAAATAGTGTTTGAATAATTATAATGAGGACTTATTTGAGTGTTGATATTGTCTAGAAGATAATATTTGTATTTAAACTCACAGTATGTGTTGTCGTATTTTGCACGACAATTGTATTATTAAATTTGTAGTTTGCTTTCTGTACCATGTATTTGGCGACTCAGGATGGGTGTTGTATAACTATTTTGGGGACGTCACACCTTAGGATTTACAAATTAAATTTTTAGCATTTTCTAATTAGGCTTTAAATTAAAAAATTAAGATTTCTAAATTATAATTAGGACTTTCTAATTATATTAAGGTTTCCTAATCACATTAGGGCTTGCTAATTAGGATTAATATTTCCTAATTAACATTAAAATTTCTAAATTAATACTTAGGTTTTTCCCTAATTGTGTATTAGGGTTTCTAACCCAGAAATTAGGGTTTTCTAACTGGTCAATTAGGGTTATCCCTAATTATATGTATAATCAATGCATAAAAATCTTTATACTTATCTTCGAGCTCCCAAATTAGGGTTTTAGTATTCCAAATTAGGGTTTCGGATACCCGGAATTGAAATTAGGGTTTCGAGAGCCGATATTAGGGTTTTTAGTTAATCGTTAGCGTTTCCTAACTACACGTTGACGTTCTTAATATATCCCTAGGGTTTGTCACTGATATAAGTTATCTGATCAACCCTTGACCCTTATCTACATACTGTACACATAAAACTACATACACAGATTCATATACCCTTATACACTTAACCTTAATAATTCTCCACAAAAAATTTTAAATCCTTAAAAATCCTTCACAGAAATGTCAAATACATAAACTTATTTTCTGTCTAGGTCTATTATTTACCCTTTATTCAATCTTTTAAGATTTTAATAAATTGTCCGAATTCTCGGGTCGTCACATATATCCAGGCTCAATCAAACAGAGTTTGATGACAAGATATATATATATATATATATATAAGCAATAAAAGCCACAGATCGACGATCCGGACATACACACACAACACGACTCAGCGTGAATAGATATGTATGTATAAAAGTGAAAAAAGCTTAAAAATATGAAATATCTTAGAGTGGGCTGCCAAGAAGACTTCAGATAGATTTTGATGCCTGAAAACTCATTTTCCACTGTTTAAATTTCAGTATGTTGTAAAACACGAGCTCACAAGTGTTTAGAAAAAAGAAGCACTCAATTTGGAACACTATAGAAGTGTTATACAAAGTGAAATGGACAGAGTTACCTCACCATTTTTCTTCTTAAAATGGCCAACCCAAGACCTCTATTTATAGAACTGATGGTCGCGAGTCTACCCGCGGGAGCCATGGATCTTCCTGCGGCTGCCCGAGTTGCCCCGGGCCATGTGGGTCCCGCCATCTCGAAGTACGTGCACTCCAACAACGCGTTGTTCGCTCGAACTTTCATAACTTTTAATCCGGGAGTCTGATGGAAGTGTGTCATACCATTTCAAAAAGCTCTTTCCGAGGGCTACATAATGACATAGGATTTGCCCTTTTTGATTCCGGGAAGATGGATCCATGACCAAAATAGCATTTTTTGGTCTCCGTCAGGTAGTCCGTTGAGCTGTTTTGCGTAGTTTGCGCTCGGAAGTTAAGATACGGTTCTTGTGGAACTTCTTTTGAAGTAGTTTGAGTTGAAATGAGTTTATTTGATTTGAGTTGAAGTTGAGTTAGAAAAATGACCATTTTCCCCTCCCGTGGTTATCTTCAATTTTCGCGTAGTTGTAGCAGTTTTTCTCAGGGTTATCTTTGAGATTGGCCTGTTGTTGACTCTGAATGTCCTCAGGGTTATCTCTGAGGTTGACTTGACTTCTTGGGGTTATCTCGGGGCATTGAACTTGATCTCTCGTGGTTATCTTCGGGGTTGGAAACTGATTTCCTGGGTTATCTCCGTGGTTGGAAACTGGATCTCCCAGGGTTATCTCCGGGGTTAGAACTGATGTTGTGGTCCTCCACGGTTATCTCTAGAGTGTGAAAAAGACGCTTTTGTCCTCCTGTATAGTTAGTAACAAGAAAACAAAATTTCGAGTGTCTACACTCATCTTATTACTTGCTTTATTTTATTTTCCCACAAAAGTTATTTAATTATATTGATAATTAAAGTTCAGATAGTTTTATTATCTTAAGAAAATTTATTGAGACTTAGTATTTTACAAGGATATAAATTCAAGCAGGGTACTTTCATTCAATAGTAAAATCAAAGACTCAATCAAGTAGGCTGTATTTATCCAGCAAGCATAATTCACTTATACAGTAGACTGAATTCTGTAATTTGATTTAAAACAAAAATTGGTCATAGCTTGTTCCCACACTTATTCAACCCCCCTTCTAAGTGTGCCTTATCTGAATTTCATTTATTATCATAGCTTGGATCAATTATCTTGGCTTAAAGGTGACTTGTAGGGAAAGATTCTAACATAGCACGGTTTGGGAACAACAATCAAGAAGGTCAATCAACAAATAGACCTCCCCTGCTGCATGGAACAGAAAACTACAACTTATGGAAATTTCGAATGAGAATGGTGGGTTATGGAGAATGGATTACTTATTCCAAGAAAAGATGGCGGTACTCCAAAGACTTTGCTAGAAATGGACTCAACTGAAACTTTCATGGTTTCAAATGATTCAAGGTCTATGAACACATTACTTAGCGGCATGGTACAATCTGAGATCGATAAAGTTTCCTCATGCAACACAGCTAAGGAAATTTGGGACACTCTAGTAGTGAGCCATGAAAGTACATCCAAGGTACAAGAAGTCAAACTAAGCATGCTCATGCATGACTATGAAATGTTTAAACTTGAGAAAGATGAAACCATAAAGATGGCTCAAGCAAGGTTCCTAGTTCTCCTAAATTATTTAAAGCTACTTGACAAATCTATCCATGAAGTGAGATTAACCGTAAGTTACTTCGGGCTATTCCCAAGAGGTTTGGTTCTAAGATTACTACTCTTCAAGATTCTGCTACTATTTATATTAAGGATACTCTAACTCTTTTCGATGAACTTGAGGAATATGAACATCAATTAAAGAGATATGATGATGAGGAGGAAACTCCTCTAAGAAAAGTTTCAGCTCTTAATGCAGGAAATGAAGAAGAGCTTGATGATAACTCGAATGAAGAGATAGCCATGATGTCAAGAAGACTCAAAGGACTATTACAAAGGTAGAACAAAAGGAAAAATACTTTTAACTCAAATAAATTCAAAGGAAAGCAAACCGAGGAGACATGTTTTAATTGCGGACGTCCGGGGCTCTTCAAGAAGGACTGCTTTCAACTAAAGAACAAAGGAAAAAAGAGCTTCAAATATAATAAAAGAAACAAAGCACTTGTTACTTGGAGTGATGAGGAGGAGTCCAAAGTTGAGGTCGATGCCAAGGATGAAATAGCTCAAGTATGCTTCATGGGAATAGTTGGTGAATCAAATGAGGTATCTATTTATGAGTTTAATTCTTTGAAACAAGAAAATGAAAAATTAATAGAATAAAATGTATATTTGAAAGATTTGGTAAATACATTAATGAGTGAGGTTGATTCTTTGATAGATGAAAAGAAAGATATTGAAAAAGAGTCATCATGTAAAGAAGAAAAGATTTTGATTGCTAAGAATGATTATCTTGATAATTATAACAAAATACTTTTTAATAAGGTAAATTATCTGAATAATAAAGTTCAAAAATTGACTAATGAACTAAAAATGAGAGATGTATGTATTGATGCTTTTAGTGATGAATCTCTTTACAAAACTGTTCCTACTAATGAACTTCAAAAAGAAATAAATTCATTAAAATTATCTCTTTCTAAATTCGTTCAAGGAGAAGAAAACTTAAATATCATATTGGGTAAAAAAAGACCTAGTTTTGAAAGACAATGAATTGGTTATAATCCTATGCATAAAAAGGGAGATGTGAAAATGCTAAAATCAAAGTAACATTTTAGATTAAATTATTGTTCTCCTTTCACAACATGTAGAAATTGTGGTATTAAAGGTCACTCGGACATAAACTGTTTTAAGAAAAATAAGATTAAAAAGGTATGGGTTAAAAAGGATGATTTACTTGCAACTAACAGTAAAGGACCCAAAAAGATGTGGGTACCAAAAGGAGGAATTATCTTTTCTTGAAAGGTATGTCTCAAGGTAAGAGTTCCATCTCAAAAATGGATTCTTGATAGTGGATGCTCTCGTCACATGACTGGTGACAAATCAAAGTTCGTGGAGTTAAAAATCTAGAAGAAAAATGGAACGATTACATTTGAAGATAATCGAACTTGCAAAATTATCGGAAAAGGTAAAATTGGTAATGATAAGGTCAATATTGATAATGTACATCTTGTTAGTGGACTTGAATTTAATCTTATAAGTGTTAGTCAATTAATTGATAATGGTCATCAAGTAAGTTTTGAAAAAGAAAAATGTACAATTTCTCATGGTACTAGCAATACTACTTTAGTTGCACAAATGGAAGGAAATATATATACTCTTGATTTTGAGCAATAGGAGGAAGAACTCACTACACCAAAAATGGCCTCTAGTGAAGGACAAATCCTTCACAAGACATACTATATCACTCACAAGTGATTTATTGCGAAGAAATATTTCTTTCACACGATTGCTCGCATTAGACCTCCTCGCAATTGGGTATCCTTCGCTAAGTAGTAACTAAATATTTTTTGTGAAGGATATATTGTGAATAACTTTTTTATTCACAAATTATATTTGGTAATTGAATATTGTTATTTAGTGAAAGATTGGTTTCCTTCACAAATAATATTTTAAGAAGGACTATGTAAAATTAGTGAATAACTTTATTCCCTCAAAAATAATATATTATTAAGAACAAATTTATTTAACGAGAGAAAATTGTCCTTCACTATTTATAAATTGAGAATCTTTCTTCAATTTAGTGAGAGAAAAATTCCTTCACTGATGACTAACTAATTAACTAAAAAAGATTTTAGTGAGGAAAATAATCCTTCATTAATGTCCATTTATCAAATAAAATCCTTCACAAATTATAAATTTGTAAATAAAAAATTAATTGGTAAATAATCAAAATTAATTGTAAATTATAATTAAATTTAAAATTAGTGATTTTATATTTTTTTTGCTAAAATCAAACTGAAATTAAATAAAATGAACTGTACAAAATTCATGGGGGGTATACCCCATATAGAGACCATCAAAGGACAGGCCCTATGATGTCAACAATAAACCAAATGCAAAGAAGCAGAATCAGATGACTATAGTTAATGTGTTACGATAAAGCAAAAAAACCTAAAAGAGATATCATCAGACTAATACAATGTAAACAAAATTTAAAAACCTAGTCAGACGCATAAAGACAGACCTAACCAAATTTAAAAACCTGGCCAGACCAACAACAATAACCCAATTAGGTTTTCCCACAGCTAGCAACAACAAGAATTTGGAACACATCTTTTTTCTGCTTGTTAATGTTCACCTGGATGGTTAAATAAAACATTAAAACAAGCACCAAAAAAGTAGAGAAAGAAAACAAAAAAATATGGACATTGATATCAACAGGCCAAAATTTTAACAAACCTTTAGGGTGCTCAGGTTGTTTAATTTTGGGACATTCACCACATTTTCATGCTCATCTATTTCCCCACTCAATGCCTCCAAATGGAGAACGGGAGCCTTGGGGGGCTTTAGCTGGACAGTAATCTCAGGTGGCATCTATCCAGGAAACATGTTTATTAGAGGAGCAAATTATGGGTCATGTCGAAATCTCATTTTGGCAGCAAGCTCATGTGCACGTTTTATAGCTTCAACTTTTGGTATTTGTAAGCCCCTCAAGATGAGGCACACCACTTATAAGCGGCTTCATAGAAGGCTGCGAAGAAAAGCAGTGTAAGCTTGAAGCATTCATTGTTACTCCGGTACAAGGAGCTGGAGCAGGAAGCATGCCTAAAATGGAGGGTGTGGTTTTAAGTCCCTCCTTTGACCCCATCTGCGAATTAACATCTCTGCTTGGACCAACACCCTTGTTTAACTACAAGATTAATAAACATAAGCATCTAGTGCAGAGCTTATAGATAATAAACACAGAAAATAAAACCATAAAACACCTGTCAAGCTTGCTTAACAACTTCCCAAAGGAATCTTCTTCAGTTTTTTCGAGATTTCCTTACTCGCTACGCAAAGCTCTCTTAGCTTTTGCTAAAGCATCAAGAGAGAAGCCTCTACTCTTTTTAGCATCTGAAGTTTGTCCCATCCATCTTTGGATTACCCAGAACCTCATGAAATCTGTTTACATTAACTCCCTTATTTTCATTTGTGGTACAAATTGAAGATACCTTAGTAGGAGGGTGATGGCCATGAGCCAAAGTCTCGAGGCGGCGTCCTTGATGCCGAGTTGAGTGGTTCCAAATCAAGCACCACAGTAAGCAACCATAGTAAATGAATAAATACACTTTCAAAAATAATTTTGGATAATCATGACTCATCGAGCTTTCTTTGCATAATCATCGGGTAAGGAGATCTGCATCTTTCTTTTCACTTCCTCCTGATCTGGTACAATGACATAGTGATCAATAACTTCATATCTCCTAGTAATAGGGGTAACAAGACTTGCTTTTGTCATTCGAGCACCTCATTAACGGTCGTCCGCAAAAGACTCTAATCCATCATCTATAGTAAAGTAATCATCCCCTCTTGACTCCCTTGCCCCACCTTTAGACTCAAAGTCCAAATCACTTTCTGAAGTAGTACTCCCACTATCTATCTCGGTTTCTTCATATGACCCATCAGATGTTTCACTTTCCGAGTCCATTAATTTTTTATTCAACTTGGATAAATGTTGCTTAATTTCTCCATCAGACACATAATCTTCATAATCAGACACACCATTGATGAAGGAGGAGCCACTAATCCTATTCATGTATTTCCTTTTAGCTACTTTATTGACCTTCTTGTACTTTGAGGAAGCGAAGCAGAACCACGGAGGTGATTCATCTCTCCAAGTCTTCATCATCTCATTTCTCTCATGGGAAGATTTTGGACGCCTTCCAAACTCGTAGTAAAGCCAAGAATAAATAAGGTAATGATGTGATTCATATTTCTAGTATCACCCAGATTTTTCACCTTTGTATTGACATAATATACAATAGATTGTAGTCAGATTGCTTAGAATTTTTATAAACATTTTATTTAAATTATTTTGTGACTCATTTTTTCTTGGTCAGATTGCTTAAAAATAAATATATGCACATACTGGGAAGGGAAAGCTAGATGAGAAGATAACACTGAATTTTCCATACCAAATAACATGCAAATATAGTAACAAACTACACTTTGCCAATATAATTTATTAGAAGGGTCCTCACCTTCAAAGGTGTTCCCACAATAAATTGAAAACCTTAGCCCTTATACCCAATTACCAATTCTCAACAAAAGCTCCAACTCTGACAAGTTATAATGTTTTGACCATCTGCCATAACATTCTAACATACAAAACAGCCATGAAAACAAAACACAAAAAGCACAACTTACTTTATTGCATCTCTGCACATATGACTTATATCTTTTTTGTGAGCTCGGACCACGACCAAAGATAATAACCATTCTTCATTCTATATTCAATCTATGACACGGTGAAGAATGTTAAGCGAACAAGAAACGGTCAAAATAACATTAGAAGGACACATTAACATCTTTCTTACCAACAAGAGAAAGCGTGAATTATCATATTATGGTACCTTAAGCGTAAAGAAATCGAAAGTATTCTCCTTCATGATACCCTTCAGACTTAAAGACAGAAACTCCTCCAACCTCTTGTACCTAGATAAGAACCCAAAAGGGTACCATCATATTTATAAGTACAAAGTATGTCCCTTAGGAGAAACAACAAAGAGACAGTTATAAGAAATTTGGTATCTCATTCTAAGCCATTCTAGAGACAAACAGTACAAGAGAAATCCTAGCATGTCAGGCAAATACTATAAAATTCAATGTCAAACTCTACCGAATTTAACATTATATCCAAATATCAACATGTATTCTCTTCTACGCATAAATAACATTAATATATGGAAGTTTAAACAAGTACTATGGCAGAAACCCTGATCAAGTACGCAAAACAATTTTCCTAGTTGGAATTTTTTTGCAAGAACCTAGCCAAGACATAAGCAGCATATACAAAATAATAACTAATAAAAGAAACACAAGCCAAAAAAAGAAAATGGAAAAAAGGATTAAAGCAAGAACTCTCAGTTCTGCTGAAATCCATTATATTGTGGTCAAAAGAATACTCCCTCCCATCCCCTAAAGAATGGATTTTTAGTACTTAAAAAATTTGAACACGAGAGTGGTTAAAGTACAAATATTAAAGCCATTATGCAAAAAAAAGATTACATTAGCCTGTAATTATGTGTGGTCCACTAGCATGATATTTAAGCAAATCATAACTATGAAATTGGAAATTATATAATTCTCTCTCCTTTAGCTTAACTTTCTTAATTAGTTAATTTGCGTTAAAAAATTATAATCAAGTCATTCTTTGGAAGATTGAGAGAGTATCTTATTAACTATGATCAGATCTCATGACTGAGGTACATCATACTCAACTAGAAAAATTAAAAAGTGATGTAGAACCAGAAAGGTTAAAAAGTAAAGCAGTCTTTTTAAGAGGTCAGATGCAGAACTACCTTGCTTCTACATGCAAGTAGTTAGTAGACAAGTTAAAGTAAACCTAGAAGATCAAGAGCAAGTATCTAAGACAAGCTGCCAAGTTGTTGACATTGATCAGTCTTCAATTACACAATCCAAAACTCCAAATAACTCCCTCAAATGTCAGGCATCCAGGTGATCAGGTAATCTAACATCTGGAGTGATTAAATTAAATATGACTTATGTTGTATTATAAGTCCAGCGCCAAACTTCCATTGATTACCCTTCCAGGTTAGTTACAAGAATGCATCATAAAGAATAATGAAATGAAATGATTTTCATAGCCTTTTAATGCATTATTAGCTAATGATGCAGGGATTGACCAGGATAACAAACTGATTAAACACCACTTAATTAATTAAACACAACCCCACCAAAATGATTAAGCCATGTATGAACCTATAAACAAATGTAATACTTACAGAATAAGTATTACATGCTATCATACTACATATTAACAACTCAGACATTCATGGAAATATCAATTAAATTTACACCAACACATTCAAAAATGAATTCAACACATTAAAAAATGAATTCCATAAAACTAATTGCATATCACATATCAAAACGCGGTTAGATATAGATCCACCAGTAAGCAAACTCACATTAGTAACAGAACCACCCACATTGGATGACCGGTCAGTCTGATTACTGGCGAACTCCTCAATTTTAGGTTCATTCTTCTACAATTTATCTACAAAACTCCTTTGTTTTCCTTCATCATCAACCTCCATATCTTCCTTCTTATCATTGTCCTCAAATTTCTGCCTCTCTCTCCTCTCCTCTCCTCCCTATTAACCTTCCCATCACCCCCGTCAAATTTCTGCCTCTCTCTCATCTTCTCTCTCTCACCTCCATTCAACTCCTTTCCATCCTCAGCCCTATCCTCAAACTTTCTCCTCTCTTTCTTCTCCTCCAAAACCCTAGCTCTCTTCTCCCCTCCATCAAAACAAAAATTAGCTAAACAAACTCCCAATTACAAAAATTAACCTATTTTATACAATTCTAACACTTTTAATTTACTCTTAAATGTGATTTGTTTATATGTAAAAAAGTAATAATATATATTTATATTATATTTTAAGTTACTTAAAAAGTGTTATTAAAAATAAATTTAATACTATAAAAAATTTAATGTATTTATATTATAATTTATATTTACCACAATTAATTCTAAAAAAATTATTTAGAACAAAAGAGTGACCGATTTTATCTCTCACAAAAAAACTCTGAACAATAATATATAGTGAGTAATAATTCCTTCACTTAGATATAAACTGTTTTAAGAAAAACAAGATTAAAAAGGTATGGGTTAAAAAGGATGATTTACTTGCAACTAACATTAAAGGACCCAAAAAGATGTGGGTACCAAAAGGAGGAATTATCTTTTTTTGACAAGTATGTCTCAAGGCAAGAGTTCCATCTCAAAAATGGATTCTTGATAGTGGATGCTCTCGTCACATGACTGGTGACAAATCAAAGTTCTTGGAGTTAAAAATCAAGAAGAAAAATGGAACGGTTACATTTGGAGATATCGAACTTAAAAAATTATCGGAAAATATAAAATTGGTAATGGTAAGGTCAATATTGATAATGTACGTCTTGTTAGTGGACTTGAATTTAATCTTATAAGTGTTAGTCAATTAATGGATAATGGTCATCAAGTAAGTTTTGAAAAAGAAAAATGTACAATTTCTCATGGTACTAACAATACTACTTTAGCTGCACAAAGGGAAGGAAATATATATATTCTTGATTTTGAGCAACAGGAAGAAGAACTATGTCTTGCCTCTGTACAAGATGAGGATAACTTATGGCATAAGAGGATGGGACATATTCACAAGGATTTAATCAAGAAATTATCCTAAAAAATCTCGTTAAAGGATTGCCGAAAATAAATTATGAAAAGAAGGGAATATGTGTTCCTTGTTAACTCGGGAAATAAATAAGAACATCATTTACCACAAAGAACATGGTATCAACTTCTTCTCCCTTGTAATTACTTCATATTGATTTATTTGGACCAGAAAGACATTCTAGTATTAATGGTAAATTTTATGCATTTGTAATAGTTGATGATTTCTCTAGATATACATGGGTATTATTTTTGAGAACTAAATATGAAGCATTCAAAGAATTTGAGAAATTGATAAGAAATTTGGATAAGAAGTGATCATGGCATTGAACTTCAAAAAGATTTTATAATATTTTGTGATAAAAACGGAATTACCCATGAATTTTTAGCCCCAAGAACTCCTCAACAAAATGGAGTAGTGGAAAGAAAGAGTAGAACATTACAAGAAACAGCTAGAACTTTGCTACAAGAAAGTACACTTCCTAAAAAGTTTTGGGCCAAAGCTGTAAACACATCTTGCTATGTTTTGAATAGAGTACTTATTCGTCCAATAATTTTGAGAACTCCTTATGAACTATTAAATAATAAGATTCCTTACATAAGTTATTTCAACATTTTTGGGTCTAAATGTTTTATTCTAAATACTCGTGATAACTTGGGAAAATTTGATGCTAAATTATATGAAGGAATTTTCATTGGTTATTCACAAAATAGCAAGGCATATCATCAGGTAATGGCTCAGTCAGAGCCCCACTCATGGCGTCTACACTAAAGGGACTAGAACGGATAGTCTGACCCTTGAGCATCATGATCGGGACTCCCAAAAGGTATCTGACGGCAGTTGGGGAAATGTCTGCTACTAAAGGCACTGGCGCCCCTAAAAACTCCAACTCGGTGATGAATCTACAATACATCAGTGTCATCATCACTTCACAATCCAGCAAGTTGAGAGACTGGGTCTGGTGAAACCAATACTCAATTAAAGCCCTGAGATAACCCCAGGGACAACGACGGGGGGATAGAAAAGAAAGCCTCGAAGACCCAGGTATGAACAATCTCCCAATACTCTGGATGGACAGTCTGGTACAAAGAATGTATGCTAAACTAATTCCCTCTAGGCTGCATAAAGCTGGGAACATGCATCAAATTGAAAATTAAGATTAGAACCCTTGCCCCCACAAATGGGAAATGGAAGATCGAAACAACTATTACCTCGTTCGTATGAAGATAGATCGAGGGGTGACAACTCAAATCATCCAAAAGATCTGGAATTATCAAATTTATAGCTGAAAGCTTCCTGAGGGGAATAGGAAAAGAAGGAGCAGGATCCACAATGGGTACGTCCTCCTCACCCTCGGCATCTGCTTTATCAACCTTGGGATAGGAGAATCACCGACTAAATCGATTTGGAAATTTGTCCGGGCAAAAGCGAGGCCAAGGAACATCTAAAGCTCTCCTCCTCACACCTGAAGAGGCCCTACGAGAGCTACTCGGCTGGTCTGGATCCATATATCTGGACAAAAGTCTCCAAATTACCTCAGAAAGGGTGAGGAAAATGCTAAACTGAAGCTAATTAAATTCAAATCATAGCTTCATGCATACATGCATTGTTTTAACATACATCTACAGTAGAGTTAAAAATGCGTGTTCATTAAATGCCCAGACACGTGAAAAAATTTCTCCAGAGTCTCCTTTGTAAAATGGACTGTCTACATGCACGTAGGCGTGACTAGGTGTCCATTCAGTAGCACACCAACTCAAAGTCATGAACATCTTATATGCATGAAAAAACATCAAAGTCAAATCCATCATGGTTTTCTAATTGCCAATGTGCTTTATTTCAAAAACCTTTGCACATTTGTCCTCAAATAGGATGAAAAAAATAGCAGAAAAGGGTGCCAATTGACTATTTCAAAAGTTAATTTTTTCCACATTAATACATTTAACATCGTAAAAGACTAACATTTATTGCGTTAAATAATTTTTATCAAGTCATATGAGCATGCATATTCACTACTATGTGTTTAGAAGCATTCTATATGATATCTTACATTCCAACGGTCAAAACTGGAAAAGAAAACATGTAACAGTTACCATGATAGTGCAGAACAATTTTATGGTGATGAATTTTGCAGAAAGCAGCCCGAACTCAGTAGATCTCAAGAAATCTCGAATTTTCTGTGTGGCTTCAACTTGAAATGAATTTTGAAAGAGATGGGAGAGAGTATATAACCCACGGTGACCGCGGGTCAACCTGCGGCAGCCGCGGGTCTACTTGCGGCTACCCAGGGTGGTCCCTACCCCCTCCGGCTTGATCAAATTTGAGTTGTAATAGAGGTCCTAGAAGATGAAAAGTCAAATTAGGGAAAAAGGTGCTACGCAATTGAGCAAAAAGGGCCAAGAATCATAAATTTAGAGACCAAAGTGTGGGTCTACATGTAAGTCATTGGTATTTGCCCAGATGGGGTTTTTAGAAGACCGATGATAACAGTTATTGAAAGCTGTCCTTGTCAATGTATCGCGTCCAATGCCATGAACCGGAGGTTGTGATTGCGATCAAAGCATCCAAACTTGTCCAAGGGTATAACTTATCAGAAAGATATCACCAAAGGAGATTTCAGACATCCCTGACACTGCAAGTCATTGGCGACAACTTCAGTGAAGCATAAAAAAAGATCTGGTGATGTAAGCCGTTAAAAGCTACTTAAACGATGGTCAGACATCTACAACCCATTGGCGACAACTCTAGCAAAATAATGAAAATGTTTTGGTGAAGTAAGCTATTGAAAGCTACTTCAACGAAGATCAGGGTATCTGATATTGCGAGCCATTGGCGACAACTCCAGCGAAGCGTCAGATAAGTCTGATGATGCAAACTATGGAAAACCATCTTCATTGGGGAGGAACGATGATAGAATCTATTATACAGATCCTCATCCAAGACACCGCAAAGGCTCGGTGATTTCCAGACCGTTGTAAACTAATGTACAAGTAGGCACCGAGGAAATTTGGTGATGGTCAACCTTTACAACACTGTCATTCGAGTGAGTATTGTGAAGATGCCCTAAAAGCAAGCAATCAAATTGCTATCCCCAGAGGAACTATCGACATCAATCTGATAAAAATTCAGGATGATGGTGATAATGCTAGCATAATGGAAAGAAACATCCAATGGTGGCAACCAATCCAAGCCATCATCCAGATAAAACATCACCAATCCCCGAGAGTCACTCGAAAAAGAGGAGAACATCTTCGGTGGAAAATATTTCAAAAAGCATAAGGACGTTGGTGACAAGCCCAATGTCAACATCTTATGGTCTCAACCATGGGAAAACTTCCACAGCGAGGATCTTGAAAACATCTCTGTGACTTATTGGCAAATCAGGCTCAGATAGTACTGATAGACATTTCAAACCGCCAGCAGCAACCCCGGCATAGTATCGGACGATCCAGTGATCAGAGCTTTGTAGATTATCATTCGAGTAGGCATCAAAGCAGTTTAATGGAGCCATCATTGACAACTCCATCTCCCAACAGAAGTGGAGGGAGCAGGTGGTTATCACATCCTGTTGGAAATCATTCCAACAACATTCAGCATAACATCATGTCATGATGCATTGCATTGCATCATATTAAGTTTGTCATATTTCAAGTGCCTAGTAGTCTTTATCATGTCCATGCCATTACATTTCATAAACATGATAAAGAGGGGCATCTGTAGACACTTGAAATTTTTTATTCCTGTTACTAACCATACAGAAAGGCAGAATTGTCTTCCAGAGACAACCCTGAGAGTCACATCAATTCCAGCCCTGGAGATAACCTCGAGAGATCTAGTTTCCAACCCTGAAGATAACCCCAAGAGATCAGTTCAAGTCTCAGAGATAACCCCAGGAGGCCAAGTTCCAGCCCCAGAGATAACCACGGGAGATCCAGATTTTAACCCCGGAGATAACCCAGGGAGATCCAGTTTCTAACCCCAGGAGATTCAGCTCCAACCCCTGAGATAACCCCAGGAGATTTAGTTCCAACCCCAGAGATAACCCCGAGGGATCAAGTTCAAAGCCTAGATTCAATCCTGGGAGGTCAAACCTGTAAAAACCCAAAACCCTAATAAGAGTCGTATGTATACAATCCCGTTATATAAATAAAATTTCTCCGTTCTGAATGTGTTATGTGTTAATATATACTTGGTTTGACAAATTTGACCAATTAAATTTTTGTTCGAAAAACGTCGTGCTTGACACCTCGTGCTTAAATTTTTTTTCTATAATCAGACTTTTCGGTAAAATTATTTTGACAAGTTGCTTTGTCGTGCTTGTTAGGATTAGTGAGAAATTTAGGTTAACAACCCTAGATTAATAAACCCTAACCCTAATTAGCAAAACCCTAACCTTAATTTATAAACCTAACCCTAATTAGCTAAACTAACTCTAATTAGCTTATGTTAACACCTAATCATGGTTAGTAAACTTCAATTAGGTACTAATAAACATTACTTAACAATCCTAATCATTAGAAACAAAACCCTAATCAAGATTAGTGAAGATTAAAACCTAATTAAGCTACTAAACAAACCTAACTAGCTCACAAGTAGGTTAGGAGTCGTCATTGAAAGTTCCTAGGCTGCACATGACATGCTTGTAACTCCCAAGCATGACAATAGTCATCAGATCAGATCTTTGTAGAGGCAAGTTGCTCAAAAATAACCAAAAAGCCAAGTTGAAGAATTCTATAAATAGGAACCTTAGGGCTGAGCAAACTCACAAAATTCCTAGTTCATAATTAGCTCTATGATCCTATGTTAGATTTGTTGTTTAGATGTTTAGAATTATGTATTAGTATGTTAGAAAGTATGTTAGATTGGTAGCACACATTTTCATAACATCTAGATGCCTTAATTAAGTGTTTTAAGAAATATGAAAATTTTGAAAACTATGTCTGACAGTCGAATGTCAGAGCCTATAGATTCATATGTGTTTATGTTTTGGTCTGTTAATTGTTTGTTATTTGTAGCCTGTCAGTAGGTCTTTAATCTGGAAAAGAAAATAGGTTCATTTGAACCATAGATTTCAAGTTATAAGCACTCAAAGTGGGTTGACCGTTCACGGATTGCAGTTTTCTGGGTTACCCAGAAAACTCAAGAATAGTCGAACTGGCTACTTTGACCAATCTGTTTAATCGTCTTCTGTTTGTTATTTTTGTAAATTTTTGTTATAGATCAATACCATGTTATATGTACTACATATCTATGATCTTTAATTGAACAAAAAACGTATAGGTTTACTGGAATTAATGGTCAAAATCCATTAACCGAGCTTGACCAAGTTTTTTGGGTTTTCCATAAAACTGAAGAACACGAAGAACAACGTTTGGCTGTACTTTGACCAGCATAATTAGAGACCTTAGATTTATGCTTTGTTCATGTTAATGTTATATATATGTACCCTGACATATATACTACATGTTACAACAAACATCTCACACATCTAATACACAGAATCAAAGATATTTAAGCCACAAAACCGTTGACCGACCATGACTACTGTTCCGAGTTACCCAGAAACTCAAGATCAGCTCTGACAGTGACTTTGAGCCTCTATAACTTCTTGTTATATGTAGGTTAAAGCCTAAAATTTGTTTCATGTTGTACTATTGTATGAGTACTACAACATCAACT
Source organism: Panax ginseng (assembly GCA_020205605.1). Taxonomy (NCBI): domain Eukaryota; kingdom Viridiplantae; phylum Streptophyta; class Magnoliopsida; order Apiales; family Araliaceae; genus Panax; species Panax ginseng. Next base: position 115,761,139 of record CM035133.1, on the reverse strand, counting down.
CTTGACCAAACCAAAAATCATTATCAGTAGCATTTTAATTAGTGGCCAAACTGGTCACTCGACCATGACCAAACAGCTGCCTAGAAACTCAAGAACACCTCTGACGACACTTCACATCCTTTGAAGGGCATTAGTAATAGAATGTAAATTTTTTTTAAAAATAAATTATAAAAATTAGAAATAATTAATAAATAAATATAAAAGCAGCTTTTAAAAATTATATTATATTATTATAAATAAATTATGATAATTTTACATAAATTCAATAATTATTTTATATTATTTTGATATTATTAATAATTAACTTATTAATAAAGAAATTAGAATAATTATTTTTAAATACTAAATAATTAGGGAAAAATATTATTAACGATATAAAAATTAAAATAAATTAATATAAATTATTTAATAATAATAATCAATGTTTTTGTAAAATTTTATGTAAATATTAATTACTTATAAATAGAAATAAATGATTTAAAAATCATTTAAAAGATAAATAAATGTTTTAAATACTTCAAAATTTCTAAAAAAGGTATTATAAATGATAATGATATTTAACATCGAAAACTTAATTAATCTAATCTGTTCATATGTTAATGATATAATTGAGTATTATTATAAATACTAACGTGTTGGAATTATATATATGAACATCGTAGGTATTTATTAACGATTGAATAGCATAACTTGACTAATCTATGCTCAGGCAAGTTCTTTATCCTTTTCTTAAACCCTGTTTATTCATTGGACAAGATTTTTATCTTGATATGCTATTGATATAATATACTACACCTACAATTGAATTACCTTTTTATTGTACAGTTATTGCTATAGTTTCAGCATAACTCAAAAATGAATTGTTTATTCATATGATATTGTTTATTGAGCATAAACTGTTGTGTCAAACCAAATTGTTTTGGTAAGACATCTTATACTGAAGTTGGGTATCCCGTAAGGGATTGAAATTTAGTCAATAATATATTGACATTTAGTGTATTTTGAGCACTGGTAGGATAATATGCATACTCCTAAGATGTTGAATGGGTTGATCCCCTATCACACATCTGAACAAAATATCTAAGTCTGTGTAACTGACAGAAATAAAGAAGAATTCCAAAAATGGTTGAAATAAATAGAAATCTAGAAATGGTAACAACTATCAGTCGAAATTTGAATTGTTATATTTCTTCAAATCCTATATTGTTATAAATTACAAAACTTGTTGAGCATGTCATAGCTCACCCTTGCAAATTATTCCCTTTGCAGTTTTAGATGGTAATCTTGGAACATCTGGAGTAGATAAAGGAAAGTGTCCCTACATAGATTGGATTGTATTCTTGTCTCTTTGAATATCTTGTAATAAGAACTCGTTATGAGAATCATGTAATCGAATCATAATATTATGATATATATAACATCTTTTATTTCCGTAACCGTGTTTTCTTACATATATAGATGTAAAATTAGACTTCTTGAATCTAGTTGAGATCCTTGGGAACTATTTATTTGAGTGAGGGTATTAATAGCATGGAATTTATTCATGTTGTTATTGATACTCTAGATTTGGATAGATAGTTACTATCAATACAATAGTATAAATTCGTTTGGCTTAGACTATACATACGGGTGAGGGTATTAGTAATATGGATTTATTCAAGTTATTCTTCGATACTCTAAATTTTGGATAAATAGACTTTAGTCACGAATCTGATTCATATATCAAGTGAGGGTATCCAAAACACGATAATAGTTCTCTTGAGAATTTATATACGTTATGGGATACTATGAATTTTGGATCTATGAGAATTATATCTGATAGTCCCTCTATTTAATGTAATCTTATAATCAGATACCATGGGTGTATAGATTTAAAAGCCTTATGTTGATTTACTGTAAACACCATATCAGATACCGTGGGAGTATAGATATGGGGGCGTTACAATTTTGGTATCAAAGCTTTAAGGCTATAGATATAAGGAAGAGAAATCTTAGTATATAGTCTTCGAGTCCGTAAAAATTTTAAAAGTACACATAAAATATAACATTAAAATTATTATGTTATGTAAACTTTTATACCAGTATTAAAGGAGTTTTCTTTTATAGATGGCCAACTCCAATGCTGAGGAAATGGTAATAGCCAATAATTCACCACAAATAGAGTCATACATAGCTAGTGATGCAGAAGATGAGGAATTGCTTCATGATCAACAACTGTTAGATGCTGAGGAAGAGGAGGATCCAGTGGCAGGACAGTTAATGAGAATAGATGAGCATGCTGAGGCAATGGCATAACTGTTGAAGACAACAGAATATAAGGGTAATAAGATAAGGTTTAAGGCTGATATAGCTGAAGGAATGCTACAGCATGAGAGGGGACATAGTCAACGACTAAAAGTTCAACTACACCATGCATAGAGGGGTAGAAAGGAAATTCAGTCAAGGCTTCTTAAAACATCTCTAGGTGTTCGAGATACTTTTAATGATTTGTAGCGCCGTGTAGTTCGATATCCGGTAGAGGAGAAGAAGATGGCTTGTCTCATTGATTGATCTGTGGTTTGTCACATGATTCAGGATTCCTTTGATGATATCAATGAATTCTAGAGAGTATCATAGGTGGTTGAATGCTTTATATTACTACAATAAAGAAGTATTCAAAGTTTGTAATGTAATCAGTACTTTGTAAGATAATAGTATGTTCAATTATGAAGTTATTGTGTAATACTATTGTGATATATAAAATAAACAATATGTTGTGTTACTCAAATTCTTATATGAATTTTTATTGGTTTATATAGAATCATGCCACCAACTAGAAGACCCCAAAGAGAAATGAATGATGATAATTCTACCCAGCAGTTAGTAGACCTTATGCTAGGAGTTGTAAATAGGCCTGTGAACCAAAACACAACTTTTAAAGACTTTAAATTAGTTGGACCACCTGAGTTTAAAGGTACATCAGAACCTGTAGATGCACAAATTTGGATTTCTAAGATAGAAATTTTTCCTAGTAACTTGATGTTAATAATAACCAAAGACAACTTTTGCAACCTTTTCTTGAAGGGTGAGGCTAATTATTGGTGGGAATCAACCAAAGGTCGGGTAGAAACTGAAATTATTCCTTGGGATAGATTCAAAGAGTTGTTCTTTGAAAACTATTTTTCCCAATCCATGAAAGACTGAATGGAAATAAAATTTCTGGATTTGAAACAAGGAGATCTTACTATAACCCGATGATCTGACTAAGTTTAATGAGCATCGAGGTTTGCTCCACATCAAGTAACCACTGAACTTAGAAAGGATTGTTTAGGATATTTGGCCTATATAGTTGATACTCGACAGGAAGGAGTAAAACTAGATCAAATACCTATAGTTAAGGATTTTCCCGATGTATTTCAGGATGACTTACCAGGTTTGACTCCAGATAGGGAAATTGAGTTCGTCATTGATCTTGCAGGGAGCGGCACGATTTTAAAGGCTGCGTCATGAGAATGGCACCTATAAAAACTGAAAGAGTTAATTATACAATTCTGAGAACTCTTAGATAAAAAGTACATACAACCTAGTGTTTCACCCTGGGGAGCACCAATTTTGTTTGTAAAGAAGAAAGATGGAACTATGAGACTATGTATAGACTATAGAGAGCTAAATAAGTTAACTATTAAAAATAAATATCCTTTACCAAGGATTGATGATTTGTTTGACCAATTAAAAAAGTAGAACATTTTTCAAAAATTGACCTTAGAACAGGTTATCATCAATTAAAGGTAAGAAAGGAGGATGTGCCGAAAACAGCGTTTAGGACACGCTATGGACATTATGAGTTTCTTGTAATGTCTTTTGGTTTTTACGAATGCACCGACAGCATTTATGGATTTAATGAATCGAGTGTTTTAACTATGCTTGGACAAATTTGTTCTAGTATTTATCAACGATATTCTGGTATACTCAAAAACACGGGAAGAGCATACTGAACACTTGAGAATCGTATTGGAGATATTACGAAAGGAAAAACTTTATGCAAAGTTTTCCAAGTGTGAATTCTGGTTCAAGAGAGTTCAATTTTTAGGTCACATAATTGATAAGAATGGACTATCTGTAGATCTAGCTAAGATCGAAACGGTTGTGAATTGGGAACAACCAACAACTCCAACCGATGCACGAAGTTTTCTCGGTTTAGCGGGTTATTATCGACGGTTTATAAAAGATTTTTCAAAAATAGCAACCCCATTAACCAATTTAACTCGAAAGATGGTAAAATACGTCTGGACAGATAAATATAAGGAAAGCTTCCGAGAGTTGAAGAAGCGACTGAGCATGGCTCCAGTGTTATCCTTACCAGATGATACAGGAGGCCTTGTAGTATATAGTGACGCATCACACAGAGGTTTAGGGTGTGTATTAATGCAACATGGGAAAGTGATAGCTTATGCATCACGACAACTTAAAGATTATGAGAAGAGGTATCCTACTCATGACCTAGAGTTAGCCGCGGTAGTTTTTGCTCTAAAAATTTGGACACATTATTTGTACGGGGAAAAGTGCGAGATATATACAGATCATAAAAGTCTGAAGTATATTTTTACACAAAAGGAATTAAATTTAAGACAGAGATGATGGTTAGAACTGATAAAGGATTATGACTGTGAAATCTTATATCATCCCGGTAAAGCCAATGTTGTAGCTGATATGTTAAGTAGAAAGAATCAGGAAAAATTGAATGTATTAACAACCAATGATAGGTTAATAAAAAACTTTGAAAATTTAGAAATTGAGGTGGAATGTCCAACTACCTCTACCCAAAAATTGTATATTTTAGAAGGAGTTTCATCTCTGCTTAATAAAGTTAAAGAGATACAGGAGAAGGATGAAGAATGTCAGAAGTTTAAATCTAATTCAACACATGATAAGTATAATAAATTTAGAATAGATATGGATGGAATAATAAGATATGAAAATAGAATATGGGTTCCGTTAGACCAAGCTTTAAAAGATGAAATTTTAAACGAAGCTCATAATTCTAAATTTGCCATACATCCTGGAAGTAAAAAAATGTATAAGGATTTAAGTTAACACTTTTGGTGGTCGAACATGAAAAGAGAAATAGTTGAATGGGTAAGTAAATGTCTCACGTGTCAAAGGGTTAAGGCTGAGCATCAAAAGCCGAGTGGTTTACTTCAACCCTTACCAATTCCTGAGTAGAAGTGGGTACATATAACTATTGGATTTTGTTGTTTGTGTTCCAGCTACACAAAAGGGCCATAATGCCATTTGGGTAGTAGTTGACCGTTTAACAAAATCAGCTCACTTTTTACCTATTAAGATTACTCATAACCTAGATCACCTTGCCAAACTGTACATCAATGAAATTATCTCTAGGCATGGAGTACCTGTTTCCATAGTATCAGATCGAGATCCAAGATTTACTTCTAATTTTTAGAAAAGCCTTCAGAAACACTTAGGAACACAACTAAGATTGAGTACAGCTTATCATCCTCAGATTGATGGATAGAGTGAGAGAACTATACAAACATTAGAAGATATGCTGAGAACTTGTATTATAGACTACAAAGGAAGTTGGGAAGATCAGTTACCCTTAGTCGAATTTGCCTATAACAATAGTTATCATGCTAGCATAGGTATGCCACCCTATGAAGCTTTATATGGGTGTAAATGTAGAACACCTTTATGTTGGAATGAAGTCGGGGAAAGACAAATGTTAGGACCCGAGATAATTAAACAAACAACATATTCGTCAACGATTACAAGCATCTCAAGATCGACAAAAAAAATACGTCGATCCACATCGTCAACAACGAAACTTTAACGTAGGAAGTCACGTATTCTTGAAAGTATCTCCTTGGAAAGGGAAGATATATTTTGGCAAGAAAGGAAAATTAAGTCTGAGATTCATTAGACCTTTTGAAATTTTGAGAAGGGTTGGTGAAGTTGCTTCTGAAATAGCACTACCTCCTGAGTTGAATCATATTCATAATGTGTTTCATGTGTCCATATTACGACCATATAAACCTAATTATAAACATGTTATACACTATGAGCCAATCCAAATAGAAGAAGATCTTTCTTATATAGAAGAACCTGTGCAGATCGTCGATCGTAAAGAGCAAGTCTTGAGAAATAAACTGATAGCATCGGTCAAAGTAATTTGGAGGAATCAGAACGTTGAAGAAGCTACATGGGAGATTGAAGATAAAATGCGTGAGAATTATCCTCAATTATTTACTTAATCTTGTATTGCAATTTCGAGGACGAAATTCTTATTAGTAGGGGTGATTGTAAAAATCCAAAACCCTAATAAGACTCGAATGTATACAATCCCGTTATATAAATAAAATTTCTCCGTTCTGAATGTGTTATGTGTTAATATATACTTGGTTTGACAAATTTGACCAAATAAATTTTTGTCCGAAAAACTTCGTGCTTGACACCTCGTACTTAATTTTTTTTCTATAATCGGACTTTTCAGTAAAATTATTTTGACAAGTTGCTTTGTCGTGCTTACACTGACAAAACGCTTTATCGTGCTTGTTAGGATTAGTGAGAAATTTAGGTTAACAACCCTAAACCTAACCCTAATTTGTAAACCTAACCCTAATTAGCTAAACTAACTCTAATTAGCTTATGTTAACACCAAATCATGGTTAGTAAACTTCAATTAGGTACTAATAAACATTACTTAACAATCCTAATCATTAGAAACAAAACCCTAATCAAGATTAGTGAAGATTAAAGCCTAATTAAGCTATTAAACAAACCTAACTAGCTCACAAGTAGGTTAGGAGTCACCATTGCAAGTTCTTATGCTGCACATGACATGCTTATAACTCCGAAGCATGACAATAGTCATCAGATCAGATCTTTATAGAGGCAAGTTGCTAAAAACTGACCAAAAAACCAAGTTGAAGAATTCAATAAATAGGAACCTTAGGGTTGAGCAAACTCACGAAATTCCTAAGCCTAGATTCACTTATAAACTTACCAAATCAAGCCTGGGTAATAGCAGAAACAAAATCAGAAGCTAGAATCAAAAATTATTCAAGAAAAGGTACAAACCCTAGTTTATAATTAGCTCTATGATCCTATGTTAGATTTGTTGTTTAGATGTTTAGAATTATATATTAGTATGTTAGAAAGTATGTTAGATTGGTAGCACACATTTTTATAACATCTAGATGCCTTAATTAAGTGTTTTAAGAAATCTAAAAATTTTGAAAACTATGTCTGACAGTCGAATGTCAGAGCCTATAGATTCATATGTGTTTATGTTTTGAATTAGTTAATTGTTTGTTATTTGTAGCTTTGTCGGTGGGTCTTTAATCTGGAAAAGAAAACAGGTTCATTTGAACCATAGATTTCAAGTTATAAGCACTCAAAGTGGGTTGACCGTTCACGGATTGCAGTTTTCTGGGTTACCCAGAAAACTCAAGAACAGTCAAACCGGATACTTTAACCAATCTGTTTAATCGTCTTCTATTTGTTATTTTTGTAAATTTTTGTTATAGATCAATACCCTGTTATATGTACTACATATCTATGATCTTTAATTGATCAAACAACATATAGGTTTACTGGAATTAATGGTCAAAATCCATTGACCGAGCTTGACCAAGTTTTTTGGGTTTTCCAGAAAACTGAAGAACACGAAGAACAACGTTTGGCTGTACTTTGACCCGCATAATTAGAGACCTTAGATTTATGCTTTGTTCATGTTAATGTTATATATATGTACCCTGACATATATACTACATGTTACAACAAACATCACACACATCTAATACACAGAATCAAAGATATTTAAGCCACAAAACCGTTATTGCCACGACATGACTCATCTCGCAAGTTACCCGAAACTCAAGATCACTCGATGGTGACTTTGAGCCTCTATAACTTCTTGTTATATGTAGGTTAAAGCCTAAAATTTATTTCTTGTTGTACTATTGTATGAGTACTACAACATCAACTCTTGACCAAACCAAAAATCATTAACAGTAGTATTTTAATTAGTGGTCAAACTAGTCACTCGACCATGACCAAACAGTTGCCCAGAAACTCAAGAACACCTACAGCGACACTTCCTGTCACTGAAGGGCTTTAACGACAGACAGAAATTATTTTTCTAAAAAATAAATTATAAAAAATTTGAAATAATTAATAAATAAATATAAAAATAGTTTTAAAAATTATATTATATTATTATAAATAAATTATGATATTTTTACATAAATTCAATAATTATTTTATATTATTTTGATATTATTAATAATTAACTTATTAATAAAGAAATTAGAATAATTATTTTTAAATACTAAATAATTAGGGAAAAATATTATTAATGATATAAAATTATAATAAATGAATATAAATTATTTAATAATAATAATCAATGTTTTTGTAAAATTTTAAGTAAATATTAATTACTTATAAATTGAAATAAATGATTTAGAAATCATTTAAAAGATAAATAAATGTTTTAAATACTTTAAAATTTCTAAAAAAGGTATTATAAATGATAATTAAATTTTATAAATAAAATTTAGTCCATTTATCAAAGGTATTTAACACCGAAAACTTAATTAATCTAATTTGTTCATATGTTAATGATATAATTGAGTATTATTATAAATACTAACGTGTTGGAATTATATATATGAACATCGTAGGTATTTATTAACGATTGAATAACATAACTTGACTGATCTACGCTCAGGCATGTTCTCTATCCTTAAATCTCTTATAAAGCAAATTTCTTAAACCCTGTTTATTCATTGGACAAGATTTTTATCTTGATATGCTATTGATATAATATACTACACCTATAATTGAATTACCTTTTTATTGTATAGTTATTGTTATAGTTTCAGCATAACTCAAAAATAAATTGTTTATTCATATGATATTGTTTATTGAGCATAAACTGGTGTGTCAAACCAAATTGTTTTGGTAAGACATCTTATACTGAAGTTAGGTATCCCGTAAGGGATTGAAATTTAGTCAATAATATATTGACATTTAGTGTATTTTGAGCACTGGTAGGATGATATGCATACTCTTAAGATGTTGAATGGGGTGATCCCCTATCTCACATCTGAACAAAATTTCTAAGTCTGTGTGACTGACATAAATAAAGAAAAATTCTAGAAATGGTTGAAATAAATAGAAATCCAGAAATGGTAACAACTATCAGTTGAAATTTGAATTGTTATATTTCTTCAAATCCTATATTGTTATAAATTACAAAACTTGCTGAGTATGTCATAGCTCACCCTTGCAAATTATTCCCTTTGCAGTTTTAGATGGTAATCCTAGAACATCTGGAGTAGATAAAGGGAAGCGTCCCTACATAGATTAGATTATATTCTTGTCTCTTTGAATATCTTATAATAAGAACTCGTTATGAGAATCATGTAATCGAATCTTAATATTATGATATATATATATATATATATATAACATCTTTTATTTCTGCAACCGTGTTTTCTTACATATATAGATGTAAAATTAGACTTCTTTGAATCTAGTTGAGATCCTTGGGAACTATTTATTTGAGTGAGGGTATTAATAGCATGGACTGTTCATGTTGTTATTGATACTCTAGATTTCGGATAGATAGTTACTATCAATACAATAGTATAAATTCGTTTGGCTTAGACTATACATCTGGGTGAGGGTATTAGTAATATGGACTGTTCATGTTATTACTGATACTCTGAAATTCGGATAAATAGACTCTAGTCACAGAATCTGATTCATATATCCAAGTGAGGGTATCCAAACACGGTAATAGTTCTCTTGAGAATTTACATCGCTTTATGGGATCTTGTGAATTTTGGATCTATGATAATTATATCTGATAGTCCCTCTATTTAATGTAATCTTATAATCAGATACCATGGGTGTATAGATTTAAAAGCATTATGTTGATTTACTGTAAACATCATATCAGATACCGTGGGAGTATAGATATGGGGGCGTTACAAAACCAACCTCAGAGACAACCCTGAGTACTATCAGAGTCAAAAGCAGGCCAATCTCGGAGATAACCTTGAGAGAAAACTGCTACAACTGCATCAAAGCTGGAGACAACCCCAGGAAGGGAAAAATGGTCATTTTGCCACCTCAACATCATTTCAACACATTTCAACTCAAACTGTATCAAAAGATGTCCCACAAGAACCATAACTTAAAATCCTGAGTGACAACTGCATAAGACAGCTCAACGGATAGACTGCAAAGACTTGGAGATCAGGTCATGGACTCATCTTCTCAGCTTTCAACAATGTCTAATCCCATGTCATTGTGTAAATCTCATCAACGGCTTTTCGAAAAGGTACAGCACGCGTCCATCGGATGTCCGAATTGAAGTTATGAAGGTTCGAACGGACATCGTGCCACCCGAGTGCACGTACTTCGAGACGATGGGACCCAGAAATCTGGGAAATGAGCCCAGTACCATTAGTAGACAGCATGCATAGCACGCCATGAGTTAATTGACACCATCTAGCCTATAAATATGAGCCTCCATCAGCGCATTTGAAAAAAAAAAAAAGAGAAAATTTTGTGTATTTCAGCCCTTAACCTCTTCTAGAGTGCTCCAAACTCTGTGATTCATCTTTCTAAACACTTGTATGCTCGTGTTCTACAACATACTAAAATTTGACCGGTGGAAACCGAGTTTTGAAGCCCTAAAAGCTATCTGAAGTCTTCTTGGCAACCCACTATAAGATTTTTCAGGTTTTTAAACTTTTCTATATATATATATATATATATATATATATATATATATATATATATATATACTTAAACTCTAAAGCAGTTGAGCACTGGATTGACTATATATATATATTTACATTTTCGGTTTAGCCTAGAGTTCACTTAGTGGCCTTTTACTACTTTTTTTATATATATATATATATATATATATATATATATATATATATATATATATATATATATACTTTTTTATATATCGCTTTTAATCGCTTTACATAATGTAGATATTTAATATTCTAGCTCGTGGGCTAGATTTATCTAAATCTAGCTATCTCTAACTTTAACCGGTTCAAAAGTGAGTAAACTAGAACTGTTGAAGCTAGAATGGCTTAGATTTATTTAAATCTAGTTTCTTTCTAGCTTTTATACATATTAATCTATCATGTGAGCCTAGGAGCCATGAGATCGAAGATTTAGCCTGTGAATCTAGATATGGTTCCTATATATGATGGACACTTTTCAATTGTAGCCAACTTGTAATTATCTACGGTGTCTAGACATCCTTGGATGGCTCTTATGCCCATAAGAAGCCCGACACTGCTATGGATCTTATTTTCTCGAAGATGCTTCGCATCTCGAAAATAAAATCAATCAAACTGAATACGAAATAAAATGGAAGTATCAAATGCCTCAATTAGTCAATTATTATTATGCATAAGGGTTTGAAAATCTATTTTCCAAAACCTCACAGCTATATCTTGCTTAAAATTAAACTTTTATACAAATCAAACCCTTTGTATATAGGTGCAAACGAGGCATAACACTACTTCCAGATAATTGCACATAGACCCAATAAACACACACACACACACATGTAGATAATTAAAGAAATTGAAAAGTTGCGATAACCGTGTTTTCACGAAAGTTGGGAGGTGCCTAACACCTTCCCTTAGCTTAATTAAGCCCCCGAACTCAACGAATCTCAGTTTCCAAGGCCTGTTAAACAAAGTCCAACCATTGGGCCTTTGTGTAATCCTTTTCAAAATCGGTTGAGTTGGTAAAACCATTTTAAAACTACCAACTTATGACTCTGATTTTTAAATCGTCGACATTCACATGTCGGACCTTTTCCAAACTCGCCTTTTCAGACAAAACTCAACCAATTGGGAACACCAAAAGGCAAGAACGGATAGGGGTACAATTTTCCCGACATCGACATACGCATTTGGTTACCTCTAAAGAAAAGAGTCCTAAAAAATCAATATGAACAAACAAACAATGTCAAACTATTGGTAATAGAATCAAAGACCAATCAAGATTTAGGACTTGGGGAGCGGACAACGGCGAAAATGGGAGATCAAAATTTTATGCAGAGATATAAATTGGGGTTTATCAAGATTTTCACCGCAAACCCTGTAATCTAAGCCATCAATTGCTTACCCTCCACCACCAAAGCTTTTCTGGGCTTCCCACAAAAAGTCAGCAAAACCAACACAGTGATCCATGTCACCAATGTGGCCAGAACCGCCACTGCCAGGGTGGCGACCATTGAAAGAAGCCCAAAAATGACCCCAAATGCCACCGAGGCGTAAATTACTGGCCACCAAGATGAGTTGGATGAGCATGAGACGGTGGATTCGTACCAAGCAATTACAGATTTTAGGAGATTCCAAGAGGAAGATAATATAATGGTGTATACAACAATAAACAGAAATGCCCATGTTCTTCTGTTGCTCATGATTCTTATCAGTAATTTGGGGGATGGGGATGGGGATGGGGATGGAGATGGAGATGTGGTTGATTCTTCTTTTACATAATGTAATAACCATTAATTTTAAGCCACTATATATGTATGTACATTATTGATATTTAAAACTTTGTGTTATATAGTGATTTAATATGTGACAACATGTGTGAAGTGGTGTATGGATCAATAAACATATATACTATAGTTATGGATATATACATTTATAGATTTCATTGAAAATGAAAGCTTCGTAACTTAATTATACATTAGGTGAGACAATTAAATAACCTAAGGGTTATGGTAATAAAGAAAGGTTAGTATTTAATATGTATACCAAGTTAAGTGGATAATCTTGTTATTTCAAGTGACTAATAATTTCAAACCTATTTCTAGTAAACCTAATTAGGTTATGAGCTAAAGTCACATGTATAAGTAATTAAATTTCATAAGATTGGGAATGGAAACCCTAAATAAACAATTTGGATAACATATATTAAAATTGTTAGACTATGTTTATTGCATGGCCCAAAACAATTAAAGGAGAAGCCCAAAAGAAATAAAATGCAAACCAATACTTAGCCCACTTGATTAAGGGTATTTTAAACTTTTTATTAATCAAATTTATGCATTAAAATAAAAGCAAAATGGAGGAGATAATGGAGCATAGTGACTGGCCATATTAGGCCTTTTAAGGCAACAAAGTTAAGCTAATCAAGTTCCATAAGTAGAAGTCTTACACACAAGGACAAGTGTGTCATGCTCCCATTGGTGGAAAGCTTAATTAGCACCCTTAATCACATGATTAGGCTTAATTGAAAGAGATAAGGTGAAGTCTTTTATCCATGGGACAACAAAAGTATGGGGGATAATAGTTTAATCACAACATTCATTTGCTAGATCAATTCATTTCTCTTATTCTCCTTCTTCTATTTTTCTCCCAAGCTAGCAACATTCAAAGAGAGAAAAGAGAGAGAGGGTTCGGTTTTTCTAGTGAGGGAGAGGAGTTATTGTTCATGCATCCTAGATTCATAACCTACTTTGGAAGAACAAGAAGGATAGAAAAGAAAACTAGGTGAGGTTCTCTTCCATTCTTTTTCTTATTCTCCTTCTATTTTCGATTTTTACCTCAACATGTATGGGGTTATGGTATAATACTCAAAGTACCCTAGTTCTACATGTCTCATGTGTAGGACTAAGTATCTTGTGTATTATACTATAGATTTAGAGGAAGGAAATGAGCATATGTTCTCTAAGGGGTGAAACTCATGTTTTTCCTCCACTAAATCTTGGGTAACTCAATTTTTACAACTTGGATTTGTGATCCGTTGAAGGGGGGTGCTAGATACATGAGTTATCTAGTAATCCCAAGTGGTAGAACACAAATCTAGCAAGTATTGAAGCCATGGGGGTTGTTTTCCCCAAAACAATCCACATGGAGTATTAAGGTTTTAAAAACCCTAAAAAGCTATTGTCCCTGTTTTTCTTAGGACTGTTTCGGATAGTTGCAAGTCTTTTAAAAATTTGGAAAAAATCAAAAAAGGTACCTTGAGAAGTTATCTACGTGTAGGAAAAAGAACGGACACGTTTCGATTTATAGGTTGTGCGTAATGGCCATTTCCGTAGAGGACTCCTAAATATTAACACTCGAATTTCTCACAGTGTATACATGGGAAAAATCCGGAATGGTTACAGTAGGTTCATATACGTTATGCGAGTATACCCTGAAACTTTCAGAATTTTCTGAGCAAAACTCGATTTATGAAAAATGAAGCAAGATCCGAGTGTTTTGGGCACTTTAAAATTAGTAAATCATTTTCTAAAATTCCAGAAAATTTTGGGGATCATTGTTGGGTCATATACTATCCAAATCCAGAAAAGAAAATTTTTGGAATCAGTTTGCTATTTTTCCTAAAAATAATGAAATTATGCATAAAAGGAAATAAATAGTTAAATGGTGTCTTAAATAAGAAAAATGTGATTTTAATGCTTGATTACTCCTAATACATAATATTATGACTATTTTAGGTCATTTTGGTAATTGATAATAAGAAATATTATTTATGACATTTTATGGATATTAAATAAGTGGTTTAATAAAGGGTGAACAATTAGAATAAATTGTTTATTGATCTAATAAATTATTAAAATATTATTATGATATTAATAATATTAGAATATGATATTGTTAAGTAAATAAAAATATTAAGATTAAAACTTCATTAAAATATTATTAAATGGTTAATAATATTTGATTTAAGCATTAATAAATGATTAAAGTATTATTAAATGATTAATAATATTAGATTAAAATATTAATCTTAGATTAAAATATTATCAAAAGATTAATAATATTAAATTAAAGTATTATTGGATGATTAAAATATTATTAAATAAATAATAATATTCGAGATTAAATAAAATATTATTAAAAAATATAATAACATTAGTAAAGGAATAAGATATTATTAAATGATTAATAATATTAGTAAATGAATAATATATTAATACTATTGGTAAATGAATAAAAGTATTATTAATTGATTAATGATACTAAAGCATAAGTAAGAAATTATTAAAGTAATAATATTAATGCATGATTAAAATATTATTAAGAGGATTAATAATATTAGTAAAGTACTAAAATATTATTAAGATGTTAATAATATTAGTAAGTGAATAATAGTATTATTAGTGAACTAATAATACTAAGAGGTGAATTAAATATTATCAAGATTAATAATATTAAGTGAATTAAAGGTATTTATTATTTAATAGTAACATTATCGAGGCAGGATAATATTTCTAAGAACTAAATGTAATATATAATATCTATGTGATTACATAGTCTAATGTTATGCTATGTATAATTGAAAGATTAACTATAGGTTTCTCAAAGGAAGATAATTTAATTGCATAGTGGATAGAATTTAATTGCGTAGCCGTAACCTACAAACGAGGCAAGTTTCCTAACTCAAACTCGAGTTATTATTTTCAAAGCATGTTAGTGAATAATTATTGATGCTTATTCACATCTATAATGATTATTGAAATTCGCACTTTGTGCAATTAAATTCCTGTTCTATTATTATTCAACTATGAATTAAATTAAAGTTCTTTCATTCATGAACTGTTTATGAGATAGATCTATGCTAATTGTATCAGCTAGATCAAGCATGTTTAAATTTGTTAAATCAAATGTGTTTTAAAAAGCTGTTCTTATTAAATTGATATGATAAGAACTCTTGACTGAGAAAAGGATGAATTTGATTAAGGCATGATATCGATGCCAGATTATTAAGTGTTTATGCATAAATCATGGGGTATGAAAGGCTGATCCCCTTCAATACCAAAACTTATTAAGAGGCCCAATTTAAATGACTGAGAACCTTGGCAAATTTTCATGGTTATTTCAAAACCACTCAGTACACGTTATTCAATTATTCGAATATTCAATTGTTGATTATTAATTCATGTTCCTTCACAATCTTATATTATTGTTGAACATTGAAAGCAAAACTTCTTTCCAGTCATGATATATCTCCCTTGTATATAAACTTGCTAAGCAAATTAGTTGCTTACCCTTGCTATATCATGACATCTATTTCAGTTAAGCCCGAAGGATCCAACACGAAAGACAAAGGCAAGGGCAAGATCCAAGAATAATTTAGAAGGAATGTTAGTTATTATTATCTGATGGGATTTCTTATGTAAACCTTTTATAATATGAATGGTGTGTTTATGTTAAGGTTAAGAAGACCTTGGAACCATGTTATGAAACTTTATTATAATGACCAATGTATGTTTATTATTCCGTAATAGTTATAGAATGCTTATGATGATGATAGATCGTGAGCACCGAATCTGAGGTTAGAGAACCTGGATTTGGGGGCGTCACACATAATCTTCCATGGCTTCTTGAACAAGTAAAAGTAAAGAAGATTGATTTTCTCTCTGTATTTTCTTTTCTTGCTTTCTCTCTCTTGTGCTTACTTTATTTTATGGTTTAGGGATGGTTTGGTGAACAATGTATATTAGTAGATGATAAAAGCTAAATTCCAGAAAGCACGTTCTACCCACAACACTAATTTTGTAAATAAAATATTAAAAATGTATTAATTCTGTAAATATTTTTTTGATTTACTTTTATTGTAATTTTTTCTAAAAAGTACTATGAAGTGTAAATAACTCAAATAAAAATGTCCAAGAGTAATTTTATGGACGATTCATGTGAGGAGAGACCAGTGGAATTATTAAATTCTTTTATACAAATATTAATTTATATATATATATATATATATATATATATATATATATGAATTTTACCATAAGATGTATACAGGCTTATTTGAGTGAATAAATAAATCAAATAAGAGCCCACATTGGGGGAGTGGTATGGTGGATAAAAGTAATTTCATATCAAAATTTTAAATTATTTGATGTTTATTAAACCTTCCAAAAAAAATTGTGGGTATATATTTTGGAGGAACCGTGCTCATGCGAGAAACACAAATCTTGTGCTTCTGAAAATTTTAATAGCGCCAAAAAAGGATTACACGATGGATATTTTGTTAATATATTACAAGTGAGGTATAGTTTCATATCTGAAAAATAATTAAAGAGTAAATAATTAATATACATGAAATGACCCAAAACTAAATGATTTAAGTATTTGAGTAAAATTGGGTTTCAAACATTAATGTTAGTACCTTATGTACGCGTATGCAACGCGCGAGCTCCCCGATTATTGCCCAACAACTGGTATCAGAACTATGAAAAATTAATTTCGGGTTGATGAACCACTTCAAAATATATGCAATGATGGTTAATTTGAAAATTAATTGCGGACAATCTCTTGAAAAGAAATGTGATGGTGGTGAATTTTTGATAAAGAAAGTTTGATGTTTCCCTTAAGGTACTCTCAATGGTGATGTTGAATTCTCGATAGGTTTAGCTGAGAAACGGTTCCTAGAGTGGTTAATTGAGAAGTGGTGATTCGTGGGGGATTGAAGAGAAGATGTTCAATTTTTTATAGAAGTTGGCTCGATAGAGAAAAAGGATACATAATAGTTTGCAAAAAATTGTTGTGTGGTGATTGAAGAGAAGTGTTCAAGTGAGGGAGAGCTCTTAATATAATGAAATCACTTGTGAGAAGGAAATTGTTAGGATATCACAAATGAGTTAGAGCCTCATATTGAAAAAATAATAAAGGAGTGAAGGACTAGTATACATGAAAAGGCTCGAGGCCTAATTGACTTAAGTTTTTGGGTGAAGTTGGGTTACAAACATGTATGTTAGTACCTCGTGTACATGCATGCAATGTGTGAGCTCCTCAGTTCTTCCCCAATATATTCATTTTTGTCTTAATTGTTTGGAGACTTAACCGAGTTTCAACAAAATTTATGTAAAAACTCTATTCTCAAAAGTGTTTTTTTCTCAAAAGCTAAGCTTAGTTGTCAGTAGTTTATTTTTATTTATTTTTTCTCCAAGCTAATCGTTGTTCCAATTACATAAACACGTGGCAAAATTTTGAGTCTTGGACAGCTAATGGTATTTATCCTGGACAACTGATTTGGAGTCGATATGGATCAAAACTAATTAATTAATTTAAAACTAAACAAATTGGAATGTGTTTTTAATATGGGCCAAAACTAGTTAAATTAGTTTCAACTAATATTTTTACTTTTTAATATGGGTCCAAAACTAAACCAACTCATAGTATAAAAATTAGTTAACTAACACACTAAAACCCAAATAGTTTTAGTTAATTAACTAGATGGTTCTCTATAGTGTTTTGACACATAAAACGCAGCGGAAATAGAACAATTTAAAAGTAATTTCGAAACACTAAACAGGATCCATGCAAAAAATCAATTAACTCAGAGGTTAGAAATTATACCGATTATTAAAGCTAGAATCGATGTGGTCGAATCTCCAATGCAATTCAAACGAACTGCGTCTCTACGGTATCCACACGAACGCTTCGCAAATCGTCCTATGATCTGCAGAAGAAGGAACCGCGGTACTAGCCACCAAGGATGAGGATTTTCGAAACTATTTTCTCTAGTCTCTCTCTAAGAGCGGCTAGAGTTTTGTATTTTGACGTAATTCCTAAAATGACTTATATATATCATATATATAGTAGTTAGGAGGAATTAATCAAAACCTAATATTATTAAAATCTAAATTTATATATATATATATATATATATATATATCTTAATTAAGTCTTACTTAATTAATATACATATATACAAATTATCCTTTTTAATTTAAATTCGTGATTTAAAATACTATCAATCATATTGATATATTTAAATCCTTATAATTTAAATTAATTTCCTTTTTGAATTACGTTCTATGTGTGTGACCCTATAAGTTATTATTACATTGGCAATAATTTTAAAATCATATTATAAAATTATAAATAGTGAGCGGCATCTAGTAATGTATCACTGTTACCCAAGTAATAATAAGATCAATGATTCGATGCAACCTTTTCGTGACCAATTTTTCAATGTAATTTAATCCTTTTAAACTTAATATCCTAGATTAAACTCGAGTTATGGAATGTGTCATACTCTTCATAATTTAATCTGAGTTTTTCTTGATCAATGAGTAGACTATATGAAACAAATCACTATTTGAGCATGGCCATGCATTTCAGAGTCCTACTCAATCAAGAGGCCTATGGATATCACCCCTAATTTATAGGATGGTTAAATTCCATCTAGATCACTCATATTCCTCACACGATTCATGATGTACCCAATAATCACCTTTATAGTCCACCCTATTAAAGGTGACATTTGATGATATCAAAGTACATAAATTCCCGTGTAGAAATATAGTGATTTCAGGTCGGAGGACCATTACATCATTGTCACTACGAGAATTGCTAATGACACTTCGCATAATGCTTCACATAGAATTCTCATGGTGGGTCTGTCCAGTACATCGTTCTCTAATATGTACCTATGCATTGACTTAATATCTCATATCTTTATGACCAATGAGATTTGGTCATCAGTCAATCCACATACTAGTCTTAATGCATCATTGTTGTCCCATCAACAATGATATTCGACTAGGGACATTTAAGAACAATGATACTAATTATAATTATATAATCTCATGTTCAAGTCACATACTTGAAACTATATAATTTGTATCACTATTCTAAGGATTCTTTATTATGTTAACATTTATATAACGTAGTAAATAAAACCATAATAAAATCATTCATTTATTCAATCAAATATAATATCAAAACGTTAAGCAATTATATCAAATAATTGGCCTCTAGGGCATAAATTCTAACATTCTCAACCCAAGTCTAGTTGTCAGTAGCTCTTGTTTTATATTAAAAGAAAATTTTTTGAACTGATAAAATTAAATTACTACTTCAAATAAAGCTAAAAGAGATTCTTTAATGTATCCAACATACCAGATTCATTCTCAAACATTATATTAAAAGAGTTGTTTGCCCAACTAATATTTAGCCTGCAATAAGCTAAGGACTGTAACAATAGCAAAATACCAATTACAACAATAGAATAATTAAAATTGAACTTTCCATCATATTTAACTAAAATAGAAAAAATCAGAATCCAAATATCATCCATTGTACTTTAAATTAATGATTTACCAAGTCTAACATAAAGTTCAACATTAATATCCAAGTTTTTGCAGTGTCCACAACAAAAGTTTAACAGTTTGAATGTCCATAATTAATGATCAAAAATTATTTTTAGCTCTTTATGTCCCTGAGTTGGTGTTGCATTGAATCAACCGTAAAAAGTCTGGATTGTCGACTAACTTGTTCATTATATTATCAAGATTGTCAAATAAAAAAAAAATCCCTTTTAGTTAAAATTCATTTCTAAAAATAAATACTTTTATAAATAATTATATATTTTTATATGTACTTTGAGTATTAATTAAGAATTTGGTATGATTTTAGATATTATAGTAAATTATATTTCATCCATAATATTATGTTTTATAAATGAGTAAAATTCGAATAACATATTATGACACGTTTAAAAGTTCGACTTAACTCGAGCTCATTTAAATTTGAAGAGAGCTCGAATTCGATAAACTAAAACTCAACTTGACTTGTTCATAAATTACTCCACGTGTGACGTATTAAAAGTTATTCCCTCCATCCCACAAAAGATTCACATTTATCATTTAATTTTATTCTACAAAAAGAGTGCTCTTTTTATAAATAAAAATATAAAATAATATAATATATTAAGTTTATCATTATATTTTAAGAGTCTGCTACATATGACAAGAGATAGATTTGAATTAAAAATGACCACACTTTAAATTATTCTATTTTATCATATAAAGTTTCACATTAATTATAATTCAACTTCGCTCAGAAATCCCTCCCAAATTTACCCCAAATCAGTACAAACATTTTTCCCCCAAATCAAATTTTTGGGGAAAATCAGCTCTCAATCACCCTTTCTCTCCTCTCTTCCTCATCCGTTCTTAGTCAAATTAGCCCTCTCTTTCATCTCTCACCCTTTCTATGTCCTTTCTCAGTCGATCGTTCTCATCTGGTCGCCTTCTCAGACGATCGTTCCCTTCCGGTCAAATTGGCCCTCCGGTCGATTCTTCTCATTTGGTCGTGCGTGCGCCGCCGACAAGTGGTCCTCCGGTAGTGAATCGTACGGCTGGAGGTGATTCCCTATTTCCCTCTATTTTTCTCGCTCATTACGCGACTATATTGACTGTACATGGAAGCCAAAGATATGGATTTGTTGTTTAGGTTAATTGCTAATATTCAATGATACTTGCATATAATCTGTTCCCCAATCCCTAGTTTATGGGTGGTTATCAATTGCAGTGAATTATACTCAACATTGTGTTTGTTTAGGTTGATTTTCAGGTGTATGTTGATGACCCTTAGTTTGTCAGTCATAACCAACTAGCGTGCCAACATATATGCTATGTACTATATATGATGTACCTGCATATTCTTTCTGTTTTCAAATTTATTTTTATAAGGGAGTATTTATGTAATTTTCTTTGATTTCAAACCAAATATAGACTTTATCTTGTGCTTGATTTTGTGAATGGAGCGCATCTCTTTTTTCAGCTATACCACCATGGCCTTTTCAGGTATCTTCTGTCTTTTTTAGTTTTCTATGGCTTCTTATATACTGGATACGTGAAGTTGATCAATACATGGTATATTTTAGAGAGGATCTGGCTTGTATATACACGTCAGATATTGTTTCTACTATGTCTCACCTTCATAAAAATGAAATTATGCATGGGGACCTCAAACCAAAAAATATCTTACTGGATGCAGATGGCCACGTACTACTCTCTCTCTCTCTCTCTCTCTCTCTCTCTCTCTCTCTCTCTCTCAATACCACGCACGTACACGTATATAATATACTTGCATATTTCCTTATTTTAGTTTTCTTATTCAAATTTTTTTTCTCATTTTAGGCTCTGTTGACTGACTTTGGCCTGGCAAAGCAATTTGAAGAAAACAAGGTCAAAGTCTTATGTGGAACGATAGATATATATATATATATATATATATATATATATATATATATATATATATATATGCCACCTGAAATCATTCTTGGGAAGGACCATGACAAGGCTGCTGACTGGTGGATTGTTGGAATCTTGTTATTTGAGATGCTCACTGGCAAGGTTAGCATATTATAATAAATTGATTGCATGAATTAGATTAGTTATTTTACTCATTTTGGTCATGTACTGCTGTACATTCTCATGTCAGATAAATAAACCTTTTGGTTGGTTCCATCAAGTAATGCTTGGGGTCTATCAAATTTTTGGCCTTAAATATGTGTCAAGAACTCATAATTACATTGGTTTCTCAACATTTACATTTATTATATAGGATCCACAATGATGTAAAGCAATGGATGTAATTATGACACGATAAGGATCTGTGATGTTTTCAGCTTGCACTACAAGCTCTGGTTTTATAGACTAAAAAATAAAATTTTGTAAGATAAATAAAATATAAATCACAAGAGAATAATTTTTGTACTCAAATTGATGCCAAAAAAGAGCATATAGAGATTTAGTAAGACAGTGTGGTTTGGAAAAGAGTCGCATTTGTAACTTTTCTGTGGTTTTATTGATAGTAGTATAAAATAACACAATGTCATAAAGTTTTGCATCATATTTCCATAATCATGCCACAACAACCAAGTTCTTACATTTTGGAACTGAATTAGTATTATTTTTAGGGGTAAGCATGGAACAAAAAATATATCCTTAATATTTACAAATTCTACAAATGAGACTATTTTTGTGCAATGAAAGGATTTTGTTGTTGGGAAATGGGAATCAGATAACTTGTAGTTAAATCTTGATTCTTAGTTTTGCTTTATTCCATTCAGGATGAGAGAAATGTTTTGCCTCCCAGTACTAAAGTTGTGATTGCTGCTATTGTTACTGGAGCTGCCTTTGTTGTAGGTCATGGTATTGAAATAGCAATTGAGTTTAAGTCAGTTGAACACTCGACTGAGCCTCTTGACAATGATCGACCAATTCAATGCTCATTGCCCGAACCTTTAATACTCAATGTAAGCTCGAATGTCATTTAGAATTCCTGGTCTTTGTGTTTATAAATATCCATAGAAGTTTGTGCTTTAAATAAAATGAAAAACATTACATTAACATCACAGGCTCATACTAGCATACACCTAAATGTGTACTTATGTTGAATATTCATTGACGATGCTCGAATGAAGAAAGTGAAACACTTTCCTATGTGAATTTTAGATTGTATGTGTCAGTGTATATGTCAGGGGTGTTAAATTGTTCCGTTTGATGGTTAATATGGGACATGCTAATGCTAATTTAGACATCTCTTAAGTCTGTAGTTTTCAGTTAGCTTTAGAGAAATTAAAGTTTTGCATATTTTGTTCTTAGGTGTGCAATTTTAATTTTATCGTAAAGATCTACATATTGCTCATATGGTTGTTGGACAAAGTGTTTAATTTCAGCTGGGAGACACATTTGGTTTCAGGAATTTCTTGGTTGGTTACTTAATTCTCAAAGTTAGACGATTGCTTAAGTTACTTTCAGGAATTTCTTTAAGGATTATTTTTTTGGATACTAAATTACATTGATATTATCATGCCCAAGGCTCAATTCATGATTGGTGGTTTGCTTTTTAATTCAAATGCTTTTTACTTTCACCATTTCCATAATATTTTTTTTGTAAGATCTCAGAATATTAAGTTTCAGTAACTGCCAAGTGCCAACTAATTTTTTAGTTGATAATTGCATCTATTTGTCGGTGTAGGTTTGGAAAAGATTTATCCAATTCGAGCAAACATATGGAGATCTTGCTAGCATGTTGAAGGTAGTGCTAGTTCAATATCATGCGTGTAGTTGTATGGTAGTTCAGATTTTGTTCTGTATTATTAAAACTAGTATTGAGAATGAGCATCAAGGGGTTCTACCCCACTGCATGCATGCTTAAGGAAAAAAGAACCTTTACCTACCATTTCCTTGATACAGGTTGAGCAAAGAAGGAAAGAAGCTCTTTGTAGAACAACTGAAGAGGGAGCATCAGCTTTAGAGAGTTCACTTCAAGATGTTGTATCACGTTATAGTTTCATGGATCTTTGGCCTTGCTCTTCTAAGGATTTGGATAATTTGGTCTGGCAAGAGGTATTCTTTCAAATTTTTCCTCTTAAGTTGTATATACACAGTATTCTACCATTAGTGATGACAAACTGAACCCACTTCTGCCTTAGATGTTAGGCCATCTGTTGATTTGTATATTATGTCAGTATCTGATCAATGTTGTATGAATAAATTATAAATTATGCAAGGTTACGTTCTAAAGTTTTTTGCATTCTCAGGTAAACTTTAAAAGTACATAAATTTAGTCCAATGTCCTCTAATGCTACTTTCTTCTTCCAATTTCATAAGAAAATCTGGAAGTTGTTATTAGTTCTTGTTGCTTGGTTACTTGTGCAGTGTTTTGACTTAGTTGATCCCCTGCTTTTGTTCAGAGGAATTATTAAACATTTCTTTTCTTCTATTAATAAAACGGGTTAAGTTTTGGGGTATAATGTTTTTCTTGAAACATTTCAGTCGATGAAGGAACTCTTGTTTAGTTGTATCTAGGAGCAATTCAATTTAATTTTAAAACATAGAGGATGCAATCCTTAAAAGGTTGCTAACAAAGGAAGAAAAAATTATAAACTTGAGAAAATCCAGCTGGCTTGAGGTGTATGAGTGGAAGGAGCTTGAGAAAAAGGATTAGAATTGATCAGGAGAAGGTCAGTTGGAGAATGGCTGGATTGAAAATTGATAATAATCTGACTTTTATGGCCAATTAGAACGTCTAGATACAGTTCTTTGGTGACAAATAAAGCAAAGCAATACTTAGTTGATTTCTAAATAAGTTTTTGGAATGTTACACTAGCTTGAGTAGCATCACTCAGTTGACTTCTAGGAGAAGATATTGAAAGGCTGAGAAGAAACTATGAGGTGGCTCGATTAATGTATAAGAAAGGTAAGAGGATGGTAAAATGGACAAAAATTGGAAGTTATTTTTTGGGCAAAAAGTTTGAATTTAACTTGTAAAATGTGGTGAAGTTACTATTTTGTACAAAGCTACTAACCGGATCACACTATGTGATACA
The DNA here is from genome assembly GCA_020205605.1 of Panax ginseng. Lineage (NCBI taxonomy): Eukaryota > Viridiplantae > Streptophyta > Magnoliopsida > Apiales > Araliaceae > Panax > Panax ginseng. Next base: position 115,735,993 of record CM035133.1, on the reverse strand, counting down.
AATAAAGATGCACATCTATCACCTAGGCAACCACAAGTTTACACTAAAAACACAATTGAATGTTTAGTGAACACAAGTTGTCGAGCACCTTCATCTTGGACTTGATGCCACATTCCCCCCCCCCCCCCCACCCACCCCCACACTCTCCATTTTCTATTACCGTGTTTCTCGAATTATATATCTAGTATCAATTTTACATAGTTGCATTTTAGCGAAGTTATTGATTTTTGAATTTTTCGAAAGACATTTTTTTATTTTTACAATGGCGATTTATATTATACATATGACAAAGGCGTTGTCTTTGACTTATTATCGGAAATGAGATTTGATATTTCTCAAATCATGTAAGCTCTGCGATCGGATTAGTGGGACGGTCTTTTAAAACCTACTGATACGCGTGCTTCAACCAGCCAGATGACATTAATGCATTATCTTTGCAAGTATTATTTTTCACGTATGCAAATAAATGCTTTTGTTTCAATAGAAAACCTATCTATTATTTAATTGTTCGCATAGTACGTTTCCTAAAATGTCTTAGTACAAAAGGTAGAATTTTATAAATAGGCAAGGGAGGGACTACAAGATAGGTGGACAAAATGCTCTGCTATTTTGATTAAATATCAAGAAGAATGGAAAGAGTAACCTTCTACCTCTCTGAATATCAATTACTGCTACCATACCAGTGCTTAACTCTTAGATGTCAAGTCATTTGCAACTTTAGACATTCGGTGAATATTCTGGACATTATTTTGTGTCTTAGTGTTTGGTTGTATATTAATAGAGCTTCTACTCCTAACACATATCAGTGTCTTTATGTTGTTATCAATGAAATAACACATGTATAACACTGTATGTATCGCAGAAAATGTATATCAAATTGGAAAAAAATAACTATATAGTCTGCACAGTTGTTATGCTTGTTTATTGTTGATCTTATTGTAATTTGTAGTTTTTGATTTATGGATTCTATTTTGTTGCAACATGATTCCATTTCGTAGCTGTTGTTAATGATATGAGATCTTGTTGGATAGATATATGCCAATTTTATGGTTCAAACTAGTATGTACTTCATGTTATCTTGTTTAAGACATTTTATTTAGTCAGTTGAAAAACTCTAGAATCTTTCTATATGCTCAACCATTTAATATATATTGCGGGTAGTCTGTTCGTTTAATAATATAGTACCACGTAGCAACTCTATTGTCTTCGTGTATTGATTTTGGCATTAAGTGCCTCTGGTGACCTATTTGCTTCATTTTCCTGACTTGTTATTATTTTTAAACATGTGCAGGAAGACTGCTTCTACAACCTGCCTTACAATACTGGGTATCAAATTTCAGTGCTACGTTTACGGAAGACAAGGGACGAAATTATGAAGTGTACTCTCTCTATATATGTAGATATATACTTTGATTGAAGAACTGTGGTAGCTTTAGATGATTAATTGTAAAGATAATGACTGATTATGTAGTGGATGATTTTATTAAGTTAATAATATTTTAGTTTTTTATATTTTTGCCATTATTTGCTATGGGGACATTGAGCCGGCCAGGTACACAAAAAGAATGTCAAATTTTGATTTGGCAACAATATAATTCGTTACCAAAGCATTGAACAAGTTTTAATATAGCAACAATTTTTTATACATTTAGCAACAAAATTTTCGTTGCTAATGGCATTAAAAATATAATATTTGGCAACAAAAAATTAACCTAATAACAACGGGAAGGATATTGTTGATAATACTAAAATAAAAGGCAAAATTTTTTATCGTTGCAAATTATATCAACTTTCATTGCACATATAAAGAAACAGCAACATATAATGTCGTTGCTAATCGATGATTTTCGTTGCTATTGAAAAATATCGACAAGAACAAACATTTTAGATTCTTTGATTCAAAGATAATGTCGTTGCCAAATAATATAATCAGTAACGAAAATCGTTGCAAAAAAGTTTACATTCCGCAACGAAAGCAAGCTTACGCAACAATTTTCATAATTTACTGCAACGAACAATGTCGTTGCAAAATGGTGTCAATTGCAACGAAAATGCATGGTCATTGCAAAAAAAAAAGAGTTCATTTCGTTGCCAATTAGTAGGCTTTTTGCAACGAAATGGGATTTTTTGCAACGAAATTTTAATTATTCTGCAACAATACATTTTGTTGCTAAAGGATCGATGTCTCTATACGAAAGCCAAATTTCATTGCAAAATGTATTACTTTTGGCAACAAAAAAAATGCGTTCATTGCAGAACAATTAGCAATGCTCATTGCGCAATGAAAGACGTAACGACAGTAAAGTCGTTGTCAAAACCTTTTTGCAACGAAATTTGGCACCTTTAGCAACGAAAATCGGTTGTTGCTGAACGAATAGGGGTACAAATTTCCCGACGTCGACATACGCATTTGGTTACCTCTAAAGAAAAGTGTCCAAAAAAATCAATATGAACAAACAAACAATGTCAAACTATTGGTAATAGAATCAAAGAACAATCAAGATTTAGGAATTGGGGAGCGGACAACGACGACAATGGGAGATCAAAATTTTATGCAGAGATATAAATTGGGGTTTATCAATATTTTCACCACAAACCCTGTAATCTCAGCCATCAATTGCTTACCCTCCACCACCAAAGCTTTTCTGGGCTTCCCACAAAAAGTCAAAGAAAACAAAGACAGTTGATCCATGTCACCAAGGTGGTGAACCGCCATCGCCGTATGCGACCATTGAAAGAAGCCCAAATATGACCCCAAACGCCACCGAGGCGTAAATTACTGGCCACCAAGATGAGTTGGATGAGCTTTAGACGGTGGATTCGTACCAAGAAATTACAGATTTTAGGAGATTCCAAGAGGAAGATAATATAATGGTGTATACAACAATAAACAGAAATACCCATGTTCTTTTGTTGCTCATGATTCTTATCAGTAACTTGGGGGATGGGGATGGGGATGGGGATGGGGATGGGGATGGGGATGGAGATAGAGATGTGGTTGATTCTTCTTTTACATAATCTTCCATGGCTTCTTGAACAAGTAAAAGTAAAGAAGATTGATTTTCTCTCTGTATTTTCTTTTCTTGCTTTCTCTCTCTTGTGCTTACTTTATTTTATGGTTTAGGGATGGTTTGGTGAACAGTATATATTAGTAGATGATAAAAGCTAAATTCCAAAAAGCACGTTCTACTTACAACACTAATTTTGTAAATAAAATATTAAAAATGTATTAATTCTGTAAATATTTTTTGGATGCACTTTTATTGTAATTTTTTCTAAAAAGTACTAGGAAGTGTAAATAACCCAAATAAAAATGTCCAAGAGTAATTTTATGGACGATTCATGTGAGGAGAGACCAGTGGAATTATTACATTCTTTTATACAAATATTAATTTTCTATATATATATATATATATATGAATTTTACCATAAGATGTATATAGGCTTATTTGAGTGAATAAATAAATCAAATAAGAGCCCACATTGGGGGAGCGGTATGGTGGAAAAAAGTAATTTCAGATCAAAATTTTAAATTATTTGATGTTTATTAAACCTTCCAAAAAAAATTGTGGGTGTATATTTTGGAGGAACCGTGCTCATGGGAGAAACACAAATCTTGTGCTTCTGAAAATTTCAATAGCGCCAAAAAAGGATTACACGATGGATATTTTGTTAATATATTACAAGTGAGGTATAGTTTCATATCTGAAAAATAATTAAAGAGTAAATAATTAATATACATGAAATGACCCAATACTAAATGATTTAAGTATTTGAGTAAAATTCAATTTCAAACATTAATGTTAGTACCTTGTATACGCGTATGCAACGCGCGAGCTCCCCGATTATTGCCCAACAACTGGTATCAGAGCTACAGAAAATTAATCCCGGGCTGATGAACCTCTTCAAAATATATGCAATGATGGTTAATTTGAAAATTAATTGCGGAAAATCTCTTGAAAAGAAATGCGATGATGGTGAATTTTCGATAAAGAAAGTTTGGTGTTTCCCTTACAGTGCTCTCAATGGTGATGTTGAATTCTCGATAGGTTTAACTGAGAATTAGTTCCTAGAGTGGTTAATTGAGAAGTGGTGATTCGTGGGGATTAAAGAGAAGATGTTCAATTTTTTATAGTAGTTTACTCGATGGAGAAAAAGGATACATAATAGTTAGCAAAAAATTGTTGTGTGGTTATTGAAGAGAAGTGTTCAAGTGAGGGAGAGCTCTTAATATAATGAACTCACTTGTGAGAAGGAAATTGTTAGGATATCACAAATGAGTTAGATCCTCATATCGAAAAAGTAATGAAGGAGTGAAGGACTAATATACATGAAAAGGCTCGAGGCCTAATTGACATAAGTTTTTGGGTGAAGTTGGGTTACAAACATGTATGTTAGTACCTCGTGTACGTGCATGCATTGTGTGAGCTCCTTAGTTCTTCCCCAACATATTCATTTTTGTCTTAATCGTTTGGAGACTTGACCAAGTTTTAACAAAATTTATGTAAAAACTCTATTCTCAAAAGTGTTTTTTTCACCATACCATCTGCCAAATGGGCACTAATAAATATGTTAAGAGTGGAAAACTAAATATTAAGATTTTTTGTTTGTTGATAACCTAAAATGGAGAAGAAAATTTTATTAATCACAATAGTTCAAATTACATAGAGATGATAGAGTCAAGGTGGAACCTCCTTTATCTATACATGATGAATTAAGATTAAGGTACTGTGACCTTTAGGTTTTAGGTTTAAGTTTCACGTAGGTGAGTTTTTTTTCTTCCTTTTATGTGAAGTGTGTTTTCTCCTTTATAAGAAGTTTATTTGTAAGTTTATTTCTTCCTCCTCTAGTGAAACTTGAACGATTTTTTATAGTGAAATAGAAACGATATACTTGATTATGAGATTATATTGTACTCTCTAAAATTAAAGAAAAATCTTAGGCAAAATTAAAGACATTCATTGATCAAATGGCAAGAGAGGTTGTCACTATTTAGAATATTAATGAAGAAAATGGACATGACAGAGGAAGAAAAGAAAAGGTTGGTACTTGGTAGAGATAATAAAATATGGATGGATTTTTTTGTAGTAATGGATAAACTAAGAAGAAAATGAATAATAATAAGGCTTTTATATAAATTATTACCCTGACTTTTGATCCTTTTTTTATTTTGGTAATCGATGATGAGTGGGTTGAAAACCTACTCATTGGGTATTAATTTAATGGAACTATTGTGTGTTCTTGGTAATTATCTTTGTTACTTATTTGGTTATGTGTCATTTTGCAGGAATAGAGGTGAGAATGGACTGGGAAGCTAAAAAGGGAGAAAAGAATGAGAATCTGGGCTAATCGATGAGTGGTGGCGGTGCGCCCGAGGATATCTAGGAGAAGGCATGCCAGGGCTGGGAAGAAGACACTCATCAGAGGGAGTGCAGTGGCACGCCACTTAACAAAGACACACGAGGTGCATGGGGGGCACGTCGTTCGATTTAATTCTCACCGATTTGTTTCCTTAAATGCCAGAAGTTAACTCTAATAAGAATTTTTAGTTACCTTATGTAATAAAGTTTTATTAGGACTATAAAGACTGGTTGTTATTAAGGTTTAAATCAAATTTTGACTAATATTCATTGAAAACCATTATTGGAGACTCAAAGATTATATTGGAGAATATTGAAGACGGAGACTGAAGCTTGGAGATTGGAGATTTCTCGACAGTGTTTTTCTTCTTCTATTATTTTCATTATTTGTACTTATGATGCTATTTAATTTTACTATTCTAGTTTCTATCATGATGATGAACTAATTTCTTAATTAGGAATACAATGAAACCTTTTGCAAAGCTTTAATTCAATTATCATTATTTCCACTTGATGATTCTTTTGGATTGATTATTATATTATGTGCTTAATTTAATAATTGTTTCGCCAATAGTTAATCTCGTATCTTTGATTAAATTGAAAGATGAAATATTAGATTAGAACTGAATATAATAACGCATGAAATTGTTGATTCCTGTTAGGGATAACATAATAGTGTATAAGACGAAAGTACTTGTATATCATGCATAACTTTGTTAGGAGTTTGTGCTTAATGAATCTATTCTAAGTGTCTTGCATGAAAAAAGCAAAATAACTAGAATAGATCTTTTTATTAATCATTTCATATGTTAGTAAATTGATAGGCAATCCTAGTTATCAATTCATTGGATTAATCAAGTGGGAAAAGGTAAGGGGATTATTGTGAAGAATTAGGGAAATTGTATTCCTATGTATTAATCATCTGGTAATAAATATTTGTCAGTTAAATTAGTTCTTATTTATTTTATTTTATTAATTTTCACAAATCAACTGGAGTGACTATTTAAGTGAGATAAATTAGTAGAAACTTGATAATCAGAATAATTGTTAGTACTTTTTCTTTATGGGTTCGACAACCTTTCTTATCACTTTATTACTTGATTGACCATGTGCACTTGCGCGTATTTGTCATTATATAAATCAGACAACAAGTTTTTGGCACTGTTGCCGGGGACGGTTCTAATAGTTATTTTATTATTAGTTTTTACTAGTTTAGAATATTTAAATAAATTTTTATTTTCTGTTTATTTGCTTTTTCAGGCTTCCATCTGTTCAAGTCTGTTTAAGTGTGGATCTGAGAATTGTTTGTGCACCAGAGAAAAGTCATTGGTTTATGCAAACAGGATCCAAGGGTCTTGATTTAGTTACTTACGATAGTGAAATTGAATTTACATTCCAGAAAGGACTAAAAGTTAATCAGGTTACAATGGAAAATCAGGTTGATATGATTGTAGAAGAGCAGAATCCGCTTCGGGATTACGCTATGCCGAAGGTGATGGAAATACAGTCGAGCATCTCACGACCTACAATTACAGCTACCATTTTTGAGATCAAATCAGGAACGATTCATATGATCCAAAACTTAATTCAGTTCGGAGGAGCACCGAATGATGACCCCAAAATGATCTTGTCAACTTCTTGGAGATTTGTGACACTTTCTGATATAATGGGGTGTCTAAAGATGTAATAAGATTAAGGTTATTCCCATTCACTTTGAAAGATAAAGCAATGAGTTGGATACATCCATTGCCACCGGGATCAATTACCACATGGAATGACTTGGCTCAAAAGTTTCTTGTGAAGTTCTAACCACAAGCGAAGACTACACATGCACAAACAGGCTACCTGGCCTAGCCTGATCTAGGCCTGCCAGGCTTTGACCATTGACCAGGTCAGGCCCAACCCAGGCTTAAATTAAGATAGGCCAGACCAGGCCAGCTTAAATCTTGGTCTGAGGAGGCCTGCTAGATAGGCTCATGCTAGGTCCAGGCCAGGCCAATCCTGTCCAGACCAAAGCCCTCAATACTTTGCTTCAAAAATTTAGAATTAAACTCACCTATATTTATAAAAGAAAGGTAGGACTTGATTATATACTTAGACAATGTGGGACTTTCAAATTCTTACTAAACTAACAAATATGACTATCATATAATACACAATACTTTGACAATTTTGGACTTTTAAAGTCTTACTAAACTAACAAATATGACTACCATATAAATACACAATGAACTTGGAATTACAAGCCTTTAAGGCATGATATAAGAGAAGGTTAAGTTAGAGGTGTAGTGATTAAGGCATGATAGAAGAGAAGGTTCAGAATGATCTCAAATTATATATATTTTGATGATGGCTTTTGTAAAGTCCCACATCACCTACTCACCAAATTTATGTTAAGTCATTGGCAGTATAAATATAACATGCATCCTATATTAGAACAAAAATTTATACTACCTTGTAGAGGATGTGTCCTGCATTTGGCTCGAGTTTTGACAAAGCTTCGGTGTTAACCGAGCCAGTCTAGATCGGACTAGGTCATTTGGCCTCGAAGTCGCTTATGCATGCCTAGTGAAGATAGCCAAAATACGGAACGACATCTTCTCATTCAGTCAGTTTCATTCAGAGTCATTGTATGATGCATAGGAGAGGTTCAAGGGTCTACTTCAAAGATGTCTAAATCATGGGCTACCATTATGTCTTAAAGTGTAAACCTTCTACAATAGTCTCAACAATCAAATTAGGACCAACATTGATGTCGCTGCAAGTGGAGCTTTTGGTAAAAAGTTCTGAGGAGGGCTATGAACTGTTGGAAAACATGGCAGCCAACAATTATCAATGGCCCATAAGCAGATTGTCTCAACCAAAAGTGGTAGTGGTGTTTGAATTAGACGCATGTCAGCTCAGGTAACACCTCAGATTTTTGCTTTGACGAAGAAAATTGATGCATTGGGTGTTCAGAATGTGCAAAAGGTGTAAGTGATATGCAAGTTATGTGCGGGGGCCCATCCATCGGAACAATGTACGATTAACACTGAAGCAGTTCAGTTTGTGGGCAACTTTAAGAAACAGTAGCAATATGGTGGGAACTTTAACAGTTATTATTTTGGTTGGAGAAATCACCCAAACTTTTCATGGGGCAACAACCAAAATCAACCTCAAACTCAACAGCAAACTCCACGACAAGCAGCACCACCGAGATTTCAGGCAAGACATCAACAACCTGCACAATAAGAGAAGATGTGACGTCCCCAAAATAGGTATACACAACCCATTCTGAGTCACCAAATACATGGTACATAATTTAAATACAAACTTAATTTATACCATTATCAACTATCGTGTAAAAACTAGTCCCAGCTATATTCTCATTTCCTGAAGAGAACAATGAAAGAAAAGGGTGAGCTCAACTAGCCCAGTAAAGAATATTATGACTAAGATAATGTAAAATAAATTATCATTAGCCTTCAACGGTGTAAAAATTGATAGAATACAATAGACAACAAGTTTACCTGCAGCGAAACAAGAAATCCATTAGAAAAGTCACGTAGAGCATGATGTCTACTATCTTCTATTATTTAAAAATTCATCATCAATATTTTATCTCTGTAACAAATCTCAATAAATAATCCACATCACCAATTTATCCATGCACTACGGGCCAAAGATATTCGTTATTATCACCAATGGTCATTATCATGCCAATAACTGTCCATCAATGCACTAAGGGCCAATAAGGACTTTCACCACATCATTTTTCTGTAACATTACTGGTCATGATTATACCGATACATAATTCCTGGTCATAATCATACCAATCAACAGTCCATCTATGCACTACGGGCCAAAGATGACTTTCACCACAACATAAGCATGAGGATGATGACAACGATATAAGAAATCAATCAAGTGAGATTAAGGATAAATATTAAAGATTTATTATTCAATTTATCCAGAGTTTAAGAATGTCAAAATTGTCAACATGATAACTACTTTGTGGAGTAAAATTCAAGAATAATATTCATGTATCAAAAATAATTTGGACAGAAAAGAAATCAATTTTTGTTGTGAAGAGTACCCCGTGAATAGTACTTTATGAATAGTACCATATGAATAGTACTATATGTATAAATAGTACCGTATGTATGAATAGTGACGTATGTACGAATAGTATCCATAAATAGTACTCCGGCATGAAGAGCTTAAAATTTAACAAGAAATTTCAAAAGAATATTTTCTTTAAACGATACTAGATGAAGCGCAAAATTCAAGGATATTCTACTAATTTCAAGGAGTATAGAAGTAATACTTATCAAAATAAGTGTAGATTTAGGAATATGAAATAAAATAATATTACTTACATACTATAGAGTATGGAAGAAAATAATATTTCTTACAAATATTGAAAGAAAATAATATCCTTTACGAATATTGAACGAAAATAATATTCCTTACGAATATTGAATGAAAATAATATTCCTTATGAATATTGAATGAAAATAATATTCCTTAAGAATATTGAACGAAAATAATATTCCTTGCGAATATTGAACGAAAATAATATTCCTTACGAATACAAAAAATAATATCTCTTATGAATATAAAATAAATAATACCCTTTACCTTAAAATGAGTGTAATTTCGACTGGTATAGCGGGGATATTCTTGAAGAAAACTTGCAATATTTGTTACATTCAAAGTTTCCTTAAACTCAAAAGAAATACGCTCAATATTATAGAAAAAGAATTCTCTAATTCTGGTGTGATTTTCATTTTTAAATTAAGCATCCTATTTATGGGAGAATGACAAGATACTATTTAAGAAAAATAATCATGGAATAATACTATTCACGGGCGTTCGGCGCGATTTTTTTTGATTTTTTACTATGCAGCACTATGCAACATTATGCAGTACTATGCAATATAAAACAAAAACTGAAATAACTTTCTACCAACGATTTTAAAAAATGAGTAAGCGGGGGTCCATGCAATAAGCCAAATTTATAATAAATACTTCATGACAAACCCCTTTATTTATCATAAATCACTTGACTAAACATGTTTTTAATCTTTCAACAATTATTCATCATTAATATTATAACTCACAATATTAATAACCAGATCATTTCCAAAAAAGAGGAGGCTTTCCGATAAGGACTTCTCCTTATTGGCGCACAATTAAATGACCTAACCCCTTTCCTTGACAGAACTTTATAGACATTGTCAATAATGCAAATAATAATATGAATAACTATGTCGTCTCATTTATTAATTTAATAATATAAAATATTGTGCAGATGATACTGTGACAATAATTGAACCAAAAATATGAGATACTATGCATCAACTACTGTTGTAATAATTGAATAAAACTGAGTGACTTTTCACGTAAGCATCAATAATCAATGATATTGTACAATACCGTGTGCTACTGTGCAACCACGCATATTACTGTACTTTTATCACCGGGTATTTCAACAGTTAACGGTAAAAGTCTTGCCATTATTTTTATAAAAAGGTTATTTCTGTCGCTTTCTATATCTGACAGTCATTATGTTGTGGAGTCCATCAATGATTGTGCCGTTGTACGAATATTCCATGATAAAACGAATATTTCCCGACCAAACGTATATTTTATGACAACTTGCTTACTTTGCAAAATTTGTAAATATTACCCACAACCATAACATTATATCAAATCAACACCTTATTATTCAAAATAATATTTAGAGAAAATTAAATCTTCATTCATAAAAAGTTGGGGTCTTACAGAAGAAATTGGAACTTGAGGAGTTATTGATCAAATACATCAAGGATAATGAAACGTGGAAGAATACTCATGAAGTAACTTTGCGAAACATTAAGAATCAGATCGAACAGTTGGCATCAGCTATGAACACCCATCCTCAAGGAAAACTTCCAAGCAACACAAAGACGAACCCCAGGGATGGAAAAGAGAACTGTAAGGTAGGAATGGGAAAAACTTGGAGGATCTAACTAAAGACAACTCAAAGCAAAAACTTAACGAGGAAAGCGTTGTGAAATAGATAGTACTCAAGGAAGGGGAATCAGATAAAACAATAGATAAGGGCAAATCAGTTGAGAAATCAGAAGTAAAGAAACCTGAATCTTATGTGCCACTGGTCCCATACCCACAGAGACTATACAAGGAAAATGAAGAGAAGCAGTTTTTGGAGGCGTTCAAGAAGTTACACATCAATATTCCATTTACAGAGGCCATAGAATAGATGTCGATTTACGCAAAGTTCATGAAGGAGAACTTAACAAGAAAAAGAAAGTTAGAAGATTTTCAGACTGTTGCACTCAGGGAGGAGTGTATTGTTATCTTGCAGAAAAAGTTACCCCCAAAGCTCAAGGACCCAGGTAGTTTCATTATTCCTTGTACCATTAGAGACAAGTTTTTTGGGAAAGCACTGTGTGATTTGGGGGCTAGTATCAACTTGATTCCATTATCCATCTACTCTCAGCTAGTTCTACCAGAAGTGAAACATGCTAATATAACTCTTTAGTTAGCAGATCGATCCCTAACTTACCCATGGGGGATAGTGGAGGATATATTGATAAATATCGACAAGTTTATCTTTTCAGTTGATTTTATAGTACTCGACTTTACAGAAGACAAGGAAATTCGACTCATACTTAGGTGCCCATTCTTCGTCACGGGGAAAAATTTGATTGATGTACAAAAAGGGAAACTCACGATGAGGGTTCAAGATCAAGAGGTGAATTTTAATGTGTTCAAGACAATGCAGTTCCTGAAAGAGGCTAAGATTATTTTAGAATTGACTGTGTTGAATTAGCAGTGAAAGAGTTTTCAGAGATTAATGTATATAGGGATCCGCTTGAAATAACTTTGGTTAGTTCACAAGTAGCAGATTCTCCGACTTCGTTAGAGTATTTGAATATATTGAATGCATCTCCTTCATTGGTGCCATATGGAAAGTGATTCCATGAATTGGATAGGGCTGAGAAACCAAATTTATTGGCATAGACATCCATTGAAAAACCACCCGTATTGGAGTAGAAATAATTACCGAGACACCTAAGGTATGCTTACTTAGGAGATTTTTCTACCTTGCCAGTTATCATCTCAGCATCACTTACTAAGGCACAAAAGGAGAAGCTATTAAGAGTGTTGGGAGATTTTAAAGCTGTTATTGGGTGGACGATAGCTGACATTAAGGGAATTAGCCCCTCATTTTGTATATACAAGATTTTATTGGAAAAAGATGTTTAACCAATTGTGGAATAACAATGCATATTGAATCTTATAATAAAGGAGGTTGTCAAGAAGGAAATCATTAAATGGTTAGACATCGATATCATCTAACCCCATATCTTATAGTTCTTTGGTTAGTCTAGTACAATGTGTACGGAAGAAAGGGGGTATGACAGTGGTAACTAATGAGAACAATGAGCTTATCTCAACAAGAACTGTAATGGGATGGCAGGTCTGCATGGATTATAGAAAGTTGAATAAAGCAACTCGCAAAGATGACTTCCCATTGCCGTTTATTAACCAAATGCTTGATAATCTAGCATGTCATCAGTTTTATTGCTTGTTGGATGGTTACTCGAGGTAAAACCAAATTGTCATAGCATCGAAATATCAAGAAAAGACAACATTCACTTTCTCATATGGAACGTTCGCGTTTTGATGAATGTCTTTCGGATTATGCAATGCACCAGCTACGTTCCAACGCTGCATGATGGCAATATTTTTTGATATGGTGGAGCAAAACGTTGAGGTATTTATGAAAGATTTCTTTGTATTTGGGGACATTTTTGATCTTTATTTGGAAAATTTAACATTAGTTCTTCAACGGTGTGTGGAAACTAACTTGATCCTTAACTGGGAAAAATGTCACTTTATGGTAAGAGAGGGGATCATATTAGGCCACCGTGTTTTAGCAGAAGGATTAAAGGTTGATCTAGCAAAAATTAAGACAATTAAGCATCTACCTCCTCCAACATTGGTAAAAGGGATCCAAAGTTTCTTGGGTCATGCGAGGTTTTATCGACGTTTCATTAAGGATTTTTTAAGATCAATAATTCGTTGTGTGCTTTACTTGAGAAAGATGTGCCATACAAATTTGATTATGATTTCCTTAAGGCATTTGACTTGTTGAAAAAGAAGCTTGTCACCGCACCGGTCATCATTGCGCCCAATTGGACCGCTATCGGGGCTATTTTGGGTCAAAGAAAAGAAAAAGTGTTTCATGTAATTTACTATACAAGCAAAAATTTGAATGATGCACAGGTAAACTACACAACAACATAGAAAGAGGTTTTTATCGTAGTATTCATGTTTGATAAGTTTTGAGCCTATTTGATCGGTACAAAGGTGGTTATATTCACAGATCACTCGACTATTAAATATCTGATCTCAAAGAAGGACGCCAAACCACGGCTCATTTATTAGGTCCTTCTACTTCAAGAATTTGATCTAGAGATTCAAGATAGGAAAGGGACTAAAAATCAAGTAGTCGATCACTTGTCGAGATTGGAAAATGAGCAGAAACAGGTGACAGATAAAACCACAATCAATGAATTTTTTTTGGATGAACAACTACTTTATGTGGCAACGGAAATGCTTTAGTACGCGGATTATGTGAACTACATTGTTAGCAGGATTTTTCCTGCTCCATGATACAAATCATCGTCCTACGATCCATTGTATACCAAAAATAACCTCAACCTACACAAGAAAGTGGAAGACTAAATTCTAAGTTCCATATTTCTATGCATTTAGAAGCCTTCACCCACACGTCTTCAGCTCTCGCCCGCTTTCCTGACATCTTTCCCTAGTCATTCCTGCGCAATCTCGTTCCTAGCATTAACTATCCTCTTTAATATTCTGACTGAGCTAATATCTACTTTACATCTGCAAGTCATGCGGTAAAGTCTTGAGTTGTGACATCTTTTTGTGCTAGCGTGGCTTGGTGCTCTATGGCTTTCCTAACTCCTCTTACTCATATTTCATCTTTACCTTCTAAAATTCATCTTCACGATCAAACTCAAGCTCATACCCAAGTTCTACAATAGAAATCAACAGGTATGGCTCTCCCAATACCAACCATACTCGGACTGTATGAACTTCTCAGGGCTTCTAATGCCTATTTTCCTTCATCAATCATTCTGACAACAAAGTTTTAATAACTCCCACAACTCGATATGTATAATACTCGCTACTCCTAAATACTCACGAGCACATAAATCATTAACACATAAGCACAAAAAGTCTTTCATCATTTTATCTTCAATGAATTTCCTTAATTCATTCCTTAGAACTCTATGAGAGTTTATCACCTCTATATTTTCGATCTACTCAAAGGTTATAGGCTAAGGTTTCCCCACCTAAGGTTCATAACCTAAAGTTTTGATACCAACTTGTAACACCCCCAAATTCGGGCACTTCAATCCCACAGATTTGGTATTAACTGTCTAATTAAATCATAACTAACTACCCATAAACAAAGGATATAATTAAACTCAAAAGTTTAAACAATAAATCTCCCATTAAAGGGTTACATACTCTAAAAAAATTCCCAGGTCATCTAACCTTTATTATTACAATCATCAGCAGAATATTAAAACATAATCAAAATCAAATCTATTACATAAGCTTCATAAATGAATGGTAAATTAAACGTCTTCTAATCAAACACTTTGCCCTCGCCCTTGCCTGTAGAAAGCTCTTCAAACTTCTTAACTTCATCTGCATTGTTTTGTGCAAAAGTGAGCAAACAATTGCCCACAAGAAGGATAATATACAATAACATTCTATGAATGACAATTAATTGAGCTTTCAATGGTAAAGTACTCTTACTGGAACAATAAACTTTAATTCAAAAGCTATGAGTTCAAATGAATAATGAACGTTTAGGTTAAAAACAGATATCAACATCAAAAGAATACACTGAACGTCACAAGACCACGAACTATGCTCTAGGTTGTCAAGTATTTCTACTTTAACCTTTAACAGTCTAAAAGACCATAATCATCATCTATGTTCTAGGTAGCGGTGTGTTTCTATCAGAACCTTTAATGATACCTAAACGACTATGTGGACCATCATCTCGTACTCCAGGTGATCAGCCCTTTGTACTATGTATTGCGCAAACATTTTAACGCCATTGCGTAGCTCTAAAATAATCCCCTGATATAGGGTTGTTCATCTTAGCTTAGATTATCAAATTCCGTACCAAAGGAAATTTGGTTTGGAATTAACTTCAACGGAATTCTAAATCTTTAGAATGCTCCTCAACTAAGTACTGGTTGAATCAAGTAGGGATCAATAACTATTCAAGAGTTTGATTGCAAACGAATTATGTTAATGTATCAATAAGAGATAGGTTATCAATGGTTTATCAACTGAACAAATATTAGTCATCGATTATACATTCTTAAAACTATACAGATTCATAAGCAAACCAAAGGAAGTTTGGTTTGAACTGACTTTAGGGGTAATTTAGAGTTTAGAACAATCATCAACTAAGGATTTGTTGAATCAATAAAGAATCGCTAGTTAATTAAGAGTTCGGTACAACAATGTAAGAAAGTGCAATGACATTGGTGATCAGATATTAAACAACGGTTAATTTTAGCTGAACAAATGTTTTTCAACAAGATCAAGCTTTCCAATAGTAGTACAAACTTTGAATAAACAAAACAACCTCGCTTGAAATGAAGGAGTAAAGATTAATTAACTAGCTCAAGGAAAAGCGTAGTTTAGAAATTTACTCAACAATAATTCAGAGTTAAAGAATACGCATAACAATAACAGGTTATGAACAAGAACTTGCATAATGAAATATTAAAGTTAGAGAACTTGCTCAATTGAATAATAACTTCAAGAACTTGCATAACGTAAAAGTAAGATTAGGAAACTTGCATAACAATAATAGCTTAACTGCTCAATAAGAGATTAGAGATAGAGAACTTGCATAAGTATAACATGACAGTGAAAGTAAACCTTGCTGAATAATAAAGTAGCAAAGGTTAGGGAACTTGTCTCGTGCGTAAGCTATTAAATTAGATCTCACGTTCACCTACACATATTATTATAATCACAACATCTATTAGATATACTAACATCCACTTTCTAAGTTAAATCTCATTTTGGTTGAACTTGTTACTTTAGTACAAGTTTTACTTTACACCATAAGCATTTCAGAAATCATAAGTGTTAACTTCAAAACACTTATTCACTACTCATTGTGTACATTAAATCATAACATATCGCTTTCATAACTTACTAATTTTTTTTTACAACTTTGGAATTGCTAATGACATAATACAATTCTGTTTTAATCTCTTCATTACGTGTTTATCATATTAACATCTCATTAGACTAGGTTACAATAGATTTTCAAGGTTCAGATAAGTAAATGTGAGCATCAACGCCTTCTCGACTCGGGTATGGGGCAATTGCTACTATATATTTAAGCCTCGAACCCAAAGTAATTTACACCATTTTGGCCTTGACATCAATAAGTATTGCTCTGTGCATGTACATAAAACCACGCAATTGTTTCCAAAGGTTCTGCTTAGGCCAACTATCATGAATTTCATCCACAAAACAGTAAATTTAACATATCCAATTGATATAAAACTCATATATAAATGTTTCCTCACACATATGATATCTTAGAACAATTAAATAACAACTACAATTAACTTAAATCCTTAAATTCCATATTTTTGTACAAAAACTCCATTTTTGACATCCTTGACAAAAATTAACACTGTGATCACAATTCTACACCAATTTAACTCATTCAAACTACATTATCTTCATTTCTTAATGAACTAGCATATTCAAGGCTCAATTTATAGATTAGTTTAAAAATTAACCACTAAATTTGGTACTTTCACAAGCCATATATATAAACATGCACCGTAAACAGTTTTCTTTCTTTTTAACTTGATTAGCACACTAATTCTTGTCTAAATGCAAATTCTATCACCACAATTACACACAATTTCAACAATTCAATTTATATAACAACAATTCACCCGACGTGAATTCACATAAACATAAGAATTGTGTATATAAAATATCCATGTATATAATATTAAGGTTTTAGAAGTATACCTTCTCTTGCTTGAACAATTCTTGCTAAAACATAGAATTTAGATTTCCTGAACTTTTCTCTCAAATTCTCTTTATTCTCTCTGCAAACTCTCTCTACTTTCTTTTCTCTGTATTCCCTCTTCTCTTTTCTTCTTAGGCTTAGGCCAATTCAGACCTTTTACGTAATAAAAAAAAAAGACGCACCAAAACGTATGAAACTGCCGTATAATTATTATAATAATTACATGTCAGTTATAAAATATTTAATATATTATATTTATATTTATATTTATTATATTTATATTATTTATTATAATTCAAATTCAAAATTCAAAAGTCATAAGGCTTTGTTTGGCAAAACACTTTTAAAATAATAACTTAATATCTTTAATCCTTGTTTGGTTAAATCAATTTAAAACTACTTTAATTTATTTTAATAAATCATTTATACTATAGTTTATAATCCCATATTATTTCTTTGGATTTCCATATCCAATAAACATACTTAATAAATTTTCCACTTAATCCAAATGTCACAAAATTATAATCTCATTATAATTTTATCATACCATTTTAAATTATTAAATTAAAACAGCAATATAGCATTTCATGTTTTCTTTAACAACTCTCTAACTATTAAATTAGAGTATTATCCAATAAATTTAATTCACAATTATCTACGAACAACAACTACATCAATAAAATATTCAATAAAATATTTATTTAATTTAATAAATATTTTAAATTACAAATAAAATCTTGGATTGTTACAGTTGAAGTCTAGAAAAAGTAAAGACCTTACTGCTTTAGAAGTCGTGGCTGAGCACATTCAGGCTGGGAATTATGGGAATAATCCTCGAATAGTTCATAAGAAGAAAGAAGAGGATGTATCCTTAGTACTACAAGGTCAAACTCAGAGAGGCAATCAAAAGCAAAACTTGCTCATCTAAAGAAAGAATTATTCTCTTTTCCAAACATCTGTACAAAACTCAAATCCTTCGTTCCACAGAAGTGGAGAAGCCAAACGTCAAAGAACGTTCACGCCCTTAGGGGACTCACTTGAGAATATACTCAAGCTTCTGACAACATAGAAGAAAATCACTCAGCTTCTTCCACCAGCCAATCCAAGTGGGAATAATTTTGACCCAAGTAAGAAATGTTCTTATCATTCTGGGGCTCCAGACCATGATACCCAAGAATGTTGGTCCTTGAAGCGTATGATCCAGGATCTGATAGACAGTGGTGAGATTATGGTAACCACACTAGAGCCACCACATGTTCAAGATAACCCTCTGCCTCAACACAATGAGGATGGAGTTAACATGATCGATATTGGATGGGGACAAACTTCCAAATACCTTCAATACATTGGAGAAACATCTCAAGCAAATATCCTGGAGGAGTTGGGTTATTCCAAAGGATGGTCTCCAATCAAGCATGAAATGGAGTATATCAAGAACAGATTGGTCAACTGGTTGAACTTATAGTACATCAGCACCAAGTCATTCGATAGCTGATCAGTTAGGGGAAAGAAAATCTCCTCTCCATTGTCACAAGGGATCAACAACAATTCAAAGAGAGTGAAACTTGGGAAGAAAAGCTTGCAAGGAAAGCTAGATCCCAGGCTCGTCGAGATTATGCGGATAAAAGAAAGTTCACTCCTTTGGGACAACTAATAGAGGAGATCCTGCATATGTTGATTAATGAAAGGAAGATCACAGAACTGTTACCTCCAATCAATCCTCGTTCCAAGATATTTAATGCTACCATGATATGTCAATACCATTCTAACACTCCTAGTTATGATACAGAAAGTTGTTGGGCACTTCGTCACCTGATCCAGAATATGATCGACAGCGGTGACTTGCAAATGGTAGATAGTAGTAGTACCTTGCCTGAAGTAGAAGAGATATTTCCTCCTAGAACATAGAGATGGAGGGAAGTCATATCAGTCATATCCTCTGAAGAAGGAATGCCTACATTTCCCTAATTATTCAAGGAAAGGGGGACAAAGGAGGAAAGAATCCTTTGAAAGTGGCTGCACCAGAACCATTAATGTTGCCATTCAGGTCGTAGTATCCCTTCATTAGCCTTAAAAAGGTCCCATGGAATTATGGGGAGAATAAGGGATTGACCTCAAATCATATAGCATCTATATCAAAGGAAAATATGTTGTATCTACCTTAGTGAGTGATGAAGTCAATCACTAAAACCAAGGGGAGAGTGCCTGAGGAGAAAATTAAAGAATTCCTAAGAAAAATGGGGCATAATGAAGCTAAGATAGTGAAAAGATTAAGGGAGGAACCTCAACATATATCCATTTTGGACTTGGTATTGTCTTCTGAAGATCATCGCAAAATATTAACACAAGTGCTGGAAGAAGCACATTTGCCCAAGGCTGTGGATACAAAAACGCTCCGTCACTTGATAGATCACATTTTCAACAGCAATGTGATATCTTTCACTGATGATGACATACCAGTGGAAGGAACTAGTCATTATAAGTCATTGCATATTGCAGTGATATCCTCTGGGTATATGATAGGAGGAGTATTAGTAGATGGAGGATCTTCCTTGAACATCTGTCCCTACAAAACTTTAGAAAGAATGAAAATTAGTCCAAGTAGAATTCGAAGCAGCCACATAGTCATAAGAGCCTTTGACGGGTCTCAACGAAATGTTGTAGGAGAGATCGAACTCCCATTGGAGATCGGTCCACATACCTTATACATATCCTTTCAAGTGTTAAATATCACCACAGGATATAATCTGCTGTTGGGAAGACCGTGCATTCATATGGCAGGAGCAATCCCATCCACCCTTCACCAACAAGTCAAGTACATCATCAATGACAATCTGGTCACCGTCAATGCCGAACCAGAATACCTAGTTTATGTAAAAGAAGATATTATTTTGATCAACCTCAATGGAGGAGTTGAGCCAGCCAGTTTTCAAGCCTTCGAAGTGATCAACACTCACTACCAACCTATCGGGGCTCCAACCTTGAAGCAAAATATTTTTTCAGAAGTAATGTTTGTCGGTAAAGAAATGATGTCTTTGGATTTCCGTCCTGGAAAAAGGTTAGGGAAAAACCATCAAGGGGTCAAATATCCAATTCAGATACTGAGTCAGCCAGGAAAGGCTGAATTAGGCTATGGATTCAATCACAAGAACCCTTACAAACATCAGCCAGTTCAGGCATCTACCATTTTGCTACCAGATCTCACGGATGCAGGATTTATAAAACCAACAAGGAAAATCCCAGTGGCTGTATTAGGAATATTGATTCCTAAGGTTAATTCGGCTAGTGAAAAAGAAATCCATACTCCTATTAAGGAAAACAAGGAAAGGAATGAAAGGTTCCTAGAAGAAGTGCAAGGTTGATTTACAAAGATGCATTTTCTGGCACATACTGAGGGTCTGAACGAGGATATCCCAGATGATGACTATTCAGAAGATCAAATCCTAATCCCTCGCATAGATAAGGCTAAGGAGAATCGTTCAAAGAAAAGTATTGACCCTGATGTGAGTTTAGTCATGGACATTGTCAAAGAGGAGGAGGATATCAACCATACCTTCATCACAACTATCAACAAAGACCTGAACCTGGACAACTGGAGCAGCACTCCTTGCATCTGTCAAAAAGGGCAAAAGTGTAAAAAGTCCATCTGCCCTAAAGTATAGATATTATATACTGCTTACTTTTATTGCATAATACTAGCGGTTACTTTTGTCATGCTTTCATTAATGCTTTGTATTATCAAGCAGTTTCATATATTAAGTGAAAGCATTTTATTTTCAGGACTCCAAGTTTGGATTTGTTTGGCCTGGCTGATGAAATGCCAAGTATCAACACTGACTACAAAATATTTGATGTAGAGCTAGACTCTAACTTGATGAGGATCGATCAAGAGGAGACAGAGGACTATGAGGTGCCTGAGGAGATCAAAGAATAAGTTGAAGACAAACCCAAACCAAACTTTGATCAAACCACCACCGTCAATGTCTGAACCTTAGAAAATCCTAAAGAAATCTAGATAGGTAACGATCTTACCCCAAACCAAAGAATCGACCTGATTGAACTCCTAACTCAGTTCTAGTATGTATTTTCATGGTCACATGAAGACATGGTTGGCCTGTCCACTGACATTGTCATCCACCGACTGCCCATTAAAGAGGGATACAAGCCTGTCAAACAAAAGCTAAGGAGACTAAAAACTGAATGGAGTTTAAAGGTTAAAGAAGAAGTTGTCAAATAATTCAAAGCAGGCATTATCATGGTATCAACCTACCCTGAGTGGTTATCCAATATAGTTCCCATGCCTAACTCGGAGGGAAGGTACAAGTATGCATGGATTACGGGGATTTGAACAAAGCTTATCTCAAAGACAACTTCCCAATACCTTTCATCCACATACTGATAGATAACACGGCGCAGTATGGCATATACTCCTTTGTCGAATGTTTCGTCAGGTATTACCAAATCATGATTGCCGAAGAAGATAGAGAGAAGACGGCCTTTATCACCCCCTGGGGAACATTCTGCTATAGGTGGTTGTCTTTCAGCCTTATTAGTGTAGACCACCTATCAACGAGCCATGATGGCCCTTTTCCATGACATGATGCACAAGGAGATAGAGGTTTATATGGATGATATCATCGTTAAGTCCAGAAAGGAAGATAACCATGTCGACCATCCCAGAAAGTTATTCAATCAGCTTCACAAATACAATATGAAACTAAATCCAACCAAGTGTGCCTTTGGTGTCAAATCCAATAAATTTATTGGGATTCCTGGTTAGCAACAAGGGAAATGAGCTTGATCCCACCAAGATTAAAGTCATCAATAAAATGCAAATACCCCAAATAGAAAAAGAAATACGGGGATTCCTGGGGAGAATCAATTTCATAAGTAGATTCATCTCCCAACTCACTGCAACTTGTGAGCCCATCTTCAAGCTATTGAGAAAAAATTCTTCTAAAAAATGGATTGAAGAATGTCAAAAAGCCTTCCTCTCCATCAAGAAGCAATTGCTGGAAGCTCCTGTTTTGGTACCACCAAGAGACAAAGTTCCTTTATTCATGTACATATTAGTCACTGCCAATGTTATGGGCTGTATGCTGAGACAGAAAGATGATAGAGGTAAGGAAAGAGCTATCTATTACCTCAGCAAGAAATTTAGTAGCGGTGAGCAGAAGTACATCTTGATTGAAAAGACTTGTTGTGCTTTAGCATGGGCCGCTATGAGGTTACAACATTATCTCCATGGTCACATAACCTATCTCATATCCTTCATGGACCTCTAAAATACATATTCAGCAAGCCCATGTTAAATTGTCAATTGTCTAAATGGCAATTGATCTTACAGCAATTTGACATTATCTACGTGACTCAAAAGTCCATTAAATGTCAAGGAATTGCATATCAATTGGCCGACGCACCGTCAAAGAATTTTGAACCCTTGGAAACTTATTTCCCAGATGATGGGATAATGATAATTTAGTAAAACCATCGAGAAGATGCAGGCCAATTCTGGAAATTGTACTTCGATAGGACTATAAACATGGAAGGTGCGGGAGCAGGAGCAGTTCTTATATCTATCACGGGAGAAAATTATCCCATGTCCATCAAACTACAGTTCTTCAACACCAAAAACACAGCCGAGTATGAAGGCTATATAATGGGACTAAGACTGGCCCTATACATGGGTGTCCAACGGTTAGCAATTTTTGGAGATTTTGAGTTGGTCATTAAGCAAACCACTAGGGCATATCATACCAAAGAATTTCATCTAGTGCCCTACCATCGGCAAGTCATCAAGATGGCTATGAAGTTTCAAGAAATAGCCTTCATCCACATCCCTCAAAATAGGAATGATTTCGCAGATGCATTAGCAACACTAGCTTCCTTGATCCACGTATCAAATAGGAGAAAAATTCCTGATATTAAATTTACAAGCCAGAAAGCACCAACGTATGGGAATTACATTGGAGAAGTATCAGATGAACTACTTCCCACCAAAAAGCCTTGGTATCAGGATATAAAAGAATGTCTTCGAGATAGATCTACGCCCGTTGGGGCAAGTTAAGCTGAAAGAAAGCGAATCCATAGAATGACTATGCAATTCTATCTAATCGGAGATGCACTCTACAAAAGAGATGCTGGAATAGGCTTGCGGAGATGCCTAGACAAAGATCAAGCCCAAAGACTTATGGATGAAGTCTACGGTGGAGTATGTGGTCCACACATGAGCGGTCCTTCACTTGCTAAGAAAATATTAAGAATAAAACATTATTGGATATCTCTCAAAGTTAACTGTGATGATCACGTTAGAAGATGTTATCAATGGAAAATCCATGGAAATGCCATCCACGCTCCTCCAAATGAACTACACAATATGACTTCACCATGGCCATTTTCCATATGGAGGATGGACATGATCAGGCCAATCAAGCCCAAAGCCAGCAATGGTCATCGGCTTATCTTCACCATGATAGATTACTTCACCAAATGGGTTGAAGCTACCTCTTTTCCCAAGGTTACCAAGGAGGTAATTATTGGTTTAATCAGAAAAAATGTAATCTGTTGATATGGACAACCGAAGGTGATCGTATTAGACAATGCCAAAAAATTGAACAGCTAGATGATTAGGAATTATGCAGCAAATTCCACATTAAGCATCTTAATTCCGACATTTATCGTCCCAAGATGAATGGTGTTGTTAAAGCACCCAACAAGAACATCAAGAAAATCATGCAAAAGATGTCAGTCAATCATAAAAGGGTGGCTTGACTTACTGCCTTTGACTTTGTTAGCCTATAAAACATCAATGTGCACTTCTACTAAGACTACCCCCTACTTATTGGTCTATGGCATGGAAGTAGTACTCCCCATAGAAGTGGAAATGGAATCATTAAGAGTGTTGATAGATGTTCAGATAGAAGAAAACCAATGGATGCAAGAGAGGTACCACCAGCTATCTTTGATAAATAAGAAAAGGGCAGCAGCCATCTTTCATGGTCAATTATATCAGCAAAGGATTGCTTGGTCCTACAATAAGAAGGTCCGGATTAGGCAATTCAAAGAAAATGACTTGGTGCTGAAGAAGATCATTTCCAATAAAGATGAAGCCAAAGGAAAATTCTCCTCAAACTGGGAAGGCCCTTTCATTGTCAAAAAAGTGTTGACAGGAGGAGCCCTCCGACTGCAAGAGATGGATGGAGAATAATTCTCCCAGCGCATCAATTTAGACACCGTGAAAAGGTACTATATCTGAATTACCTATAAACTAACATCTTGGTTCTAAAAAAAATCAATCAAGTCTATTCAGGTTTTCACTACAAAGCCTGAACTATGAAAGACCTGATCTCCCCCCATCAACGGGAGTACGTAGGCAGCCATCTATGGTGCGGTCAAACCAAACAAAAAACCCCAAAACCCGAATAAACATTTCTCAAACCGTTCAGGCTAAGCCTGAACTCATGAAAAGACCGATCTCCTCCTCCTCCATCCATCAATGAGAGTACGTGGCAGCCATCTATGGTGTGGTCAAACCAAACAAAAAAACCCCCAAACCCAAATAAACATCAAACCGTTGTGCTAAGCTCGAACTTTAAAACTGATAAATCCTCCATCCATCAACGAGAGTATGTTTGAAGCCATCTATGGTGCGGTCAAACCAAACAAAAAACCTAAAAACCCAATTAAATACCAGTCTCAAGACACCAAACCAATAAAGACTCTAGGATCAATGAGCCATTCTGAGAGACCCTTAGACATCTCAATGTCAGTTCATCAAGAAGAAGTTTGTGATACTTCAAGACAGCCAGTCATAAAGAAAATGGTTATCATCGAGCCAAGATCAAAATATATGCAAAAGGGAAGTGAATCAAAATATATTTCCTCGCCATATAATACTGTTTAATATATACAATGTATCATGTACATGACAAAAATGGCTAACCTAGTCTATGCAGGAAAATGACAGCTAGTCTATAAACCCGCAGTCAAACGGGACATCAAATCCAACATCGCATCCCTCTCTGAAGATGGAGGTGCATCTCGAGCTCCTCAGTCCCGTAGTCTCAATACGAGCTAAAAGATCTGTAGCATCCTGCAAAGTACGACCATGATCATCCATAAATGCACTCATATCTACCACAATGTCCTCCACATAGGATCTAAGAGCAGTACTATCAGCTACAATAGCATCCCTGGTAGCTTGGGCCTCATCTCTCTCAACAAAGCAGCTTCCTGACCAGATAGGCTCGTCAACATCAATGTCCTCGCCTGATCCCTCTCAAAGTTCAGAAACCAAATCATCTGCTCTAAAGACTCTACAGAAGGTGGGGTAACAGTAGCTGAAGAGCATAGAATGTCATTGACTCAAGCTGATGTCAAACCAGCAAACAACTCATCCTCTGTGGGAGAGACGGGATCCTCCATAGGCTCCTCATCATCCAAATCAGTGCTAGGCTCTGAATAAATAACCATGGATGATGCAATATCTGCCTCTAGCCATGTAGAATACTCTGAGGAACGACCCAGATGACTTGATGAAAAATCAGCCCTCTCCCGATGGGTCAAGTAATCATAAACTCTAGCTAGGTCATCCTCTGATAAAGATGAGGCTGATGATCGCTCACCTGAAGCTCCATCAAAAGCATGGACATCCTGATACTGTTCAAACTGTCCCATGATAGGCAAATGATGATATTTAGTCACTCCTCTCAGACCAGCTAATGGCAAAAAGTCCATACCCACAACATGAATGATAAAGCTATAAGGGGCACTGAACCCTGAGTAAATCAAGATGGCAAAAGGATCCTCAATCACGATCAAGAAGATAAACCAAGAGGCTGCATTTACACAATTAGCCCGTTAAAAAGAATGAGATACAAATAACTCATGTGTAAAGCAGTACCCGTGATGTCTAAAAATGCCTATCAGTCTCAGATGCATCATAAACCAGATGTATAACAATAAAACACTGCCTCTAAAGAACTTAATAGGATGGGTGTGGCAGAATGTGGCCAACATCATAGTCTCTTCTAAGATCATGGGAAGGATGGTACGACTCTCCCTCAAAACCCTCACTACAGTGATCAAGTCAATGTCCAAGTGATCCATGTAAAGTGGCATGTACAGATAGGCTATAACGCACATCAACAAAGTGTCTACTCGGGCAACCCACCACTCATCCTCATAAGTGGTAAAATCTCCTAAGTATACGGAATAGCTGTCTGTCAACCCAAAATGATCAATCAAGAAATCCAAAGACATGACATGTCCTGAGGTGATCTCGTCCAAGATGACTATACGGTGTAAACATGTCAATGTCATAAATTGTCGTCTGAACTCACCAATAGCCACTCTTGTGCAAGGCCTGTCTAGCAAAAAATTTGTAATGCGCTCATACTCCTCCAATGTAGGAGTCAACTCATGGGTCCTGAATCTAAAAACTTGTCTCTTGGGAATCCAACAGGATAACATCCCCTCTATGAAACCCATCAGAACCTGGAAGGGCAGAAGGGATATGGAATGTCTCAGCATGTGATCAACGGTCATCCGATCTGAATGAGGCAAACTCTCATACCAAGACCTCAAAGATGAGGCTATCAAGGTGGGCGGACTATGATCAATATGGGTAATAATGGATGAAGACATCTATAAAACCGTATCATGAGACCATCAAGGGGTCAATGCTAAATTCATCAAATGCATATTTATAACATATAATGCATGCATCATGATAAATGACAATATGATGCAAGGAATAAAACATTATACATACATTCCTAGATACATCATCATCTAAATAAAGATTAAATATATCATCTCTGTATACAACTAAAAAATAAAAAGTATAGGGAAATGGGGCACATCCACCTAATATCTAACAGAGGCCTATCAAAAGAGATATCGAGCCTATCCAAAGAAATCTATGATGTCTACATCTTCCAATTGATCAACCTGCTGTAACTCCTCCGAGTCACTATATCTTTTCTAGATAGAACATCGAGTTGATACAAAGGAGGATCTGCTCCAGTGAAACTATTAGAATATAGGCCACCTGAGGGGCTAGCACCAGAGCTAGATGGATCAAAAAAATCTTTCTCCGACGGATCGCTGCCCAGATGCCGGATGTAAAATTATGTCTGGTCCAATCTTTGGGTCAAGCTATTAATCTTCTCCAAATGAGTGGGTTCTCTGACACAAGAGATCTAGTCTGTCATCATAAAAGATCCGGGAACCATGTCCCTTATGAACTGAGTGGCATGGGTCTAAGCTTCAATGGTGCGAGGAGCCCACCAACTATAAAAGGCATCCTGAGTGTATGGGCACTCTGATAAAGTAAATCCATTTAAGTCCACTAGGGGAATCTCGGTGTCTGTCTGAGATAAAGACCAATGGCATCTATCAGGAGGAAGATATGGAATGTGAATTTCCTATATAGTGCTCATAATAGAACGCTCTCCAAAGTAGAGCTCCCAGCCTCCCTTCGTCAAGAAAGGGTTTCGACGAGTGGATAAAATATACTCTAACTTGATCAAAAAATCATCCTCAAAGCCAACTGTCAAATGATCGGGGGTATAAGGAACCCATATATGTAATGACATATGCCGTCAACAACTCCAACTGCAAGCAAGAATGGGTGAACCCCTCTGCTACAAGGACCTAGGGCAAAGTGGAATAATGCCAGTGTCGTCCCCGTGGATAGGTCTCCAGGCCTAAAGTAGTAGTTGGGCATAGGCAAGGGAGCCTCTCATATGCCCAAAACTGCAAGTGCAAAGATCAAATATACTCAGTCATAAAGATTAACACCCGAGCGAGGGAAAATGAAAGATAAAGAGAAACTAATCACTAGCAGAAATGGGTAAAAGCCTAGCCAAGCCTCTGTCACGCCCTCTAAGCATAGGTGCATCCCTCGAAGGAAATAGGCAAAGGTGAATGAGCCCTAATCAAAATCTCTGATGCGGTCCACATCACGAGTGGCATTAACTAAAGCAAAAGAGACTGTCGAGGATTTGTCTACTAGGAAACAACCCCTAATGATGACCAAAAAATAGTCGCCAAAGGATGCGATCTCTCTCCCTCTGATCAGTTAGCAGAGGCTCGGACAAAGCGCCACTCACAGTATTAATGCTCAAAGGGCCAGAATGGACAGCCCGACCCTTAAGGGCCGAAGTAGGAACTCCCAAGAGGGATCAGACTACAACAGGGGAAATATTGGCCACCAAAGGCATCATCTCCCCTGTAAACTCCATTCCATTGATGAACCGCCCATCCATCGGTGTCTTTATCACCTCAAAATCTAGTAAATGGAGAGACTGAGTATGGTGAAACCAACGCTCAGATAAAGTCCTCAAATAACCCCAGGGGAAACGATGGGGTGGAATGGAAAAGAAGGCCTCAAAATCCTAAAAATAGACAATGGCCTGAAACTCCGGATGAAGGGTTCGGTATAATGAATGAATATTAAACCAGTTTCCCCTCGGTGAGTGAAGCCGAGAACCTGCATCTAGTTTAAAATCAAGATCAAACTCTTACCCAAAAAGTGGGAAAAAAGAAAGGTAAAAATGTTAATAACTATTACCTCATTCGCATGAAGATAGATCGAGGGATGACATCTCAAACCATCTAGAAGATCTAAAATTGTCACGTTAATAGCTGGAAGCTCAGGACGAGGAATAGAAGCAGAAGGAGCTGGGTCCTCAATAAGAACATCATCCTCCTAGTCTATAACCTCTGTCTTATCCACCTGAATGGGATGAATCATTGACTCGGTCAATCGGCAAGGCTGCCAGGCCGGACGAGGCACAGGGACATCAGAAGCCCTCCGTCTCCTAACACCTGAGGAAACCCGGTGAGAACTACCTGGCCTGTCTAAATCCATATCATGGACAAAATCTCCAAATCTCCTTAGAAAGGGTGAGCTATGCTTTGAAATTAAAGCAATTACATGTAAGTCATTGCATCATGCATATCCTAAGTGAAAACATGCATTAGTTTAACATGTTTCCTCAGTAGAGTTAAAATTGCATGCATATTAAATGCCCAGACTCTTGAAAAATTTCGCCAGAGTCTCCTTTATAAAACGGACTATCCGCATGCACATAGGCATGACTAGGTGGCCATTCAATAGCACACCAACCCAAAATTATGAGCATTTCATATGTATGAAAGACATTAAGATTAAACTCACCGTGATAGCCAAATCACCATGTGCATTTTACTTGAAAATCTATTTGTCTTCAAATAGGATAAATAAAGTGGCCAAAAAGGGTATAAAATGACTATCTCAGAAATTAGCTTTTTTCATATTAGAATGTTCAGCGTGGTAAAATACAAACATTTACTTGGCTCATTTATTTTTATCAAGTCATATGTGCATACATATTTGATACATTGTGTTTAAACTCATGTTACATGGAACCTAACATTCTAGTGGTCAAAACTTGAAAAGAAATGATGTACACGTTACCAGGGTTGTGAAGAACGTTTGTACAGTGACGGATTTTGTGAGAAACAGCCCGAATTGAGTAGATCTGAGAGAAAAGTTTTAGATTTTTCAGTATATCCAAGTTGAAAATGACTTTTGAAAGGCCATGGGGAGTTTAAATTCACCAGCGGTCTGCCATAACTCTACCTGCAGCAGCTGCAGGTAGACCCGCGGTATCCTTAGGTGGGCCCCACCCACTCTAGCTCGATCAAATTTGAGTTATAGCGGAGGTCCCTGAAGCTAAAAAGTCAAATCAAGAAAAAGGTTCTACGTGATCGAGTAAAAAGGTCCTGAAACCCTGAAATGAGGCGTCAACTTTCGAAGTATAAAAATCTACTACAAACCGTTGGCGACAACTCCAGCATAGCATTGGGAAAGGTCGGGTGATGAAAGTCGTTGAAAACTACTTTAGCGAATATTAAAATATCTGATACTGCAAACCATTGGTGACAGCTCTAGTGTAGCATCAAGAAAGGTCCGGTTGTGACGCCCCCGAATTCATACCACACTAGTCTCAAATTTGGTTGTCACGTACTAACTCTAACAATAAATCAACATCTCACACAATGAAATAATAAAATAAATTACATTGTTATAATATAATTATTCTCGTCCCAAGGGTTCGTAACTTAAACATCTCTTGCAAACCTTAATCATAATTAAACACCGTTTAGACATAA
The DNA here is from genome assembly GCA_020205605.1 of Panax ginseng. Taxonomy (NCBI): domain Eukaryota; kingdom Viridiplantae; phylum Streptophyta; class Magnoliopsida; order Apiales; family Araliaceae; genus Panax; species Panax ginseng. The sequence continues at coordinate 115,705,357 of CM035133.1, read as the reverse complement.
CTAATACATAATCCAATACAACTTAAACTAAACATAGCTTAACATAAATAATTTCTTCTACAACCAAATAATAGAACATTCTAGCATTATGGAATAACTACTCCAAAGCCTTCTCATTACCCTTGTCCTTGCCAGAGGGTTCACCATGTTCTGCCTTAACTGAAAGTTTTATGGAAAGCAAGGATGAGCAACAAGTTTGCCCAACAAGTAATATAGCAAAAGGGTAATCAATATAGTTTTAAATTTCTCAAGGGCATATCAATAATGATAGTTAAAGATAGAAAGAAGTATCGATGATTACCAATAATAGTTGCTATGGACAAAAAATATCAATAATATTCAACGGTTAATCAATTTCAAGATTTCAAAGTAATGAATACTGAGCAGTCACTAAGGACTATGAACTTCTCTTAAAATTAATAATGATATTATTGATAATTCTACAAAATGAGTACAACAGGTGATCAACCTAAAGTACCCTATGTCATGCATAACATTTAGTCTTTCTCATGTGCCCACGTCGGTTCCCTGACAATATATAATTCCCCTACCAAGAGGGTTATTCATCTCAGTTACAGGAGTTCGCACCAAGTTAATTTGGTTTGGATAACTTCCAATCAAATATCAATAGTCTAGCCAAAGCAATGGCTTAAACAGTTTTCTTTCAAAGAATATATATGAACAATTTTTGTTCGAATCAAGGTTTGTAAACCATTTCATTTCTAGATTACGAAGTATTCAAACTTTCAAAGTTCTACTTGTACGATCAATAATAACACAAGTTCAAATAATGCTCAATAAAGAGTAAGGTTCGAGTACTTGCCTCAACCGTAGTTTACCAAAATATAGCTTATCAACACTCTTTTGAATCCTAACATAATATAGTTATGCGTATAGGATATTGATTAGTTATATATGCTCATACATGATATGTAAGTTTAAACGTACACATAAATGTCTAACTTAGTCGTATACTCTATATATACATTATCACATACTTTTGCGTACTTATAGCACTAATTAGTTTACAAGACACCATGAAGTCATCAACATAGTTTCTAATCATTGTTTTATAATTCACAAGTATCTTTTAGACTTATCATTTGGAAGTTTATAATTAAACATTCAATTCTATTACTTAGCATGCTTCTTAACACATTGGATAGTATACTAGTCATATAATACGAGTTAAAGTAACCATATAAACATGCCTTAAACTTCAGACCACAAACAGAATATAGAACTGACTGCAGGATAGCGCATATGTACCATGGCTAGGCTTAGGGACGGCGCAATTACACTGTCCCCTGTCCAGACCAGAGTTGAGCCTTGCATTTCCTAGGTCAGTCTTATGATAACAACACATAGCATATTAACATGTTAAAGGGTCTTGCATGCTTTTATAGTGAACCTACACTTTCTTGGTATGTTATGGTTTTTGCTTGGGATTTTAATGAATTAAGGCTAATCAAGATCATGATATTACAAAGGCTACAATGTCTATCATGCATACATGTGAGATAGTCATGAAATAGTTAATATGTATGGTTACAAGAGTTCTCATCCTATACACATAACTAGTATCAATATTTTCTCAAAACATCTCTAAATCATGCTTGTATAACTTTTAATGTGTTTAACCAAAATGAACATAGGTATGTAGCATGTGTGGCCATATGAGAAACATAAATTATACATGTTCTAAGTTCAGAATGTGTATCACCTCATGTTTATTAGATTATAGCACATCTAAGTTTGCTTTGAAAAGTCATTTTAACCCAAATGGGAGTTATATCTTAGTACACATATATAATCTTGAATCACATCTCATACGTAGCTATATCATATATGCATGTTCACAAAATCAAAACTTAGAGTTCATTAGCTTCATCAAGGTCTATTTTCAAAACTATAATTTCCTTTATTACATGCATATTATCACTAACCAACTCATTCATAATATGTCAAGGAACCTAAATACTCATGTTATACTTATTTCTAGGCATGTTCAAGTCATATCAGTATGCTAGAATTAACCAGATTGAAACAAAAGTCAAATTCATATTTTTGGGTGTCTTGAAATTTGCCTTTACACCCTAGTATAAATTAGAAGTATGCATTGCGCCTACACCGAACCAACTCTAGTATCATACTCTATTTTGAAGAGCATCAACCAATATTGATTTCTCTTGGTTTAAACATGCTCAAATCCAACATTAAAGGTTCCATACATGTAAACATACTTCATAAACACATGATAGCTTGTTATTTCGCATTAATTGACAGAGAATTTCAAGAGATTTCAAGAATTTAACAAAACCTAATTCAAGTACTCAAATATAGAATTTATACCTCCTTGAAGCTTAATTGAATTCTTAAACACACCGATTATACTCCTTCATTTGCTCAGCAACTCACACTCTCAAACTTAGAATTTGGTAGACAAATTTTTTAGTAACGGAAAATGAAAATGAAACTATCCTTATATAGGGAAATGGTGGACTAGATTTTCGGTTTACACTGAAATTGGAACCCATGGTGTAGAAGGAGAAAACACAGGATACAAGAGAGTTGATCAACCACCCTTATCATCCATCTTCCTAGCAATGATCACCTATTCCCAGCTTTTAATTATAGCTTGGAAGTTACGTAAATAGGGTGTAGATTATTGTTGGCCACTGTTGGAGCAACTGATGAGTTTTAAATTCTCAGCAACGTGATTAATTTGCTTAGAGGTTTATTTAGTACCCAAAAATGTAATTTTAAAGTACAATTGTTACTATATTAGGAAAATTATGGATTATTTATTTATCCAAATCATATAATCCATGTACATTAGTCCACATAATTTAATATTTATAACATATGTAGACTCAATTTAATTGGTCACTAATCATTTCATATCTTCTTCTACTATTTACTTACACATCGGTATTGAAATAAATATTTTAATAATACATATTTATTTACTCCCATACTTTAGAGTACACATTTAATTGTCTCATCACATAGGATGAGATAACAAAATTTATTTAAATCAACTTTATGTTTTAATTACTTTTACCATATGATTTTTGGTATAGAATTAATCCCAATTGAATATCACATCTCATTTAATCTTGAGCAATGGGGAATTATATGATATTCACATTTTCTCATTTTACACATAATAACATGAAATAATATTTAATAATAATGTTCACATTATTAATAATGGTAATTGATTTATTATCCTTCTCATTGATGTCAATATACCATCTTTATAACTCATACATTCTGTGGAAATATTTTTCCAAGTCTTACTAAAAGTAGCGATTCATACTGGTTTTTGATCTGTAAGTAAGTGGTAATTTGCATACTCTGGAAATTTTTCTAACTTAGTTACTGTTACAAAAATTCCTATTCTCAATTAATTAACCCCTTTTACTTAATAGATAATATCCTTATTTATTATCTAGACAATTATGTAAATTACTTCATCAAATTAATATTCTATTACTCATAATAACAATTAATTAATATAATGTTAACTAATTATTCTCTTCTCTTTAATTTATTCATCTCTTAACTAACTCACTGAACTTCCATTCTCATGCCACACAAGGCATTTCACAATTCTCAATCCTCATATAAATTCAATTTACACTAATTGAATTACTTTTCTTATAACACATCATATATATATATATATATATATATATATATATATATATATTCAAATACATATTCATTCTCTTATTATATTAAAATAATTATTTATTCATGAAATTCATGGTTCTTACATTCTCCCCCCTTATAAATATTTCGTCCTCGAAATTAGTACTAGGTTACACGAATAAATGGGGATAATCTATTCGCATCGTATCTTCTAATTCCCATGTGGCCTCCTCGGCATCGTGGTTTCGCCAAAGTACTTTCGCAGAAGAAATAATTTTATTTCTTAATATTTGCTCTTTCCTATCTAATATCTGGACAGGAATTTCTTCATGTCATATTCTTCTCTACTTGAATAGGCTCGTAAGAAATCACGTGTTTGTAGTCAAGCTTGTACGGACACAACACGGAGATGTGAAACACATTATGGATGTGCTCCAACTTAGGTGGTAATGCAACTTTGTACGCCACTTCGCCCACTCTTTCAGTATCTCGAATGGTCCTATGAACCTCGGACTCAATTTTCTCTTCTTGTCGAACGTATTTTTCCTTTCCAGGGAGATACTTTTAAGAAAATGTGACTTCCGACTTCAAGGTCACGGTCTTGTTGGTGCAAGTTTACGTATTTCTTCTGGCGATCTTGTGTAGCTACTACTCTAGCTCTTATCAATGTCACCACATCTGCGGTTTATTGAACTAATTCTGACCCTAGTATCTTTCGCTCTCCCACTTCATCCCAACACAACGGTTGTGACGCCCCCAAAATAGGTGTACATCACCCATCTTGAGTCGTCAAATACATGGAACAAAATTTAAATACAACTTAATTATACAACTGTCGTGTAAAATACGACAAAACATAAGCTGAGAGTTTTAACACAAATATTGTCTTCTAGACAATATCCATACACAATGGAGTCCTCATTACAATTATTATTACACTATTTCTTAGAATAGTGAGGACCACTAAAGCCACTTATCCTGAACCATCACTCCATTCCCCGACTCGTCCCAGCTATATTCTCAATTCCTGAAGAGAACAATGAAAGAAAAGGGTGAGCTCAACTAGCCCAGTAAGAAATATTATGACTAAGATAATGCAGAATAAATTATCCTTATCCTTCAACAGTATAACAACTGATCAAATATAATAGACAACAAGTTTTAAATCAACAACTGCAGCGGAACAAGCAATCCATTAAAAGAGTCAAGTAGAGCATGAAATCTACTATCTTCTATGATTTAAAAAGTTTTTCATCAACTTTATCACTGATACTCAGCTTAATAAATAAAACACATCATTGAATCATCCCTGCACTACGGGCCAAGGATATTCATGTAATCATCAATGGTCATGAATATACCGAATAATCCTTGGTCATAATCATATCAACAACTGTCCATCAATTCACTATGGGTCAATGAGGACTTTTACCACATCAATTGTAATCTTTTCTTTTCATACCAATAATATTTATGTACCAAAAATAATTTGGACATAAAAGAAATATATTTTCTGGGTAAATAATACCCCGTGAATAGTACCCTGTGAATAATACTTTGGGAATAATACCTCGTGAGTAGTACTCCGACATGAAAAGTACCCCAAATACCCGAGTGAATAATATTTGGGTGAATAGTAATTGAGTGAATAGTAACACGTAAATAGTAACTCGTGAATAGTACTCCGGCATGAAAAGTGTTTCGAATACCCAAGTGAATAATATTTGAGTGAATAGTAACCGGGTGAATAATAACCCGTGAATAGTAACTCGTGAATAGTACTCCGTTATGAAAAGATCAATAATTATTAAGAAAGCTCAAAATAATATTTCCATGAAAAGATACTGGATGAAGCGCAAATATCAAGGATATTCTACTAATTTCATGGAGTATAGAAGCCAAAACTTCAACAAAATAAGTATAGAATTCAAAATCTGAAATGAAATAATATTACTTACATACTACAGAGCATGGAAGAAAATATTATTTCAAGCGAATATTGAAAAAAAATAACATCCCTTACAACTGTTGAACGAAAATAATATTCCAACGAATATTTAACGAAGATAATATTCCTACGAATATTGAACGAAGATAATATTCTTTATGAATATTGAACGAAAATAATATTCATACGAATACGAAAAATAATATCTCTTCAGAATATAAAATAAATAATACCCTTTACCTCAAAAAAAGACTGGATACTGGAGTAGTGAAGTAGCAGACTACTCTTCTTCTTTCTCCCTATAGCTTCTCTCTCTATAGCTTCTCTCTCTATAATTGCTCTTGTGAGTCTTAGTGAATTGGTGAGAATGAAGGAAGAATGAGCTTCTATTTATAAAAAAATATAGTTTCGATAATTGCACGTTTTGGGGCTCGAAATATTACAGTATAATACCTTCATCTTTTCCTTCATTTTTAATTTAGTCCTGCAGGTATTATCAAACTTGCACCATCTCCCCTAATAGTATATCATGTGAATTAATAGTACATTCATGTGAATCAATAGATTAATCATGTGAAAAAAATAATTACAGTATAGTACCTTCATCTAAACCTCCATTTTTAATTTAGTCATGCAAGTATTATCAATCTTGCACCACCTCCCCTAATAGTACATGCATGTGAATCAATAGTACACACATGTGAATAAATAATTATAAGCATGTGAATTAATAACAATTAATTGCTCATTTATCTGATTAATTACCTGATTTGTCGATTTCCACTAACACTAATAATTCCAACACAATGGAGCTATTAATTTCATCCTTCATCAACACGAACTTATTCATCATTAATATTATAACTCACAATATTTAACAACCAGGTCGTTCCCAATAAAGAGGGGGCTTTCCGATAAAGATTTCTCCTTATTGGTGCACAATTAGGTGACCAAACCTCTCCTTGGCAGAACTTCTAGACATTATCAATATTTCAAATAATAATATGAATAACTTTGTCGTCTCAATTATTGATTTAATAATATAAAATATTATACAGATGATATTGTGACAATAATTGAATCAATTATATGAGAGATATGATGCAATAATTACTATAGCAATAATTGAGTATAACTGAGTGACTTCTCACGTAAGCATCAATAATCAATACCATGTGCTTCTATGCAACCACGCGTAGACTTCGCACTTTTTACTAAGGGTAGTTCAACGGTTTAACGGTAGAAACTTTAAATCGTTATTTTTATAAAAGATAATTATGTCGTTTTCTAACTACAACAATACTTCCGTTGTGGGGTCCACCAATGATTGTGCCGTCGTACGAATATTCCCCGACCAATCGAATATTTTATAACAACTTACTTACTTTGCAAAATTTATAAATATTATCCACAACTATAACATTATATCATAACCACACCATAATATATATTTCGAGAAAATTTAATCTTTATTCATAAAAGTTGGGGTCTTACAACCTTTCCTTCTTATGAAATTTTGTCCTCGAAATTAGGGTGCGTACCTGGTATGCCGAAGAGGTGGGGATACCTCGTCAAATTCTAACTCTTGAGGTATAACCTTTGAGTATCGAATATGATCCTTCTTATCCAAGATTTTAACACGTATCTCCTCATACGTTAAATCTTCTGCTATCTAGTCTAGTTCTAATTTAATAATGTGGTTTAGGTCGTCCACATATTTATGTTACATCGATACATAAAAAAAATGTTATGAACACGCGACATACTTGGCGGTAAAGCGAGTCTATAGGCCACAGTTCCTACTCGATCGAGGATTTCAAATGGGCCAATTAAATCAAGGGTTGAGATTTTCTCTCTTCATTGAGTCTTGCTTCTAGAATAACGCCTTCTTAAACCTTCTTCTTCGTATTCATCAGCTTCGAGTCTGTAGCTTGAACGGCTTTTAACTTTATTGATTAAAGTCAATTCTACTCGTATATTTGATATCACCACGTGGGTCCTTGGAGTCTTTAACTCTATCTTCATCATTTGTAAGTTATATGAAATGGGTTTTTGTGTTAACAACATTGCACTCGTAAACGCATACGATCTTCTACTCAATGCAGCAACTACCACGTTTGATTTTTCCACGATAATATTGAATGGTATGGTCGTAATCTTCAACAGCTCGAGCCAACATCTTTGGCTCATTATACGTTCATTTTGGTTGAAGAAATATTTAAGGGTTAAAGAAATGGGTTTTGTATTGGGGTCAATACAAAATTCGATTTCACGCTCTGGGGGTAGGCCAGGAAGTCTTCAGGAATACGTCAGGAAATTTATTAACGATAGAAAAAAAAACTATGACTCTCATCCCAAGACTTGGATAGCACATCATATTGATACATGTCAACTTGCTATCATCATTCACGGCGTCGCCTATGGAGAGTCTGGCTTCGGTGCATTCCACACAAGGAAGTCACCAGATAAAGGCTCGGGGCTATTTACTTATGGCTTGATATGACAGTGATTGACTTTAGTGGTTTAGTTGCTTGAATTCGCATAACAGGTTGGTTAGGAATATGAAAGCTAACAACCTTACGAAAAGCATGATGAGTAGTTTACCAATCGATTCCTAAAATAACATCAAAGGTAAGTATTTTCAAAGAGATAGGATCGACAGGTAACGTGAAAGTGTCGATTTGAATCAAATAAGATTTATAAACAGTGGATGTAATGAAGGTTTCTCCCAACGGAGTTTCAACCGATAAGTCAAAGTCTAATTTCTCTACAGTCAAATTTAAACGTTAAGCGCAAGTAGGATAAATAAAATAGTGGGTAGAACCGGTATCAAATAAGGTATAGACTTCACAAGAGTTTATGATTAACTAACCCGTGATAACTTTGTTCGGGTTCCTCGACAAACGTTCTCACTTAAACTACCGGTTTGACTTATCTGGGATATCCTTTGGCGTAACCATCCCAGTTGGACTTAACTTTGCTATAGAGTACATTCCACCCTTAATTTCTTCGTCACATTCCTGATCCATGATTCGAATCATTACTCTTCGATCCATATCGAATTGGGGTTGACCACTCTGCACAGGGTAATTCCGAACACGATGTTGGATTCTCCCAATTGTTATCCAAAAAGCGAAATCCATTTCATCTATTTTGGCCTTATTGGATCGGACGTCTTTTTCTACAATATCAATGCGTCGTGCGGCTTTTACCCATGCATCATCTATTCTCATTCGTTCAGTTGCTTCTTCTTTCATCAGAACTTTGATCATAGCATTCTCATATTCCAGCTCTAATATCTTATACTCTGCCAAAGAGTGCTTCTGTTCAAGCATCGAACATCGGGTAACACAATTTTGAATTATTGCATCTCTTTGCTCCACGACCGCTTTCCGTTCTTCAGCCTACTCTTCTAACTCATGAATACGATTTTGTAATTCTAAATTTCGATCATAAAATTCTTATAATAAATTCTCCTCAGGTTCCTCTTCTTCCTCTTCTTCCTCACTCTCAACTGCTACCTCTGCGACTAGCTCAGGTGCAGCTATTAGTTCTTCACTCACCATGTAGATATCTCTAATTTCTTCTTTGTCTAACATCACATTAACCTGGTTGGTGATTGAAGGTGTCTCAACGGTCTCATTCACTCCATTGTTAACATTTTCAGCTGCCATTTTCAAACACTGCCACAAAACAAGGGTTAATTGACATGTCACATATTATCCCTATACTTTGACCGACCAATTAAATAACAAATAAACTTAGGTAGGTCATACTAGCAAAGGAATTACCCGTCTCTCCCCTCCTAGTTTTAGTCTCAAATCTCAGCCAGAGATCATATCCCTAAGCTTTGATACAAACTGTGACGCCCCCAAAATAGGTATATATCACCCATCTTGAGTCGCCAAATACATGGAATAAAATTTAAATACAACTTAATTATACAACTGTCATGTAAAATACGACAAAACATAATCTGAGAGTTTTAACACGAATATTGTCTTCTAGACAATATCCACACTCAATGGAGTCCTCATTACAATTATTATTACACTATTTCATAGAATAGTGAGGACTACTAAATCCACTTATCCTGGACCATCACTCCATTCCCCGACTCGTCCCAGCTATATTCTCATTTCCTGAAGAGAACAATGAAAGAAAAGGGTGAGCTCAACTAGCCCAGTAAAAAATATTATGACTAAGATAATGCAGAATAAATTATCCTTAGCCTTCAACAGTATAACAACTGATAGAATATAATAGACAACGAGTTTTAAATCAACAACTGCAGCGGAACAAGCAATCCATTAAAAGAGTCAAGTAGAGCATGATATCTACTATCTTTTATGATTTAAAAAGTTTTTCATCAACTTTATCATTGAGACTCAGCTTAATAAATAAAACACATCATTGAATCATCCCTGCACTACGGGCCAAGGATATTCATGTAATCATCAATGGTCATGATTATACCGAATAAACCATGGTCATAATCATACCAACAACTGTCCATCAATACACTACGGGCCAACGAGGACTTTTACCACATCATTTTTAATATTACGGGTCATGATTATACCGAATGATCCCTGGTCATAATCATACCAATCAACAGTCCATCTATGCATGTAAGCCAAAGATGACTTTCATCACAATATAAGCATGAGGATGATGACAATGATATAAGCATTAATCAAACGAAATCAAGGATAAATATTAAAGACTTTAAATTTATCCAGAGTTTAAAAATATCCAAATTATCAACATGATACTGCTTTGTGGAGTAAAATTCAAGAATAATATTCATGTACCAAAAATAATTTGGACAAAAAAGAAATATATTTTCATGGTAAATAGTACCCCGTAAATAGTACCCTGTGAATAGTAATTTGGGAATAGTACCTCGTGAATAGTATCCCAGCATAAAAAGTACCCCAAATACCCGAGTTAATAATATTCAGGTGAATAGTAATTGGATGAATAGTAACTCGTGAATAGTACTCCATCATAAAAAGATCAATAATTATCAAGAAAGCTCAGAATAATATTTTTATGAAAAGATACTGGATGAAGCGCAAATATCAAGGATATTTTACTAATTTCATGGAGTATAAAAGCCAAAACTTCAACAAAATGAGTATATAATTCAAAATCTGAAACGAAATAATATTACTTACATACTACAGAGTATGGAATAAATTATTATTTCAAGCGAATATTGAACAAAAATAACATCCCTTACAACTGTTGAATGAAAATAATATTCCAACGAATATTTGACGAAGATAATATTCCTACGAATATTGAACGAAGATAATATTCTTTATGAATATTGAATGAAAATAATATTCATACGAATACGAAAAATAATATCTCTTCAGAATATGAAATAAATAATACCCCTTACCTGAGAAAAAGACTGGTTACTGGAGTAGTGAAGGAGCAGATTACTCTTCTTCATCTCCCTATAGCTTCTCTCTCTATAATTGCTCTTGTGAGTCTTAGTAAATTGGCGAGAATGAAGGAAGAATGAGCTTCTATTTATAGAAAAATATAGTTTCGATAATTGCATTTTGGGGCTCGAAATATTACAGTATAATAACTTCATCTTTTCCTTCATTTTTAATTTAGTCCTACAGGTATTATCAAACTTGCACCACCTCCCCTAATAGTATATCACGTGAATTAATAGTACATTCATGTGAATCAATAGTTTAATCATGTGAAAAAAAATAATTACAGTATAGTACCTTCATCTATGCCTCCATTTTTAATTTAGTCATGCAAGTATTATCAATCTTGCACCATCTCCCCTAATAGTGCATGCATGTGAATCAATAGTACACACATGTGAACAAATAGTTATAAGCATGTGAATTAATAGCAATTAATTGTTCATTTATCCGATTAATTACCCGATTGGTCAATATAACCTCCAGACATCCATTATTATTGAAAGAGATGTCGATTTCCACTAACACTAATAATCCCAACACAATGGAGCTATCAATTTGATCCTTAATCAACACGAACTTATTCATCATTAATATTATAACTCACAATATTTGACAACCAGGTTGTTCCCAGGAAAGATGGGGCTTTCCGATAAGGATTTCTCCTTATTGGCGCGCAATTAGGTGACCAAACCTCTCCTTGACAGAACTTCTAGACATTGTCAATATTGCAAATAATAATATGAATAACTTTGTCGTCTCAATTATTAATTAATAATATAAAATATTATGCAGATGATACTGTGACAATAATTGAATCAATAATATGAGAGATATGATGCAATAATTACTGTAGCAATAATTGAGTATAACTGAGTGACTTCTCACATAAGCATCAATAATCAATACCATGTGTTAATATGCAACCACGCGTATTACTGTACTTTTACTACCGGGTAGTTCAACAGTTTAACGGTAAAACTTTCGCCGTTATTTTTATAAAAAGACAATTCTATCATTTTCTAACTACGACAATACTTCCGTTGTGGGGTCCAGCAATGATTGTGTCCTCGTACGAATATTCCCTGTTAAAATGAATATTCCCCGACCAATCGAATATTTTATAACAACTTACTTACTTTCCAAAATTTGTAAATATTACCCACAACTATAACATTATATCATAACCACACCATAATATATATTTTGAGAAACATTAATCTTTATTCATAAAAGTTGGGGTCTTATAACGGTGTTCTACACTTCCTTCCATAAAGAGCTTCGTATGGTGGCATGCCTATACTCGCATGGTAACTATTATTATAAGCAAATTCCACTAAGGGTAGGTGATCATCCCAACTTCCTTTGAAGTCCATCACGCAAGTTCTAAGCATGTCTTCCAGCGTTTGTATCTTTCTCTCAATTTTCCCGTCTGTCTACGGATGATAAGTGGTACTTAACCTCAATTGTGTTCCCATCCTTTCTTGTAAGCTTTTCCAGAATTTTGACGTGAAGCGTGGATCTCTGTCTAAGACAATCGATACCGGTACTCCATGTCGTGAAACAATTTCCTTTACATACAGATTCGCTAACTGATTCAAACTATATCGGATCTTGATTGGTAGAAAATGAACCATCTTTGTTAGTCGATCTATGATAACCCAAATGGCATCGAAACCTTTCTGCGTGACTTGAAGCCCTACCACGGAATCTATCGTAATATGCTCCCATTTCCACTTCAGTATTTCCAACGGTTGGAGTAACCCACTCAGCCTCTGGTGCTCTGCTTTGACCCGTTGACAAGTAAGACATCTACTAACGCAATCCGCGATTTATCGTTTCAGATTTGATCACCAAAAATGTTGTCTCAAATCCCGGTACATCTTCGTGCCTCCTCGATGAAAAGAATACGTCATATTGTGTGCCTCGTGTAAAATTTCTTCTCTCAACTCGTTTATTGTTGGCACCCACACTCTCCCTTCAAACCTCAAAATATCGTCTTTATCCATTTTGAATCTCTCCTCCTCATTTTCTGTGATCCTCTTTCTGAATCTCTCGCACTCTTCATTCTTTTCTTGTGATTCCTTTATTCTATCCAATAAGGTTGGATGAGCTTCTACTACAAACAACCTTTCTCTAGTCCTCTCTGGTCCCTTCACTCCTATCTCCAATTTTTCTATATCCCTTATTAACTCCTCCTGGGTCGTCAATTGAAATAACTTCTCCCTTCCTTTCCTGCTCAGCGCGTCGGCCACTACATTTTCTTTCCCCGGGTGATAAATAATATCTCAGTCATAATTCTTAATCAATTCTAACCACCTCCTCTGACGCATATTCAACTCCTTCTGTGTGAAGATATATTTCAGACTCTTGTGGTCCGTGTATATCTCACATTTTTCTCCGTACAAATAGTGTCTCCAAATTTTTAATGCAAAAAATACTGTCGCTAACTCTAAGTCATGAGTAGGGTATCATTTTTTATAATCCTTTAATTGTCATGATGCATATGTAATTACTTTGCCATGTTACATAAGCATACAGCCCAATCCTCTATGCGATGCATCACTATACACCACAAATCCTCTTGTATCATCTGGTAATGATAATATAGGCGCCTCGCTTAATCTCTTTTTCAGCTCTTGAAAACTCTCTTCGCACTTGTCCATCCACACAAACTTCACCGTCTTCCTCGTTAAATTGGTTAACGAGGTTGCTATCTTAGAAAAATCCTGGATAAATCTTCGATAGTACCCAGCTAACCCTAGGAAACTTCTTACTTTAATTGGCATCTTTGGTTGCTCCCAATAATCCACTGCTTCTACTTTCGCTGGGTCTACGGAAATTCCATCCTTCTCCACCACGTGTCCTAAGAATTGAACTTTCTCTATCTAAAATTCACACTTAGAAAATTTCGCATACAACTTCTCTTTTCTCAGTACCTCTAAAACCATCTTCAGATGTTCAACGTGTTCTTCCTTCGTCTTTGAGTAGATCAATATATCATCAATGAAAACTACTACAAATTTATCTAAGAATGGCTTGAAGACCCAGTTCATCAATTCCATAAACGCTGTCGGAGCATTCGTTAACCCGAATGACATTACCAAAAATTTGAAATGTCCGTAATGAGTTCGGAATGCCATCTTTAATACGTCTTCCTCCCGTATCTTCAACTGGTGATAACCCATTCGTAGATCTATCTTCGAGAAACATTTTGCTCCCTTCAATTGGTCGAAAAGGTCGTCTATCCTTGGTAACATATATCTATTCTTAATCGTCACTCTCTTTAATTCTCGATATCGATACAGAGCCTCATCAATTCATCCTTCTTCTTTACAAACAACATTGTTGCTCCCCAAGGAGACACACTTGGTCATATGTAACCCTTATTCAGCAACTTTTATAACTGTATCATCAATTCCTTCATTTCTATTGGCGCCATACGATATAGAGCTTTCAAAATTGGTGCCATTTTCGGTGCTAAATCTATTACAAATTTGATTTCTCTATCTGGCTAAAGACCTGGCAGATCGTTCAGAAATACATCTTGAAATTCCCTTACTACGGATATATCCTTAATTTCTACTCCCTTTTTCTAAATGTCAACGATGTATGCTAAGTAACCTACACATCCTTTTCTTGTCAATTTCTTGGCCTGCATCATCGTAAGACAACACAATTGCTTAAGCGATGAGCTACCATAAAACACCACCTTAGACTTATTTGGAGTCTAAAGGTTCACACTTTTATTCTGACAGTCAATTATCGCAGCATGATTATACAACCAATCCATACCCACTATTACGTAAAACTCTCCCAATCTTATCGGGATCAAGTCTATGATTAATTCATGATTTCTAATATTTATGCGATAATTTCGGTAAATATACTCTATAGGGATTACTTCCTTATTTGAAACTTCTATATTCAAAGGATTTCCTAATCGTTCTCAGGGTAAATTTAGTCGACCAACAAATTTCTCAGACACAAAAGAACAGGTGGCACCCGAATTAAATAATGCATAGGCATTTATATTATTGATCGGGATGATACCTGACACAACGTCTTTCGCAGCTACTGCGTCCTGGACGGTCATGTTAAATGTTCTGGCAGTTGGACGATTGGATGGCGTTAGTCCGCTAATCATCAGTTTGCCACTCCCTCCTTATTAGCCGCTTCCTTTGCTACTTCCTTTCTTTGGGCAATCTTTGATCAGATGGTCCACTGAACCACAAGCAAAACATCCTTTGATCTTCTTCGGCTTCAGACAGTTTAGCGCAAAAGGCCCCTCTTGGCCACAGTTGTAACAAACATTGCACCCCTTCCAACACTCGCCCTAGTGATACCTTCCACACTTCGAGCACCCTTCCACCTTCTTAAACTCTCCTCGAAACTTCCCCACTTGATTGTTAAAATTCTTGTTGTTGTTGTTCTCCCACTTTCTCTTTCCTAAGTTAGTCCCTCCGTTACTACTTCCTCCACAACTATCTCCGCCTGTATTCTTATTCTTCTTCTCTTTGTTGTACAAACTCAAAGCTTCACTTCCTCCCTCTGCTATAATAGCCTTTTCTAACAATGTTGCAAAAGAATTAATCTGAAGAACCGATACCTTGTTAAACAACAAGGGCTTCAGTCCTTGTTCGAAACGCCTAGCTTTCCTCTCTTCATCTACCACCTGGTGTTCAGCAAATTGGGCTAGTTCATTGAACTTAGTCGCGTATTGCGCCACCGTCATATCTCCTTGCTTTAGTTCCAAAAATTTAACCTACAACCTATTTTTCATGCTCTTCAGGAAATAATTCTCGAAGAACAGAGTCTTAAACATCTCCCAAGATTTTATTCCTTCTTTTGCTCTCTGCTGATTCACCTCCCACCAGTAGTTCGCTTCGCCTCTCATCATGTAGGTTGCAAACGCCGTCTTCTGGTCTTCACCCACACGAGCGATGGTGAAAGCCTTCTCCATCTCTTTGATCCATGTCTGAGCCACGATAGTGTCGGTAGTTCCTACAAATTCTGATGGTCCTACACTCTTAAAATCCTTAAAGTTTGTAGCTTGAACTGCTTGGGGAACGGATGGTACCGGTTCATTTCTTCCCCTAACAAATTTGTAAGCCTCTGTATCGGGTCTACTGGTGACTCTTCCGGTGCAGCTATTCTACGTCTGGGCGGCATTTTTCTGCATCATAAAATTTTTATTTTT
Organism: Panax ginseng; assembly: GCA_020205605.1. Classification (NCBI taxonomy): domain Eukaryota; kingdom Viridiplantae; phylum Streptophyta; class Magnoliopsida; order Apiales; family Araliaceae; genus Panax; species Panax ginseng. Next base: position 115,689,096 of record CM035133.1, on the reverse strand, counting down.
ATTATTATCTTATTATATTATTATAATCATTTCTTAAATAAGAATAACATTTTTAACACATTCCTGGAACAAGATCATTTATATTCATATGCTAAATTGTTATAATTACATGATCCTTTCTAGCATACTTCTATAAATGACAACAACATATCCCCTCTTAACACAAAAGAAGGGGACAACACCCACATATTACCCCTCTAACATTTTCAAAAGCTTGGGGGTTTACAACTATCTCACATCTTACACAAAAGACTGAGATTTTCACAACAACAGATTAAACATGTAAGACCCCAACTTTTATGAATAAAGAATAATTTTTTTCGAAATATATTTTTAGATATTATGGTGTGGATATGATATAATGTTATAGTTGTGGGTAGTATTTGAAAATTTTGCAAAGTAAGCAAGTTGATATAAAATATTCAATTGGTCGGGGAATATTCGTTTTAATAGGGAAAATGCGTACGACGGCACAATCATTGGTGGACCCCACAATGGAAGTATTGTCGTAGTTAGAAAATGACATAAATATATTTTTATAAAAATAACGGCGAAAGTTTTACCGTTAAACTGTTAAACTACCCGGTGGTAAAAGTACAGTAATGCGCGTGGTTGCATAGTAGCACACGGTATTGATTATTGATGCTTACGTGGGAAGTCACTCAGTTATACTTAATTATTGCTACAATAATTGATGCATAGTATCTCACGTTATTTGATTCAATTATTGTCACAGTATTAATATTTTATATTATTAAATCAATAATTGAGACGACAAAGTTATTAATATTATTATTTGTAATATTGATGATGTCTAGAAAGTTCTGTCGAGGAAAGGTTTGGTCACCTAATTGCGCGCCAATATAGAGAAATCCTTATCGAAAAGCCCCCTCTTTACTGGGAATGATCTGGTTGTTAAATATTGTGAGTTATAATATTAATGATGAATAATTGTTAATAGATTAAAAATGTGTTTATTAAAGATAAATAATTTGTGATAAATATTTATTCAATATTTTATATAAATATAGGGATTGTTATGAGGCGTTTGTTGTAAGTTTGACTTAGTATTCCATGGGAAGATTTACTAATTTTATGGACCATCGATGGTGGTTTTAATAGATAACCAATCTGGACCATTGATGGTGGTTTAATAGTTAATCAATCTGGACCATTGATGGTGGTTGTAATAGTAAATCAATCAAGACCATTGATGGTGGATTTAATAGTAAATCAATCTGGACCATTGATGGTGGTTTTAATAGTAAATCAATCTTGACCGTCGGTGGTGGTTTTAATAGTAAATCAATCTGGACCGTCGGTGGTGGTTTTAATAGTAATCAATATGAACTGTCCGTTCTAATAATAAATCAATCTGGACCGTTCATGAATCAGTTACTATTTAGTCCATTCTCCTATAAATAGAAGCTTAATTCTTCATTCATTCTCACCAATTCATTGAGATTCACAAGAGACACTATAGAGAGAGAAACTATAGAGAGCAAGAAGAAGAGTATTCTGCTACTTCACTATTGCAGTATCCAGCCTTCTACTAAGGTAAGGGGTATTATTTCTTTCATATTCATCCTTTAATATGTCGGAATAACCTGTCTACACGGATTACGTACCGTATGATAGGTAAAAATCCATTTGTAGTTTCGTATGTTATTTCTTTTCATATTCTTAAATCTAAACTTACTATGGTAATTTTTGCTTCTAGAATCCTTGAAATTAGTGGAATATCCTTGAGTTTTTCACTTCATCCAGTATCGTTTCATTAAAATATTGATCTGAACTTTCTTATTAAATATCAATATTTTCACCCGGGGTACTATTCACGGGTTACTATTCACCCAGTTACTATTCACTTGGCGATTCGGGACACTTTTCATGCTAAGGTACTATTCACGAGTTACTATTCATGGGTTACTATTTACCCAGTTACTATTCACTCAAATATTGTTCACTCGGATATTTGGGGCACTTTTCATGTCGGGGTACTATTCACGGGGTACTATTCTCGAAGTACAATTCATAGGGTACTATTCACGGGTACTATTCACCAAAAAAATTATTTCTTTTTCTTTCCAAATTATTTTTGATATATGGATATTATTATTGAATTTTACTCCACAAAGTAGTATCATGTTGACAATTTGGATATTATTGAATTCTGGATAAATTAAATTATAAATCATTAAAAATTTATCATTTGCTTTCTTTTAATTGAATTATTATATCATTGTCATCATCCTCATGCTTATATTATGATGAAAGTCATCTTTGGCTTACGTGCATAGATGGACTGTTGATTGGTGTGATTATGACCAGGGATAATTTGGTATGATCATGACCATTGATGATTACACAAATATTCTTGGCCCGTAGTGCAGGAATAATTTATGGACGTGATACTAATGAATATCATTGGCCCGTAGTGCAGGGATGATTCGATGATGTGATTTATTTATTAAGCTGAGTCCCAGCGATAAAGTTAATGATAAAATTTTTAAATCATAGAAGATAGTAGATATCATGCTCTACTTGACTCTTCTAATGGATTGCTTGTTCCACTACAGTTAAACTTGTTGTCTATTATATTCTATCAGTTTAACATTGTTGAAGGCTAATGATAACTTATTGTGCATTATCTTAGTCATAATATTTCTTACTGGGCTAGTTGAGCTCACCCTTTTACTTCCATTATTCTCTTCAAGAAATGAGAACGTAGCCAGAACTAGTCGGGGAATGGAGTGATGGTCCGAGATGGTGTTATAGTAGTCCTCACTATTCTATAAAATAGTGTGATAATAAATGTAATGAGGACTCCATTTGAGTTTGGATATTGTCTAGAAGACAATATTTGTGTAAAAACTCTCAGCTCATGTTGTATAATTAAGTTTGTATTTGTATTCAATACCATGTATTTGGCGACCCAAGATGGGTGATGTATACCTATTTTGGGGGCATCACAGCTGGTATCAAAGCTTAGGGATATAATCCCTGACTAAGATGTGAGACAAGAACTAGGAGGGGAGAGGCGGGGAATTGCTTTGTTAGTATGACCTACCTAAGTTTATTTGGTATTTAATTGGTCGGTTAGAGTATAGGGATAATATGTGGCATGTCAATTAACCCTTGTTTTGTGGCAGTGTTTGAAAATGGCATCTAAAAATGTCGAGATAAGTAATGAAGCATATGAGACCGTTGAGTCACCAACGATCAATATCCAGGATAATGTGCAACAGGGAGTCAATAATCCTCAGGTAAACAACAACACCGATCAAATGATGAACAATGGGATGTTCAGACGCTTTATGCAATTCATGCAACATCAGGCGAGAGCGACTCCTATTCAAAATGTAGGTGGAAACACTGACAACTCTTGGATGGTCACTGCTAAGCAATTCAAGGAGCTGGGACCACCAGAGTTTTTGGGAGAGCCAAAACCACTTAAGGTGGAGACGTGGATAAAGCAGATCACCAAGATATTTGATGTCTTGGGATGCTCCGAGGAGCAAAAGGTTCCCTTTTCCACCTTCATATTGAGAGGAGAGGCATATTACTGGTGGGAATCAGTAAAACGTACTCAGCCTGCCGCACTCAAAATATCTTGGGAAAAGTTCTAAGAACTGTTTAACGACAAGTACTTTCCCGAAAGTATTCATCACATGAAGGAGGTGGAGTTTATCAAGTTGGAGCAAAATAATATGACCGTATCACAGTATGAGGTTAAGTTTGTCGAGTTGTCCCGGTTCACATCCCATTTGGTTAATAATGAGGAAAGAATGACGCAAATATTTCTACGAGGTTTTAGACCCGAAATACGTCAATACCTCATTTTTCACAAACTGTGCTTGTATTCAGATGTTGTAAATAGGGCTCAGTTATTGGAGCGCGATAATGAGTCAACCCAACCAAGAGAGAGCAGCCGACAAGTCGATAATACCAGTGGTAGCAGTCATCAAAGCAATGACAACAAACATGGAGGGAATCAATATGCCAGAAATGGTAACCACTTTGGTGGTAATCATGGCCAAGATAATAGAAGTGGAAATTTCAAGAAGCGGAGATTCAATAATGATGGAAAGACGTCAGCACCAGCACTTGTTGTTAAGGAAGGAGAACGACCGTCAGTCATATGTTACAAATGCGAAGGGAAGGGACACATCAGTCCAAACTGTACGCAGCAGTCCAAAGTATGTTACAATTATGGAAGAGAAGGTCACCTAGCCTGATTTTGTCGTTCACCAAAGTCAAGTCCAGGTAGGATGGAGGCATCAAAGGTCATCCCAAACAAAACCGGTATTTCAAGGGAGAGCATTTATTGTAACCTCCCAAAAAGCGAGGAATCCGAACGAGGTGATCACGGGTAAGCTAATAATAAACTCTAGCGAAGTCTATACCTTATTTGATACCGGTTCTACCCATTCTTTTATTTCTCCTACTTGCGCTCAACGTTTAAATTTGACTCTGGAAAAATTAAACTTTGATTTATCTGTTGAAACTCTGTTGGGAGAAACCTTCATTACATCCACTGGTTATAAGTCTTATTTGATTCAAATCGGTAACCGTGTGTTACCCGTCGATCTTATCTCTTTACAAATACTTGCATTCGATGTGATTTTAGGAATTGATTGGTTGACTACTCATCATGCTAAAATTGATTGTTTTCGTAAGGTTGTTAGCTTTCATATTCCTAACCAACCTATTATGCGAATTCAAGCAACCAAACCATTAAAGTTAATCACTATCATCTCAAGCCATAAAGCTATTCATTTATTGAAAAACGGATGTCAAGCTTTCTTAGCTCATGTCACGAATTTAAACAAAAATACGTTAGTCATGAATGATATTTCTATTGTTAATAAATTTCCTAACGTATTCCCTGAAGAACTTTCTGGACTACCCCCAGAGCGTGAAATTGAATTTTGTATCGACCTTGAATCTGGTACAAAACCCATTTCCAAAGCCCCATATCGAATGGCTCCTATTGAACTTCAGGAGTTAAAAACCGAACTACATGAATTGTTAGACATCGATTTTATTCGTCCTAGTACGTCTCATTGGGGTGCTCCTGTTCTATTCGTGAAGAAGAAAGATGGAAGTATGCAAATTTGTATTGATTATCGGGAGTTGAATCATGTCGCCATCAAAAATAGGTACCCGTTACCTCGTATTGATGACCTGTTTGACCAGTTGCAAAGCACCAAATTCTTTATAAAGATCGATCTTCATTCTAGATATCATCAGTTAAAGATTAAAACCGATGACATCCCAAAGACTGCTTTCAAAAATCAGTATGGGAATTATGAATTTCTAGTCATGTCTTTTGGATTAACTAATGCTCCTGCTGCCTTCATGGATATAATGAACCGAGTATTCAAGGAATATTTGGATCATTTTGTGGTCGTCTTTATTGATGACATCCTCATTTACTCCAAAAGACGTGAAGATCATGAGCAACACTTGAGACTGATACTTCAAAAGCTTCGTGAAAACAAGTTATATGCCAAGTTGAAGAAATGCGAGTTTTGGCTTGAGGAAGTAGCATTCCTTGGGCACTTGATTACAAATCATGGAATATCTATTGACCCAGCAAAGATTGAAGAAATTCAAAGCTGGGAGCAACCTAAGTCAGTGACCGAAGTACGTAGCTTTCTCGGCTTAGCTGGTTATTATCAGAGATTCGTAGAAGGGTTTTCTCGAATCGCTACTCCATTAACTCAGCTGACTCAAAAAGATACAAAATTTGGTTGGAGCGAGGAATGTGAAAAGAGTTTTCAAGAACTCAAGATGAGACTCATTTCAACACTTGTTCTAACAATATCATCTAGTTCGGAGGGATTTTTCATCTATAGTGATGTTTCAGGCAAAGGTTTAGGATGTGTTCTCATGCAACATGGGAAAGTCATAGCCTATGCCTCACGACAACTCAAAGAATATGAGAGGAATTATCCTACTCATGATCTAGAGTTGGCAGCTGTCGTTTTTGCATTTTGGAGGCATTATCTGTATGGATAGAAGGTGGAGATCTATACGGAACATAAAAGCCTCAAATATTTCTTCACTCAAAAGAAACTCAACATGCGGCAATGACGATGGCTTGAGCTATTGAAAGATTATGATCACACCATTCAATACCATCCTGGAAAAACAAACGTGGTAGTTGACGCATTGAGTAGAAGATCATATGCGGGTACGAGTGCGATATTGTCAACGCAAAGGCCCATTTTGTATGACTTACAAAGGATGGAGATAGATTTAAGGACTCCAGGGACCCATGTGATGATGGCGAATATATGAGTAGAACCAACTTTAATCGATAAAGTTAAAGCTGCTTGATGAGTGAGTTTTATACTCATAATTGAATGCGTTTGAGCTTAATCTTTTGGTTGATTTAAGTGTTTGTGCCTATTCATGCATGTTTTACGTTGTTTTGTAGGAATTGGGACAAAAGCTACTTGGATCGACGTTCGGGGTGGCTAGATTTGCGTTTTCGACTTGCCATTTACACAGCATTCACTTCAGAGCCAATTTGAATATTTCTTGGGACCTTATTTCAAAAAACTTATATAATTAAAGTTGTAGATCTATGTCTTCACTTTCCGGAACATCTTGAATCATCAAAATCGGAGTTCGGACGAAGAAGTTATGACCATTTTCCCAAAGGACGTTGGAGCAAAAAATGTCAGAGAATGGGGCCAGCGCCGGGGCACCCAAACCAAGCCTAATTGGAGCGCTAGGGAGCAGCTTCACAGCGCTGCGGCGCTGGGGAAGGTCCTGGCAAAGCTTAGACGCGTTTTGGGGCGAATTTTGACACCTTTTTGACTCCAAATTGGATTGGGTTTGTTCCTAAGCTAAAAATTGGACTTGTAACCTATAAATACATGATGTAAGGCATAAAATAAAGGGGGATTACATAGATTAGCTTAGATAAAACACTCCATTAGATTAGAATATAAATCCTAGTTCTTAATTAGCCATTGGAGATTGAAGCAAATTGAAGAACACTGAAGATCAAGAGCAAGAGCAAGAGGGGAGCATCGACGGTCGACAACATATTCTATTCTCTTCTCTTATCATACTTTTATCTTTTAATGTCTATTCAATTGTGGATTCTTGGTTTTAATTCATTAATTATGAACTAACACTTTTATTAAGATTTCAATTGAACCTTTTATGGCTATAAATTAGTTATTTGATTTATTCCAATTATTTGTGTCAAAGTGAGTTGTTTATCTTGCCTTATGCTTATTGATTAATTATCTGATCAGTAATTACATTGTTACTCTAGAAGGAATTGAAAGAGGAATTCTAGGGTTAGAACTGGGCATGATATCATGTGACTTAGTTATTTGCAAAGTGAATAATTAGGTTTGTGAATTGAATGAAAATATTTGGTCACCGCATGTAACACATAAGGAATTAGGATTGAAAAAGAGTTTAATTCAATTGTTTTGCATAGGAATATAGCAAGATTAATCTGGATTAAATAGAAGGCAATTGATCACTTGGAAAAGGACTTTTGGCATTTGAGAATTCCTATTAACAATTTAGTAGGCATAAATATTGGGATAATTGGATAATTGATTTAGAGTTCATAATTGGGGATCTTGAAGTCTTAATCCTTATTTATCTGAATTCATTCAAATCTTAGTTTTGTTTATTTGATTTATTTTAGAATAATTTCTTTTAATTGTTAATTTAGTTTTCTTAATTAGAAAATCACAATTTCTGATTGTTTAAATAAAATTGATTTGGTTAAGAGTTAGTATTTGGTAATTTTTATTAAATAATTCCTCGTGGGAACGATGCTCTACTTTCACTTTATTACTTGTTGACCGTGTATACTTGCACGTATTCATTGATTGCGAAATCGATCAACAAGTTTTTGGCGTCGTTGCCGGGGAATTAATTTAATAATTTTTTACCAATATTAATTTTAATTAAATTAGTCTTAATTTAAATATTTTTATTTTTATTTTTATTTTTAATTTTAATTTTCTTCCTATATTTCTCTCTTTTCAGGTACCATGGATGACTTTGCGTATCAATGGCCATACACGAACATGACTCAACCAAGGAAAACAGGGATTGATGGACTTAATACATCTTCTATAGAGCCAATACAAATTGAGGCAACTTTGAAGACGTTGGAGGTTATCGCAGCCCAATAGAGTCGAAGGATGGCAAGAATGACTCAGCCAAGGGGAGCGAAGATTGATGGACTCACGATATTTTCTGCATTGGTAGCACAGGTGGCCGCAATAGCTAAGAAAATGGAAACATGGAGTCCACCATCCACACAACAAGTAGCAATGGTTTGTGATTATTGTGCTGGAAATCATATGAGTCATCAATGCGCCATCAATTTTGAGCCGGTACAGTATGGTGGTGATTACCCCAACAGTTATGTCTATCCCAATAACTATCATCAGGATTGGGGGTATCACCCGGATTTTTCATGAAGTAACAATCAAGCTCAAGCTCAAGCGTCGAGACAACAAAACACATCCGGATTTCAAAATCAGACACAACAACCAGAGCGGAAAGCAAGTTGGGAAGAAGCCTTGGATAGATTTATTAAAGCTTTTGAAAAAAAGAACGAGGAAAATGAAAAAAAAATTAATCAAATAGAGCTGAATTTGCAAGCCAAGGTGCGTTGATAAAGAATCTAGAAAATCAAGTGGGACAGATAGCACATGCGTTGAACAACTGTCCTCAATACACTTGGCTCTATGACATGGATGACGAGACTGATGATGAGCCCGAACCAAATCTACAACCGAATGTGCCAAATGATATAGATGTTAAAAGAGAGGAAAGACTTGGGGACCAAGAAAAGGAGATTGGCGAAGATCTAACTTTGAGATTCAACGAAGATGAGCCGATTTCATTAGTATCCCATGTGCCTCCTCCACCAAAGTTCAATAATCCGGGAAGTTTTGCAAAACCATGCCCAATTGGCAGTCATGTCGTCGGCAAAGCTCTTTGTACATAAGAGCTAGTACATTTGTGGAGTCATGGTGGGATGAAAAGGAGAAGATAGAGGAAGATTCTATTATGTTTTTTAAGCTTCAATGCCCTAATTTGATCATCGACGTAATGGAGGAAACACCTAGTTGTTGGACGTTCTTAATAGGGAACATATATACAAAGAGCATGCTAGGTGACTTTCATTCAAGGGTCATTACTAAGGGGAACCTCCAAAAAGAGACATTGCTTCTGATGGATGGAGGGTTCCTCAATTTTCGTAGGGGAAATGGATAGAGAATTGAAGAAGTCAGGCTGAGACTATAAAACAAGCGCTTATTGGGAGGCAACCCAAGTTTAATTTTTATTTTTAGTTTTTATTAGGTTTTATATTAGCAATTTTGAATTTGCATTTATTTAAGATTTAATAAAATTGCTTCTATCATGGTTTTACAGGTTATTCAAGTCAAATTCAAGTGTGGTGCCCAATTTATTCCATGTGCCTAGCATATTCTCCAAACTTAGCGGACAAGGAGGAAGATTGCTATATTTTCAGGGAAGTCCTCTGGTTTAATTTTTCTATCTTAGTCATTGAGGACAATGTCTAGTTTAAGTTTGGGGGCATTTTAATTGTCGTACTACATATAGTTAGTTATCTGCATGGTAGTTCATTTTTTTTATGTGTTAGCATTGTGTTTTTTTTAGGTTGCATATATACATGGTAGTTATTTGCATATTCATATGTGTGTTGCATTAGTATGTGTTCATATAGTATAATTGTATTTTTTTTATTTTTGCATGAATCTATGTGATCGGTTGGTGTGGTCTTAGCTCGGCCTATGATAAGATTGGTTTTGCATGTTAACTTGAACAGTGTTGATAATTGATGATGAGTTCTAATTTTAATCATCATGATAATCTCGAAATTGTCTTAAACTTATGTAATGTAGGTTAGCACTTAAAGTTTAACTATTTTAATCCACTTGGTTCAAGGGTTTCATAATTTGTTTTGAGGGAAAATCTTGGTTAAAATTTAAAGAAATTAGTGAACTGGCGGTAAAGGTTGGAATGACGTAAAAGCTTGAGTTTGGGGGAATCTATGGGGTATATATATACAAAATGAAAATAAAAAAAAAGAAGAAGAAAGAAGTGATGAAAAGAAAAAAAAAAATAGAAAATCCAAAAAAAAAAAAAGAAAACAAAAAGAGAATAAACACCATGGCATGCTTGTCTAGTTTTGTGGCCTTTGTTACTTGAGTAAGTAAGCCCGAGGGGATTGTATTTACACCTAGCGCCCTAAGGTCTTAATGGCTTGGGAGTCGTTGGTCGAAAGCTCGTTAAAGTAGCACTGAAAAGCCTAAGGGAATAGGACATTACACAGCCATGAGAAAAAAAAATGAATAAAACAAGAGAAAGAGCAAAAATGCCCTCGTGGTTGAATAAAAGTATAAATAAATCTTGTATTTACCCTAAGACTTGGTAATTGCTTAGTTTTAACCGGAGTTGTCATGTTCACAAAAGTAATTGAATTAGAACTGAAATTTTCCTTCTAAGAAGTTTGTTATGTGATTATCTTGAACTGTGGATGGTTAGACTGGTTAACAAGCACACACGCACAACATGGGTGATGACAGGTTTGGATTGACTAATTGGTTAGAGTTATGGACTTTAACTTGATTAGATATATTGTTTGAGTATCATTGGGATCTTTGAGGTCTGTTGCTATATATCATACTGATTTATTACAGGGTTCATAGGTATATTAGAAAGTAGATCATGCATATGCATTCATGTAGTTGAGTTAGTTTGTTTATTTTTAGTTCTTTTATGTTTTTGCTTGAGGACAAGCAAAGGTTTAAGTTTGGGGGTATTTGATGAGTGAGTTTTATACTCATAATTGAATGCGTTTGAGCTTAATCTTTTGGTTGATTTTAAGTGTTTGTGTCTATTCATGCATGTTTTACGTTGTTTTGTAGGAATTGGGACAAAAGTTACTTGGATCAACGTTCGGGGTGGCTAGATTTGCGTTTTTGTCTTGCCATTTACACAGCAGTCACTTCAGAGCCAATTTGAATATTTCTCGGGACCTTATTTCGAAAACCTTATAGAATTAAAGTTGTAGATCTATGTCTCCACTTTTTGGAACATCTTGAATCATCAAAATCGGAGTTCGGACGAATAAGTTATGGTCATTTTCCCAAAGGACGTCGGAGCAGAAAATGTCAGAGAATGGGGCCAGCACCGGGGCGCCCAAACCAAGGCTAATTGGAGCACCAGGGCGCTGGGGAGAAGCTTCGCAGCGCCGTGCCCAGCGCTGGGGAAGGTTCTGTCAAGGCTTGGACGCATTTTGGGGCGAATTTTGACACCTTTTTGACTCCAAATTGGATTGGGTTTGTTCCTAAGCTAAAAATTGGACTTGTAACCTATAAATACATGATGTAAGGCATAAAATAAAGGGGGATTACATAGATTAGCTTAAATAAAACACTCCATTAGATTAGAATATAAACCCTAGTTCTTAATTAGCCATTGGAGATTGAAGCAAATTGAAGAACACTGAAGATCAAGAGCAAGAGCAAGAGGGGAGTATCAGATTTGCTGACAACATATTCTATTCTCTTCTCTTATCATACTTTTATCTTTTAATGTCTATTCAATTGTGGATTCTTGGTTTTAATTCATTAATTATGAACTAACTATTTTATTAAGATTTCAATTGAACCTTTTATGGCTATAAATTAGTTATTTGATTTATTCCAATTATTTGTGTCAAAGTGAGTTGTTTATCTTGCCTTATACTTATTGATTAATTATCTGATCAGTAATTACCTTGTTACTCTAGAAGGAATTGAAAGAGGAATTCTAGGGTTAGAGCTGGGCATGATATCATGTGACTTAGTTATTTGCAAAGTGAATAATTAGGTTTGTGAATTGAATGGAAATATCTGCTCACCTCATGTAACACATAAGGAATTGGGATTGAAAAAAGTTTAATTCAATTATTTTGCATAGGAATATAGCAAGATTAATCTGAATTAAATAGAAGGCAATTGATCACTTGGAAAAGGACTTTTGGCATTTGAGAATTCCTGTTAACAATTTAGTAGGCATAAATATTGGGATAATTGGATAATTGATTTAGAGTTCATAATTGGGGATATTGAAGTCTTAATCCTTATTTATCTGAATTCATTCAAATCTTAGTTTTGTTTATTTGATTTATTTTAGAATAATTTCTTTTAATTGTTAATTTAGTTTTCTTAATTAGAAAAATCACAATTTACAATTGTTTAAATAAAATTGATTTGGTTAAGAGTTAGTATTTGGTAATTTTTATTAAATAATTCATCGTGGGAACGATACTCTACTTTCACTTTATTACTTGTTGACCGTGTATACTTGCACGTATTCATTGATTGCGAAATCGATCAACACTGCTCAAGCTACAGACCTGGAGCTGATGCATATGAGGAAGAAAGTGCAAGAAGGTGCTATTCCGGAAGCAAGACTCGATGAAGAAGGAATACATCAAGTCAACTCCAGACTTTGTGTTCCTAACGATTCTGACTTGAAGTATAAAATCATGATGGAGGCACACAACACACCGTTTGTAATTTACCCTAGGAGTACCGAAATGTATCGTGATCTTCAACATACATTTTGGTGGAGCAATATGAAGAGAGAGATAGCGGGGTTTATCTCAAGGTGTCTAACTTGTCAACGAGTCAAAGCGGAGCATCAAGTGCCAAAAGGTCCATTGCAACCACTTGAAATTCCAGAATGGAAGTGGGAGCACATTACCATGGATTTCGTTACTTGTCTTTCCAAGGTTTCTCAAGGAATAGATGTGATTTGGGTCATTGTTGATAAATTGACCAAGTCTGCACATTTCTTACCGATACGAGAAACTTATACACTTGAACGTTTTGCTCGTATGTACATAAATGAGATTGTAAGATTGCATGGTATGCCAGTATCCATAGTTTATGATCGAGACCCAAGATTCACTTCATGATTTTGGGTTAGTTTGTAAAAAGCTATGGGCACAGATTTACGATTCAGTTCGGCATATCATCCTCAAACGGACAGGCAGTCAGAGAGGACTATTCAAACCCTTGAGGATCTATTAAGACTCTGTGTCCTTGACTTCAAAGGAAGTTGGGACAAGTTCTTACCATAGGTGGAGTTTTTCTACAACAACAGTTATCAAGCATGTATTGGCATGGCTCCATTTGAGGCGTTGTATGGAAGAAAGTGTCGTTCTCCAGTATGCTGGGATGAGGTGGGTGAAGGAACGTTGTTGGGACCGGAGTTGGTACGTATGACTACGGAAAAGATTCAAATGATCCGACAACGTATAAAAACCTCACAAGATCGACAAAAGAGTTATATTGATCTTCATCGAAAGGACGTGGAATTCAATATTGGAGATCATGTGTTGTTACGTGTTGCTCCATGGAAAGGAGTTACGAGATTTGGAAAGAGAAGAAAGCTCAATCCTCGATTCATTGGACCATTTGTAATCCTCGATCGAGTAGGAACTATGGCCTATATACTCGCCTTACCACCAAGTATGTCTCGTATTTATAACGTTTTTCACAAATCTATGTTACATAAATATGTGAAAGACCCGAACCAAATTATTGAATTAGAACCGGACGAGATAGCGGAAGATTTAACGTATGAAGAGGTACCTGTTAAAATCTTGGATAAGAAGGATCATATTCTATGCTCCAAGGTTATACCTCAAGTCAAAGTTTTATGGAGAAACCACGATGTGGAGGAAATGACCTGGGAGTTAGAATCTGAAATAAAATCAAGGTATCCTCACCTCTTTGACATATCAGGTACGTACCCTAATTTCGAGGACGAAATTTCATAAGAAGGGGAGGTTGTAAGACCCCAACTTTTATGAATAAAGAATAATTTTTCTCGAAATATATTTTTGAATATTATGGTGTGGATATGATATAATGTTATAGTTGTGGGTAGTATTTGAAAATTTTGCAAAGTAAGCAAGTTGATATAAAATATTCGACTGGTCGGGGAATATTCGTTTTAACAGGGAATATTCGTACGACAGCACAATTATTGGTGGACCCCATAATGGAAGTATTGTCGTAGTTAGAAAACGACAGAAATATCTTTTTATAAAAACAACAACAAAAGTTTTACCGTTAAACTGTTGAACTACCCGATGGTAAAAGTACAGTAACATGTGTGGTTACATAGTAGTACATGGTATTGATTATTGATGCTTATGTGAGAAGTCACTCAGTTATACTTAATTATTGCTACAGTAATTGTTTCGTAGTATCAAACATTATTTGATTCAATTATTTTCACAATATTAATATTTTATATTATTAAATCAATAATTGAGACGACAAAGTTATTCATATTATTATTTGCAATATTGACGATGTCTAGAAAGTTCTGTCGAGGAGAGGTTTGGTCACCTAATTGCGCGTCAATAGGGAGAAATCCTTATCGGAAAGCCCCCTCTTTCCTGAGAATGATCTGGTTGTTAAATATTGTGAGTTATAATATTAATGATGAATAATTGTTAATAGATTAAAAATGTGTTTATTAAAGCTAAATAATTTATGGTAAATATTTATTTAATTTTTGATATAAATATAGGGATTTTTTTGAGGCGTTTGTTGTAAGTTTGACTTAGTATTCCATGGGAAGATTTACTAATTTTATGGACCATCGATGGTGGTTTTAATAGATAACCAATCTGGACCATTGATGGTGGTTTTAATAGTTAATCAGTATGGACCATTGATGGTGGTTGTAATAGTAAATCAATCTGGATCATTGATGGTGGTTTTAATCACTACTACAAAACAGTAAATAGATAACGCAAAAAAAACGTTGTGGTTTCAATCAGAAAAACGTCGTGGTTAAGGGTGTCATCTATTTGACACCCTTACACAACGCTTTTAAAACGTTGTAGTTAGACACATTATACAACGTTTTTTAAGAAAAAAACGTTGTAAATTTATTTTTCATAAATTAGTAGATGCTTGAAAACGTTGTAGAAGGTATGATTCTACAACGTTTTCTGGCTAAAAATGTTGTAGTTTAATAAATCAGACGACGTTTAGGCACATTTACAAAACGTTTATAATGTGTCATGTATTTAAAAGGTGTCATTTATTTATATAAATATACAATATTTTTAAAATGTTGTATCTAAAAAATAAAAAAAAAAAAAAATTGTGGTTCACCTATATTACCAATGCACCTGCAATATGCTAATGCCATGATATATAGCTAAAAGGTCTAAATTCTCATTTAAATTTAAAGCCAAAATATATCAACCATTCAAAATACATCCCAATAATATCATTCGTTTACATTTTCAAATTACTATATCCACAAAATATATACCAAACTATCCATATATATATATCTCAAATTCACTTTTCAATCCACAAAATAAACCAAACTATCCATAAAATTAAGCTACTACCTAAGCATGTGCAAAAAAGCCTAGATGGGTATCCATTTGAGATGAGAAATTCAGTCTGTCCCTGATGCATGATTCCTTGAGCTTGCATCAGATGGGGTTGAAGACCTTGAACAAATACTTGCTGCTGCACTTGAGATGGATTTCCCATTGGTAAGGGCATCGGCAATGAAGTATTCACCATACCCTGAGACTGCAATTGCGGGTTAGGCCCACCAAATTGAACCGACAACTGTGGCTGGTGAAATGGCACTTGCATAAGCACCCCAGAGATCAGATGAATAGAAGGCTTTTGAGTTTGAGTTGTAGGTGGGCCAGCGGAAACTTGGTCATCTCTTTTTGCTTTGGACACTAGATGAGCCTCAACAACATTAGATTGGTCAACGGTGCCAGTATTCTTTGTAGGCAACTGTTGTTTTGGAATTGTCAGAGTTTGCAATGTAGATGCAGCTCTTAAAGAATCATAACGAGCCTCTCAGACAGAGCATCAAAGAGCAAGGACGAAGAACATTAAACAATTTATCACAATGATATCAAAATTAATGATCATTCAATATGATCAACTTAGAATTCAAATTGTTACATAGTAATTTAAACATGCCCCGTATCAGGACCCATAAGACAAACTGTGCTGCTTAGTAATTTAATCATGTCCATATAGAATTCAAATTCTATATAATCAACTTACAATTCATTGCTTAGTAATTTCAAAGTAAACAAAGACATGAAGTAATTAATGAAGAATAAAGAAGTTGGTTACCTGTTCATTGCTTAGTTCGAGCAGGTATCTGCAAACATAAGAATCAAGCTAAGTAGCAACTCCCCCACATACAATACCAGTACTCTAAATACAATAACACCACTACAAAGTTGACTTCAACCAGTTTTACAAGGAAATTCAAGAATCCAAGCTTATTTTTATTTTTCTCATAGGAATCACAGTTCATTTATATAGTAGAGCAATTTAACACCAAAAGTATAATAAGGAGCAGGTCAGCAGGTTCATTAACAATTGCAGCAGCAGCTACAACCAGGTTAGTAGGTTCATCACTGGACTAAAATTATTGTCAACTGGCTGGGAGCAGGTTCATCACTCTCAGTGCCATGACCTAAAAACCTGCCCAAAAACAAATAAATAGTTGTGTCAAAAATTATATAGTTTATCAATTGAAGGAGCCACAACAGTTGAAATGAAAAATGAACCCTGCAACCCCGATTCTTTTAAGGAGGTGCAGGATCACCCTTGAAGTGCAGGTGCAGGATCACCCTTGTGCAATTGAAGTGCTTTCCTACATCATCAGAGTATCTGCGGACAAATATCATCCAGATAGAAAATGAATAATATGAAATACTATTTGGGACTATCAAGCAGAGACTCATTATGGTTGTTAGTTATGTAACCAATATACCAGAGAAGCGGATTGGAATTGCTTCCGCATTAGCAGAACCTCCAGAATTAAATGAGGGTGCTCATGGAGGGAAGAGCATCTTTGCTGCCATGTCACTACCAAAATAGGATTCAGTAGCTTACACTACCAAAATAGGATTAACTTGTATGATATCATCAGCATGTCTAGACTTATGTATTAATACTCCCTTCACATCCCTAAAGAAACCCACATAATCTAATTTGATGCTTAATTTGGGGCAAAGAATCAAATAGTGCTTCTTCTATCCATATAGCTATAAACAAACCCACATAATTGTGTTGCAAAACTCAAAACCTGACCGTCTGATTTCAGTTATTTACACAAGCTCTTTCAAACAATTCAAGACCAGCTGAGAATTTGCTCTTTCAGGATAATTTAGCAAAGATAAAGCTTTAATATTCTAGTAAAATTATGGTAGCAGCTAAGATATAAAGGAAGTCCAAAATTCTATACATGTGGTAGAATAATCACACAAGATATTAACTGTGTTAAAATTAATAATTCCCTAGGAGTAAACGAGCTGAATAAGAAAAGAGCTTCACCTATACGACCATTTATGAGCTCATCATTTATGAGCAGTGGCTTTTACTGCAGAGCATCTACTCCGCAACACATAATATAGATTAATTAAAATCACCTAAATTTGATCATCACCAAAGACAAAGAATTAACTTTAGCATTTGGAAAACTATGATTCAGCACAAACTTGTGGCAAATGATGTTTTCCAAAACCAAAAGCGGAAGGAAATATAGAATGACCATCAAATTATAAAAATATAGAGAATGGAAAAAGACATTACCGCAGCTTTCACATTTTCAGGAGACTCATCATTTCAACTTGAAAGCATTGATATAATACTCAAAACTATACTCTCTACCTGCAAAAGAAAATCTTCTTTTAAGATGCAATGTTAAATGTGAACCAGACATCAGCCTAACCAAAAAAATAAAAAGATAAACACAAACAAATTGAATACTGATACAACAATCAAATAAATGAAGAATAATAAAAAAATCATACATCAATTAACCATGACATGACAACTCAACTCCCTAAATACGAAGTGCAGGTTTGTGTAGATCTACCTCAATAGGATCAGGGTGACTGAAGCTTTGTGCAAAGTGTGTTAATATTAAATTAGAGCATGGAATCACCTCTGTTGACCAACTCATCAAAGTTGCAGTTGTAATAAAATACCAAGACAGGACAAACATTCAGTAGCACACAGCACAAAGCAAGCACTTCAAATATTCAGGAAAGAAAAACCTTATTACCCACACACAAAATCATTATTTAATAACATGCAAATTATTGCTTTTGCATTGCAAAATTAAATCCATTCCCAATAACAGATTACCAATAAATATCAAAAATAATAGAATGACAAAGAAATGGGCAGCAAACATAAGCATAAGCATCACAGTAAAGTTGATTATGTTAACAGAGTTGTAAGCAATGAACAATAAACAACTTAAAGGAGAACTCTAAACCTTCTTGTCATTGTACAGGGAAATAGAAGGATTCTCAGAAAGCAGTGCCTTATCAAGAGATATAATCCCTTTGAGAGATTCTGCCTTATCCTCATAATAAAGGAGCTGCTTTGTATCAGGACCAATCGTCATAATAAGCTCATCAGTTCCAAGTCTAGATTGGTGAGTGATTGGAGAAAGCTTCGACTGTTTTTTATAACCATTGTCATTACAGCATTGCTATCCTTTCTACGTCTCTCCTTATGCTCTTGAAGTGCCTCAGTAAGTGACACGTTGCTCACAGTATCTCCACTGATAAGAATAAAATCTCCATGTATCTTCACAGGCAACAGAGTAAAAAAATATAGTTAGAATAACTCGCACAAATAATTATAATGAGAGAAAGATAATGAGAGAAAGATAGTGTGCAGGAAGCTGTTTCAATACATGCACTAATTTGACACACAGATAAGGGTAACATCTTAAGAAAACTTTTCTTTTCATTGCTAGTTATATAGTCTCCTATTGATTGACCTCAAAATTTGACCCCAAAAAAACCCTTAAAAATCTCATAATCAATCCTGCATTGTTCAAATGTTCGCTCACATGATAACAGTTCACAGTTTTCCACTTTTCTCTCTATGATTGCACAGACTTTTTCCCCATTGTTCTTCTCTGATTCGACATTGATTTACAAAGGATTAAGAAGGGCATGTATCAAAAAGGCAAGGAAATCCCAAAACTTCATTAGAAAGAAACAAAACCATAATCAATCCCACAAGCTCTATCAAGCTTAAGTTTTTGTTTGCCATTTCATATTTCATGAATCAATAATGATCTAATTTATTAGGAGTGAAACTAAATTCAAAATGAATGTTACTTAGATCAATAATTATCCAACAAAAATTTTACGAATTATAGAGAACTAAACCAGCCCTTGTCTTCAACTGCAGCCAATAACCATACCCATAACACAATAAAAATGACTACAAAACCTCAAATTCATACAAAGTTTAAAATTACAGAAAAATAAAACCCATAAATTTAAAATATCCAGAAGCAAAGAATATCAAGCATAAATTCCAAACACAGGAAAAATATGTATACACGAACAAATATAAGAACACATACCTCAGAAAAACATGGTGCTAAATTGGTTCAAATCTCAACAAAACAAGCAAGACCCTTTATAGGAATAGAGATCAAAGATGGAAACCAGCAATTTAAGTGACAATAAAATACTCCGACGGAAATTGGAATGTGTGTTGATGATGGAGGAATTAGGGGTTACCTAACATGATGTTGTACTCAGTCTTCCTACTGTCCGAATCCAACCCAATGGGTCCAACAGCCTCAGACCATTCGGCCAAGATGTTTACTCCAGTCCCAATCACATCTGGCTTCAAGATCTGCGGCGTCACCACATTGGGCCCCCTCGAGCTAAACGCCGCTACCACCGACGACGGCCGTACGCCCAAAACTGTCCCACCGAAACTTAACACCACTGTCGCTTTCACTTCTTTCTTCATGTACTGCCTTATCACGTCCCCCATTTTCCTCCCAACCGCCACTGCAGGAAAAGAGGGGCTGAGATGTGAGGGGCCGAAAAGAGAGAGAAATAATTCCTTATCAGTTGAGAAGAAAGCCCAATTTTCTAGGGTTACAACCAATAACCATGGGAAGAAAAAAGCATGGCTGAGAAATCCAACTAGAAAGAAAAAGATTAGAGTTTTCGATTGGAAAGGGAAGAGGTTGCTGCGTTAGGGCGGGCAGGTCTGAATCGGAGATAGTAGAGAATCAATCTGGATCGTCGGTGGTTGTTTTAATAGTAAATTAATCTGGACCGTCGGTGGTGATTTTAATAGTAAATCAATCTGGACCGTCGATGGTGATTTTAAAAATAAATCTGTTAGTTTCCAGTAGGAACACAATAGATCTAGAAGGGGGCTGAATAGATTCTTTTTTGTTTCAAATACTTTTCTCCTTTATTTTGTATTGTTAATGAATTAGCATGTGACAAACATAAGAATCTTTTCAAGCACAACGGAATAAGTAAAAGATCCCCTTCATTGATATATTCACAATCATACATACATTGTTCTTAGAGTTAGTTAAGTTGTAAGCAGTTAATACATGCATAGCAATTATGTAAATAATTTATATCACATAAAGTAAATGACACATGGGATTTTAAGTGGTTCAGAGACTCAAGCTCCTAATCCACTCTTCTGCTTTCAACTAGCAGGATTTCCACTAAGGAAGGGCAACACCCTTAATCACTAAGATTCCTTCAAGGTCAGCAACCTTGGAACTTCAGTTCACTATTAACTCTTCAAGGCTAGCAGCCTTGGAACTCCTCTAGTTCTCTCGGAACTCTTTAAGCCCAGCAGGCTTGGAACTTCATTTAGTCTCTCCGGACAAGGACCCATCAGGCCCTGGCTACTTGTTGTAGTTGTTGTTGTTGGTGGTGTTGAGCTGCTAAGATGTCTTTAAGCTTGAACATCTTTTGTACTTAGTATCTTGGCGTGGTCCTCTATGCATTTTGCTTTGAGTCTGGACCACATCTTCTCTGGTGCAGCTGATCTTCATTCTTTTCTACTCATCTTCATCTGATGTTAGTTGTGCACCATCACTATTTGGGTTTGCTAAGTGTTTGAGCTTTTGGTAGACTTCATCTGGCACTTAGCATTCCCTAAACCCTTCTTGAATGGTTTGTAGGCATGGTTCTGTACTTGTTCTATTTTAGCTTTCGGTTCATGGTGATTCGCAGAGTGGCTCTCCAGATCTTCTTTGTGCTCTGCCATTTTTTTGAATGTTATCTTCTTGGCCTTCTCGGCTCTCATCTTAGCTGCCATCTTCAGTGACATTCTCATCTTTGTTGATTGAAGCTTTAGTCTATTTAAGTCCTTCTTCAAAGCTGCTTCACTTCCACATTTGTAATCTCACTATCATTGAGACTTGTTCTGTTTTGCTCTGGTGGAACTCGTAGAGTCAACAATATAGCATTCTAGCAACTCAACGATTCTATAACTTTAACAACTTTTGATCTTTGAAGCTTTGGCTAATATATACTCATTCCCAATCTTCCCATTGGAATATAGCCCTTAAAAGTAGTTTAAATTGCCTCACAAATCTCGAGTTATTTAGTGCAGACTGCAGATGTGACATGACATCTCCTTTTTCATCTTTCTGATACTGCAGTCTACTGTTTCACCTACCCCGTCAGAAATGTCACTTTGATGCCTTGGTCAGGTAGTCAACTTTATTTCTCCCTTCTAATTTCTGAATTAGAACATCAGAGATTGCCCCTTTTGCCTCGATGCTCTCATTAAGCTATATTCGAGTATCACTCTTCAGATTGAACCGTTGCCAATGTTTCAATCTTCAGATGACCAAACTCTATGATTCTGATGCATATCTTGTTGGACTTGATCGTAATTTCATATTGAATGTTGTTCATCGACCGGTTGAGATAACACTATTATTTAGACAAGTGTTCATTGGATCCTAAATATAGAACACTTCTTCCTTCTCTTGTGCAGTGCTTCAACTCTTTTGTTTGCTTCGACTGATCTCAGACACTGATGGCTTGTTCCTTGCTCTGACCTTTTCTGAATAGCAAGAGACTTCAGATTTGTGGCATGCCCATCTCGTTGCTCCTTGTGATCTCCCGTTCACTTATCATCATTGGACTGACCCATGCTTAATCATTTTAGCCTTGTTCTTTAGAAGCCGACCAGTATCTCTATGAACAGTTCATCAGTTCCTACTTTGCTTGACAAACACTACAATCCTAGTTGACCCCAATATCTTTGTCTTTTATTCATTTGATAGCTAGTGCACTTGCTGACTTTCCTTAGTCAGTTTCTTTGACTGAAGTCTTCTTCTGAGCAACTTGTGGAAGACTTCATCTTGAATGGCTTCACAACTCAATCTGTATGTTGATCGGGTTGGTGCTTAGATCTTCTGTTAGCTTGTATGTCATTCGTTGAGTGCTCTCTAGTTTCCCTTAGCTGGAATGTATCTTTGCATCTCAGATCAAAGGCTTCATTACTTTGGATATTCTGGGAGTGCTCATTTGTTGAGAATCGTGTTTGCTCTACGATTCTACCTTAGCGTTGTGAGCACATTTATTGAAGCTTTAGTTCTGCACTCTATGATTCTGCCTGGGGTAGTGCAGACACTACGACTCCGAGATCAGATCTTGATACTCTACGATTTCTATCTTTATGCTCGTTGTCTTCATCTGATCTTGCTTAACTACGATCTCTGCCTCTGGATTGATCAGTAGACTCTACGACTCTGAGTGTAGTCTACGATTCTTGAATTAGCTTTAGCAGATGCCCGGTCGACTCGTAGATAGGCTGTCTCTACGATTCTGAACCTGACATCCTCAGCAGACTATGGCTCCGAGGATGTTCTTCTCGACACACTACGATCCTTCCTCATCTCTCATGGTAGTCTACGAACTCCGAGATCTACTATCTTGCAGACTACGATTCTGCCTTGATAGCTCTCGAGTCTTCCTTGACTCTCTGGCGGGACTACAATTTTCAGTGCAAAGGTTCGACGATCAGACAAGCCTATCTATTACATTATAAGATCAACCTAACAAGCTTGATCTTTCTATATTTATAGTCCTTGTACATCATTTCTTTTTAAGGACTTTACAAAGATGTTTTGCTTATGTAGGATCAACCTAACATATTTGATCAATTCATTCTAAGTCCTTGTATATATATTCCTATTATCTATCAAAGGACTTTACAACTTTTCTTAATGCAAGCATACTTGCATATTCATTCATTTATATCATAGTCAAATTATACATAAATAGGAATATCATTCACATGCTTATTCCTAACAATCTCCCCCTATTTGATTATGACAAAAACAATAAGTGCATATGCATGATATGAATGAATCTTATATATAGTGAGCAGTTGTATTTCTAAAAAAGATAATCATGACTGTCATTGATAATAATATGGAATTGCATAAACTATGACACTTTACATCCTGGATCCAGAACATACCTAACTAGTTAGAGATGTACATCTTTGGCTCTATGTGTCTTTCAGGATGTCTGTTGATCAGCTATTTATATGTTTGATCTTTTTGCTATTTTTCCCTTGAGATAATGACTCCATTTCTTTTCTCTGCTCCTTCTCAGATTCATGGTCTTCTTCTTTTTTTGGCTCCCCCTCAAACTTTGCATTCATGGGATCATCATCCTTTGGCTCCCCCTCAGATGATGATTCTTCTTCTGCTTCTGTTGCTGCTGTCTTCTTCTTCTTCTCCCTCTTTTCTGACTTCATTCTTTTCACCTTACTCCTTCTTGAGTGCCTTTTTCCATGCCTCTTTTTCTCCCCCCTTTTTGTCATTAATCACTGGTGAAAGCTGCTCAACCTTTGACATAAGTTGCTCCATCAAGTAAGATGAGTTACCAACCTCCATCTTAAGTTCTTGTTGGCTCAGCTCAAGCTGTAGGGAAAGAGACTGATTCAAATTATCAATCTTGTCAGAGAGGGATTGGATTTGCTCTTCATTAATCTTCTATGCTTGTAGAGCTTCTGCCTTCTGATTATTTAGAGCCTTCAGATAGATTTGATCTCTCTTTTGGATTGTGAGAGATATATCAAACATAGTGGCTTGAAGTCTGTCTTCAACTACATTGCCTCCTTTGGTCAACATCTTTGTCTCTTTAGTGATGATGGACATCTGCTTGACCAATTCATCAGTATTCCTCAGTAACTCCTGCTCCGTAGGAGTTTGGTCATGTGGCTAGGTAGGCTTCTGTTAAACATCAGACTGGACTCCGCGATTTTCATTTTTAGACAGATTTTTGAAAGAATTGAGAATCTGATAAATCGTTGAGTGCCAATCACTGTTGGAGGATGAAAGAATATCAGACAACTGTGTTTGATCAAAGGGAAGCTTCTCAATCTAAACTTGAACATCTTCAATGGTAGAGTGAAGAGACTCTACGATCATCTCCTTGGGCATGATCCTTCTGCCATCATACCCCACTCTACAATCATAGGGAATGTAGTGGTTTTCAACATGTCGGTAGACTTTGTAGTGAGGCTGTTCATTGATCATCTTGGTTGCAAACTCCTTTACTCTTGGAAAGTTTTGAGATACCAGCTCTAAGTTCGAAAACATTGAGTTACACCAGCTGAAGTAGCTCTCATCTTTATCAGTATGCTCTTTTAACCAAGGCATCCACGGAAAGAACAATCTCATCAGAAGATCTTCAGAATTATACAGTATTGTTGTGCAATCTAACTCCATATTTTTCCAATTATTAAGCACCTCATATGTAGTCATTCTTACAACTCAGAGTTGTTCATTCCCATGACTTATCCATCTTGCGGCTGGTTCAGCTGGTGGTTCATCAAACACTTCCACCACTATTCTTCTACTAATTCTTGCTAGAGAGAATAGGATAGTCTGCTGGTTCCTCTGATTCCTGATTTGCAGAACTCGAATCTATCTCTATTTCTTCACCTTTTGAGCTTGTATCATGCTGACTTCTTTCATCTGATTCATCAGAGAATTCTTCATGTTGGTTTTCATCATTAGTGCCCTTTTTAGTATCTTCTCCCTCAGAGTTAGGCTCATCATCACTGACTTCAATAATTACAGTAGAGTGCTCACCTTGCTTCCTTGCGATAGATTTAGCCAGAAGTCTGTTGCTCTTTCTTCTCCTTAGAGGTTCAACCATAGGAGAGACATACATTTCTTCTTCTTTAGAATGTGAAACCTCTGAATCATCAGATAAGCCTCCTTGATATTTATCATCAGTAGGGGCAGGTCTTTCTTTTTTAGACTTTGCATCTTTGGAGCTTGTTAGAGCATTTGCAGTAGGAGATGATGTTCTGTCAACTTGCAACCTTTCTTCATCATAAGAGTGGATGCTCTGAGAGTTAGCCATAGGGCTTGCATATTCTTCTTCACCATCGGAGTTGGCTATTTCTTTCATAGACTCATCTTTTTCTTCATTTCTGGACTAGCTCTTTGAGGGTTCAATCTTAGAACTTTCAGTTCCCTTTCCATCTTCCGACTCTATGTCCTCTTCTTTGTTGGATGGACTTTCTTGGGGAACTGGAACTGATTTCTTCATCACCTTTGCTTTCTTGTTGGGTGGCTCTTGGAGTAGTCTGTTACTCCTCCTTCTTTTTGAGGTATCAACAGTTGATGCTGGTTCTTCTCCTGCTCCTTGTTTCTTCTTGTCAGTGGAGAAATGACTTGATGGAGCCTCTGTATTCTTCACAGTCTTAGACTTCTTCTCTGCTGGTGTGGTAGCAACTAATGTAGAGTCATCAGATTAAGAGCTTTCCACTTCTTGTGCTTTCCTCCTCTTGACAGAGATCTTGTTGCTGCTTCTAGTTATTATTAGCTTCTTGTTCTCCTTGGGATTTTTCTTCCAGTTTATAAACAGTTGTGGAGACATTACTTTATGAACATTAAGAATTTCGCCCTCATCATCCTTATATTTATTCTTTAACTTTTTCTTCAAGATGATACTTAAAAACCTTCCATAAAAAACCTTTGTGAGTGGTTTTTTAGTTAACCTTTTATTTTCTTCCTTATCCAGCCATTTAGACATTTGATCAAGTAGGATAGCTCCAAAGTTTATGTGTTCCTTTAGGACTATAGCAAACATAATCTTTAGCTATTGATCAATCACAGTATCATGTGCAGTGTCTTTGCATAAGATACATTTACCCACTATTTCAGCAAGGAACTCGAATTCTTCAGGAAACTCCTTTTTCTTAATGTCCTTCAGACTAGGGTTTCTTTTGTACTGCATAATCTTCTTAGCTTTTTCAGTGTCGATCTCTTCCAGGTTTTTCAGATCTCGGTCAGGAAGGCCTAAGCATTGATTGATGTTAGAAGAATTTAGCTTTAGAATCTGACCTTTGACCTTGGTAGAGAGGGTTTTGGAGTTTATAGATGCATTTGAGTAAAACTCTTTAACTAGTTCAACATATATTCGTGTGTTTGCCTCAAGGCATTCTTAGAATCCAGCCTTCTTCACGAGTTCAAGAATATCTCTAAACTTCTTCTCGGATTTCTCAAACGTCTTGGTTCCGAGCTGAATACCAGTGATTACTCGCCAATCTGCCATTTGAGGAGTTCGAAGGATATGGGTATTTATTTTTAGGAGAGTTTCTGAAAGATAGTTGAGTGTGATTTGGGCAAGGCTCTGGAGGGTTGATTGATTTAGGTTGTGAAGAGGATTTTAGGGTTTAAAAAAGAGAGGGAGAGAGGTTTGATAGCTTCTGATAACTGTTTGAAGATTTTAAATTTATCTTTATGACAATTTCTTCTGACTCTGCATAAGCTGTGATGTGTCAACCAGTCATTGGTTGCACGATGCCCAGTAAGAAACCATAACTCCCCATAAACTTTTTAGTTTCATATTTCTTTTGAGAAAATAGACATTACTGACATGGATTGACCGTTGACCTTTTCAGTAAGTAGAGTAGCTTGATGAGGTAGCTCGTGGACTCTACGGTTTTCTTTGTGCACTTAAAGATCGTCTTCTGAGGGAGGCTTCAGTAGATGATTTGACACTAATCCTCATCTTGAGGTTGCATGGCTTAACCACTGATGTACTGCAAGATAGTTTGGGCACTAAAGTTCTGAAGTGAGTTTGCAAGATGTCTTTACAAACTATATTCGTACTTATCTCCACACAATCTGAGTAGTTGAGCATGTGTTTAGTTCTTCTGGGCTTCTCATGAGCCAGTGTATCCTCTAGGAAGATTGTGATCGTCGAGCCTACTCTACGGTCATTGAGGTTGCACTACAATCATTGAGTTCACTTCAGAATCTACTCCACGATCGTTATTTTTCCTGGTCCTTGAGATGAACTAGACTAAGCATTCCTTCTGGGTTAAGGTAGCTCAGGAAGGGCCAACCTCTTAGAGTGAACTAAGGGTTAGGTTTGTCCCTGAGGCGCTTTCCAAATGAAAAACTTTAGAAGTGATTAGCACTGATATCTCATTTATCCTTTTCTGCTGGGGAGTTCTTCAACCAACTCTAGACATTTGCATTGGCTGTAATCGTGGTGTCTTTGTGCTCTCACACTGCGATTTGATGGTTGATCGTAGTCACTCCACGATTTTGAGTTGGGTGATAGACAGGGTTATCAGTAGTACATTTTGAGACGTTCCTACTGACTATGGATCTTTATTTGGTTCATCAGCCACAAAGTTTTGGGACTCTGTAACTGGTATATTTTGTCATAGTATTTTTATGATATTTTTAGTGCTGCTGTCTTTTAGTAGATCACTACTCCCCCATGGTTGATACTGTCTTCTTAGAGAGATGTGAGTTCTTCGTCTTCATGTGCATCAGAAGGAAGCCTTGCATATCTTCTTCTAACTGAGGTCATTACAATTGTTTAACCTCCTTAGATCATAGAGGTGGATATCTTCAGGACTGGTTACTCTACAATATTTTGACAGAACTCTGAACGTAGTCTCCCTTGTCAGTTTGAGCTTGCAAAGTTCTGCTTTTATGATGAGTTCTTTGAGGGTTCTTCTCAGATGATATGCTTTGGATGATTGAGCATATAAGATCCTTTTTCATCCTAGGTTGAATGGTATGCTTCCATATAGAGATCTGCATCCATGTGATCTTCATTCATGTTAGCTCAACAAATCTTCAAGGTCAGGCTTTGACAAATAGGAATTTTATCAGAATAATTTCTGAATTGTATTAAGCTTTCTGCTAGTTGAATCTTATTGACTGAAGTCTTTTGCTTTAGCATTCCTTAGTAGATCAAGTACCTGCAGTTTAGATAAATTTCTATTTTTGGTACCCATGGTTAAATGGGTCCTGCCAGGTTAGCCTTTAAAATTCCAATTCCTCATATATTTGAATTATCATCATATTGATCACCAAGAATCATATTCATGCATGTATCCAATTGATATTACATTTTGAGTAGCATGATGATGAGTGTGTGTAAGATTAATCATTTTAATAAAACACTCTTTTCCTTTGATGGTTTCATTATTTGCTTGGTTATGTTCACAGAGTTTAAATGTTCACAGAGTGAGAATCAATTTTATTACTTATTTGTATCTAGTTAATTCATAGAGGTGATTAGTTTCTACGAATCTTCAAGATAATCTTTTGGAACTGATCATACTCTATGTGTTATCAAAAACTTAGAACGTAGGTTTATACATACATACTAACCCATCAACAAAGATTACTCCACTTAAGATTAATTAAACCTTGGTATGCTTATGACCTATTTCAACCTTCTTTCAAGATGTTATATTCAACCTAAAACTTGGACGGAGAGAAAGTTTGTTAGCATTTGAGTTTCAAACTTCAGTGTACTTTGTCTCTTCTCCTTTTTAGATAGAGTATGGCCTCTTGATAGAGTACTGTTATAGTGCATATGGTGATGCAATATGATGTACACATTTATACTGATGAGGAACTGTACCTTTATATTGTCAATTTCTTGACAGTCATTTATCTTGATATACTGAGGTTAGGCATTGATGTGCATACTTTTTCCTTTACTTCTGACAACTTGTTGCTCCAGTTGTCCTTTGATCAATCAGTCATAGTCTTGAAGATGCAGGTTAAGAAAATCTCGGCATTTTTTGATAACCTTGAGTCCTCAAGATTCACATCCAGATGTTGGTTAGCCAAGTATATATTTGAAAGATTCTTCTTTCTTCTTTGAGTGAGTACTTCTTAGTACATATGGCCTTTTTGTCTATCAGTCTGGTGGATGCTTGACTTTTTACTTTTGATGCCTCTAGAGCTCTTGTATTTGCTCTTCTGACTACAAGATTGACTATAGGCAAGGGTTGGTCTTGTTGTTATGGCATTTAAGAACATGGACCAATCTGAGCAGCTTCAGGTGCATATACACATTTACATGTACACAGTATTTCTAATTTGTGAGCTCATCTATATTTACAAGTGACTTACTGCTAAACTAAATTTAGAACAATGTTTGTGCCTAGGATCAGACTTAAAGCGATTAGCATTTGAATGTATCATGAGAACATGCTCTGATACCAATTGTTAGTTCCTAGTAGGCACACAATAGATCTAGAAGGGGGGTTGAATAGATCCTTTTTCGTTTCAAATACTTTTCTCCTTTATTTTGTATTGCTAATGAATTAGCATGTGAGAAACATAAGAATCTTTTCAAGCACAACGGAATAAGTAAAAGATCCCCTTCATTGATATATTCACAATTATACAGACATTGTTCTTAGAGTTAGTTAAGTTGTAAGCAGTTATGTACATAATGTAAATTACATAAAGTAAATGACACAGGGGATTTTAAGTGGTTCAGAGACTCAAGCTCCTAATCCACTCTTCTGCTTTCAACTAGCGAGATTTCCACCAAGAAAGGCAAAGACTTACGAATCACTAAGATTCTTTCAAGGCTAGCAGCCTTGGAACTTCAGTTCACTAGGAACTCTTCAAGGCCAGCAGCCTTGGAACTCCTCTAGTTCCCTTGGAACTCTTCAAGCCCAGTAGGCTTGGAACTTTATTTAGTCTCTCCAGACAAGGACCCCTCAGGCCCTGGCTACTTGTTGTAGTTGTTGTTGTTGGTGGTGCTGAGCTGAAAAGATGTCTTTAAGCTTGAACATCTTTTGTACTTAGCAGCTTGGTGTGGTCCTCTTTGCATTCTGCTTTGAGTCTGAACCACATCTTCTCTGGTGCAGCTGATCTTCATTCTTTTCGGCTCATCTTCATCTGATGTCAGTTGTGCACCATCACCATTTGGGTTTGCTAAGTGTTTGAGCTTTTGGTAGACTTTGTCTGGAACATAGCATTCCCTGAACCCTTCTTGAATGGTTTGCAGACATGGTTCTGCACTTGTTTTGTTTCAGCTTTCGGTTCATGGTGATTCGCAGAGTGGCTCTCCAGAACTTCTTTGTGCTCTGCCACTTTTCTGAATGCTAACTGAAAGTAGTATGCACACAAGCCAATCATGTTTGATGATAAAGCATATACTTTGTAACAATCTTATTCATTTATTAATAGAAAGTATTAATTTATTAAAGGCTTTTAATTATCTACATGATGTTGTTTTATAATATGTGATAAACCCATAGTTTTAAGCAATGCTTTTAGAATAATGATGATAATCATTCTAATGAGATCTAAATTCTTAGAAAGCTTAAAACTAAAATAGTTCCCAATCATTGGATTACTAAATTGGGGATTAGTGAATCCGGATAGATTGGTACATACGTTGCTTGCTCATTGGATGAGGATGATTGATCTCATGATCATTTATGTGGAGACACTAAAGCAAGTATGTAGGTGATTATTAGAGAATAAGTTCACTGAACGTGGCTCGCTAAGGAATACCTAATGGAGTTTTACTTGTCTGTCAATAGGAATTCCTGTAGTGATAGTAGTACAAGTGATCCTTGGACTTGAGATCATCATAGTATCTTGTGTATGATGAGCTATACTTTGACTTATTCCTTAAGACCCTTAGGGTATATCAAATGGTATGCTTGGGTATAATAAGTTGTACATGGAGATAATGTATGATCAATAAAAATCTACCACTTCTAGTAAAAGAAGAGATATGTCCTATGTGATTCGATAAATGATAACCCAGTAGTCCTTGGCCAAGGCAGAATGAAATTAGAAAGGAGTTTCTAATTTGCCTTATTTGGAGTTATGCATTTAAGAGTCGAAATACATATAATTAAATAAAATAAGACTTGACAGTAATTCCATGTCTTATATTTAATTGGGACATTGTATGGTGGAAGGATTGAATTGTACGGTAACTATTTACTCAAAGGTTCTTTTATGATTAATGTTGAAATCTATATTATCTGGAAAGTCGTTAATCGCTAGGGAGACTTATCCCTATTGTAGAATAAATATTATTTATTTAAATAAATTAATAGTTTTATTTATTTATTTAAATAAGATTAGAATTGTTCTAATTGATTTATTCACAACCGATTTAATATGGAGAACCTAAAGGGTCACACCATAAAAGGAAGAATAATTATTTGAGAAGTTAATGGCATAATTGTAATAATAAGTTAAGTATATTTAATTTAATCTATGGTGATGGAATAAATTAAATAGCTTAATATTTATTATTTAATATTTTGGAAATATTAAATATAAATTAATAAGAGGAGTCTTATTATTATTATTACTATTATTATTATTTAATTCCTAAAGGAGTTTGGGAATTAATTAATTAAAGTACTCTCATTTATTCCTAATAAGATTAGGAGGTAAATTAATTAAAAGAGTTTAATTAATTATCCCTAATAAGATTAGGGAGCTTAATTAATTAAATGAATTTAATTAATTAAATAATACCCTGTTTTCTAATTAGATTAGAAGGGTTAAGTGATATATTTATATAAGAGGAGTCTTATATCAGATATCGATAGACGTGATTCCAATTGTTAGATAGTACGTGCTTTTTCTATAGAGATAGAAAACTAGGGTTTAGCCAACCACCCTTCTTCTTGAATATTTCTTCTTCATTGGTGGATCTCCTCTAGACGCCAAACACTTGGGTGGCTAACGATAATCAAAGGAAGGAACCAAACCCGGTGGATTCAAGTTGAACGCGAAAAAGATTTGGAGGTGAACTGTACCTGAGGAAGCTCGAATCTTCAAGGGTATGATTCTTATTCTTTATCTTTTTCGTTTAATTAATAATTGCGCATAAAGGATGATCTGGGTATATGGTTTGTAAAATTTTAAAACTCTGATTTTTCACGCTTCCTCTTACTTTGTGCAATTTGATTGCGTTCATGAATATTACAAACCTAACACTGTCTTCTTGGCCTTCTCGGCTCTCAGCTTAGCTGTCATCTTCAGTGGCATTCTCATCTTTGTTGAGTGAAGCTTTAGTCTATTTAAGTCCTTCTTCAAAGCTTCTTCACTTCCACCTTTGTAATCTCAATGTCATTGAGACTTGTTCTGTTTTGCTCTGGTGGAACTCGTAGAGTCAACAATATAGCATTCTAGCAACTCAACGATTCTGAAACTTTAGCAACTTTTTATCTTTGAAGCTCTGGCTGATATATACGCATTCCCAATCTTCCCGTTGGAATATAGCCCTTGAAAGTAGTTTGAATTGCCTCGCAGATCTCGAGTTATTTGGTGCACACTGTAGATGTGACATGACATCCCCTTTTTTCATCTTTCTGACACTACTGTCTACCGTTTCACCTACCCCGTCAAAAATGTCACTTTGATGCCTCGGGCAGGTAGTCAACTTTATTTCTCCCTTCTGATTTCTCGATTAGAACATCAGAGATTGCCCTTTTGCCTCGATGCTCTCATTAAGCTATATTCGAGTTTCACTCTTCAGATTGAACCATTGCCAATGCTTCAATCTTCAGATGACCAAACTCTACGATTCTAATGCATATCTTCTTGGACCTGATCGTAATGTCATATTGAATGTTGCTCATCAACCGGTTGAGATAACACTATTATTCAGACAAGTGTTCATTGGATCCTCAATGTAGAACACTTATTCCTTCTCTTGTACAGTTCTTCAACTCATTTGTTTGCTTGATCGATCTCGCATAATCGATGGATTGCTTTCCTTATTTCGCCTTTCTCGATTAGCAAGACACTTCAGATTTGTGGCATGCCCAGCTCGCTTTCTCCTTGTGATCTCCCGTTCACTTATCATCAATGGACTGACCCATGCTTAATCACTTTAGCCTTGTTCTTCATAAGTCGACCAGTATCTCTGTGAACACTTCATCAGTTCCTACTTTACTTGGAAAACACTACGATCCTGGTTGACCCCAAGATCGTTGTCTTCTGTTCATTTAATAGCTACTACACTTGTTAACTTTTCTTAGTCTGTTTCTTTGACTGAAGTCTTCTTCTGATCAACTTGTGGAAGACTTCATCTTGAATGGCTTCACAACTCAATCTGTTTGTTGATCGGGTTGGTGCTTAGATCTTCTGTTAGCTTGTATGCCATTCGTTGAGTGCTATCTAGTTTCCTTTAGGTGGAATGTATCTTTGCATCTCAAATCAGAGGCTTTATTACTTTGGATATTCTGTGAGTGCTCATTTATTGAGAATCGTGTTTGCTCTAAGATTTTACCTTGGCGTTGTGAGCACATCTATTGAACACTTAGTTTTGCACTCTACGATTCTGCCTTGGGTAGTGCAGACACTACGACTCCAAGATCAAATCTTGACACTCAACAATTTCTGTCTTTATGCTCGTTATCTTCATCTGATCTTGCTCAACTACGATCTCTGCCTCTGGATTGATCAGCAAACTCTACGACTCCGAGTGTAGTCTACGATTCTTGAATTGGCTTTAGTAGATGCTCGGTCGGCTCGTAGACAAGCTGTCTCTACGATTCTGAACCTGATATCCTCAGCAGGCTATAGCTCCGAGGATGTTCTTCTCGACACACTACGATCCTTCCTCGTCTCTCCTGGCAGTCTACGAACTCCGAGATCTACTATCTTGCAGACTACGATTTTGCCTTGATAGCTCTCGAGTCTTCCTCGACTCTCTGGCAGCATCACGATTTACAGTGCGGTGTTTCGACGATCAGACAAGCCTATCTATTACATTATAAGATCAACCTAACAAGCTAGATCTTTCTATATTTATAGTGCTTGTACATCATTTCTTTTTAAGGACTTTGCAAAGCTGTTTTGCTTATGTAGGATCAACCTAACATATTTGATCAATTCATTCTAAGTCCTTGTACATATATTCCTATTATCTATCAAAGGATGTTACAGCTTTTCTTAATGCAAGCATACTTGCATATTCATTCATTTATATCATAATCAAATCATACATAAATAGGAATATCATTCACATACTTATTCCTAACAAAATCAATATGGACTGTCGGTTGTGGTTTTAATAGTAATCAATATGAACCGTCCGTTCTAATATTAAATGAATCTGGACCGTTCATGAATTAGTTACTATTTATTCCATTATTCTATAAATAGAAGCTTAATTCTTCTTTCATTCTCACCAATTCACTGAGATTCACAAGAGACACTATAGAGAGAGAAACTATAGAGAGCAAGAAGAAGAGTATTCTGCTACTTCACTATTATAGTATCCAGCCTTCTACTAAGGTAAGGGGTATTATTTCTTTCGTATTCATAAGAAATACTATTTTTCGTATTCATCCTTTAATATGTTGGAATAACCTGTCTACACGGATTACGTACTGTATGGCAGGTGAAAATCCATTTGCAGTTTTGTATGTTATTTCTTTTCATATTCTTAAATCTAAACTTACTATGGTAAGTATTGCTTCTAGAATCCTTGAAATTAGTGGAACATCCTTGAGTTTTGCGCTTCATCCAGTATCGTTTCATTGAAATATTGATATGAAATTTCTTATTAAATATCAATATTTTCACTCGGGGTACTATTCACGGGTTACTATTCACCAGGTTACTATTCACTAGATTATTATTCACTCGGGTATTCGGGGCACTTTTCATGTTGGGGTACTATTCACGAGTTACTATTCATGGGTTATTATTCACTCAAATATTGTTCACTCGGGTATTCGAGACACTTTTCATGTCAGGGTACTATTCACGGAGTACTATTCCTAAAGTACTATTCACAGGGTACTATTTATGGGGTACTATTCACCAAAAAATTTATTCCTTTTCTGTCCAAATTATTTTTGATATATGGATATTATTATTGATTTTTACTCCACAAAACAGTATCATATTGACAATTTGGACATTATTGAATTATGTATAAATTAAATTATAAATCTTTAAAAATTTATCCTTTGCTTTCTTTTAATTGAATTCTTATATCATTGTCATCATCCTCATGCTTATATCATGATGAAAGTCATCTTTGGCTTACGTTCATAGATCGACTGTTGATTGGTATGATTATGACCAAGGATAATTCGGTATGATCATGACCATTGATGATTACACGAATATTCTTGGCCCGTAGTGCAGGAATAATTTGTGAACGTGATACTAATGAATATTCTTGGCCCGTAGTACAGGGATGATTCAATGATGTGATTATTTATTAAGTCGAGTCCCAACGATAAAGTTAATGATAAACTTTTTAAATCATAGAAGATAGTAGATATCATGCTCTACTTGACTCTTCTAATGGATTGCTTGTTCCGCTGCAGTTAAACTTGTTGTCTATTATATTCTATCAGTTTAACATTGTTGAAGGCTAATGATAACTTATTCTGCATTATCTTAGTTATAATATTTCTTACTGGGCTAGTTGAGCTCACCCTTTTATTTCCATTGTTCTCTTCAGGAAATGAGAACATAGCCGAAACTAGTCGGGGAATGGAGTGATGGTCTGAGATGGTGTTATAGTAGTCCTCGCTATTCTATAAAATAGTGTGACAATAAATGTAATGAGGACTCCATTTGAGTTTGGATATTGTCTAGAAGACAATATTCGTGTAAAAACTCTCAGCTCATGTTGTATAATTAAGTTTGTATTTGTATTCAGTGCCATGAATTTGGCGACCCAAGATGAGTGATGTATACCTATTTTGGGGGCATCACAAAACAGCACATAAATAAATACAATACTACAATCACTTTGACAACCCGAGAATTTAGAAATTTTTTAAAAATCATAATTAATTGATTTAAAGTTCAATATTAGAACCTAGACAGAAAATAAGTGTATGCGTTTGATATTTTTGGGAAGGAATTTTGAGGAATTCAAAATTTGTGAAGGATTTTGGTGAATTATTCAGGATTAAGTGTATATGTGAATATGTTCTGTGTATATGGTCATTTATGTGTTCATAATGTGGTTAAGGGTCAAGGTTTGACCAGATAAATTTTATCCGTGTCAAACCCTAGGTATATATTAAGAACGACAGCGTTCAGTTAGAAAACCCTAGCAATGGATAAGAAACCCTAGAAACCGATTCTGAAACCCTAATTTCGGTTCTGGGAATTCAAAACCCTAATTTAGAAATTGAAAACCCTAGTTTGGGAATTTAAATGCTATGTATAAGGTTTAAACGTCATTAATTATAATTTATTAGGGAAAACCCTAATGAATTACTTGAAACCCTAATTGATTATTAGAAAACCCTAATACCATATCTGGAAACTCTAATTTCAGATTCTGGGAATTTGAAACCCTAATCTGGGAACTTAAAGGATAATTATAAGGCTTAAGTGCTATTAATTATAATATTAATTAGGGTAAAGCTTAATTAATTAGCAAACCCTAATTAAAAATTTTTAAACCCTAAGTGTTTAGTTAGAAACCCTAATGTACAATTGTGAACTTAATTGCTAAATTAGCAATTTTAATTAGGAAATATTAATCCTAATTAGCAATTTCAGCCACCTTGCACCAACTAGATACATGCATCAAGAAATATAAAAGATTAAAGTTCACTTGACTTTCTCAAAATAGCCAAGACCTTTTCTCTCTCCAAAATTCATGAATGAGAGTGAGAGTGGGTGAGAAATAAAGCAATTATCGGCTTTTAGATTTACAAGATCAGATTATAAGGATCAGATTCGAGATCAAGCATTAGAAAGGTATAAAAACCCTAAAACTTTTAGATCTTCAAGATTGTAGTTAATGTTGTTGTTTGTTGGTTAAATATGTGTTACATGGTGTCACATAGTGATCTGGGCTGTTGGATCATGGATCCATATCATGTAAATGTACAAAAATTAAGTTTTTAGAAACTATTCTTGGACCTTCATGAGTTGTCTGACAAGCAAATGTCAGGGACTCTAGATTCTTCTGTGTTACTGATTTTTGATGTTTTAAAGTTGTAATTTGTAGCTTGTCATGTGGTCTTTGATCTGGAAGTGGAATCAAAGCTATTCCATTTACAGATTTCAAGATATTCATGGTCAAAGAGGGTTGACCGTTCACGAAGACTGAGTTTCTGGGCAACCCAGAAACCCAGATCTTGACTGAAAGCGTTTTTTGCGGGCCTTAATCTTGCTTGTGGGTTATGTTTTTGGTAGTGTTGTTGGTCGGATATTGTAGGCTGGTATGTGAACTACACATATAAGTCATTAGACCACCTAGAACCATTACAGGATCAAAGATAATTAAGGTCAAATGTGAGTTGACCACCAGCCTGGGGACGAAATCTGGGAAACCCAGATTTCTCAAAAACAGCCCCTGACCCCTACTTTGACCTGCCATTATATGTCATATGTTATGTTGTTGTTATGATCTTATGTTATAGAAATGGACTATGTCATGTTCTTTGCACGATCGAACCAATATATCACACAAACCAAGCTGGGAAAGCAAAGATCTAAAGGCTCAAAGTAGCTACCTCAATTCTGGGAAACCCAGAAACTTAAGAACAGGGTCTGAGAACGATTTGGAGAGTTTAGATCTCTCTGATTTGTTGTTCAATGGCCAGGATATTTGATTGTAGTTATAGTATTACACTTATACTACATGTTAAACAACATTAGCAGTCCAGAAAACCTTATGATCACAGATCTATCTATGGTCAAACCAAACCCCTTAGTCACTGACAAGAATTCTGGGTTTCCTCAAGAACAGCTCAAGAACACCTATACCGACGGTCTGTCGCTATAGGGCCATTTAGTGACACTTATTTTTTAAAAATTAATTAATTTAATAAATAATTAGAAAAAAATAGTTTTAAATTATTAAAAATACATAATAAATTATGAAAAATTATTTTCAAGCACGAAAATTAATTTTTTAATTATTTAGAGTATATTTCATAAATATTTAATTTTTTAAAATATAAAGGTATTTAATTTATTTAATTATAATATTAAATAAATTATTTTTAAAATAATTTTAATACTTGAAAAATTATTTTATGGCTTTAGAAAATATTTTAAGTTATTTTTGATAACTTTTGATATTTTGTGTTGAATTTCATTAATAAATTTATATTAATGGTGATTATTTATTTAATGAATATATTATATAAATTATGGAAAATTAGAATTTATGCTTTACAAATCATATAAAAATGATTTAAGGGTTAGAAAAATATTTTGAGTTATAAAATATAACTTTATAAAATATAAATTTTGATATTTTGCCATAAAATATTAATATTTTAATATTAATAGCAATTATCGATAATAAATTTAACTATTTAAAATCATATAAATATGATTTTAAGGTATTAAAAATACTTTGAGATATTATAAATATATTATAATATTTTGGCATGTATTTTATTAATATTTAATATTAAATAAATATTAATGATAATAGAATAATGTGGTATTTATATTATATAAATACGATATAAATGATCAAAAAATAGTGATAAATGGTAATATTATCTGAAAATTATTACAAGCCTACGAAAATTATTTTGATTGATAATAAATTATCTAAGATATCTATGAACTAGTTTAGACCGAGTCTTAGTGATTTTAGACTCGAGATTAGTCCGACTAGACTGTCGGGATGTCAGATTTATGTCGGGTTCAAGTCAGACTGAAATAGTTTGACCTGATACTAAGTTTATGTGTATTGTAGACTAATAGGGTTATGTGTTATGTGTTTAGATTATTCTATGATTATATATATATATATATATATATATATATAGTATTATATTGTGATGAAATTATTCTAATTTGTATATCGATATTATTTATATATTAGGTCTTCAGTCAAAGCTTATTAAATTGCGTAACAGTAATCAACCGGACAGTCAAGTTTTTATTAACTCTACTTAGTATGTCAGATAGAATAATGAATTGTGTATAAGTTAAGGTTACTCGACCTTGGGGAATAGTGTATAAAGTTTAATTTTATAAACAATTTATGTTTATATCTTCCGCAATAGTTATAGAATGATTGTACTGAGATCCGCGTGGTGATTTGGGACGGATTTGGGGTTGTCATAGTTGGTATCAAAGCTGTTAGTTATGAACCTTAGGTAGGAATACCTGAGACCAATAACCGCAGTGATTAGGATAAGATCTAACTCACATAGAGTTAGTTGGTCAGTAAGATTCAAAGATGAATCTCGGCGAGTTGTAAAGATACAGAGTTCCCTAACTCTGATAATAAAGTTAAACTGTAGTGGTGAATAGATAGAGTCTAAAAGACTAAAAATACAGGGATAAGAGATCGTAAAATAAAATAATCAAGATATAGAAATGAATCATAATATATACGATAAGATCACCCCGTGATCTGATAAGGTAATAGCAGGTAGAAGAATCAAGTAAATGATTGAAAGGTTTACAGCAAAGATTGTTGTGTGT
Organism: Panax ginseng; assembly: GCA_020205605.1. NCBI lineage: Eukaryota > Viridiplantae > Streptophyta > Magnoliopsida > Apiales > Araliaceae > Panax > Panax ginseng. The sequence continues at coordinate 115,649,469 of CM035133.1, read as the reverse complement.
CAGTTGTACTATGAATTGGTACAGATTCAGGAAAGGATTATGAATACGAGTTGAATGAAATTCGTATTGAGAAGGAAGTTAAGATTAGGTGGGGATTTTAATTGAGGACTCGTGTCAGCAGCTGAGTTGTATGATTCCTTGTATGGGCGGGGAATTGTACGTGGTGTAACAACCACTTAATTTTTGACACTGATAATCATTGAAATGTTTGTGTCGCGTTATTTGCTATATGCATGTTAAGAGGGTGATTCCTTTCTCATGTATATAACAGATAGATAGGTTATAGGTAGAGAATATAAGGTTAAGTATGAGTTCTTAAAACTCATACTTATGTTATGTTCGTGACTCATGGTTATATGAAATGTTTATGAAACCCGCAACGAATGGACGCCAAAGGTCTGACTAGGGTAAGTTCTTAAACTCATATGATTGTGAAAAGTTCCCGAACTCATGAGTGTGGTTTGACGAACTGGGAATAGTCATGTATGAATGGAGTATTGAGGATAATAGGAATAGATAGACTGTTTAAGCAACTGATCATTAGCGAAGACATAAAATTTTCAAAACTCCTAGCTATGCTAGACTTCGAAATTTTGACATTAAGCTAAATACGCACTATGTGCTTCTGAATATATATATATATATATATATATATATATATATATATATATAGACTCGTAATCATTTTTGAAACGGTTTAAAGTATAGTCTATGCTACTTATTTTGGCCTTAGATTTAAATGATTTGAAATATCAAAATATATTTTTATTTATCACTTATATACCATGTAACTTTCAAAAGAGATGATAAAAAGTTGATAGAGTTCTAAACGCATGAATACTTAGTGTGAATTCGATCTAAAAATCATTATTCCACTATTGTATGATGTGTTATGACAAAGTTATACAATGACGACATTCTCAAATGGACTATTAATACAGTACGGCATCATGATGTCATTCTCAAAAATATTTTCAAAAATTTTAATTTGCCAACGGTGTTTGGCTACACCTAAATAATTCGATTGAATTGAATTATTGATGTGAGTCTATGCTATTCGATTCAGCTAGACTAATGTTTATTAAAACTCTAAGTGTTCATTGAAAGAAATTTCCCAAACCAAATTGTTTTGTTGTGGAATCTAATAAGACTGAGGTACAATTTTGTGCCTATGGCAGTGACGAGAAACAAATAAAATCAGTACTTGGCCAGTACAGGGCATAACGGGCTAATCACCCACTATGTCCGTAAGTTATGACGGTTTGCGGATGAATTTCCATAAAAACTTTGCGAAAATGATAGACAATAGTGTATATGACTCCTTAGCAAAATTTGAAAATTTTTACTCTGGTGAGTGGTTTATTGGGTAGCATGTAATGATGTGTATGAATGGTGTAAGCAGTATGGTGTAAGGTGTAAGGCTAATTTCAAGGATGAAATTCTAAGAAGAAGGGGTGAATGTGACAACCCGAGAATTTAGAAAATTTTTAAAAATTATAATTAATTAATTTAAGGTTCAATATTAGAACCTAGATAGAAAATAAGTGTATGCGTTTGATATTTTTGGGAAGAAATTTTGAGGATTTCAAAATTTTTTGAAGGATTTAGGTGAATTATTCAGGATTAAGTGTATACGTGAATATGTTCTGTGTATATGGTCATTTATGTGTTCAGAATGTGGTTAAGGGTCAAGGTTTGACCAGATAAATTTTATCCGTGTTAAACCCTAGGTATATATTAAGAATGTCAACGTTCAGTTAGAAAACCCTAGCAATGGATAAGAAACCCTAGAAACCGGTTCTAAAACCCTAATTTTGGTTCCAGGAATTCAAAACCCTAAGTCGGAAATTGAAAACCCTAGTTTGGGAATTTAAATGCCATGCATAAGGTTTAAACGTCATTAATTATAATTTATTAGGGAAAACCCTAATGAATTGATTGAAACCCTAATTGATTGTTAGAAAACCATAATACCAGATCTGAAAACTCTAATAGCAAACCCTAATTAAAAAATTTTAAACCCTAAGTGGTCAGTCAGAAACCCTAATGTGCAATTGTGAACATAATTGCTAAATTAGCAATTTTAATTAGGAAATATTAATCCTAATTAGGAAACTTGAATTATGATTGGGAAATCTAAGTATAATTAGAGAATCCTAATTATAATTTGAAAAAAAATTAATTTTTCCATTTTTAAAACCTAATTTAGAAATCCTAAATTTGATTTTTGTAAACCTTAGCTTTTAACCCTAAGGGTTAAACCCTAAGGGTTTGATCAAATGAGAACTTTGCCATTAAATTTGTTTGCAAAAAGACTATTTTGCCCTTGTTGTATTTTTTTTAATAAGTTAGTGTGTAGGTTTTGACTTTAGGTGAGTTGTTTACCAAACCCTAGCCTTAGCATTTGCCTTATATCTTCCAAATCTCAGCAATTTCAGCCACCTTGTACCAACTAGATACATGCATCAAGAAATATAAAAGATTAAAGTTCACTTGACTTTCTCAAAATAGCCAAGACCTTTTCTCTCTCCAAAATTCGTGTATGAGAGTGAGAGTGGGTGATAAATAAAGCAATTATCATCTTTTAGATTTACAAGATCAGATTATAAGGATCAGATTCAAGATCAAGCATTAGAAAGGTATAAAAACCCTAAAATTTTTAGATCTTCAAGATTGTATTTAATGTTGTTGTTTGTTGATTAAATATGTGTTAGATGGCATCACATAGTGATCTGGGCTGTTGGATCATGGATCCATATCATGTAAATGTACAAAAATTAAGTTTTTAGAAACTGTTCTTGGACCTTCATGAGTTGTCTGACAAGCAAATGTCAGGGACTCTAGATTCTTTTGTATTACTGATTTTTGATGTTTTAAAGTTGTAATTTGTAGCTTGTCATGTGGTCTTTGATCTGGAAGTGGAATCAAAGCTATTCCATTTACAAATTTCAAGATATTCATGGTCAAAGAGGGTTGACCGTTCACGAAGACTAAGTTTCTGGGCAACCCAGAAACCCAGATCTTGACTGACAACGTTTTCTGCAGGCCTTAATCTTGCTTGTGGGTTATGTTTTTGGTAGTGTTGTCGGTCGGATATTATAGGCTGGTATGTGAACTACACATACAAGTCATTATAACACCTAGAACCATTACAGGATCAAAGATAATTAAGGTCAAATGTGAGTTGACCACCAGCCTGGGGACGAAATCTGGGAAACCCAGATTTCTCAAAAACAGCCCCTGACCCCTACTTTGACCTGCCATTATATGTCATATGTTATGTTGTTGTTATGATCTTATGTTATAGAAATTGACTCTGTCATGTTCTTTGCACGATCAAACCATTATATCACACAAACCAAGCTGGGAAAGCAAAGATCTAAAGGCTCAAAGTAGCTACCTCGATTCTGGGAAACCCAAAAACTTAAGAACAGGGTCTGACAATGATTTGGAGAGCTTAGATCTCTCTGATCTGTTGTTGAATGACCAGGAAATTTGATTGTAGTTATAGTATTACACTTATACTACATGTTTAACAACATTAGCAGTCCAGAAAACCTTATGATCACAGATCTGTCTATGGTCAAACCAAGCCCCTTAGTCACTGACAAGAATTCTGGGTTTCCTCAAGAACACCTATAGCGACGATTCTATCGCTATAGGGCCCTTTAGTGACACTTATTTTTTAAAAATTAATTATTTTAATAAATAATTAGAAAAAATAGTTTTAAATTATTAAAAATACATAATAAATTATGAAAAATTATTTTAAAGGCTGAAAATTAGTTTTTAATTATTTAGAGTATATTTCATAAATATTTAATATTTTTGAAATATAAAGGTATTTAATTTATTTAATTATAATATTAAATAATTGTTTTAAAATAATTTTAATACTTGAAAAATCAAGAAAAATTATTTTATGGTGTTAGAAAATATTTGAAGTTATTTTGATAACTTTTGATATTTTGGAATGAATTTCATTAATAAATTTATATTAATGGTGATTAATTTATTTAATGAATGTATTAGATAAATTATGGAAAATTAGAATTTATGTTTTACAAATCATATAAAAATGATTTAAAGGTTAGAAAAATATTTTGAATTATAAAATATAACTTTTGATATTTTGTCATAAAATATTAATAGCAATTATCGGATAATAAATTTAATCTGTTTAAAAATCATATAAATATGATTTTAAGGTATTAAAAATACTTTGAGATATTATAAATATATTATAATATTTTGGCATGTATATCATTAATATTTAATATTAAATAAATATTAATGATAATAGAATAATGTGGTATTTATATTATATAAATACAATATAAATGATTGAAAAATTATGATAAATGGTAATAATTATCTGAAAATTATTACAAGCCTATGAAAATTATTTTGACTGATAATAAATTATCTAAGATATCTGTGAACTAGTTTAGACCGAGTCTTAGTGATTTTAGACTCGAGATTAGTCCGACTAGATCGTCGGGATGTCAGATTTGTGTCGGGTTCAAGTCAGACTGAAATAGTTTGACCTAATACTAAGTCTTATGTGTATTGTAGACTGATAGGGTTATGTGTTATGTGTTTAGGTTATTTTATGATTATATATATAATAGTATTATATTGTGATGATATTATTCTAATTTGTATATCGATATTATTTATATATTAGGTCTATAGTTAAAGCTTATTAAATTGCGTAACAGTAATCAACCGGACAGGCAAGTTTTTCTTAACTCTACTTAGAATTGTTTCATTCAGATATGCTTATGGTTAATCATTGCTGATTTCCATGTCTAAGAATTGTAGAATTGTACTCTGTACATATTGCATGTATAAGTTAGGTATGAAAGGCTGATCACCTTCATTACCATTCGATCCAGATATATTTGTTCATGTTCAATACTTGTTCAGTCAAAAGTTTGTTCGTGCTAATTTACAACTATATTGTTGAATTATAGCTAGCTTATTATTCAAATTCTTTCAATCATGATATATCCTTAAATAAATTTAAACTTGCTGGGCAACCTTCATGCTCACCCTTGCTATATCATGATAAACATTGTAGATTAAGGCGAATACGTCGGATACAAGGAAAGGTTAAAGACAGTTCCAACTTTAAGTTTATGTGTGCGGCTTAATTTGTAACACCATAGTATGATAATATCTTTGTATGTCAGATAGAATAATGAATTGTGTATAAGTTAAGGTTACTCGACCTTGGGGAATAGTGTATAAAGTTTAATTTTATAAACAATTTATGTTTATATCTTCCGCAATAGTTATAGAATGATTGTACCAGATCCGTGGTGATTTGGGACCCGGATTTGGGGTTGTCATAGTTGGTATCAAAGCTGTTAGTTATGAACCTTAGGTAGGAATACCTGAGACCAATAACCGCAGTGATTAGGATAAGATCTAACTCACATAGAGTTAATTGGTCAGTAAGATTCAAAGATGAATCTCGGCGAGTTGTAAAGATACAGAGTTCCCTAACTCTGATAATAAAGTTAAACTGTAGTGGTGTATAGATAGAGTCTAAAAGACTAAAAATACAGGGATAAGAGATCGTAAAATAAAATAATCAAGATATAGAAATGAATCATAATATATACGATAAGATCACCCCGTGATCTGATAAGGTAATAGCAGGTAGAAGAATCAAGCAAATGATTGAAAAGTTTACAGCAAAGATTGTTGTGTGTCAGTTGTACTATGAATTGGTACAGATTCAGGAAAGGATTATGAATATGAGTTGAATGAAATTTGTATTGAGAAGGAAGTTAAGATTAGGTGGGGATTTTAATTGAGGACTCGTGTCAGCAGCTGAGTTGTATGATTCCTTGTATGAGCGAGGAATTGTACGTGGTGTAACAACCACTTAATTTTTGGCACTGATAATCATTGAAATGTTTGTGTCGCGTTATTTGCTATATGCATGTTAAGAGGGTGATTCCTTTCTCATGCATATAACAGATAGATAGGTTATAGGTAGAGAATATAAGGTTAAGTATGAGTTCTTAAAACTCATACTTATGTTATGTTCGTGACTCATGGTTATATGAAATGTTTATGAAACCCGCAACGAATGGACGCCAAAGGTCTGACTAGGGTAAGTTCTTAAACCCATATGATTGTGAAAAGTTCCTGAACTCATGAGTGTGGTTTGACGAACTGGGAATAGTCATGTATGAATGGAGTATTGAGGATAATAGGAATAGATAGACTGTTTAAGCAACTGATCATTAGCGAAGACATAAAATTTTCAAAACTCCTAGCTATGCTAGACTTTGAAATTTTGAAACGGTTTAAAGTATAGTCTATGCTACTTATTTCGGCTAGACGCAAATGATTTGAAATATCAAAATATATTTTTATTTATCACTTATATACAATGTAACCTGGTGCAGAGATGATAAAAAGTTGATAGAGTTCTAAACGCATGAATACTTAGTGTGAATTCGATCTAAAAATCATTATTCCACTATTGTATGATGTGTTATGACAAAGTCATACAATGACGGCATTCTCAAATGGACTATTAATACAGTACGGCATCATGATGTCATTCTCAAAAATATTTTCAAAAATTTTAATTTGCCAACGGGGTTTGGCTACACCTAAATAATTCGATTGAATTGAATTATTGATGTGAGTCTATGCTATTCGATTCAGCTAGACTAATGTTTATTAAAACTCTAAGTGTTCATTGAAAGAAATTGCCCAAACCAAATTGTTTTGTTGTGGAATCTAATAAGACTGAGGTACAATTTTGTGCCTATGGCAGTGACGAGAAACAGATAAAATCAGTACTTGGCCAGTACAGGGCATAATGGGCTAATCACCCACTATGTCCGTAAGTTATGACGTTTTGCGGATGAATTTCCATAAAACCTTTGCGAAAATGATAGACAATAGTGTATATGACTCGTTAGCAAAATTTGAAAATTTTTACTCTTGTGAGTGGTGTATTGGGTAGCATGTAATGATGTGTATGAATGGTGTAAGCAGTATGGTGTAAGGTGTAAGGCTAATTTCAAGGATGAAATTCTAAGAAGAAGGGGTGAATGTGACAACCCGAGAATTTAGAAAATTTTTAAAAATCATAATTAATTAATTTAAGGTTCAATATTAGAACCTGCATGTAAAAATAAGTGTATGCGTTTGATATTTTTGGGAAGAAATTTTGAGGATTTCAAAATTTTTTGAAGGATTTAGGTGAATTATTCAGGATTAAGTGTATACGTGAATATGTTCGTGTATATGGTCATTTATGTGTTCGTAATGTGGTTAAGGGTCAAGGTTTGACCGGATAAATTTTATCCGTGTTAAACCCTAGGTTTATATTAAAACGCCAACGCTGGGTTAGAAAACCCTAGCAATGGATAAGAAACCCTAGAAACCGGTTCTAAAACCCTAATTTTGGTTCTGGGAATTCAAAACCCTAATTCAGAAATTGAAAACCCTAGTTTGGGAATTGTACGTGGTGTAACAACCACTTAGATTTTGGCACTGGTAATCATTAAAAAGTTTGTGTCGAGTTATTTGCTATATGCATGTTAAGAGGGTGATTCCTTTCTCATGTATATAACAGATAGATAGGTTATAGGTAGAGAATATAAGGTTAAGTATGAGTTCTTAAAACTCATACTTATGTTATGTTCGTGACTCATGGTTATATGAAATGTTTATGAAACCCTCAGCGAATGGACGCCAAAGGTCTGACTAGGGTAAGTTCTTAAACTCATATGATTGTGGAAAGTTCCTGAACTCATGAGTGTGGTTTGACAAACTGGGACTAGTCATGTATGAATGGAGTATTGAGGATTATAGGAATAGATAGACTGTTTAAGCAACTGATCATTAGTGAAGACATAAGTTTTCCAAAACTCCTAGCTATGCTACGCACTATGTGCTTTTGAATATATATATATATATATATATATATATATATATATATATATATATATATATATATATATATATATATATAGACTCGTAATCATTTTTGAAGCGGTTTAAAGTATAGTCTATGCTATGCTATTTATTTTGGCTAGACCTTAAATGATTTGAAATATCAAAATATATTTTTATTTATCACTTATGTACCATGTAACCTGGTTCAGAGATGATAAAAAGTTGAAAGACTTCTAAACGCATGAATACTTAGTGTGAATTCGATCTAAAAATCATTATTCCACTATTGTATGATGTGTTATGACAAAGTCATACAATGACGGCATTCTCAAAGCAATTTGTTAATACAAAGATGCGGCATCATGATGTCATTCTCAAAAATATTTTCAAAAATTTTAATTTGCCAACGGGGGTTTGGCTACACCTAAATAATTCGATTGAATTGAATTATTTATGTGAGTCTATGCTATTCGATTCACCTAGACTAATGTTTATTAAAACTCTAAGTGTTCATTGAAAGAAATTTTCCCAACCAAATTTGTGACGCCCCCAAAATAGGTATACATCACCCATCTCGAGTCACCAAATACATGGTACAAAATTCAAATACAACTTAATTATACAACAGTCGTGTAAAATACGAAAAAATATAATCTAAGAGTTTTAATAAGAATATTGTCATCTAGATAATATCCACACTCAATGGAGTCCTCATTACATTTATTGTCACACTATTTAACAGAATAGTGAGGACAACTAATGTTATCATCTGGATCGTCACTCCATTCTCCGACTAGTCCCGACTACGTTCTCATTTCCTGAGGAGAACAGTGAAAGAAAGGGTGAGCTCAACTAACCCAGTAAGAAATATTATGACTAAGATAATGCGAATAAATTATCATTAGCCTTCAACAATGTTAAACCGATAAAATACAATAGACATCAAGTTTAATCTGCGCAATGAATAAGCAATCCATTAGAAGAGTCAAGTAGAGCATGATATCTACTATCTTCTATGATTTAAAATGTTTTCATCAATTTTTATCACGAGACTCAAATTTTAATAAATAAACCACATCATCGAGTCATCCCTGCACTATGGGCCAAGGATATTCATTAAATCATCAATGGTCTTGACTATATCGAATAATCCTCGGTCATAATCATACCAAAAATCATTCCATCAATGCACTACAAAGAGCATCGAGGACTTTTACCACATCATTTATAACATTATGTGTCATGATTATACCGAATAATCCCTGGTCATAATCATACCAAGACCATCTATGCATGTAAGCCAAAGATGACTTTCATCACAATATAAGCATGAGGATGATGACAATGGCTTAATAATTCAATAAAACAAGTTCAAGAATAAATTTTAAAGATTTATAAGTTAATTTATCTTGAAATCAATTACGTCCAAATTGTTAACATGATACTACTTTGGGGAGTAAAATTCAAGAATGCTCAGAAGAATATTTCCATGAAAAGATACCGGATGAAGCGCAAATATCCAGGATATTCTACTAATTTAATGGAGTATAGAAGCTAAAACTTTAACCAAATGAGTATCATAGAATATATGAAACTGCAAATGGATTTTCACCCGCCATACGGTAATCCACGTAGACAGATCATTTCCACAATTTAATAACGAATGAATATGAAGGATCATTCACCATGTATGTGATAATCCACATAGACAGGTTATTCCAACAGAATAATAAAGAATGGAACCAGGTCTAGTGTAATCCGCACAAACAAGATATTCCAATAGAATAATAAAGAATTGAATAATAGAAGAATTCACCATGCATGCGATAGATCAAGACAGTAAAAGTTATTCCAATGTAATAATAAAGAATGGAACTGTGTCCAGCGTAATCCGCATGCACAAAGATATTCCAACAGAATAATAAAGAATGGAATAACAAAGAATTTCACCATGTATGCCAGATTGCATGCATGAAAAGTTATTCCAACATAATAATGAAGAATGGAATAATGTAAGCTCTCTTCATGAATCTGAAAGAAATAATACCCCTTACCTTAGAAAAAAGCTGGATCTTTGGAGTAGAGAGGTAGCAGATTTCTTCTTCTTTCTCTCTATAATTTCTCTCTATAATAATTGCTCTATAGCTTTAGTGAATTAGTGAGAAATGAAGGAAGAATGAGCTTCTATTTATAGGAAAATATAGTTTCGATAATTGCACGTTTTGGGGCTCAAATATTATAAGACAATACCTTCAACTTTTCTTTTATTTTTAATTTAGTCCTGCAAGTATTATCAAACTTGCACCACCTCCCCTAATAGTAAATAATGTGAATCAATAGTTCAATCATGTGAATCAATAGTTATAATCATGTGAAAATACGAATTACAGTATAGTACCTCCATCTATACCTCCATTTTTAACTTAGTCATGCAAGTATTATCAATCTTGCACCAACTCCCCTAATAGTACAAGAATGTGAATCAATAGTACACACATGTGAACAAATAGTTATAATCATGTGAATTAATAGCAATTAATTTCTCATTTATCCAGGTAAATTATCTGACCGGTCAAGATAACTTCCAGACATCAATTAATATCGAAATAAATGTTGATTTCCACTAACACTAATAATTTCAACACAATGGAACTATCAATTTCATCTTTAATCAACACGAACTTATTCATTATTAATATTATAACTCACAATATTTAACAACCAGGTCATTCTCAGGAAAGAGGGGGCTTTCCGATAAGGATTTCTCCCTATTGGCACGCAATTAGATGACCAAGCCTCTCCTTGACAAAACTTCTAGACATTGTAAATATTGTAATTTAATAATATGAATAACTTTGTCGTCTCAATTATTGATTTAATAATATATCATATTATGCAGATGATACTGTGACAATAATCGAATCAATAATATGAGAGATATGATGCAAAGAATTATCGTAGAAATAATTGAGTATAATCGAGTGACTTTTCACGTAAGCATCAATAATCAATACCATGTGCTACTATGCAACCACGCCAGACATCGTACTTTTACTAATGGGTAGTTCAACGGTTTAACAGTAAAACTTCGCCGTTATTTTTATAAAAGATAATTATGTCGTTTTCTTAACTACAACAATACTTCCGTTGTGGGGTCCACCAATGATTGTCTTCATCGCATACGAATATTCCCCACCAATTGAATATTATATAACCACTTGCTTACTTTTGCAAAATTTGTAAATATTACCCACAACTATAACATTATATTAAATCCACACCATAATATTCAAAAATATATTTCGAGAAAATTATTCTTTATTCATAAAAGTTGAGGTCTTACAACCTCCCCTTCTTATGAAATTTCATCCTCGAAATTAGGGTGCGTACCTGGTATGTCGAAGAGGTGAGGATACCTTGATTTCATCTCAGATTCTAACTCCTAGGTCATTTCCTCCACATCGTGGTTTCTCCACAAAACTTTGACTTGAGGTATAACTTTAGAGCGTAGAATATGATCCTTCTTATCCAAGATTTTAACAGGTACCTCTTCGTACGTTAAATCTTCCTTTATCTCGTCTGGTTCTAATTCAATAATGTGGTTCGGGTCTTTCACATATTTACATAACATAGATATGTGAAAAATGTTATGAACACGAGACATACTTGGCGGTAAGGCGAGTCTATAGGCCATAGTTCCTACTCGTTTGAGGATTATAAATGGGCCAATGAATCGAGGATTGAGCTTTCCTCTCTTTCCAAATCTTGTAACTCCTTTCCATGGAGCAACACGTAACAACACATGATCTCCAATATTGAATTTCACGTCCTTTCGATGAAGATCAACACAACTCTTTTGTCGATCTTGTGAGGTTTTTATACGTTGTCGGATCGTTTGAATCTTTTCCGTTGTCATATATACCAAATCCAGTCCCAACAACGTTGCTTCACCCAGCTCATCCCAACATACTGGAGAACGACACTTTCTTCAATACAATGCCTCAAATGGAGCCATGCCAATACTTGCTTGATAACTGTTGTTATAGAAAAACTCCACCAATGGTAAGAACTTGTCCCAACTTCCCTTAAAGTCAAGGACACAAAGTCTTAATAAATCTTCAAGAGTTTGAATAGTCCTTTCTGACTGCCCATCCATTTGAGGATGATATACCGAACTAAATCATAAATCCGTGCCCATAGCTTTTTGCAAACTAACCCAAAATCTTGAAGTGAATCTTGGGTCTCGATCAGAAACTATGGATACTGGCATACCATGCAATCTTAAAATCTCGTTTATGTACATACTAGCAAGACGCTCAAGTGTAAAAGTTTCTCGTATCGGTAAGAAATGAGCAGACTAGGTCAATCTATCAACAATGACCCAAATCGCATCTATGCCTTGAGAAACCTTGGGAAGACCAGTAATGAAATCCATGGTAATGTGCTCCCACTTCCATTCTGGAATTTCAAGTGGTTGTAATGGACCTTTTGGCACTTAATGTTCCGCCTTGACTCGTTGACAAGTTAGACACCTTGAGATAAACCCCGCTATCTCTCTCTTCATATTGCTCCACCAAAATGTATGTCGAAGATCACGATACATTTTGGTACTCCCAGGATGGATTGCAAACGGTGTGTTGTACGCCTCCATCATGATTTTATACTTCAAGGCAGAATCGTTAGGAACACAAAGTCTGGAGTTGACTCGAAGTATTCCTTCTTCATCGATTCTTGCTTCCGGAATAGCACCTTCTTGCACTTTCTTCTCCATACGCATCAACTCCAGGTCTGTAGTTTGAGCAGCTTTAACTTTATTGATTAAAGTCGGTTCCACTCGTATATTCGCCATCATCACATGGGTCCCTGGAGTCTTTAACTCTATTTCCATCCTTTCCAAGTCATACAAAATGGGTCTTTGCATTGACAATATTGCACTCGTATCCGCATATGATCTTCTACTCAATGCGTCAGCTACTATGTTCGCTTTTCTAGGATGGTATTGGATGGTATGATCATAATCTTTCAACAACTCAAGCCATCGTCGTTGCCGTGTGACGCCCCTAAAATAGGTATGCATCACCTCTTATGAGTCGCCAAATACATGGTACAGAATACAAATACAATCTTAAATATACAACATGAGCTGTGAGTTTTAATACAAATATTGTCTTCTAGACAGTATTAAAACTCAAAATAAGTCCTCAATACATTTATTAACACACTATTTCATAGAATAGTGAGGACTACTAATGCTATCATCTGGACCGTCACTTCTTTCCCCGACTAGTCCCTGTTACGTTCTCATTTCCTAAAGAGAACAATGAAAGTAAAAGGGTGAGCTCAACTAGCCCAGTAAGAAATATTATGACTAAGATAATTCAGAATAAATTATCATTAGCCTTCAACAATGTTAAACTGATAAAATACAATAGACATCAAGTTTAACTGCAGCGGAACAAGCAATCCATTAAAAGAGTCAAGTAGAGAATAAAATCTACTATCTTCTATGATATAAAAGGTTTTTCATCACTTTTATCACTGAGACTCGGCTTAATAAATCATCCACATCATCCCTGCACTACGACCAAAGATATTCATTAGTATCACAACCACAAATTATCCATGCACTACGGGCCAAGGATATTCGTGTATTCTTCAATGGTTATGATCATGCCAACAACTGTCCATCAATGCACTACGGGCCAATGATGACTTTTACCACATCATTTGTAACATTACGGTCATGATTATACCGGATAATCCCTGATCATAATCATACCAAGTCCATCTATGCACTACAGGCCACAAATGACTTTCAACATAATATAAACATGAGAATGATGACAATGATATAAGAATTCAATAAAATAAGTTTAAGAATTAATTTATCCAGGAACTAATAACGTCCAAATTGTCAACATGATACTTCTTTGTAGAGTAAAATTCAAGAATGCTCAAAAGAATATTTCCATGAAAAGATACTGGATGAAGCGCAAATATTAAGGATATTCCACTAATTTCATGAAGTATAGAAGTCAAAAATTTAACCAACTGAGTATAATAAAGAATGGAATAACAAAAGAAATCACCAGGCATGCGATAGACCTCACAGACAGGTTATTCAAACAGAATAATAAATAATGGAACCAGTCATGCGAAACGCATGCATGGGATATTCCAATGAGTAATACATAATGGAACCGGTCATGCGTAAATGCACGCACGAGGATATTCCAATGAATAATAAACAACGGAACCAGGTCATGCGTAAACGCACAGATAGGATGTTCCAACAGAATAATAAATAACGGAACCAGGTCATGCGTAACGCACAGACAAGATGTTCCAACAGAATAATAAAGAATGGAATAACAGAAAAAATTCACCATGTATGCGGTATTTCGCATAAATAGGTTATTCCAACATAATAATAAAGAATGGAATAACAGAAGAATTTCACCAAGTATGCGGTACTTCGTATAGACAGGTTATTCCAACATAATAACAAAGAATGGAATAACAAAAGTTCTCTTCATGAAGACGAAAGAAAGAAATAATACCCCTTACCGTAAAAGAAGAGTATTCCGACTGGTAGGGCGAGGATATTCTTGAAGAAAACTTGCACTACGCTCAAAGCTTCTTAAAACTCTAAAGAAATACGCTCAAGATTATAGAAGAATTCTCTGAACTTCTGGTGTGGTTTTCAATTCTAACTAAGCATCCTATTTATAGGAAAATAGAAAGGATACTATGCTGCACTATGCAATAAAATATAATATATTCTATTTATAATCAAATAAAACAAAACTTTATAAAAAGTATTCTATTTTATATAAAAAGATTTTACTATGCAAACACTATACAAGCACTATGCAAACATTATGTATAATAAAATATAGTATATTCTAATTATTATCTAATAAAATTAATAACTTTATAAAAGTATTCTATTTTATATAAAAAGATTTTACTATGCAAAATACTATGCATAATAAAATATAATATATTCTAATTATTGTCTAATAAAATAAATTAATAACTTTATAAAAGTATTCATTTTTTATATAAAAGTTTTTCTGCTTTTATTACATTAATAATACTAATAAAACAATTTTTATATATATATATATATATATATATATAAACTTCGTGACTTCATAAAAGACACCTTAATATATCTAACAACATTTATCATTATTATTATAATTCACAATATTAATCGACCAAGTCGTTCCCAGGAAAGAGGGGGATTTCCAATAAGGATTTCTCCATATTGGCGCGCAATTAGGTGACCAACCTCTCCTGGCGTAACTTCTAGACATCGTTAATATTGCAAATAATAATATTAATAACTCGTCATCTCAATTATTGATTTAATAATATATAAAATATCGACAATAATTGAATCAAATAACGTGAGATACTATGCAACAATTCATCAAGCAATAATTGAACAAAAAGCGAGTGACTTCTCACGTAAGCATCAATAATCAATATTGTGTGCTACTATGCAACCACGCCAGATTCTTTGTACTTTTACTATCGATTAGTTCAACAGTTTTAACTGTAAAACTTCCCCCGTTATTTTCATAAAAATATTTTTATCGTTTTCTCAATCCGACAATAATTCCGTTGTGGGGTCCACCAATGATTGTGTCGTCGTACGAATATTCTCTGTTAAAACGAATACTCTCCGACTAATCGAATATTATATAACAACTTGCGTACTTTGAAAAATTTATAAATATTACCCACAACTATAACATTATATCAAATTCATTCCATAATATTTAAAAATGATATTTATAGAAAAATCATCTTTATTAAAAAGTTGGGGTCTTACAACCTCCCCTTCTTATGAAATTTCGCCCTCGAAATTAGGGTACGTACCTGGTATGTCGAAAAGGTAAGAATATCTTGATTTCATTTCAGATTCTAACTCCCAGGTCATTTCCTCAACATCGTGGTTTCTCCACAAAACTTTAACTTGAGGTATAACCTTGGAGCGTAGAATATGTTCCTTCTTATCCAAGATTTGAACAGGAACCTCTTCATACGTCAAATCTTCCGCTATTTCATCAGGTTCTAACTCAATAATGTGGTTCGGGTCTTCCACATATTTACGTAACATGGATATATGAAAAACGTTATGAACACGAGACATACTTGGCGGTAAAGCGAGTCTATACGCCATAGTTCCTACTCGATCGAGGATTAAAAATGGGCCAATGAATCAAGGATTGAGCTTTCCTCTCTTCCCAAATCTCATAACTCCTTTCCATGGAGCAACACGTAACAACACATGATCTCCAATATCGAATTCCATGTCCTTTTGATGAAGACCGGCATAACTCTTTAGTCGATCTTATGAGGTTTTTATACGTTGTTGTATCGTTTGAATCTTTTCCGTAGTTATACGTACCAACTCCGGTCCCAACAACGTTGCTTCACCCACCTCATCCCAGCATACTGGAGAATGACACTTTCTTCCATACAACGCTTCGAATGGAGCCATGCTAATACTTGCTTGGTAAGCTGTTGTTGTAGGAAAACTCTATCAATGGTAAGAACTTGTCCCAACTTCCCTTGAAGTCAAGGACACAGAGTCTTAATAAATCTTCCAAAGTTTGAATAGTCCTCTCTGATTATCCGTCCGTCTGAGGATGATATGCCGAACTAAATCGTAAATTCGTGCCCCTAGCTTTTTGCAAACTAACCCAAAATTGTGAAGTGAATCTTGGGTCTCGATCAGAAACTATGGATACTGGCATACCATGCAGCCTTACAATCTCATTTATGTACATACGAGTAAGATTTTCAAGTGTATAAGTTTCTCGTATTGGTAAGAAGTGAGCAGACTTGGTCAATCTATCAACAATGACCCAAATTGCATCGATGTCTTGAGAAACCTTGGGAAGACCAGTAATGAAATCCATGGTAATGTGCTCCCACTTCCATTCTGAAATTTCAAGTGGTTGCAATGGACCTTTTGGTACTTGATGCTCCGCCTTGACTCGTTGACAAGTTAGACACCTTGAGATAAACAGTGCTATCTCTCTCTTCATATTGCTCCACCAAAAAATATATGATTTAAGATCACGATACATTTTGGTACTCCCAGGATGGATTGCAAACGGTGTGTTGTGCGCCTCCATCATGATTTTATACTTTAAATCAAGGTCGTTAGGAACACAAAGTCTGGAGTTGACTCGAAGTATTCCTTCTTCATCGATTCTTGCTTCCGGCATAGCACCTTTTTGCACTTACTTCCTCATACGCATCAGCTCCAGATCTGTAACTTGAGCAGCTTTAACTTTATCAATTAAAGTCGGTTCTACTCGTATATTCGCCATCATCACATGGGTCCTTGGAGTCTTTAACTCTATCTCCATCCTTTGCAAGTCACACAAAATGGGTCTTTGCATTGTCAATATCGCACTCGTACCCACATATGATCTTCTACTCAATGCGTCAGCTACCACGTTTGTTTTTCCAGGATGGTATTGGATGGTATGATCATAATCTTTCAACAGTTCAAGCCAACGTCGTTGTCGCATGTTGAGTTCCTTTTGAGTGAAGAAATATTTGAGGCTTTTATGATCCGTAAAGATCTCCACTTTCTCCCCATACAAGTAATGCCTCCAAATTTTAAGTGCAAAAACAACAGCTGCTAACTCTAGATAAAGAGTAGGATAATTCCTCTCATATTCTTTGAGTTGTCAAGAGGCATAGGCTATGAATTTCCCATGTTGCATGAGAACACATCCTAACCCTTTGCCCGAAGCATCACTGTAGATGACAAATCCCTCTGAGCCCGATGGTATTGTCAGAATAGGTGCTGAAATGAGTCTCCTCTTGAGTTCTTGAAAACTATTCTCACATTCCTCGTTCCAACCGAATTTTTTATCTTTCCGAGTCAGCTGAGTTAATGGAGTAGCGATTCAAGAAAACCCTTCTACGAATCTCCGATAATAACCAGCTAAGCCGAGAAAGCTACGTACTTCGGTCACTGATTTAGGTTGCTCCCAGCTTTGAATAGCTTCAATCTTTGCTAGGTCAACAGATATTCCATGACTTGATACTACGTGCCCAAGGAATGCTACTTCCTCAAGCCAGACTTCGCATTTCTTTAACTTGGCATAAAGCTTATATTCACAAAGCTTTTAGAGTATCAACCTCAAGTGTTGCTCATGATCTTCACGGCTTTTGGAAAAAATAAGGATGTCATCAATAAAGACGACCACAAAGTGATCCAAATATTCTTTGAATACTCGGTTCATCATATCCATGAAAGCAGCAGGAGCATTAGTCAATCCAAAAGACATGACTAGGAATTCATAATGCCCGTCTAGGAGTTCAAAGCCGTCTTTGGAATGTCATCGATTCTAATCTTCAATTGGTGATATCCTAACGAAGATCAATCTTTGAAAAGAAT
Source organism: Panax ginseng (assembly GCA_020205605.1). Lineage (NCBI taxonomy): Eukaryota > Viridiplantae > Streptophyta > Magnoliopsida > Apiales > Araliaceae > Panax > Panax ginseng. The sequence continues at coordinate 115,631,102 of CM035133.1, read as the reverse complement.
TTGGCCCCTATGGCGGGTCAAACAATTCGACAATACGTGGTAATGGGTACCAATTTTTGATGGTGACATGATTCAACTCCTGATAATCAATACAAAGTCGCATACTCCCATCTTTCTTTTTCACAAATAGAACAGGAGCACCCCAAGGAGATGTACTATGACGAATGAAACCGATGTCTAACAATTCCTGCAGTTTTGTTTTTAACTCCATCTGTAGCAGCACCCCCAAACTGAACCGAGTTCTGTACCATCTGAATAGTGCCTGATTTAATCTCAAAAGTGTTGGCTACTATCGCCAGTCTGACTATGCTCGAATGTAGTCCATTTATGTTTGGCATGGAATAGTCCCTTAGAGCCCGATGCTCTTCTCTTTGCTCAATTCTTCGTTCTTCCGCATATATCCAAGATAGTTCCTTCTAATCGAAGCTTGTAGATTTCTTTCGCACACTAGCTTTCCAACCTCTCCAGATTAATGTTATCATACTGTGTTAATTAATTGAATTGGAAGATCTTGTGTGCATAAAAATCTACAAGTTCTGAAATTACTAAATAAAACAAAAATAGAAATGAAAGAAACGAGAATTGTCTAAGTCATACAATATAGCTTTAAACTAATGATAATTATTTAAATTAACGCCTCTCCCTAAACAAAGACAAAAAACTGTTGCCTCTTTTTGATTCTCGATAAAAGAGCTCTAACTCATGCAAGCATACATGCGTCAACAACAAATGTCTGAGAGTAAGTAAAGTATCGATCCCACGAGAGAAAGTTGTCAAATTTAAACTACTATGCATCAATTAACTCACTATATTCATATGTTTAAACTAACGACTAAAAGTGGTGAATTAAACTAATTATAAACAACAACTACAATAAGAATATTAATGGAATAAATCAAATCTGGAAATAATGGGATCCTAACTTCATTTAATATTTCATCCAATCGCCACTATCATGCAAGAAGTGTTCATATATCACAGGAAAATAGTCAAGAGCACTAACGAGTTATAGCCATTTTTAATGCACTATAACCTACTTTACAAACATCCACGGATGATAGACTCCATGTAATCATCAATACAACCAAAATCACTATATCTACATGTGAAATTTGCAAATATCTTTGAATTTAAGCACAAGCCCTTACTCTAACTCATACGGTGAAACAGTATATGTCTATCTGGTTCACAAAATAAGCAAGCCATATAAAACAGCCCCATATTCGCATGTTATCATGATTACAATCCATACTCGCATGTTCATTGTCAATTCCATACAAATCTTTGAAAGCGAATGGTGATCGGGGCATTCATACATATAAAACAATCACGATAGAATTCCCATATGATATGCAAAAAGCATTACCCTAGCATTCAAGCATGCAACCAAACTACATCTTAAAATCCGTTAGAATCCCATAATGGAGTTTAGTTCATAGCTGAACCAAAAGTCATTATGGGATCAATGCTAAACATGATTACAAAGCAAACAATTGAAAGATGAGAAATAGAACGATCAAACACAATTGCTGAATATAAACCAATGATAACATTCAAATCCTCATAATATTCCAACAAAATAAAATACTAATCCACCGTGATAGAAAATCCCTAGAAGACTTGGAGAAGTAGACGTTTTGGCTTCGTTCTACGTTGGAATCTCCCTCACAGTGTAAACCCTAGTTTCTATGATGAAAATATGACAAAAAGTATCACTTCTCGTTTGACGCCAGTCAGAATCGTTTTTAATCCAATTACAACTCATTTAATTAAAAATTAAAATAAAATAAATACACGACTTGAGACAGCATGGCGTGCCACAGCGTCCCTCGATATGTTCTCCTCAGCGGGCGAGAGACTTGTAGAAATGTCATGCTTTCGGTGAGTACTTTCATGCAGCGGTAGCGCTGCTCTCAAAGGCTATTACGCGTTGTGCTTTGCAATCTGTAGATTTTGGTTACAGTTACGATTACGTCATGCTCATATCTGCTTTGCTACTTGTTCATTCATGCTTAATCCTCTTCCATGCTTGATCTCCTTGTTCCATAGTACCTTCATGCCATGCATATCCCTGCTTGTGCCTTACCTTCACGCATCCATTAGCCTCGTGCCCTCTAATACCACCAAATTAGGCCGATTCATGCACTTATTCATAAAAAGGAGTTTTAAGTAAATGCAATGCAAACTATCATGAAATGCAACTAAAGCACAATAAAATGTACTTGAGATGAGCATAGTTCGCGTGAATTGGTATTCAATAAGTAGCTATAAATACCACTTATCAAATACCCTCAAACTTGAACTGTTGCTTGCCCTCAAGCAATGCATGCTAATTAACAATGAATATGCAGCTACGATACTATGCAACTAATCTATGATGCAACCTAGTCTCACATAGTTCCAGCCATAATAGAATTCCAGTCCAATTTGCCTCAGTGAATTATCCAGATCCAAGAATACAATTTCAAACCAAACTATAGGCATAATGTCATACACTCAGATAATTCGTATATGTTATAGAGATGTTGTGTGTGTGTATGGTGTTCACCAAAACTTGATCTAAGCAAAGAATACATATGCTACATTGCTCCAAACTAAAAATTATAGTCTAAATCAAGACTCATGTATACTCATGCCACACAGACTGTTTCAACATATCAACACAAACTAAGTTTCAACAATGGGCTTATTGCTTTATTGCTACTCACGAGGGTGATTTACGCACTTCTCCGCGGTGTTTATTGCTATTTTTCTTTTCTTTTCTCTTTTTCCCCTTTTTTTTCACATGACTGTGCAATGTCTTAATCCATTAGGCACACTGCTACCCCTTAGCGAGCTTTCAACCAATGACTCCTAGACCATGAAAGACCTTAGGACGCTAGGTGTAGAGACAATCCCATCGGGCATACTTACTCAAGTATCCAGGGCCCCGAAATAAGACTAGCCACGTTATTGCTATTCATTTTTTTTTATACATAGCATACCCATGTTTTCCCAAAGTTTGCATGTCAATGTTTCATACGGTCTTAAGATCACTTTCCACATATTTCTCTTTTTAAAACTACATTTGCTATCAAGCAAAGAAACACATACCTCTTATACTTACAAGTGATTGTGAACACATTTGTGCAAACCGAAAGCATTTAAACAGCAACATGAATTTCATCGTGTAAAACCTTATAACTACGTTCATGTTATCCAATATACTCTAGAATCTTTCACAATTCACTATCATCATTGGCTAGGCAAGAATTTCTATAAAGCAAGAATTTGTGTGAGACATGCAACTAAAACATACTAACACAAACAATCATGACTAAAAATTAAAAAATTTCAACAAAATTTTGTAAAAATTTTATAAACATGCACAATTCAACTAAACATACAAAAACAAAATGAACTAAATGAAACTATACTACTACCCCCAATACCCCCAAACTTATAATATTCAATGCCCCATTGAATGAAGGTAAAGGGTACAGAAAACTCCCCTAATGATTGGCTTGACCATCCTCCTCGGGTGGTGAATCTGGTGGTGGATACGGCACTGCGGTCCCAAACTAAGGCCACTCTAGCATTGTTCCTTGCTGTGCGAAGGCTTCGGCCAAGGACCTTGCGAGTCCCGTAGAAAACATTCCAAAATTGTCATACATGGCGTCAACTTTTTGCTCTAACCTTCGGAGCTGTCGATCACTAGGAACAGTGTGTGCTCAGGTGGATGGGCCTACCTCATCTATCAAAGGGGGCTGCTGGGATGGCTCGGGAAATGTGGGCCTGAGAATAAATCCTCGTCTGCGCGGGTGTGCTTCGCCTCCTGCCAGTCCTCAAATTTCACAATGGTGGCATGAGTGATGTCCTGGCTTGGATATTGCATTTGTTCATTGCCCCAATTGCACCCCTGATGAGCACATAACATGGCTACCACTGATGCATGTGGAATGCTCCTAGTGGTACTTCCCTTCAGATACTTCACAATGTTTTGATGAATCAAATACCCCACGTTAATATACTCGCCAGTAATGATGCCCCACAAAATTATGGCCCTTTTCGCCGTGATCTTATGCTGATGCGATGAAGGCAATAACTTGGCATAAATGAATAGATTCCATGCCTTGGCATATCGATTCAGGGTAGCTGTTGGGAATATGCGAGGCTGGGTCGTGCCGACTTTGTAAGTTCACTTCGTGCCTGGTATGCACAATTCTGCAATAACACGCTCCAAGTTCATTTCCTGATGTGCCCCTATGATCCAATTGGCAGCCCCTCGTGGTGGTCTCTCGGTGATTCTCAAAATGGTTCTGATGGCGGAGGGTCTGTAGTCTATCTCGACACCTCGAACCATAGAGGTATCGTTCATGGTGACTTTGGCATTGGCATAAAACTCTCGGACTATGCTCATCAGAATGGGCGTGGGAGAGGCAGTTAGTCCACCCCAGCCTCGTTCCTGGATCATGGCACAGAGTTGTCCATCCTAGCCTTCTGGTTTGAATCCTCTTTCCTTGATAAATGTTTTTGCTACGATTCGGTAGTACTCTCTTTGGGCTTCGGACACCAAGAACTTGGTGTGGTCGACAATGTCCTCCTCGTGACTGCCAGAGGAGGATGAGGAAGATGAAGATGGTCGTGCTCTCTTCGGACCCATTTGTAGATATTTGAGCGAGAATGCAAATGAACTTACTGAGATTTAATGAGAATTTGTGATGTGATAATCTCCAAACTTGTCTCTACCAAACCAATCAGGAACCCTAGCTTTATAGAGTGGATGAGAGCGTGAGTTGAGCTTTGAACGTGGAGAGAATCATATAGATGTGATTGAGAAATGCACGGCTTCAATTTGTAACTAATAGAGAGATAGAGACGTGAGTTATGGAGAGGGAGAGAATTTCGCTGTTATTATTCCAAATGAGAGTCCAAATGGTCCACGACTCTTTTTAAAATGTTCAGATCTATCTTATTTTGGTGTCATGTCTTGTGCATGCTTGAGTTTGTAGAATGTATGCTATCCTGTGGTAGTGAGACTTTGAGAATGTATGTTATCTGATTGACTTGATTGTGGCAGCATGTATGAGTTTATACCACATAGGCCTGCTGTGCCATTGCTGAACTGATATCTGCAATGCTACAGTTCAATTCCACTCTGCCTATCAGTGATGTTGTCTAATAATGGTTCATGCATAGATATTAATGCACATTGTTAAGGCATGAATTAGTGGCCACATAATGCTAACATCTTGCAAATATTAGCAAAGAAATTCTTGCTACACACTTAAGCATGAAAATCTAATATCCTATTAAACTGGATTAGATATAACTACTAAAATAATTCAAAATAAATATCTAAAAAGTCAATGGAGGTAGAAATAATGGGTTGCCTCCCATCGAGTGCTAAGTTATAGTCAATTAGCTTGACTATCTATGAATCTCACGTCAAATCGAGAATTGAGGTGCTTGCCTTATTGTCCACCGCACCCCAAAATTTAACGACTTCAGCTTTTGTCAATGGTTCTACCTTCAACTCTGAATTTTCACCAAGTATACCACTCAATGGTCCATAATTCCCCGATTTCTGTACCTCATCCTATAGGCCCCAATCCACCAAGTCAACCAGGAAGCATTCTTCTTCATCCGTTGGTAACTTTATTACTTTAAAGACGTTGAAGGTGATCTCCTGATCCTGAACATGCATAGTGAGTTCACCTTTTTGCACATCTATTGAAGTCACTTTTGTGGCTAAAGCGGTCTCCCAGTATTATTGGTATGCTTTTGTCTTCCTCGTAGTCTAAAATGATGAAGTCAGCCGGAAATATAAACTTGTCCACCTTTACCAACACATCTTCAACAATTCCCCGTGGATACGTAATGGATCTGTCATTAGTTTGCAAAGATATGTTTGTCGGCCTTGGAGCCAGCAATTCCAACTGGTTAAACACTGACAAGGGCATCAGATTTATGCTTTCCCCAAGATCACATAAACACTTCTTTGAAGTTCATCTTTCCAATTGTGCATGGAATTGTGAAAGTTGCCGGATCCTTGACTTTAGAGGTAATTTCGCTAAAAAACCTTTGCCTTTGCATTCCTCTGTCAAGGCTACCGTCTCAAACTCATCTAGTCTTCTCTTCCCTGATAATATACCCTTCATAAAATTTGCGTAGCTTGGCATTTGTTCCAATGCCTCGGCGAACGGTATGTTGATCTGCAGCTTTTTGAATACCTCCAAGAACTTACTGAACTGTTTATCCTCCCTCTACTTGTTTAATCTCTGCGGATCACGGTGCTTGAGGGTGAATTGGTGGCCTTGAACTCTTGAGCTTCTCCTCACGAACTGTTTTATCTTTTTTCTTCTTCATTGCGACTCAAATTTTTCCAGATTTTCTTCATCAACAATCACTTGCTGCGCTTTCCTTGCAGCGGCCTTGGCCTCCTTAGTGTTGTCAGAGAGCGGGTAGCGTGACTTGAATGTCTGTCAAATCTTTCTCAGATCTCAATGTGATCGCTTGACACTGTTCCTTCCCGTCTCTTCTTGGATTTGCCTCTGTGTTACTTGGCAAGGAACCTTGAGGCCTATTGTTTAGCATTCTCGCCATCTGACCCATCTGAGTCTCTAAATTCTTAATAGCCACTGCTTGGCTCTTGATCATCACCTCCATATTTGCCATGTACTTCAACATCATTTCCTCTATTTCTGATTTCTTTTCTGTGAGAGTGCAAATTTGGAGTGTGATGTTATTCTTTGAGAGAATTAAATGGAAGCCGTGGTTTTTGTGTATCTTGAGGTGAAATTTGTTGTGTTGGAATTGATGATTTAATTTGGCCCGACTTTGTTGATTTCCTTGGTTATTCGACCAGCTAAAGTTTGGATGATTTTGATTGTTGGGGTGGTATGTGTTCTGAAATTGACCTTGGTCTTTCCTATAGTTGCTCACATACTGCATCGACTCCGAGCTGATGGCACATTAATCTGTGGAGTGCGACCCCGCACAGATTTCACAAATGAAGGCAATTGTTTTCATTTTACTCTCTGCTATCGTGTTTATCTTCTTTGCCATCGCTTCCATCTGTGCTGACAACTGTGTAATAGCATCTACCTCCAACACACCTGCCACCTTGGGTTGTGGCATCCAAGATGTAGGATTTTGGTAATCATTTGCAGCCATAGTTTCAATAAGTGCATAGGCTTCGTCACAGCTTTTTGCCCATAATGCTCCCCTTGCAGCTGCATCCAGAATCTGTCTCGACTGCCAACCCAATCCATTGTAAAATGAGTTGATCACCATCCAATCTGGCATACCGTGATGCAGACACTTCCTTAGCATCTCTTTGTATAGCTCCCATGCCTCATATAAGGACTCGCCTTGTTGTTGCTCAAACTGAGAGATAGTTGTCCTCATCTTTGTAATCTTAGCCATTGGAAAGAACTTGGCTAAGAATTTCTGTGCTAGGTCCTCCTATGTAGTGATTAACCCCGACGGCAAAGAATGTAACCAACTTCTCGCCTTATCCCTCAATGAAAATGGAAATAGCAGTAGTCTAATGGCATCCTCCGTCACACCGTTATATCGGAATGTATCACAAATCTCTACGAAGCTCAATAAGTGTTCATTCAGATCATCTATAGCAGCACCCCCAAACTGAACCGAGTTCTGCACCATCTGAATAGTGCCCAGTTTAATCTCAAAAGTGTTGGCTACTATCGCCGGTCTGACTATGCTCGACTGTAGTCCATTTATGTTTGGCATGGAATAGTCCCTTAGAGCCCGATGCTCTTCTCTTTGCTCAATTCTCTGTTCTTCTGCCATATCCGGTATAGTTCCTTCTAACTGAGCTTGTAGATTTCTTTGCACACTAACTTTCTAACCTCTCCCATTAATGTTATCCTGCGCTGGTGTTAATTCGGAATTGGAAGATCTTGTGTGCATAAAAATCTACAAGTACCTGAAATTACAAATAAAATAAAAAATAGAAATGAGAAACGATCAGAATTGTCTAAGTCATACAATATAGCTTTAAACTAATGATAATTATTTAAATTCAACGCCTCTCCCCGGCAACGGCGCCAAAAACTTGTTGCCTCTTTTTCAGTTCTGATAAAAGAGCTCTAACTCATGCAAGCATACACGTGTTAACAAGTAATACAGAGTAAGTAGAGTATCGATCCCACAGAGAAAGTTGTCAAATTTAAACTACTATGCATCAATTAACTCACTATATTCATATGTTTAAACTAACGACTAAAAGTGGTGAATTAAAATAATTGTAAACAACAACTACAATAAGAATATTAATGGAATAAATCAAATCTGGAAATAATGGGATCATAACTTCATTTAATATTTCATCCAATCGCCACTATCATGCAAGAAGTGTTCACATATCACAGGAAAATAGTCATGAGCACTAACAGAGTTATAGCCATTTTTCAATGCACTATAACCTACTTACACAGCATCCACAGATGATAGACTCCATGTAATCATCAATACAACCAAAATCACTATATGTCTATGTGAATTGGCAAATATACTGAATTTAAGCACAAGCCCTTACTCTAACTCATATGGTGAAACAGTATATGTCTATCTGGTTCACAAAATATGCAAGCCATATAAAACAACCCCATATTCGCATGCTATCATGATTACAATCCATACTCGAATGTTCATTGTCAATTCCATACAAGTACTGAAACGAATGGTGATCAGGCATTCATACATGTAAAACAATCACGATAGAATTCCCATATGATATGCAAAACAGCCCTAGCATTCAAGCATGCAACCAAACTACATCTTAAAATCCATTAGAATCCCATAATGGAGTTTAGTTCATAGCTGAACCAAAAGCCATTATGGGATCAATGCTAAATATGATTACAAAAAAAACCATTAAATGATGAGAGATAGAACGATCAAATCTAATTGTTGAATATAAACCAATGATAACATTCAAATCCTCATAATAATCCAGCAAAATAAAATACTTATCCACCGTGATAGAAAATCCCAAGAAGACTTGGAGAAGTAGATGTTTTGGCTTCGTTCTACATTGGAATCTCCCTTATAGTGTAAACCCTAGTTTCTATGATGAAAATACGACAAAAAGTATCACTTCTCGTCTGACGCTAGTCAGAATCGTTTTTAATCCAATTACAACTCATTTAATTAAAAATTAAAACAAAACAAATACACGACTTGACGCCAGCGCTTGGCGCGCCCTCGATATATTCCTCATGCAGTGCGAGACTTGCAGAATGTCATGCTCTCCAGCCGAGTACTCGCGTGGGCGTGCGCTCTCAAGGCTATTTTGTCGCATGCGGTAGCGACTTGCAATCTGCAGATTCGGTTACAGTTACGATTACGTAATCACGATCGATCTCTTTGCTACTTGTTCATTCATGCTTAATCCTCTTCCATGCTTGATCTCCTTGTTCCATTGTACCTTCATGCCATGCATATCCCCACTCGTGCCTTACCTTCACGCATCCATTAGCCTCGTGCCCTCTAATACCACCAAATTAGGCCGATTCCTGCACTTATTCATAAAAAGGAGTTTTAAGTAAATGAAATGCAAACTATCATGAAATGCAACTAAAACACAATAAAATGTACCTGAGATGAGCATAGTTCGTGTGAATTGGTATTCAATAAGTAGGTATAAATACCACTTATCAATGTGTCCCTCTCCTCCACTTTTGAAGCATATGATAGTTGGTCGTTCTCCTTCCTTAACGACAGGTGCTGATGCTGACATATTTCCATCATTGTTGAATCTCCTCTTCTTGAAATGTTCATTCTTATTATTTTGGCCATGATTACCACCGAAGTGGTTATCATTTCTGGCATGTTGATTCCCTCCACGCTTATTGTCACCGCTTTGATGATTATCAAGTATCTTTGGTATTATCATTTTTGCCGTACCGCTCTCTTTTGGTTGGGTTGACTCATTATCGCGCTCCAATAACTGAGCCCTATTAACAACATCTGGATACAAACACAGTTTATGAGACGAATACTTTCAGGAAAGTACTTGTCGTTGAACAGTTCTTGGAACTTCTCCCAAGACATCTTGATGCGGCGGAGTTGAGTATGCTTTACAAATTCCCACGATGAACCGCCTCCGCCCGCATAACATGAAGGTGGCAAAGGGAGCCTTTTGCTCCTCGGAGCATCCCAAGACAACAAATATCTTGTTGATCTGCTTTATCCATGTCTCCTCCTTAAGTGGTTTTGGCTCTCCAAAAACCTCCGGTGGTCCCAGTTCCTTGAACTGCTTAGCGGTGACCGTCCAAAAGTTGCCAGTGTTTCCACCTGCATTTTGGACAGGAGCCGCTCTTGCCTGATGTTGCATGAATTTCATAAAGCCTCTGAACATTCCATCGTTCATCATCTGGTCCGTGTTGTTGTTTGCCTGAGGATTGTCTCCTTCCTGATGCACATTATCCTGTTTATTAATTTGTGGAGACTCAACGGTCTCCTATGCTCCATTGATGTTCTCAACATTCTCGGATGTCATTTTCAAATACTGCCACAAAGCAAGGGTTAATTAACATATCACATATTATCCTATACTCAATTGACCAATTAAATACCAAATAAACTTTAGGTAGGTCATACCAAACAAGGAATTCCCTGTCTCCCCTCCTAGTTCTTGTCTCACATCTTAGCCATGGATCATATCCCTAAGCTCTGATACCAACTGTGACGCCCCCAAAATAGGTATACATCACCTATTCTGAGTCGCCAAATACATGGTATAGAATACAAATACAATCTTAAATATACAACATGAGCTGTGAGTTTTAATACAAATATTGTCTTCTAGACAGTATTAAAACTCAAAATAAATCCTCAATACATTTATTAACACACTATTTCATAGAATAATGGGGACTACTAATGCTATCGTCTGGACCGTCACTCCGTTCCCCGACTAGTCCCTGCTACGTTCTCATTTCCTGAAGAGAACAATGAAAGTAAAAGGGTGAGCTCAACTAGCCCAGTAAGAAATATTATGATTAAGATAATGCAGAATAAATTATCATTAGCCTTCAACAATGTTAAACTGATAATACAATAGACATCAAGTTTAACTGCAGCGGAACAAGCAATCCATTAAAAGAGTCAAGTAGAGAATAAAATCTACTATCTTCTATGATTTAAAAGGTTTTTCATCACTTTTATCACTGAGACTCAACTTAATAAATCATCCACATCATCCCTGCACTACAGCCAAGAATATTCATTAGGGTCACGACCACAAATTATCCATGCACTACGGGCCAAGGATATTCGTGTATTCTTCAATGGTCATGATCATGCCAACAACTGTCCATCAATGCACTACGGGCCAATGAGGACTTTTACCACATCATTTGTAACATTACGATCATGATTATACCGAATAATCCCTGGTCATAATCATACCAAGTCCATCTATGCACTATAGGCCACAGATGACTTTCAACATAATATAAACATGAGAATGATGACAATGATATAAGAATTCAATAAAACAAGTTCAAGAATTAATTTATCCAGGAACTAATAACGTCCAAATTTTCAACATGATACTTCTTTGTAGAGTAAAATTCAAGAATGCTCAGAAGAATATTTACATGAAAAGATACTGGATGAAGCGCAAATATCAAGGATATTCCACTAATTTCATAGAGTATAGAAGTCAAAAATTTAACCAACTGAGTATAATAAAGAATGGAATAACAAAAGAAATCACCAAGCATGCGATAGACCGCATAGACAGATTATTCCAACAATATAATAAATAATGGAATCAGATCATGCGTAAATGCACAGACAAAATATTCTAACAGAATAATAAACAACGGAACCAGGTCATGCGTAAACGCACAGATAGGATGTTCCAACAGAATAATAAATAATGGAACCAGGTGATGCGTAACAATACGCACGAGGATGTTCCAATGAATAATAAAGAATGGAATAATGGAAGAATTTCACCATGTATGCGGTACTTAGCATAATCAAAGTTATTCAACATAATAATAAAGAATGGAATAATGAGAAGAATTTCACCAAGTATGCGGTACTAGATATTATGAAAAGTTATTCCAACATAATAACAAAGAATGGAATAATAGAAGTTCTCTTCATGAAGACGAAAGAAAGAAATAATACCCCTTACCGTAAAAGAAGAGTATTCCGACTGGTAGGGCGAGGATATTCTTGAAGAAAACTTGCACTACGCTCAAAGCTTCTTAAAACTCTAAAGAAATACGCTCAAGATTATAGAAGAATTCTCTGAACTTCTGGTGTGGTTTTCAATTCTAACTAAGCATCCTATTTATAGGAAAATAGAAAAGATACTATGTTGCACAATGCAATAAAATATAATATATTCTATTTATAATTAAATAAAACAAAACTTTATAAAAAATATTCTATTTTATATAAAAAGATTTTACTATGCAAATACTATGCAGGCACTATGCAAATACTATGCATAATAAAATATAATATATTCTAATTATTGTCTAATAAAACAAATAACTTTATAAAAGTATTTTGTTTTTATATAAAAGATTTTTACTATGCAAAACACTATGCATAATAAAATATAATATATTTTAATTATTATCTAATAAAGCAAATAACTTTATAAAAGTATTACATTTTGATATAAAAAGCTTTTTTGTTTTATTATATTAATAATACTAATAAAACAAAATTTACATATATATATATATATATATATATATATATATATATATAAACTTCCGTGACTTCATAAAAATACACCTCAATATATCTAACAATATTTATCATTATTATTATAATTCACAATATTAATCGATCAGGTCGTTTCCCAGGAAAGAGGGGGCTTTCCAATAAGGATTTCTCCCTATTGGCGAGCAATTAGGTGACCAAACCTCTCCTTGGCAGAACTTTTAGACATCGTTAATATTGCAAATAATAATATTAATAACTCTGTCATCTCAATTATTGATTTAATAATATATAAAATATCGACAATAATTGAATCAAATAATGTGAGATACTATGCAACAATTACTGAAGCAATAATTGAATAAAACTGAGTGACTTCTCACGTAAGCATCAATAATCAATACCGTGTGCTACTATGCAACCACGCATATTACTGTACTTTTACTACCGAGTAGTTTAACAGTTTTAACTGTAAAACTTCCATCGTTATTTTCATAAAAATATTTTTGTCGTTTTCTCAATCCGACAAGAATTCCGGTGTGGGGTCCACTAATGATTGTCTTGTCGCATTTAATATTCCTGTTAAAGCGAATATTCCTGGACCAATCGAATATTATATAACAACTGCGTACTTTTGCAAAATTTATAAATATTACCCAAAACTATAACATTATATCAAATTCATTCCATAATATTTAAAAATGATATTTATAGAAAAATCATCTTTATTAAAAAGTTGGGGTCTTACATGCTGCATGTTGAGTTCCTTTTGAGTGAAGAAATATTTGAGGCTTTTATGATCCGTATAAATCTCCATCTTCTCTCCATACCGGTAATGCCTCCAAATCTTAAAGCAAAAAAAAATCCATCGCGCCAACTCTAGATCATGAGTTCATGAGTAGGATAATTCCTCTCATATTCTTTGAGTTGTCGAGAGGCATAGGCTATGACTTTCTCATGTTGCATGAGAACACATCGTAACCCTTTCGTCGAAGCATCACTATAGATGACAAATCCTCCGAGCGGATGGTATTGTCGAGCGAGGTCTTTGAAATGAGTCTCCTCTTGAGTTCTTGAAAACTCTTTTCACATTCCTCGCTCCAACATAATTTTGTATCTTTTCGAGTCAGCTGAGTTAATGGAGTAGAGATTCGAGAAAACCCTTCTACGAATCTCCGATAATAACCAGCTAAGCCGAGAAAGCTACGTACTTCGGTCACTAACTTAGGTTGCTCCCAGCTTTGAATTGCTTCAATCTTTATCGAGTCAACAAATATTCCATGATTTGATATCACGTGCCCAAGGAATGCAACTTTCTCAAGCCAGAACTCGCATTTCTTCAACTTGGCATAAAGCTTGTTTTCACGAAGCTTTTGGAGTATCAGCCTCAAGTGTTGCTCATGGTCTTCGCGGGTTTAGGAGTATATAAAGATGTCATCAATAAAGATGACCACAAAGTGATCCAAATATTCCTTGAATACTCGGTTCATCATATCCATGAAGGCAGCAGGAGCATTAGTCAATCCAAAAGACATGACTAGGAATTCATAATGCCCATACCGAGTTCTGAAAGCAGTCTTTGGAATGTCATCAGTTTTAATCTTCAACTGATGATATCCGGAACGAAGATCAATCTTTGAAAAGAATTTGGCTCCTTGCAACTGGTCAAATAGGTCATCAATGCGAGGCAGCGGGTACCTATTTTTGATGGTGACATGATTCAACTCCCGATAATCAATACAAAGTCGCATACTTCCATCTTTCTTCTTCACGAATAGAACAGGAGCACCCCAAGGAGACGACTTGGGGCCGAATGAAACCGATGTCTAACAATTTCAGAGTTGGGTTTTTAACTCTCGAAGTTCAATAGGAGCCATTCGATATGGGACTTTGGAAATGGGTTTTGTACCGAATTCAAGGTCGATACAAAATTCAATTTCACGCTCTGGGGTAGGACAGGAAGTTCTTCAAGGAATACGTCAAGAAATTTATTAATAATAGAAATATCATTCAAATCTGACGTATTTTTATTTAAATCTGTGACATGGGCTAAGAAAGCTTGAAATCCATTTTTCAATAAAAGAATAGCTTTATGACTTGATATGATAGTGATTGATTTTAGTGGTTTGGTTGCTTAAATTTGCATAATAGGTTGATTAAGAATATGAAAGCTAACAACCTTACGAAAATAATCGATTTTAGCATGATGAGTAGTTAACCAATCAATCCCTAAAATAACATCAAATGCAAGTATTTTCAAGGAAATAAGATCAACAGGTAACGTGCGGTTATCGATTTGAATCAAAAAAGACTTATAAACTGTGGATGTAATGAAGGTTTCTCCCAACAGAGTTTCAACAGATAAGTCAAAGTCTAATTTCTTCGGAGTCAAATTTAAATGTTGAGCGCAAGTAGGAGAAATAAAGGAATGGGTAGAACCGGTATCAAATAAAGTCTAAACTTCGCTAGAGTTTATGATTAGCTTACCCGTGATCACCTCGTTCGGATTCTTCGTTTGTTACGACAAACGCTCTCCCTTGAACTACTGATTTTGTCTTGTCTGGGACACCCTTTGATGCCTCCATACCAGCTGGACTTGACTTTGGTGCACGACAAAATCGGGCTAGGTGACCTTCTTTTCCACAATTATAATACGTTTTGGACTGCATCATGCAGTTTGGACTTATGTGTCCTTTCCCTCCACATTTGTAACATACGACCGGTGGTCGTTCTCATTCCTTAACAACAGGTACTGGTGCTGATGTCTTTCCATCCTTGTTGAATCTCCTCTTCTTGAAATGTCCACTCTTATTATCATGGCCATGATTACCACCAAAGTGATTATAATTTCTGGCATGTTGATTCCCTCCATGTTTGTTGTCACTGCTTCGATGACTGCTACCACTGGTATTATCGACTTGTCGGCTGCTCTCTCTTGGTTGGGTTGACTCATTATCGTGCTCCAATAACTGAGCCCTATTCACAACATCTGAATACAAACACAGTTTATGAGAGATAAGGTATTGACGTATCTCGGGTTTCAAACCTCTTAGAAACATCCGCATCATTCTCTCATTATCAACCAAGTGGGATGCAAATCAAGACAACTCGGTAAACTTAGCTTCGTACTGCGCCACGGTCATATTGTTTTGCTCAAGCTTGATGACCTCTACCTCCTTCATGGGATGAATACTTTCAGGAAAGTTTGAACAGCTCTTGGAACTTCTCCCAAGACATTTTGAGTGCGGCAGGTTGAGTACGCTTTACAGATTCCCACCTGAATGTCGCCTCACCGCCGCATAACATGAAGGTGGCAAAGGGAACCTTTTGCTCCTCGGAGCATCCCAAGACATCAAATATCTTGTTGATCTGCTTTATACACGTCTCTGCCATAAGTGGTTTTGGCTCTCCAAAAAACTCTGGTGGTCCCAGCTCCTTGAACTACTTAGCGGTGACCGTCCGAGAGTTGTCAGTGTTTCCACCTGCATTTTGGACAGGAGCCGTTTTCGTATGATGTTGCATGAATTACATAAAGCCTCTGAAGATCCCATCGTTCACCATTTCATCGATGTTATTATTTACATGAGGATTATTGTCTTCCTGTTGCACATTATCATGGGCATTAATCTGTGGTGACTCAACGGTCTCATGTGCTTCATTGTTTATCACAACATTTTCGGATGCCATTTTTAAATACTGCCACAAAACAAGGGTTAATTAACATATCACATATTATCCCTATACTCTGACCGACCAATTAAATACCAGATAAACTTAGGTAGGTCATACTAGCGAAGGAATTCCCCGTCTCTCCCCTCCTAGTTCTTGTCTCACATCTCAGCCAAGGATCATATCCCTAAGCTTTGATACCAACTGTGACGCCCCCAAAATAGGTATACATCACCCATCTTGAGTCGCCAAATACATGGTACAAAATTCAAATACAACTTAATTATACAATAGTCGTGTAAAATACGACAAAATATAATCTAAGAGTTTTAATAAGAATATTGTCATCTAGACAATATCCACACTCAATGGAGTCCTCATTACATTTATTGTCACAGTATTTAACTGAATAGTGAGGACTCTCGATGTTATCATCTCGACCACACCTTTCCCCGACTAGTCCCGACTACGCTCTCATTTTCAAGAGAACGGTGAAAGAAAGGGTGAGCTCAACTAGCCCAAGAAGAAATATTATGACTAAGATAATTCGAATAAATTATCATTAGTCTTCAATAATGTTAAACCGATAAAATACAATAGACATCAAGTTTAATCTGCAATAAATAAGCAATCCATTAGAAGAGTCAAGTAGAGCATGATATCTACTATCTTCTATGATTTAAAATGTTTTCATCAATTTTTATCATTTGAGACTCGGCTTAATAAATAAACCACATCATCGAGTCATCCTCGCACTACGGGCCAAGGATATTCATTAAATCATCAATGGTCATGACTATCTTAGAATAATCCTCGGTCATAATTATACCTAAAATCGTCCATCAATGCACTACAGGCTATTGAGGACTTTTACCACATCATTTATAACATTACAGGTCAGGATTATATCGAATAATCCCTGGTCATAATCATACCAAGCCTATCTATGCACGTAAGCCAAAGATGACTTTCATCACCATATAAGCATGAGGATAATGACAATGACATAATAATTCAATAAAACAAGTTCTAGAATAAATTTTAAAGATTTATAAGTTAATTTATCTTGAAATCAATTACGTCCAAATTGTCAACATGATACCGCTTTGTGGAGTAAAATTCAAGAATGCTCGTAAGAATATTTCCATGAAAAGATACCTGGGATGAAGCGCAAATATCCGGGATATTCTACTAATTTCATAGAGTATAGAAGCCAAAACTTTAACCAAATGAGTATCATAGAATATATTAAAGCGCAAATGGATTTTCACCGCCATGCAGTAATCCACAAGATGATCATTTCCACAATTTAATAAGGAATGAATATGAAGGATCATTCACCATGCATGTGATAATCCATATAAGCAAAGTTATTCTAATGTAATAATAAAGAATGGAACCTGTGTCTAGCGTAATCCGCATGAGATAGGATATTCAATAGAATAATAAAGAATGGAATAATGTAAGAATTCACCATGCATGCGATAGATCGCACAGATAGGTTATTCAATAGAATAATAAAGAATGGAACGGTGTCTAGCGTAATCCGCATGACGGGATATTCCAAATGTAATAATAAAGAATGGAATAACAAAGAATTTCACCATGTATGCCGATTGCCATGTAGAGACAAAGTTATTCCAACATAATAATAAAGAATGGAATAATGAAGCTCTCTTCATGAATCTGAAAGAAATAATACCCTTACTTTAGAAAGAAATCGATATCTTTGGAGTAGAGGTAGTGAGACTTCTCTTCTTCTTTCTCTCTATAATTTCTCTCTATAATAATTACTCTATAGCTTTAGTGAATTGGTGAGAAATGAAGGAAGAATGAGCTTCAATTTATAGGAAAATATAGTTTCGATAATTGCACATTTTGGGGCTCGAAATATTACAGTACAATACCTTCAACTTTTCTTTCATTTTTAATTTAGTCCTGCAAGTATTATCAAACTTGCACCACCTCCCCTAATAGTAAATAATGTGAATCAATAGTTCAATCATATGAATCAATAGTTATAATCATGTGAAAATACGAATTATAGTATAGTACCTCCATTTATACCTCCATTTTTAACTTAGTTATGCAAGTATTATCAATCTTGCACCAACTCCCCTAATAGTACAAGAATGTGAATCAATAGTACACACATGTGAACAAATAGTTATTGTAGACACTCGAAATTTTCTGCACTCCTATTAATAACATTGCAGGAGGGTAGATTCGTCTTTTGGAAATAACCCTGAAAGACAGCTTACATCCATTCCGGATATCACCGGAAGTTCAGTTCCAACCCGGAACACAAACCGGGAGCGTCATGTCAACCTGGGACACACACCGAGAATGTCATTTCTGATCTCAAAGATAACCCCGAGATATGCAGATCAAAAGACCCAAGAACAACAGGAGAGGGCAGGTTGATTCTCTCGGTAATAACATCATGAAAGTAGCAACCCCATCCTTGGTGATAGCCCCAAGGATGCCATTGCGTTCGAAATAACCCCAAATGCTTGTTTCAAACATATGCGATCGACTTCAATTCGGGGATGACAAGTGAGGCATACAAACAAGTAGCCCAATCTCGGATGTAACCCTGAGCAACGTCTGCTTTTTGCTTAAACCGGCGATAACCCCAGTGAGGAGTCACAACGTCATCTGTCCACGTCAACAAGATGATATCGTGGCATATCAACAAGTAGTCCAATCGGTTGTAACCTCGAAAGCAACGTCTACTTTCAACTTAAACCGGTGATAACCCCGGCGAGGAGTCAAACGTCATCTTGTTCCTTTAACAATGGCATGTCGTCTCAACACTTCATACATACATCCTACAATGTCCCACAAGAGCTAAGGAATGACAATCCCGAGTGACTATTATGTGTGGTAGTACTTTGGATAGAATTTGAAGCTTGAAGACTATGGGCATAGACCCCTCTTCCTGACTTCATACAACCTCTAATCCATGTCATTACGTAACTATCGACATAAGCAGTCTGAAGAAGGTCAGATATACCTTGTTCGGATGCTCGAATTGAAGTTCTGCAAGTTCAAACGGACATTATAGTGCACGACTGCACGTACTACGAGACAATGGAACCCGCGAGGCTCGGATACACCATGACCAGACGCAGGTACAATCATGGGTCTTTGTGTAGTGTACTCAGCGCCATCGATCTATAAATATAGGTGGGGGTTAGCCATTTGAAGAGAGGGAGAGAAGGAAAAAGGCGAGGAAGCCCTGTCCATTTTACTCTGCATACACATCTTTTGAGTGTTTCCTCTTCTTTAAACACTAGTTAGCTCACATATAGCTATCTTTTATCCGGCGGGAGCTTAGTGTTTATCCATTTAAAGTCATAGAAGTCTACTTTGGTAGCCCACTGTAAGCCTTCTTATATTTTATAAAGCCTTCTTCTCATATAGCACACACTGTTATACACATTGAGAGTCGTGTTGTGTGCGTTTGCTCGGACTTCGGTCCGTGGTTTTCATTTTTGTCTGTATATATATACTAATATATGTATATATTTTATATCTATGGTCTAACATTATCGAGTTATGCCTCGATTGAGCCTAGACTTCGGTTTGGAGCGTTTAATTGCTTTTATATATATATATATATATATATATATAAGCAATTAAATGCACCGAATATAAAATTCAAGCTCATCAGACAGAGTCTGACCACAGTTTATATATATATAAGTATATATATAAGTATATATATATATATATATACTTATATATATAATTGTTATCGGACATATCCGATGAGCCTGGATTCATATCCGGTGCATTTACTGCTTTTATATATATATATTTGAACACACACACACACACATATATATATATATATACATTCTGTCAAAGTTCGGAGTTTCCTCTATGGCTTTTCTGTTTTTTTTACATTTCATTTCTCTCGCTCGAGTTCACTTCGTGGCGCTTGATCGCTTTTATAAACTTTTATTTACATTTGTCCTGCCTGGAGTTTACTTCATGACAGTTGATAGCATTTACTGCTTTATTTACATTTCTGATCCCCCATGGAATTGCTTTGTGGTGGTTGATCATGTACATATATATATATTTATCGCTTATATATATATATATATATATATATATATATAATCGCTATCGCTTTCCATACAAATTGCGCAAGATCATGTGAGCCTAGGAATCATGTGATCATGTGTTCGATTCATCGAATCTAGATTGGTTCCCATGATGGACATTTTTCAATTTGTAGCGTACACGTACATTATTTTACAAAGGTTCGAACTTCCTTGGATGGGTCATTATGCCTATGAGGAGTTCGCTCACAGATATTATTTTCTCGAGAATGCTTCACATCTCGAAAATAAAAGTAAACAAGCCGGACATTTAACAATAAAATGGAAGTATGAAAAGGTCTCAATTCCTATTGAGCACAGGGTTTGAAAAAACCACTTTTACAAAACTTCATTGCTATATCTTGGTTAAAACTGAATTTTCCTATAAAATTCAAACCTTGTGTATATAGGTGCGAACGAGGCCTCGCATTACTTTTAAATAATTTCACATTGATCCACACACACACTCACACACACATTCATATAATAATTTCTTTGAAAAGTGGCGGTCACAGTGGTAACACGGATGTCGGGGGGTGTCTAACACCTTCCCTCCGCATAATCAAGCCCCCGGACCCAAAATGAATCTCGGTTTCACAGACCCATTTAGCAGTGTCGAATCACTGGGTCAATGTGCAAGCCTTTTCAATTGCGTTGGTGTAACCAATTAAATACACCAACTGGCGACTCTTAAAGTCCAATCGTCGACATTATACATGTCGGACCTTTTTCACTTATTTTTTCAAACAAATCTCACATTAACATGAGAACACCAAAGAACAAGTAACGAAAAGGGACACTCAAAAATCCTGACGTCGACATGTGGCGACTCTACTGGGGACTCCAGTAAGAGGGCTTAAGCCGCTATTACAAGCTTTTCAAAATTATTATATGCTTGTGTGTGAATGTTGCATTTACATTTATGATAAATGTGTACGATTGCATATTTTTTTAACTCCTGCACTGCTAAATATCTATATGTGATATTAGTGCTTCGCACATGTCATCATTTTGCATAAACGGTGAGACACGTTGTATGTGAATGTATGTTGTGTGGTTCTTCCACCGGGAGACTATCCTGTCAGTGTTTGATTATTGGACTCGTGGGAAGAATGATTCCCCAAGGCTCAGGAAAGGCACCACCCAGATTCACTCCAGTTGAACGACCGGATTAATTTCCTGTCTAGTAGATTGCGATGATCTGGAAACCTTCATGCCGAAAAGCCGCGAGAGAAATCCTAGAATAGGTCAACCTCTGATAAACCAAATGCGGAGGAAAGTTTCTTCATACTTTCCATTTTAAATTACTTGTAAAAGCATTTACTTGTAATTTTATTCCATGTTCATTCATATGTAATGGAAAATATGAAGAATATATGTGCATGCATGACATGTTATCAATTAACAACCGGTTTTTTGCAGGACAAATTCCTAAAACGGACATGTTATGATAACATTTATATTACCCTAAGACTAAACTATGTAAGTCTTTTGTTGGGAAGCAATTGGACCTGTTACCCGATCAAAATCTAAAAAGGCTGCGAGCCTACAGCCAATCATGTCCTCTTCCGAACAATCTAATCCTGTTTCTTGAGAAGAATTTGACGGATTGAGTAAATAAATCACAGACTTGGCCGTTCTATTGAAAGAATTGCACCAGTCTACTCAGGGTACGAAGATACCTATACATACAGAATCCTCTACACAAGGGGGAGTTCAAGGTCTGGAAAAAACAATTCCAGAACAACAGTTGGATACAACCAACCTTGACCCTGAAGGCACCCATCTCAAAGGAGATCCAGACACCAGTGACATCAGGAAGAAGGTCCTTCAAATGGAGGAAACCATTCGTGTTCTCAAAGGGTTTGGAACACATGGCAGTGTTTCATATGCCGACCTTTGCATATTTTCTGGTGTGCATTATCCAGAGAAATTTAAGACCCTTGATTTTGAAAAGTATGATGGATTAGGGGATCCTTACACACATTTAAAGGTGTTTATTGGAGAACTCGGATCTTATGCAGAAAATGAAAGGCTCAGAATGCAATTGTTTGAAAAAGTCCGATTGGAGAAGCCCGTTCATGGTATACAGATTAGACAACTCTAAGATCCATAGTGGAAGAGTGGCTCACGCCTTCCTCACTCAATACAGTTTCCAATCTCAGATGGCTCCTAACCAGTACCAAATCACCAAGGTCAAGAAACAGTCAAATGAGTCATTTAGAGAGTACGCTCAAAGGTGAAGGTGCCTTGCTGCTCAAGTTATTCCTTCCATGATGGAATCAGAAATGGTCATGACCTTCATAGATGTACAGGAAGCTCCTTTCTATGAAAGAGTTCTAGCTGGTGTTGGCAAACCATTTTCTGAAATGATCAAACACGGGGAGATGGTTGAGATGGGATTGAAGTCTGGTAAAATTCAAGACCTAGCCGCTCTTAAAGCTGTTGCTGAGCACATCTAGTCCGGATCTTATGGAAACAACCCCCGGAGGGTCCATAAAAAGAAAGAAGAGGATGTTTCCTTGATACTACAAGGGCAAAAAGGCAATCAAAGCATGCATATGCAGAGGAGAAACTACTCCCCATTTCCAGCACAATCTTCAAACCCTCCATTGCCTAAAAGTGGAGAAGTAAAGTGACCTCGAACGTTCACACCCTTAGGGGACTCGCTCGAGAATATTCTTGCCCTTCTAATCGCCTTTCTCAGAAGAAAATTACACATCTTCTTCCACCAGCCAACCCTAATGGGAGGGGTTTTAATGCTACTCGAAAGTGTGCTTATCATGCCGGGGCACCTGGACATGATACTCAAGATTGTAGGGCCTTGAAACATAAGATTCAAGATCTGATAGACACCGGTGAGATTGTAGTCACCAAATCAGATCAACCTCATGTACAAGACAACCCTCTTCCTTAACACAAAGAAGAAGAGGTCAATATGATCAGTTGGAGCACTGTACAAGGTTCCAATTCTAACGGCGAATCATCCCAACCCATCAAAGACGGTGTTGACAAATGGAATTATGTAAAGTTCCAGTTTACCATGGAATGAAAGATGACAGCTCTTTTCAAACAAATTGAACAATTGACAGAATTGGTGACCCACCAGCATCAAGTCACATGCCAATTAATTAGGCAGGAGCATGCTTATCTCCTTCCATTTGTTATAAATGCTTCATCAACACTTTCAGAAAGCGAATCTATGGAGGATAAGGTTGCAAAATGAGCAAGTGCTAAAGCCCGTCGGGATTTTGCCAATCAAAGGGAATTCACCTATCTGGGACAGTCTATGGAGGAGATACTTCAAATGTTGATCAATGAAGGAAGAATCACATTCCTTCTCCCTCCAATCAATCCCTGCTTAGGGCGGTTCAATCCTGATGAAATGTGTCAATATCATTCACATTCTCGCGGTCACAGCACAGAAGAATGTTGGGCACTCCGCCATCTTATTCAGAATCTTATTGATAGCGATGTCCTGCAAGTAGCTGATGATTACACTGTACAACTCAAGGGTGGGAATGCATGCCCTACCAAATGGAAGGGATCAGTAGCAGTTATATCCACAGTGGATGAGGAAACTGTCAAAGTATTTCCCATACAACCAATTCAACTCAAAGGAGCTGACAATCCTTTGAAAGTGGCCGCACCAGAGCCAATTCCTTTACCTTACAGACCACAACATCTTGTTGTCAGCTTACATAAAGTTCCATGGAATTATGGAGAAGCTGAAGGATACACGTCTCATACTACTGCTATAGTATCAAAAGAAAATCCACTGTACTTTCCTCAACGGGTTATTAAACCTACTAATTTTGTGCCTATGGAGAAGATTGAAAAATTTATATGGGCCATAATGAAGCCAAAGTGGTTTTAAATGAGAAGCTCCATACTAGATTTCGACATCTTTGGATTTTTTTCTTCCGAGGATCAGAAGATTTAATGAAGGTTTTGAAGAAGCCTATTTGCCAAAATCAAAATGGATGTGGAAAAATTTCAACATTTGATTGATCACATTTTCAACAACAATGTGATATCCTCTCGATGATGACATACCTAAGGATGTGATAGACACGTAATTCATACATTTTATTATCCCTAATTTTGTCCTTTTAATTATATTAATTTATTAAATTAATATGTTTTATTTTATTTTGTAGGATTTAATATTTGTTGCAATAAAGTCAAAATCTTGGTGATCGGCGATATTTAATGCTCTTATTCATATAAGGAACAAAGAAGAATCCTACAAGGAGAAGGAAAGAGGTGGAACAATCTTTTTTGAGTTAAATCCAACAAGAGAAAGAAAAGTCTATCTAGAAGATCTTTTGAGAAGTTGATTGTTACTAGGAAATTAAATCCTACATGGAAAGGTAACAAAAGTGTCTAAGTTCAATGAATCTAAATTAGGGTTCAAAGTTATTTTCCCTATAAATAGGCCTCTTGTTTTAGAGAGAAAGGCACCACTTGTTATTTTCTTTTTCTCAGTTTTTCACTAGTGTAGGAGGGAGTAAGATATTTAGAGTTTGTCCTTTCTCTTATTCCAATCGGTTTGTGGTACTACCATGTGAGAGTATTTGTCACTTTCTTTTATTTATATAATAGAAATTCTCTTTTTAATTATTGTTCTTATTTCATGCGAATAGTAGTACTAATATTATTTGTTTTTATTTTTAATTCCATGGCTAACTAAATTTCTAATACCTAGGATTATGATGAAACTAAATATTTCATAACAATATTTTCTTTCTGTTCCTAAATTAATGCCTAATTATTCTCACCTTCATATTTTCCTCCGCATAAATTGCATATGATGATTTTATATATGATTCATGTAGGTTTTGATAAGTTATAGTTAATCTGTGAATTTTTCGTAACTTATGCTTGCCCATATTAATTATATGAATCTTTATTTTTAAAGGGAAGGGAAAATAATTTGGGAATTGATTTAAGAAATAAGAAATTATTTATTATGTTAATATTTGGTGGATTCTGATTCCTAGGTATCTTTGCTCATTAATAGTTTTTCGTTTTTAATTAATAGTTCGCATAATTTAGTTAATAAATCTTCTCCACCATTTTTGCTTCTAATTTTCCTAAAATATTAATTAAGGATATATTAAAGAATTAATCTAGTCTCTGTGGGTTCGACCTGTACTTGCCAGTTCTTCAATTCGACACTGTGCACTTGCAATTACATATTTTATCACATCATGTTTTTGGCGCCGTTGCTAGGGACTAGAATTAATTTTTATTTATTCCTTAATTTTTATTTATTCGAATTAGTTTTAACTCATTTTTTTTAGGATTATTAAAGCGGATCAAGAAGTTTAAAAGATAAAGATTTTGTTGTTGCGCTTTTTCTTGCAGATTTCAGATTCCATTTTTTTTGAAAAAAAAAAATAAAAAAAATAGTAGTTTAGTTTTTTTTTATATTTTTTTTTTATTTGTCGATTCATGCATTCACTCACGTAGAGAGCACATCCTCGTTAGGTTTTAGTTTTATTTTTTTTTTTTGTCAAATATAAACTGTGGTGATTGGCCGGAGGATTGAGGTACGCCAAAATTTCTCCTTCTTTGTAATTCACATAGTTTTAGGACATTTTATTTGTTTATTTTTTTTTTATTTGTGCATTTTCATCTTTAATCTAACATTAAGGGCACAACTCAGTAATAAGATAAGGTGGGGATTTCATCACCCTTCCTTCGCCCACAAACAACCCAATTTGCATTTTGCATAACCATGACCTAATAAAATCAAGCAGAGACGCTGGCCCCTAGGACTCTCGAGCTCAATTAGGACAAGAAACCCAAGAGGAGTCTCAATTTTAAATTAATCAAACTATCGGTGTCTAGGCAAGTGGTTCAAAAGGTATACGCCTAAAGATTGTGTGGTTATTCAATTAGTCACCAGATCTACGAGAGAGACTCCCACCTTTCTTACACTTACCGGCTAGTGGTATGATTAATTTTGAATTTGGTGGACCTCATGCATGTAACTTGGGAACAGCTTAGAGTCAGTTTAGATTTTATTTAGGTTAACCTTAGAAGAAGTAATTTTTTTTTTTTTTTTTTTTTTTTTTTTTTTTTGTGCTTATCTCGATTATTTGTTAATTAGTGTATGCAAAAGTGTGGATTAGGGATTTAAACATCCCGATTAGTGAGAAAACTTGATTTTTTTGGATTTCACTTTAAAAGATCTCACTTTAACAAAAATGGAGGGCGCCAAACTGCTTTTTTTAAGGGATCGATGTTATCCTTCCCGCTCCCGCCTAACCTTCATGTATTAGTCTACCACCACCCAGAATCGGTAATAATTTTGAACTTAAGCCACATTTTATAAATATGTTACCTAGGTTTACGGGGGATAAGATGCATATTTATTTATTCAGAATTTGAGGAAGTTTGTGCCTTTAATGAAAATTCAACAAATTGTCGATGACTCAATTAGGCTAAGATTTATAACATTTGCTTTAAAAGATAATGCTAAAAATGGTTATATAGCCTACCAAATAATTCCATATCAACCTGGGAGGGATTTGTTGTTACATTTCTAAAAAAATATTTTCCAAATCATAAAACTGCTAAAATTAGGACTACAATTCATCAATTTTGCCAACTTGAAAAAGAGTCCTTTTGGAAATATTTTGATAGATTTAAAATTTGTTATCCCAAAGGCCCACACCACCATGGAAATGAGAAATGGAGATTGTGTCAAATTGCTTACGAAGGTTTAGACTATCCCACCAAAAAAAACAATGTTAGAGTCAATGTGTCAAGGGATTTTTTGAATAATGATGAGGAAAAGGCTGGGAGTTTTTTAGAAGACTTAGCAGAAAAAACCATGCAATGGGAAACCACCCGAGAGATAGATAAACCTAGTTCATCTAGGGGTGTTCATACAATTGACAATTCAATTGCTACCGAAGTTAAGTTAGCTGGTGTACTTAAAAGACTTGAAAATTTAGAAACTAGGGGACAATCACACGTGAACCAAGTCTCAACACCAACACCTTTGTGTCTAAGGTGTAATTCACCAAGCCATGTGATTGAGGAATGTCCTAGAGTCGTGCCCCAATTTGAAGAATATGAACAAGTCAATGCAATGTCTCAAAGACCTAGGAATGACCCATTTGCACCCACTTATAATCCAAGTTGGAGAAATCATCCTAATTTTGCATGGAACCAAGGACCCCACCCGAATAACTCTTCAAATCAGGTCAATCAGTCTCTAAATCAATCTTTTCAACCTTACCAAAAGCCAAACCCTGGTTCGTACCAAAATTCAAGTTCAACAACCCAATATCCACCAGGTTTTTCTAATGAAAGTGAGAAGAGACTTAACGTTTTAGAGAAGAGCATGGAAACTTTAATGAAATCTCATAATAATTTCAATAATTTCATGCAAAGCACTAGCCAAACCTTATCTCGCCTAGAGATCCAAATGAGTCAATTGGCCACCATAGTTAGTGAAAGAGAGAAGGGTAAGCTTCCCAGTCAACCCGAGACCAATCCAAAATTTTCAGTCCCTACTCAAAAACCTTATCATGTTAATTCACTTGAAAACAACCAAGTCAATCATGTGAATTGTGTAATCTCTTTAGGGTCTGAAAATTATTTTAATAATCATGCTGGAATTGATAATGAAGAAGAGAAAAATTTAAATGTTGAATCTAATAATCCATCTTCAAAGTCAGCCCAACCTAAAAAGCCCACAAACTCGAAAGTCAAGAGGTTCATCTACTACTTTTCAGGTCAAAAAATGATCAAACCACATCTTTTGAATCAAATGACAAAGTCTTTAAACCAAAAGCCCCATTCCTCAAAGACTTATTTCAAACAAGCAAATCATCCCAGCTTGGACAAAATTCTAGAAGTGTTCAAACAAGTGAAAATTAATATTCCCTTCTAGATGCCATTCAACAAGTTCCTCATATGCTAAATGTCTAAAAGATTTGTGCACACATAAAAGAACCACTCATGTTCCTAAGAAAGCTTTTCTAACAACCCCATGTTAGTTCTATCTTGTCATGTCAAGTCCTCGTGAAGTATAAGGACCCCTATTGTCCTACAATTTCATGCATCATAGGTGACACGTTAATTGAAAAAGCTTTGCTTGATTTAGAGCTAGTGTGAACTGTTACCATTTTTCGTGTACCAAACCTTAGGCTTAGGGAGTTGAAAAGACAAGTGTCACACCCAACTAGTCGATCGCTCTATTAAAGTGCCAAAAGGAATAGTTGAGGATGTACTCATTAAGATTGGTGATTTTGTATTTCCCGTTGACTTTTTTGTTGTTCTTGAAACCCAAACTGTTGTCAATCCCAATGGTCAAATTCTCGTAATTTTAGGTAGACCATTTCTAGCAACTTCTAATGCGTTAATCAATTGTAGAAATGGACTAATGAAATTGACATTTGGAAACATGACAATTGACTTAAATGTGTTTAATGTGGGAGAGCAAACTAGTGATTTGTTCGACCAATTCATTCAAGTGAACATGATTCGTAAAATGCTCTGGAAATGAACTTACTGGGAAGATGAAATTATTAACTTTTGTCTAAATCATTTTGGTCAAAATTGGGATGAAAATCAATACTTAAATGAGGTCAATGAGATGTTGGACTCACACAACCCAAAAATCTTACTCTAGATTGGAACCTATAATTGAATCAAGTTTGACACATTTTGAGCATTTTCAAGAGAATCAAATTGACCTTAAATCCTCTTATGATCATTTTAAGTCTACCTGGGTCCATCCCAAGCGCCTTCCGTAAACACTAAATGTGATTTAACAAATGAACCAAAGGTTGTGGACAATGATAATCTTCCATGTTTAGATAATGAGATCATATCTCCCATTTCAGATAATGTATGTGTTAATCCAGTGGTGCCTAAACATCTTGGTATAACAATTATTCAAAATGATGAAAATGTTTTAGTGCCCTTGGTAATCTAATATGGATGGCAAGTTTGGATAGCTTTTATGAAGTTAGAATTTTTAAAAGGAACTATCATTCTTCGTTATCCTTCCTCGACTCAATTTTAAAAGAATCATCGGGTATGCTCACAATTGTTCTTTCGTTATAAATTTTAACTATTTCCAATTACCTGCACCTCCCGAAAATCATATTAAATCCACTTTAGGATGCTCGCTTGTATCATCGATCATTTACATCGCATAGTTTTTAGGATGCATAAAATTTGTAGATATGTACATTTGTTTTCTTTCTCACCACATTTTCTTGCAGTAACAAATGCCCCGCATTCAAGGTATAATTTTTTCACATCTTTGTTCTCTTTTCTTCATTTGCATACATTGAGGACAATGCATGATTTAGGTATGGGGAGTTTGTTTGTTTCAGATTAGATTTTTTTTTTTTTAAAAAAATAGTAAAAAAAAAAAAAAATTAAAAAAATTAAAAAAAAATTTGACTTTTTATGAATGAATTAATTTAATAAGTGTTTGTGGAGCAAAACTCATGAGTGAGATTGAAAGATTTAGAACTCTTGAATTTTTGATAAGATATGAAATCTTAGTTCAAAACACCATCTGGATTTAAAATTGATTTCACAAGCATTTTTGCACTTCACGCTTGCACTAATTTTAGTTGTGGGGTATAAACCATGATTTGAGTAATTTCAAAAAAAAAAAAAAAAAAAAAAAAAAAAAAAAGAAAAAAAAAAAATGAAGTTGAGAAAAGTTGAAAAAAAGGAGAAGAAATAAATAAATCGCTTCAATGTCCATTAAACTAAATAACTCGGGTATCCAAGCTCTGGAAGCATCGATATTCACTACCGAAAAAAGTATGATGGATAAAAGCAACTTGACTAGTCTAATTTTGTGGCCTTTGTTACTCGAAAGTTAGTTAATCCTTAGGGGTGTCTCTACACCTAGTGCCCTAAAGCCATCCTGGTTTGGGAGTCATTGGTCCAACGCTCATTCTACATGGGTAACTCTGAAAAGCCTAAGAAAATGAGACATTGCACAAGTCAAGAATCAAAATTGAAAAAAATGGAGAAAAGGAAGGAAAAAAAAAAGAAAGACAAAGAAAAAAGAGTTTGCTTGATTTTCATGGTAAAAATCTCTACTAAGAGTTACATCACATACACATGCATGCATCACATGAAATTGATTTAATGAAGGATGGTGTCTAAAATAAAGATCGAGTATTTTTGATAAGGTGAAAGTGTGATTTTGAATTTAATCTTGCTTAGGTATAATGCCCATAGATATTTAGAAGTTTTCTTTCAATTTCATAATTTGTTGAATCCAAAATTATTTTTGAATTTTGTGGGTATATTCATCGCAAAACCTCACGACAGACACAACTCGGGTCCACTTGGGGTAACCTTTGGGTTTAAAGGCTTGTTGCACATGCTAAGTGCAATCGTGTTTTCTACTTAAAATGGGGTAGTGTAATTTTAGTTTTATTTTATTTTATTTTTATTTTACTCGAGGACGAGCAAAAGCTAGGTATGGGGGTATTTGATAGACACGTAATTCATACATTTTATTATCCCTAATTTTGTCCTTTTAATTATATTAGTTTATTAAATTAATATGTTTTATTTTATTTTGTAGGATTTAATATTTGTTGCAATAAAGTCAAAATCTTGGTGATCAAGCGATATTTAATGCTCTTATTCATATAAGGAATGTCCAAGAAGAATCCTACAAGGAGAAGGAAAGAGGTGGAACAATCTTAGTGTGCAAGTTAAATCCAACAAGAGAAAGAAAAGTCTATCTAGAAGATCTTTTTGAGAAGTTGATTGCTACTAGGAAATTAAATCCTACATGGAAAGGGAACAAAAGTGTCTAAGTTCAATGAATCTAAATTAGGGTTCAAAGTTATTTTCCCTATAAATATGCCTCTTATTTTAGAGAGAAAGGCACCACTTGTTATTTTTTTTTCTCGCTTTTTTCACTAGTGTAGAGGGAGTAAGATATTTAGAGTTTGTCCTTTCTCTTATTCCAATCATGTTGTGGTACTACTACCGCTGTGGAGTATTTGTAACTTTCTTTTATTTATATAATAGAAATTCTCTTTTTAATTATTGTTCTTATTTCATGTAATAGTAGTACTAATATTATTTGTTTTTATTTTTAATTCCATGGCTAACTAAATTTCTAATACCTAGGATTATGATGAAACTAAATATTTCATAACAATATTTTCTTTCCGCTCCTAAATTAATGCCTAATTATTATCACCTTCATATTTTCTCTCGCATAAATTGCATATGATTTTTATATTGATCATGAGGTTTTGATAAGTTATAGTTAATCTGTGAATTTTTCATAACTTATGCTTGCCCATATTAATTATATGAATCATTATTTTTAAAGGAAAGGAAAATAATTTGGGAATTGATTTAAGAAATAAGAAATTATTTATTATGTTAATATTTGGTGGATTCTGATTCCTAGGTATCTTTGCTCATTAATAGTTTTTCGTTTTTAATTAATAGTTCGCATAATTTAGTTAATAAACCTTCTCCACCATTTTTGCTTCTAATTTTTGCCTAAAAATATTAATTAAGGATATATTAAAGAATTAATCTAGTCTCATCGCACATCGTAGTGTTGTCTTGGGTTCGAGGAGTAAAATATACCCCCTGACGATGATTGCCCAGATGTCGTCGGGTTATCATTCGGGAGAAGGAAGACATCGACGATCCTTCCATCATCCGCTGCGATCCTTCAGGACTTTGCCCTCGACAATTGGAGCAAAGACTCCATGCATTGGTCGACGAGGTAAAATGGGCAAAAAAACCGCGCGCCAGTAGATAACTTTAATTGCCTGCTTTCCTTTACAGCACTAGCAGTTATTTTATTACGTAATTGCTAACACTTTTGTATGATCAAACAGTTGCATATATTAAGTGAAAGCATCTTTTGTTTTAGGACTCTGAATTTAGATGTGCATGTCCTTGTTGATGACATGCCTTCTCTCCACAAGGGCTGTAACTTTGATGCAAAGTTAGATTCAGACTTGATGGACATCCAAGAGGACATTGAGACACCTCAAGAGATTAAGGAATGGGTCACAAACAAACCCAAACCCAATCTTGATCAAACCAATCCTTTCAATCTCGGAACCTTAGACAACCCTAAACTAATCCAGATTGGTTCAGACCTTACCACAACTCAGCGGAATGACATGGTTGCGCTATTAACCCAATTCCAGGATGTGTTTGCATGGTCTCATGAAGACATGGTGGGTTTGTCCACTGACATTGTTCTTCATCGCCTTCCTATTAAAGAAGGATTCAAGCCAGTTAGTCAAAAACTCAGGTGACTGAAACCTGAGTGGAGTTTAAAAGTCAAAGAGGAAATTGTGAAACAATTTCATGCTGGAATCATCATGGTGTCTACATATCCGGAGTGGATATCCAACATTGTTCCCGTGCCTAAACCAGGGGGAAAGGTGCGAGTCTGCGTGGATTACAGGGATTTGAACAAATCTTGCCTTAAAGATAGCTTTCATGTGCCTTTTATCCACATTTTGATAGATAATACTGCTCAATACGGCATGTACTCCTTTGTTGATTGCTTTCCAGGGTACCATCAAATTATGGTCGCTGAGGAAGATCATGAGAAGACTGCTTTCATCACGCCTTGGGGAACTTTTTGCTATAGACGGTTGTCCTTCGGCCTCATCAATGCCGGGGCAACCTATCAGCGAGCTATGATGGCTCTTTTCCACGATTTAATGCACAAAGAGATAGAGATCTATGTGGATGACATCATTGTCAAATCCCGGAAGGAGGATGACCACTTAGACCATCTCACAAAGCTATTCAACAGGTTGCGTAAGTACAACTTGAAGTTAAATCCCGCCAAGTGCGCCTTTGGTGTTAAGTCAGGCAAGTTGCTAGGCTTCCTAGTCAGCCACAAAGGGATTGAACTGGATCCTACCAAAATCCAGGCCATCAAAGAAATGCCCATTCCTCGTATTGTGGAAGGAAATACGGGATTTTTGGGAAGGATCAACTTCATTAGCAGATTCATTTCTTAACTCACAGCAACCTGTGAGCCTATCTTCAAATTGTTAAGGAAGAACTCATCCATGAAATGGAACGATGAGTGTCAGAAAGCCTTCCTTACCATTAAAGAGCAACTGATTAACGTTCCTATTTTGGTACCTCCCAAGGATGATGTTCCCCTGTTCATGTACCTATCCATAAATAACGATGTTATGGGCTGCATGTTGGGGCAAAAAGACAATAGAGGCCAAGAACGAGCTATCTATTACCTCAGCAATAGATTCAGCATCAGTGAACACAAGTACACTCTGATTGAGAAGACTTGTTGTGCTTTAGCATGGGCTTCCATAAGGTTATAGCATTACCTCCATGGTCACACAACCCATCTCATATCCCGCGTGGATCCTCTCAAATATGTATTCAGTAAACCCATACTGAATTGTCGACTGTCCAGATAGCAGTTGATCCTACAGCAATTTGACATCGTCTACGTGATGCAAAAATTTGTCAAAGGTCAAGGAATTGCGGATCAACTGGCCGCCGCACCTGCAGGGGAATACAAATCCTTAGAAACGTACTTTCCCGATGAAGGGGTAATGACAGTTCAATTACAACATCAGTACGATACATACCGTGAGTGGAAAATGTATTTTGATGGAGCTATTAATTCAGAAGGCTCCGAAGCTGGAGCAATCTTACTATTCGGTATGGGGGAGTAGTATCCCGTCGTCGTCATATTGTAGTTTGTCAGCACCAACAACATAGCTGAGTATGAAGGCTGTATCATGGGGCTAAAACTTGCCCGTTCAATGGGAATCAGGCGGTTAACTGTCTTTGGGGATTCTGAATTGGTAATAAAGCAATCCACAGGAATCTATCAAACCAAAGAATTATATTTCTTTGCCTTACCATCAAGAAGTTCTGAGATGGCTTTGGAGTTTGAAGAAATCTCCTATCTACACATTCCTCGTAATAGGAATGATTTTGCAGACGCATTAGCAATGTTGGCCTCCTTGGTTTACATACCGGACAAGGAAAATATGTCGTGCATCACGTTTGCTCTGCAAAAAGCCCCAATCTATGGGAATTACGTTGGAGAAGTATCGGATGAGCTACCTCCCATCCACAACCCTTGGTACCAACACATCAAGGAGTATCTGCGAGATGGATCTACACCCGCTGAGGCGAGCCTAATTGAAAAGAGGCGGATTCATCGACTTGCTATGAAATTCTACCTGAGCGGAGATGCACTCTACAAAAGAGATACAGAATTAGGTCTCCTTAGATGTCCAGACAAAGACCAAGCTCAGAGACTCATGGATGAGATCTATGGTGGAGTATGTGGCCCACATATGAGCGGCCCCTTACTTGTCAAGAAAATTCCCAAAACGGGACATTATTGGCTTACACTCAAAGCTGACTGTGATGATCATGTCAAGGGTGCTATCAATGCCAGATTCATGGGAATGCTATCCACGCCCCTCCAAGGGAACTCCACAATATGAGTTCACCATGGCCCTTCTCAATGTGGGGAGTGGACGTGATCGGGCCCATCGAGCCCAAAGCCAGTAATGGACATCGATTCATATTCACCATGATCAACTACTTCACCAAATGGGTAGAAGCAGCTTCCTTCCCCAAGGTTACTAAAGAAGTTATCATTGTTTTCATCAGAAATAATGTCATCTGTCAATATGGACAACCAGAGGTCATTGTGTCAGACAATGCTAAGAACCTCAACAACAAAATGATGGAGGATTTATGCAAAAAATTCCACATCAAACATCTCAACTCCGTCATCTACCGTCCAAAGATGAATGGTACTGTTGAAGCAGCTAATAAAAACATCAAAAAGATCATGCAGAAAATGTCCGCCAATCACAAAGGATGGCCTGACCTCTTGCCTCTGACTTTATTAGCCTATAGAACTTCCATGCGAACTTCCACTCCCCCTACTCATTAGTCTATGGGATGGAAGTAGTGCTCCCCATAGAAGTGGAAATAGAATCCCTCAGAGTATTGATGGATGCTCAGTTGGATGAAGACCTATGGGTACAAGACAGGTATCGCAAATTATCTCTGATAGACGAAAGGAAAACCGCGACAATCTTCCATGGTCAGTTATATCAGCAAAGGATCGTACGATCCTACAACAGAAAAGTCCGACTACATCAATTCAAATAACATGACTTGGTTTTGAAGAAGATCATTGACAACCAAGATCAATCTAAGGAAAAATTCGCTCCTAACTGGGAAGGCTCATTTGTTGTCAAGGAAGCATTGACAGGAGGTGCTCTCAGATTGCAGGAAATGGATGGCTATGAATTTCCACAGCTTATCAACTTGGACATCATGAAATGGTACTATGTATGAAGTTACCATCAAACAAACATCCTGGTTTTGATCCTCAAATCACCAATCATTCCGGTTTTGAACCCTTTCTACATACTTTTCTGCCCCTCAGGGAAACATACACTTCAAGCTAGCAGCCTGGTTTCACTTCATTTCAAACCTTTCATACAATCTCGGTTATCCTGAAGACGAGATTTAACCTTTCACAATTTCGGTTATCCTGAAGACGGGATTTAACCTTTCACACCTGTAGTTTGTCCTGAATATGGGATTAAAGTTTTCTACGCCTGCAATTTGTCCTGAAGACGGGATCAAACTTTTTACACACTTGCAGTTTGTCCCCGTTATGGGATTAAACTTTCCTCTCCCCGCAGTATAACCTGCACATGGGATTTACACTTCTCTTCGCCTTCAATTCGTCCTGAGGGGTGAACTACGTCGACCTGATCTCCCTGATACCCGGGGGTACGTAGGCAACCATATGCTATATGGCCCGGTCGCAATAAAGAAAAACAAAAAAAACATTTCTACCTTTTCTCTACAAAACAAGAAAAACAACAAAAATACTTCTACACTCTTTCGCGCTTCCAGATTTCGTTGAACCTCCTACACTAGGTTCGAACTACGCAGACTTGATCTCCTCTTCAATAGAGACGTGGCGACCATTCATGGTGCGATCTAACCCTACCGAACAACATACTTGTCACACTCTTTGGGATCAATCTTCAATCTACCCCATTTCATTGGTTTTAGATCAAAGGGATGGAATTACCCAACCTCTTCTCACAAATAGAAGATTCGGTGACCATCTAAGCTATGATCGTGCCTCAAAGAGTAATACCAACCCATAAGAGATGGAATTAACTAGGCTTCTCACAAATAGAAGTACTGGCGACCATCTGTGGTGCGGTCAATCTCAGAGAGAAAGAAACCATCCTCCTCTCCACTTTTCCATACAAATACCAGTCCCAAGACACCAAAGATGGTAGGGATATACAAAAATTAATGATCCATTCTAAGAGATCTTACGATGTCTCAATGTCCATCTATCAAGGATAAGTTTAGAATGCATCAAGATCACAAGGCCCTGGAGAAACAGGCAAATATCAAGCAAGTATCAAGTCATAACTAAAAGGGAAGTGAATCAAAATATATTTCCCTGCCATGTATAATACCGTTTGGTATATACATCTGTGCTGTACATAACAAAATGGCTAAGCTAGTCTGTGCAGGAAAATACAAAGCTATCTATAGATCTGTATGAATGCGAACTATCAGATCTAACATAGCATCCCTCTCTGAAGACGGAGGTACCACTGCAAGCTCCTGCCCAAGGGTATCTACACGAGCTAGCAGATCAGAGGCTAACTGCATGGTGGCAAAATGCTCATCAATGTAAGCACTCATGTCGGCCAGACTGACTGTCAGTCATCTAGGATCTAATGGAAGTGCTATCTGCAATGGCCACATCCCTAGCAGATAAGGCGGTATCCCGTTCTCCAATCAATACATCCCTGGCTGATCTAGCCTCATCCCTCTCTAATAGAGCGGTATCTCTCATCAAGAGTCACAACATCGAGGCCCTAGCCCGATCTCTATCATAGGTCATCGGATGTAAGCTACTGCTCTAAATCTTTGTCTTAGAATCTTTGTAACAAATGGCACTTTCGGGATGGGAGAATCCATCACAAATGCTAGCAGCCGAACAGTCAAATCGTCGGTGGAAATAACAGCCTCCTCTATAGGCTCCTCATCGTCAAGATCAGTCCCCTGCACTGTGGATACTGCCGCAGCCGATGCAGTCTTTGTCTCCATCCATGCGAAATACTCTGTAGAACAACTTGGATGACTGACAGAAAACTCATCCAGCTCTCGCTGATCCCAACAGGCATACAACCCGGATACATCCCCTCTCACGACAAACGGCAGGACGTGGGTTACCGACTCACTACCCCCTCATACGGGTGAAAGTCCTGGAACTGGTCAAATTAACACATCACGGCCAGTGGGTGGTAAGTGATCATGCCCCTCAATCCAGCCAGAGGGAGATAATCCATGCCTGGAGCATGAGTAATGAAGCTGTAGGGTGAACTAAGCCATGAACACGGTAATATGGCAAATGGATCTCTAATCCCTGCCAAAAAAACTGACCATGATGCAGCATCTGTACACTCTGCAGGCTGAAAGGAGTACGACATGGCTATATCATGGGTGAAACAAAACTCCTGACATCTAAATGTGCCAATCGGTCTCAAGTGTGACATAAACCACACGTACAGCATGACCGAGCCACCTGTAAACACTCTTGTCGGATAAGTGTAGTAATATGTAGCTGACCTCAAGGTCTCTGCGATGATCATCGGTACAATGGTATGACCCTCCCTGAGAGCTCTCACTACCATAATAACGCCAATATCTAGCTCATCCATGTACCACGGCATGTAGACGTATGAAAATATGCATAGAAGCAGTACATCTACTCTGGCTGAACGCCAATGATCCTTCGGTGTGGTGAAATCCCCGGAATGTCATGAATAGCTGTCCTCAGAGCCAAACCTGTTAAGCAGGAAACGCTGGGATATAACATGGCCGAATGTAATCTCATCCTGCACCACTCTGCGCCTCAATCCTGTGAGAGTCATGAACTATCTACTCATGTCTCCCATCACCATATGCACGCAAGGTCGGTCCAGAGGCAGCATCGTCAATCGTGCATACTCCTCCAAAGTAGTAGTCATCTCACGGGTCCCAAATTGAAATACCTGTCGGTCCGGTACCCAGTACTCTAGCATGCCCTCTACAAATCCTGGAGGAACCTGAAACATTAGTAAGGTCATAGTATGCTGCAGCAAATCATCTACGATCACCATGTCTGATGGTGATATACTATCATACCATGAGCGCATACCAGCTACCACCATAAATGGTGGGGTATGATCAATATGACTAATTATCGAAGAAGACATCTATACGGGCCGTGTCATAAGACCATCCAGGTCAATCTTTGAATATCTCTCGGACATACATACATATGCATAACATAATAACATGCATGATACAATAGATGGTAATATGATATAGGGAATGGAAAGCGTACATACATTCTTAAGTATATCATCATCTAATACATCTCTCAGACAAACTAAAAATATGGAAATGGGGTGAAGCTACCCAACATACAAATGAGGCCTATCAAAAGAGATAGCAAGAAATACATCAGAAAAAGTCAAGAGTGTCGATGTCTACATCATCGATACTATCCACCTGATGTAACTCCTCCTAAGTCACTGGATCTCTATCTACAGGGATGTCAGGCCGATACAAAGGAGGATCTGCGCCTGCAAAACCATATGGGTCACTTGAGGGATCAGCGCTAGAGCTGGAAGGATCAAAAGTATCTACCTCTGCAGGATCTCTGCCCAGATGCCGAATGAAAAGATGTGACTAGTCCAAATTTGCCGAAGTCGGGGCCTCATTAATCTGTGTCACATGAGTCGGATCTCTGACATAGGCTAGCCAATCCGTCATCATCACGGATCCTGGAACCATATCCCCCATAAACTGTGTGGCGCGGGTCTGAGCTCCAATCGTACGAGGGATCCACCAATGTTGGAACATCTCCTAAGAACAGGGGCCCTCTAACATAAAACCGTCAATCCCCATCAATGGGATGTTAATGACGGGTGACTGCGAAACAGGCCAATAACGCTTTGGGAGAGGCAAGATCGGCATCTGGATCTCTCTCAGTAGTGCTCCCTAATAGCACGCTCTCCTAAATAGAGCTCCCATCCTCCATCTGTAAAGAGAGGAATCCTGCGGGTGAAAATGACGTACTCTACTCCAGTCGGTACCCATCCTCAAATCCAACTCCCAAATGCTCTCCAGAGTAGGGAATCCATGTGATGACATCAGCTGTCAATAGCTCCAGCTGTAGGCGACAATAAGTGAAACCCTCAGCAATAGGGACCTCCGCCAGTATGAAATGATGCCATCTCCGTCCTCGTGGATAGGTATCTAAACCTAACATGCTCACAGGACGCAAACAAGGAAGCCTCTCATAGGCCCAAAACTGTGAACATAAAGGCAAACATCTGCTATCAGTCAACACTCTTAACCCATACATGGGAAAAGACAAGAGAAACACTCACCAGCAGAAATGGGTAGAATCTTAACCACGCCTCGGTCAAGCCCTGCGATCGCATGCACATTCCCCTGAGGAAATAGGCAAAGGTGTAGGAACCCCAATCATACTCTCCTATACGGTCCACGTGTCGAGTGGCGCTGATCAAAGCGAAAGACACCGTAGAGGAATTATCTGCTATGAAGTAGCCCCTAATGATCATCAGAAACAATCGCCAAAGAATGTGGTCCCTGACTCTCACATCATCGGGTATGGGCTCACTCAATGAACCGCATTCATAGCATCTACGCCAAAGGACTCAGACGAACAGTCTTGCCCTTGGCGCCCGCCGGAACTCCCAACAAGGATTTGACAAAGAAGAGGGGTGATATCCGCGTGCAAGGCAAATTGGCTCCCTCCAAACTCCATACCGTGATAAATCGCCAATCCATCTCCAAGATCACCATCACCTCATGATCCCAAATAGAGAGGATCGAAGTCCGGTGAAACCACCGCTCAGACAATGCCCTGAGGTAACCCCAGGGACAACGACGGGGTAGAATGGAGAAGAACCTCCCGAATCCCCAGCCATGGACTATCGCTCTGTAGTCATCATGAAGAGCCTCGAGGCTGTGTGAAGCCGGGAACCTACATCAAATGCAGATCAACATCAGACTCCTTGACTCCTCATCAATAGGAAATAAGGAAGATTAAAGATCTAACTTCATACCTCGTTTGTGTGCAGGTATACTGAAGGATGCCTACTCAAGTCACCCAGAAGATCTGGGTTCGCCACTTGAATACCTGGTAATTCCCTACGAGGAACACGTACAGCAAGAGCAGGAACCTCGATCGGTGCATCCTCCTCCTCGTCCTCGACATTCGGCACTTCAACCCGAATAGGACATACCACCGCCTCCGCCAAGAAACGAGGCTGTCTAACAGAACAGCGCTGAGGCTCTTCAAAAGCCCTCCTCCGTACACCAGAAGTGGTCATGTGGGAACTACTCGGCTGATCCGGATCCATGATATCTGGATAAAAAGTCTCTAAATCACCTCAGAAAGGGTGTGGTAATTTCTTACCTAGAGTCTTTTTAAAATGCATTCTATGATTACATGCATGCATGCATTGCTTTAACATACATCTACAGTAGAGTTAAAATGAATGACTACCTAATACCTACATTTTGGGAAAATTTTGCCATAGTTCCCTTTGCAAATGGGACTATCCACATGCACATAGGCATGACTAGGTGGCCATTCAGTAGCACACCTATACACAGTCATATACATCCTGTATGCATCAATACATTGCAGTAAAAAAATTCGTAAGTGTAGTCTAATTACCATGATTATTTTGCTTGTCTACCTTTACTCATTTGTCCTCAAATAAGATAAGAAATAACAGTAAAAGGTGCCAATTTGACTGTTTCAAAAGTCAAATTCAGCATGGTTTAATACTAACATTTGTTATGTTGAATATTTTTTATCAAGTCATATCAGCATGCATATTCAATACTATGTGTCTAAATGCATTTCATGCGATAAGTCATTTTTCAACGGACAGAAATTGGAAAAAAATATATGCATGTGTTACCAAGACAGTGAAGAACGCTTGTACGGTGACAGAATATGCAGAAAGTTGCCCGAACTCAGCATATCTGAAGAAGAGCTCTAGGATTTCCTTCACTGTGCAACTTGAAAATGACTTATGAAAGCAACCAGCCACCTATACATAGGCACGGCTGGCCGCAGGCTAACCTGCAGCCCCCCTATATGGGTCCCACACCTCCAACTCGCTCCAGTTAGAGTTGCAAAGGAGGTCTCACAAGCTGAAAAGGCCAAATCAGGAATAAAAATGCTACGCGACTGAGCGGATTAGCCTGACATCCTGGTTTCTTGTCGGTCAGAGTTAAACTCTCGTCGCCTCAACGGTATTCACCTGAATGCAGGGTATACTATACCAATGAGCTCAGCTTTTACAAACCATGCTCGGCAATACCCCACAAAGGTCCGATGCCGTCACAACCCTAACCTCCCCGGCGGGGGTTACAACGCGAAAAACCACAAAATATCAAACCTCCCCGGCGGGGGTTACAACACTGAAGTTATCAACATCTACGTATCCTCGGCGGGGGTCACAACGTATATCTTTCAAACATCTACGTATCCTCGGCGGGGGTCACAACGCATATCTTTCAAACATCTACGTATCCCCGGTGGGGGTCACAACGCATATCCTTCCAAGCATCTACGTGTCCCCGGCGGGGGTCACAGTTCAATGTAACCATTGATACACACATCAATGAAGGTCAAGCAATCTTGACGTCATATCAGCTGATGTCAAGTAAACCCATCGAAGCAACTTTGCCCAGCAAGGGTTACAACATAATGCTACCATTGACACATACATCAATGAAAGTTAAACAGCCTTGACAATACACCCAGCAGGGATCTATCCGGTGATACACACATCAACGAAGTTCAGGAAACCTTGGCAGCGACAACACTATTGGCAGTAACTCCGACAGTATGAGGGAACATGTTATACACATCCTCAAAACAGACAAAGCCTTATCCCCACAAATCTCTTCCACACAAGAGGTACCTCTATGGAGTATAAGCCAGTGTCTAGGATTCAAGACTTTGGTGGTAGTCCCAACGTCAACATCCTTGGAGACTTGGATCGCATGTCCAAGCCATCACTGATTATTATCCCAGCAGGATTACATGACAATCATTCATACATCATACATTTGCATCATGTTGCTGCACATAGCATCATGTTTATCTTGCTTGCATTTCAAGTGTCTATGATTCTTTATCCTATCCATGCCTTGCATTGCATGAATATGATCAAGAGGGGCATCTGTAGACACTCAAAATTTTCTGCACTCCTATTACTAACATTGCAAGAGGGTAGATTCGTCTTTTGGAGATAACCCTGAAAGACAGCTTACATCCATTTCGGATACCACCGGAAGTTCAGTTCTAACCCCGAACATAAACTGGGAGCGTCATGTCAACCCGGGACACACACCGGGAATGTCATTTTCGATCTCGGAGATAACCCCAAGATATGCAGATCAAAAAAGGCAAGAACAACACCAGAGAGGACGATTACATCTCGGTAATAACACCGCCGACGCTTTCGGTTCCAGCCCCCAGAGACAACATCGAGTAGCAACCCCATCTTGGTGATAGCCCCAAGGATGCCATTGCGATCCGGATAATAACCCCGAAATGCTTGTTTCAAACATGTGCGATCGGCTTCAATTCGAGATGAATGAGTGAGGCATACAAACAAGTAGCCCAATCTCGAGATGTAACCCTGAGCAACGTCTGCTTTCTGCTTAAACCGGCGATAACCCCGGTGAGGAGTCACAACATCATCTGTCCACATCAATAAGATGATATCGCAGCATACCAACAAGTAGTCCAATCTCAGCTGTAACCCTGAGCAACGTATACTTTCAACTCAAATCGGTGATAACCCCAGCAAGGAGTCAAGCGTCATCTTGTTCCTTCAACAATGGCACGTCGTCTCAACACTTCATACATACATCCAACAATGTCCCACAAAAGCTGAGGAATGACAATCCCGAGTGACTATTACGTGTGGCAGTACTTTGGATAGAATTTGAAGCTTGAAGACCATGGGCATAGACCCCTCTTCCTGACTTCGTACAACCTCTAATCCATGTCATTACGTAACTCTCGACACAAGCGATCCGAATAAGGTTAGATATACCTCGTTCGGATGCTCGGATTGAAGTTCTGCAAGTTCAAGTCGACATTACGAGGCATGATCGCCGACGTCTTTACAAGACGACAGGACCCATGGCTTCGGATCCACGACGACTCACTACCGCAGATACAATCAGCGGTACGCCGCCATGTGTACCCTACGGCCATCGGCCTATAAATATATAAAATGGAGAGTGACCATTTGAAGAGAGGAGAGAAGGAAAAAAAAAGCGAGAAAGCCCT
Source organism: Panax ginseng (assembly GCA_020205605.1). NCBI lineage: Eukaryota > Viridiplantae > Streptophyta > Magnoliopsida > Apiales > Araliaceae > Panax > Panax ginseng. Next base: position 115,587,167 of record CM035133.1, on the reverse strand, counting down.
ATCCATTTTACTCTGCATACACATCTTTTGAGTGTTTCTCTCTTCTTTAAACACTAGTTAGCTCACATATAGCTATCTTTTATCCAAATGGAGCCGAGTGTTTATCCATTTAAAGTCATAGAAGTCTACTTTGGCAAATTACCAACCGTAAGCCTTCTTATATTTTATAAATCCTTCTTCTCATATAGCACACCATTGTTATACACATTGAGAGTCGTGTTGTGTGCATTTGCACAGACTTGATGCGTGGTTTTCATTTCATGCACGTACATATATACTAATATATGTATATATTTCATATATATGGACTAACATTATCGAGTTATGCCTCGATTGAGCCTGAACTTTGGTTTGGAGCGTTTAATTGCTTTGATATATATATATATATATATATATATATATATATATATATACTTATATATATAAGCGTGGTTAGACTCATTCTGATGAGCCTGGATTTTATATCCGGTGCGTTTAATTGCTTATATATATATACACTTATATATATAATTGTTGTCGGACATATCCGATGAGCCTGGATTCACATCCAGTGCATTTACTGCTTTTATATATATATTTGTACATATATATATATATATATATATATTTACATTCCTGTCAGGCCTGGAGTTTTCTCCGTGGCTTTTTACAGCTTTTTTACATTTCGTCCTGCCTGGAGTTCACTTCGTGGCACTTGATCACTTTTTACAGCTTTATTTACATTTTGTCCTGCCTGGAGTTTACTTCATGGCAGTTGATAGCATTTACTGCTTTATTTACATTTCTGATCCCCCATGGAGTTGCTTTATGGTGATTGATCATCATGTATATATATATATATATATATATATATATATATATATATATATATATATATATATATATATCGCTTTTATATATATATAATCGCTATCGCTTTCCATACAAATTGTAGTATCATGTGAGCCTAGGAATCATGTGATCACGAGTTCGATTCATGAATCTAGATTTGGTTCCCATGATGGACATTTTTCTACTGTAGTGACACTGTACATTATTTTACTGAGTTGTCTCAATTTCCTTGGATGGCTATCATGCCCATGAGGAGTTAAAGCTCAACAGATATTATTTTCACGAGAATGCTTCGAGATCTAGAAAATAAAGCAAACAAGTTTGGGACATTTAACAATAAAATGGAAGTATGAAAAGGTCTCAATTCCTATTGAGCACAGGGTTTGAAAAACCGCTTTTACAAAACTTCATTGCTATATCTTGGTTAAAACTGAATTTTCCTATAAAATTCAAACCTTTTGTATATAGGTGTGAACGAGGCCTCGCACTACTTTCAACTAATTACACATTGATCCACACACACACACACACACATTCATATAATAATTTCTTTAAAAAGTGGCGGTCACCGTGGTAACAAGGATGTCGGGGGGTGCCTAACACCTTCCCTCCGCATAATCAAGCCCCCGGACCCAAAATGAATCTCGGTTTCACAGACCCGTTTAGCAGTGTCGAATCACTGGGTCAATGTGCAAGACTTTTTGGTTGCATTGGTGCAACTAGTTAAATACACCAACTGGCGACTCTTAAAGTCCAATCGTCGACATTATACATGTCGGACCTTTTTCACTTGTTTTTTCAAACAAATATCACATTAACATGAGAACACCAAAGAACAAGTAACGAAAAGGGACACTCAAAAATCCTGACGTCGATAGTTATAATCATGTGAATTAATAGCAATTAATTGCTTATTTATTCGGTTAATTACCCGACTGGTCAGTGTAACTTCCAGACATCAATTAATATCGAAATAAATGTCGATTTCCACTAACACTAATAATTCTAACACAATGGAACTATCAATTTCATCTTTAATCAACACGAACTTATTCATTATTAATATTATAACTCACAATATTTAACAACCAGGTCGTTCCCAGGAAAGAGGGGGATTTCCGATAAGGATTTCTCCTTATTAGCGCGCAATTAGAGGACCAAACCTTTCCTTGACAGAACTTCTAGACATTGTAAATATTACAATTTAATAATATGAATAACTTTATCGTCTCAATTATTGATTTAATAATATATCATATTATGCAGATGATACTGTGACAATAATCGAATTAATAATATGAGAGATATGATGCAGCAATTATTATAGCAATAATTGAGTATAACTGAGTGACTTCTCACGTAAGCATAAATAATCAATATCGTGTGCTACTATGCAACCACGCCGTATTCTTGTTTTTTACTCATTGGGTAGTTCAACGGTTTAACGATAAAACTTCCGCCGTTATTTTTATAAAAAGATAATTATGTCATTTTCTAACTACGACAATACTTCCGTTGTGGGGTCCACCAATGATTGTGCCGTCGTACAAATATTCCATGTTAAAACGAATATTCCCCGACCAATCAAATATTATATAACCACTTGCTTACTTTGCAAAATTTGTAAATATTACCCACAACTATAACATTATATCAAATCCACACCATAATATTCAAAAATATATTTCGAGAAAATTATTCTTTATTCATAAAAGTTGGGGTCTTAAAAAATTGTTTTGTTGCGGAATCTAATAAGACTAAGGTAAAATTTTGTGCATATGGCAGTGACGAAAAACAGATAAAATCAGTACTTGGCCAGTACAGGGCATAACGGGCTAATCACCTATTATATCCGTAAGTTATGACGGTTTGCGGATGAATTTCTATAAAACCTTTGTGAAAATGATAGACAATAATGTATATGACTCCTCAGCAAAATTTGAAAATTTTTACTCTTATGAGTGGTGTATTGGGTAGCATATAATGATGTGTATGAATGGTGTAAGCAGTATGGTGTAAGGTGTAAGGTGTAAGGTGAATTTTGGGCACAAAATTCTTAGAAGAAGGGGTGAATGTGAAAACCCAAAAATTTAGAAAATTTTTAAAAATCATAATTAATTGATTTAAGGTTCAATATTAGAACCTAGACAGAAAATAAGTGTATGCGTTTGATATTTTTGGGAAGGAATTTTGAGGATTTCAAAATTTTGTGAAGGATTTAGGTGAATTATTCAGGATTAAGTGTATAGGTGAATATGTTCTGTGTATATAGTCATTTATGTGTTCAGAATGTGGTTAAGGGTCAAAGTTTGACCAGATAAATTTTATCCGTGTCAAACCATAGGTATATATTAGGAACTTCAGCGTTCAATTAGAAAACCCTAGCAATGGATAAAAAACCCTAGAAATCGGTTCTGAAACCTTAATTTCGGTTCCGGGAATTCAAAACCCTAATTCAGAAATTGAAAACCCTAGTTTGGGAATTTAAATATTATGTATAAGGTTTAAACGTCATTAATTATAATTTATTAGGGAAAACCCTAATGAATTACTAGAAACCCAAATTGATTATTAGAAAACCATAATACCAGATCTGGAAACTCTAATTTCAGATTACGGGAATTTGAAACCCTAATCTGGGAACTTAAAGGATAATTATAAGGCTTAAGTGCTATTAATTATAATATTAATGAGGGTAAAGCTTAATTAATTAGCAAACCCTAATTAAAAAATTTAAACCCTAAGTGTTCAGTCAGAAACCCTAATGTACAATTGTGAACTTAATTGCTAAATTAGCAATTTTAATTAGGAAATATTAATCCTAATTAGCAAACTTAAATTATGATTGAGAAATCTAAGTATAATTAGATAATCCTAATTATAATTTGAAAAAAATCTTAATTTTTCCATTTTTAAAACCTAATTTAGAAATCCTAAATGTGATTTTTGTAAACCTTAGGTTTTAACCTTAAGGGTTTGATCAAATGATAATTTTACCATTAAATTTGTTTGCAAAAAGACAATTTTGCCCTTGTTGTATTTTTTTTTAATAAGTTGGTGTGTAGGTTTTGACTTTAGGTGAGTTGTTCACCAAACCCTAGCCTTAGCATGTGCCTTATATCTTCCAAATCTCAGCAATTTCAGCCACCTTGCACCAACTAGATACATGCATCAAGAAATATAAAAGATTAAACTTCACTTGACTTTCTCAAAATAGCCAAGACCTTTTCTCTCTCCAAAATTCGTGTATGAGAGTGAGAGTGGGTGAGAAATAAAGCAATTATTAGCTTTTAGATTTACAAGATCAGATTATAAGGATCAGATTCAAGATCAAGCATTAGCAAGGTATAAAAACCCTAAAATCTTTAGATCTTCAAGATTGTAGTTAATGTTGTTGTTTGTTGGTTAAATATGTGTTAGATGGTGTCACATAGTGATCTGGGCTGTTGGATCATGGATCCATATCATGTAAATGTACAAAAATTAAGTTTTTAGAAACTATTCTTGGACTTTCATGAGTCGTCTGACAAGCAAATGTCAGGGACTCTAGATTCTTTTGTGTTACTGATTTTTGATGTTTTAAAGTTGTAATTTGTAGCTTGTTATGTGGTCTTTGATCTGGAAGTGGAATCAAATCTATTCCATTTACAGATTTCAAGATATTCATGGTCAAGGAGGGTTGACTGTTTCACGAAGATCGAAGTTTGGGCAACCCGAAACCCCAGATCTTGACCGATGCCGCTTTTTCCGATCCTTAATCTTGCTTGTGGGTTATGTTTTTGGTAGTGTTGTTGGTCGGATATTGTAGGATGGTATGTGAACTACACATACAAGTCATTATAACACCTAGAACCATTACAGGATCAAAGATAATTAAGGTCAAATGTGAGTTGACCACCAGCCTGGGGACGAAATCTGGGAAACCCAGATTTCTCAAGAACATACCCTGACCCCTACTTTGACCTGCCATTATATGTCATATGTTATGTTGTTTGTGATGCCCCCAAAATAGGTATACATCACCCATCTCGAGTCGCCAGATACATGGTACAAAATTCAAATACAACTTAATTATACAACAGTCGTGTAAAATACGACAAAATATAATTTAAGAGTTTTAATAAGAATATTGTCATCTAGACAATATCCACACTCAATGGAGTCATCATTATATTTATTGTCACACTATTTAACAGAATAGTGAGGACTACTAATGTTATCATCTGGACTGTAACTCCGTTCTCCGACTAGTCCCAGCTACGTTCTCATTTCCTGAAGAGAACAATGAAAGAAAGGGTGAGCTCAGCTAGCCCAGTAAGAAATATTATGACTAAGATAATGCAGAATAAATTATTATTAGCTATCAACAATGTTAAACTGATAGAATATAATATACAACAAGTTTAACTGCAGTGGAATATGCAATACATTAGAAGAGTCAAGTAGAGCATGATATCTACTATCTTCTATGATTTAAAAGGTTTTCATCAATTTTTATCATTTGAGACAAATTTTAATAAATAAACCACATCATCGAATCATCCCTGCACTACGGGCCAAGGATATTTATTAAATCATCAATGGTCATGACTATACCGAATAATCCCTAGTCATAATCATACCAAAAACTGTCCATCAATGTACTACAAGCCACTGAGGACTTTTACCACATCATTTATAACATTACAGGTCATGATTATACCGAATGATCCCTGGTCATAATCATACCAAGTCCATCTATGCACGTAAGCCAAAGATGACTTTCATCACCATATAAGCATGAGGATGATGACAATGACATAATAATTCAATAAAACAAGTTCAAGAATAAATTTTAAAGATTTATAAGTTAATTTATCCTGAGATCAATTACGCCCAAATTGTCGACATAATCTTTCGCTTTGTGGAGTAAAATTCAAGAGTGCTAAGAAGAATATTTCCATGAAAAGATACTGGATGAAGCGCAAATATCCAGGATATTCTACTAATTTCATGGAGTATAGAAGCCAAAACTTTAACCAACTGAGTATAATAGATTATATGAAACTGCAAATGAATTTTCGCCCGCCATGCGGTAATCCACGTAGACAGATCATTTCCACAATTTAATAACGAATGAATACAAAGGATCATTCACCATGCTGTGGTAATCCACATAGACAAGTTATTCCAATAGAATAATAAAGAATGGAATAACAGAAGAATTCACCAGGCATGCGATAGACCATTACTGCATAAAAGTTATTCCCAGCGAGAATAATAAAGAATGGAACCAGGTCATGCGTAATTTGCAAAGATAGGATATTCCAACAGAATAATAAAGAATGGAACCGAAGTCATGCGAATCCGCATAGGCATGGATGTTCCAACAGAATAATAAAGAATGGAACTGGTCATGCGTAATCCGCATGCGACAAGATGTTCCAATGTAATAATAAAGAATGGAATAACAATGAATTCACGGACATGCGATAGACCGCTTGCATAAAAGTTATTCCAATGAGAATAATAAAGAATGGAATAATGGAAGAATTTCACCATGTATGCGGTACTTCATGACAGCAAAAGTTATTCCAACATAATAATAAAGAATGTAATAACAACTCTTACGAGTATTGAAAGAAAATAACTCTCTTCATGAATACGAAAGAATAATACCCCTTACCTTAGAAGAAACTGGATATTGGAATAGTGAGGTAGCAGACTTCTCTTCTTCTTTCTCTCTATAATTTCCCTCTATAATAATTCTTTTAAAGCTTTAGTGAATTGGTGAGAAATGAAGAAAGAATGAGCTTCTATTTATAGAAAAATATAGTTTCAATAATTTCACGTTTTGGGGCTCGAAATATTACAGTATAATACCTTCCTCTTTTTTTTCATTTTTAATTTAGTCCTGCAAGTATTATCAAACTTGCACCACCTCCCCTAATAGTAAATAATGTGAATCAATAGTTCAATCATGTGAATCAATAGTTATAATCATGTGAAAATACGAATTACAGTATAGTACCTCCATCTATACCTCCATTTTTAACTTAGTCATGCAAGTATTATCAATCTTGCACCAACTCCATTAGAATGTTAAATAAATATAAGTTAATTATATATAATGAAGTTATATTTAATAACACACTAAGTCACTCTCTAAGAAAACTCTACATGAGTATTCATCCCTCTCTATCTTCTAAGTTCTCCTAAGTTATAATCTAAGGACTCTCGTTCCTAAGATTTATAACTATAGCTTTGATACCAACCTGTGACACCCCCAAATTCAGACCACACTAGTCTCAAATTTGGTTGTCACGTACTAAGTCTAACAATAAATCAACATCTCACACAACAAAATAATAGAATAAATTGCATTGTTATAATATAATTATTCTCATCCCAAGGGTTCGTAACTTAAACATCTCTTGCAAACCTTAATCATAATTAAACACCGCTTAGACATAACTAATACATAATCTAATACAACTTAAACTAAACATAGCTTAACATAAATAAGTTCTTCTACAACCAAATAATAGAACATTCAAGCATTATGGAATAACTACTCCAAAGTCTTCTGTTTACCCTTGTCCTTGCCAGATGGTTCACCATGTTCTGCCTTAACTGAAGGTTTTATGAAAAGCAAGGATGAGCAACAAGTTTACCCAACAAGTAATATAGCAAAAGGGTAATTAATATAGTTTTAAATTTCTCAGGGCATATCAATAATGATAGTTCAAGATAGCAAGAAGTATCGATGATTATCAACAATAGTTGCTTTGGGCAAAAAATATCAATAATATTCAACGGTGAATCAATTTCAAGATTTCAAAGTAATGAATACTGAGCAGTCACTAAGGACTATGAACTTCTTCTAGAATTAACAGTGATATTACTTATAATTCTACAAAACGAGTACAACAGGTGATCAGCCTAAATTACTATATGTCATGCATAACATTTAGTCTTTCTCATGTGCGCACGTCGGTTCCCCGATAATATATAATTCCCCTACCAAGAGGGTTGTTCATCTCAGTTATAAGAGTTCGCACCAAGTTAATTTAGTTTGGATAACTTTTGGTCAAATATCATCAATAGTCTAGCCAAAGCAATGGCTTAGACTGTTTTCTTTCACAGTATATATATGAACAATTTTCGTTAAAATCAAGGTTTGTAAACCATTTCATTTCTAGATTATAAAGTATTCAAACTTTCAAAGTTCTACCTGTACGATCAATAATATCAAAATTTCAAATAATGCTCAATAAAGAGTAAGGTTCAAGTACTTGCCTCAAGCGTAGTTTACCAAATATAGCTTATCAACACTCTTTCGAATCCTAACATAATATAGTTACGCGTATAGGATATTGATTAGTTACATATGCTCATACATGATATGTAAGTTTAAACGTATATATAAATGTCTAACTTAGTCGTATACTCTACATATACATCATCACATACTTTTGCATACTTATAGCACCAATCAGTTTACAAGACACTATGAAGTCATCAACATAGTTTCTAATCATTGCTTTATAATTCGCAAGCATCTTTTAAACTTATCATTTGGAAGTTTATAATTAAACATTCAATTCTATCACTTAGCATGCTTCTTAACACATTGGATAGTATACTGGTCATATAATACGAGTTAAAGTAACCATATAAACATGCCTTAAACTTCAGACCACAAATAGAATACGTAAATGATCGCAGGATGGGCTTAACTATGCCTACTGCTAGGCTTAGGGATTCAAGACGATTATGTTGTCCCCCGCCGCACCATAGTTGAGCCTTGCAGATTAGTGGGTCTTATGATAACAACACTTAGCATATTAGCATTTTAAAGGGTCTCGCATGTTTTTATAGTGAACCTACACTTATTCTTGGTATGTTATGGTTTTTGCTTGGTATTTCAATGAATTAAGGCTAATTAAGATCATGATATAATAAAGGCTACAATGTCAGCCATGCATACTGTTAGTTCCCGGAGGCACAATAGATATCTAGAAGGGTGGGGTTGAATAGATAATTAAAAACTTTTCTTATAAACTAGTTAGTATGATTGTGATTAATGCACAGCGGAATGAGTATATGATAAACCGTCTTTTAGGTATCTTAAAATAATGAGAGTGAGGCAGTTATGACAGTTATAGCAGTTATAGCAGTTATAATGGACATAGTAGTTTTAAGTGGTTCAGAGCACTTAAAGCTCCTAATCCACTCTTCTACTCCTTGAGTAGGAAATACACTAAGGATGTCTGTTACACTTCTTGAATCTCACAGATTCCTTCTAGACCAGCAGTCTAGGCACTTCTTAGTTCACTCTTAAACTCTTCAAGTCCAGCAGACTTGGTTCTTCACAGTTCACTTATAACTCTTCAAGTCCTTCAGACTTGGAACTCTCACTTTAATTGATAGGTTGTTTGTTGAGATCGTGATTGGTGATACTCAGTTGTTATTAAGCACTTGTTTGAAAGAACTGAGTAGCTGAGCAAGCTTTCACTTTTTCTCAGATCGTAGAGTTGAGCGTTGAGTGTCCTTGTACGTTTTTGTTTAAATGCTTGCTTACTTTCTCATCTGTCTTTGTTCTGTATATATGTGATCTCTTTAAATCTATCCGTTGAAGTCATCTGATGAGCCATTAAATGCGTTTGACATTTCTGAGCTTTGATGGAGACTTTTCAGCACATCTTCTGACTTATAATCTGACCCACTGACACAGCAGACTGCTTTCTCACCTAACACCTGAAAAGGTGTTTTCCTCTGCACAATGGTCCTTTTCTTAGCTTCTTGAATACGTTTCTTTTGATCAATACTAAGGATATCTTTTGTATCATTGGGACTGATGTAATGACCCCAAAATTCATACAATTTAATTCTCGACTTCGGTCGCTAATAATACATTCAACCTCTAATTTTACATCATTAAACGATAATACAACCATTGAAATTTGCGGAATAATTAAAATTTTCTATTACAAACTATCCTCGTTCCCAAAACCTTCAACCTTTACATCTAAATATCTCAGAAACATTTTAATACTACAATAGTTTACATCGCAAAATGATATTACAATTCAACATTAATACATTATTTGGAACCTTAAAAATGCTTCAAATAATAATAACAGAACCAAAGTGTATAAATCTTCAAGTATCACATCTGACTCATATCTTTCAAGTAAGACATAACTTTACCTTGAATCTTGAACTTGCAAAAGTGGTTATTTGCAAGGTTGAGCTCGACAGCCCAGCAAAATCTAACAGTTTTCATGCATCACGTAGCACATAATAACATACTCAACATATATCTCATAAACATCGGACTAACATAGACATACGAATAATAGCACTGTTTTTAAAAATATAGAGTTGGGAATTTGTATAGACATACGAATAATAGCCATGTCTAGCCAAAGCAATTACCATAGACATACGAATAATAGCACTATTTTTAAAAATTCTTTAGTTCACTAGTGTGACCCAACACATTTTTTTTCCAAAAATCAAAAGTATAACCATCGGGGCACGAAGTCAATAAATTTCGAAAATCTAGCAAAGCTAGAAGATTTGGAATACCTAATTTTTTCCATCAACTCCACTTTCTATAATGATCCATTGCTTAATAGGTCTATCTATTCCTATCATCCTCAATACTCCATTCACACTTAATTATACCCCAGATCATCAAACTTATTGCACATTGGAAGTTCAGGAACTTGCCACAATAGTATGAGTTTAAGAACTTATCCTAGTCAGACCATAGGCGTCCATTCGCTGAGGGGTTCAAAACATACCATATTATTATGAGTCACGAACTTACCATATGCATTAGTTTTAAGAACCGCACCTAATCCTAATAATATCTGACTAATCTTAATAGTTTCTAACTATCAAATATACACATGAGAAAAGAATCACCTTTTCGCTACATATACATTGATAGCACAACACCAACATTCCAATGATTATCAATGTAATAAACTGAGTGCAAGCACAAAACCCTCTCCCATACAAAGGTTTGTACAACTCACCATCACATGAGTCCTCAATTGAAATCCCACCTAACTCTATCTTACTCTTAACTTGCTCTTTCCTCGATACGAATTTTTCATACCACATCATCTATAACTCCTCGTGAGTTATCTTGTACTATATCATAGTACATTACCTTCATAGCATCAAGCTATAATTATTCAAACATTACAGACCATCTTTCTTTTATAACTTAAATAGATCACGTCGTGATCCTATTCTATAATCATCTCTCTTAAAATTCTTTTCTTAACTCATTATCGTTTTGTTTTACGATCATCTTTATTTCCTTTTTCATCATTTACGATTTCGTTTATGCTTTTAATCTTACAGGCTTTGTCTATTCATCATTATTCGTTATCTTGGCTATTAGAGTTAGGCAACCCCCATATCTTATCATTATATTTCTTCAAGATTCTTCTTTGATTTCTCTTGTTTATAAACAATTCTTCCTTTAAGGATTTCTAACTTCATTTACATTGCTCAACAATTCATTCGAGTTCCACATTTTCCTCATACGTATCCACTTTCTATACTTGGTACATATCGAGTCTCTAACAGTTTATGGTACGCTGAGTGGTTTCCCACAAATAACCAACAAACTAGGTTCCGAGTTGCTAGTTCGTATATACCTCCGCTCTATGAAGGAATCGTTTAGCCCAGATACCACACATCAACTATTTAAGAGTACAATTGTACCATACTTAAATATAACTTTTTGATTCTTAACTTCTTTATCATTCTCTTCTTACAGACATTGTCTATTTATTATCAGCTTACATTCTTATTATTGGAGTTGGGTAACCCCACATTCATACTCCTTATAACTCAGCAAGATTCTTCTTTGAATCCTCTCACGCATGTTTTAGTCCTTTCTTTAAAAAATTTCTTAAATTACTTCTTATTATTCAAACTCTACTTGAGCTTATTCGTTCATTATCTTAACCTCTCTTCTCTAAGGTTATAGCCTAAGGTACTCTTACCTAAGGTTTCTAACCTATCAGCTTTGATACCAACTAGAACGACCCCAAAATTCATACAATTTAATTTTCGACTTCGGTCGCTAATAATACATTCAACCTCTAATTTTACATCATTAAACGATAATACAACCATTGAAATTTGCGGAATAATTAAAATTTTCTATTACAAACTATCCTCGCTCCCAAAACCTTCAACCTTTACATCTAAATATCTTAGAAACATTTTAATACTACAATAGTTTACATCGTAAAACGATATTACAATTCAACATTAATACATTATTCGGAACCTTAAACATGCTTCAAATAATAATAACAGAACCAAAGTGTATAAATTTTCAAGTATCACATCTGACTCATATCTTTCAAGTAAGACATAACTTTACCTTGAATCTTGAACCTGCAAAAGTGGTTATTTGCAAGGTTGAGCTCGATAGCCCAGCAAAATCTAACAGTTTTCATGCATCACATAGCACATAATAACATGTTCAACATATATCTCATTAACATCGGACTAACATAACATACATGCTATAATTCATATAACAAGTATAAAGATTGAGTTCCTTACTCAATCAGCATGCTTTAATCAATCAACATAGTCATAAATTGACTTTAACATTTCATACTTTTAACATATATATAACACATCATGCTCTTTGCAATAAAGATTTAAAATAATCAAATTCACATAGCAAATAGGAACTGAAAGACTTGCCTTGATCGTTGTTTACCAATAACAATTTAACAGCTTACATATATCTGCACTTCACGTGCCCTACACAATTATATAATCATTCACATCAACTATTAGTCACATAGCAACGCATAATAGTTGTAATGTAAACTTTAATCTACATCCTATAAATCTTCCTATCATAGATACACAATGTTCAATTTGATTGTGTTAACTTTCGACTTATATCTCACTATATTTCGTACTGAAAGTTCATTTAAGTGTTTAAGTCCTGCTACGACTACTTATTGGTTTTATATTAAATCCATTCCATATCTTATATTATTCATTTCAATTGAATGGAAACACTTTTTAAGTTCATTAACACTTGGCACGGCGTTTCGACGTTCATTCGTCACACGCCCGATTCGTCTCTCTTGTGTGTACTTAATATGCTTGTACAACTTATCTAATACATCATTTATTAATATTAAGCATCATTATATTTACTAATATTCATATTTTATAACTTGGGACAACATCTTTTATCGTCAGGAGCACTACATTTGCATATGTGCATTCCCGACGCCCTCCGATTGCCTCCTAATACATATCAGTCCCACAAATAACCATTTTGACCCCTGTTCCCGACCTCAAATTGAAAAACTTAAAGAATGAAAGTTGTAGGTCTATTCGTCCTCGTTTCGGATCATCTTGAATCACCTCAATCGGAGTTCGTATGAAAACGTTATGGCCATTTTACTACAGGAGGTCAAATCGTCGACCTGCACCACTTTTCAATAATGAGGCGAGAGAGACGATGTGGGTATTTAAATTCAATATTTGGGCGCGAACTTGCCTATTTTTTGGTATTTGGAGGCGAAATTTGTACTGGGGCTCCGAATTACAGAACACCCAAAACTAAAAACAAAACCAAGCTACTGTGTCTTAATTTCTAACACCAATTAACATGTATAACTTATACAAATTACACATAAACTTCACCAAGCATACAAACACTAAATTAACACAACTTAAACCATAATTCTAGAAAAATTAAATACTGGAATAACATATTTTAAAACCAAAAACTCCATTTTTGATATTTCTTGACACAGTGAACACTATAAGTTCGTATAACAACCAATTTGATTATTTAAACTACGATTTTTCTGAAATTCCTATCCAATTGACATACATGGCGTTAAATTTCACAATTAGCATACACTAATTTGTTATCTTACAAACTTAATAATCACTGTTCATGCATACATATATTTTTATATATATATATATATATATATATATACATATACTGTAAAATAATTTCCTTTCTAGTATACATAATTTAGCATACAACTCATACATACATATATATACATGCTAGTTATAATAATTATAACAACAAAAATACGTAATATTATAACCAATTCTAGAACATGGTTTACAGATAATTTTGGTAAAAACTTATCCTACTATGAACTTTAAGAACACAGAGACATACAATTCACAGAAACTATATAATGTAAAACATATATGATAAGGTTTATAAAACATACCTTTAATTTGTTCAAACGACACTTGTAAATCACTGAGAATAGCTTGAAGAATTCAAAGACTTGTCTTTCTCTTACTTCTCTCTTTCAGACTCTCTCTTTCCTTAATTAGGCTTAGGTGTAAACTAAAAATCCAATTGATAACTTATGCGTACTCTAAAAATAAGTCAACGTCAAAGAAACGTATATGGTCATTATAAACCTAATAATTACTATCAGTTATCAAACGTATAACTTATAAATATATAAATTATTTATTTAGTTTATTTTATAAATAATTTAAATTTCAAAAATCCAAAAGCCATAGGGCTTTGTTTGGCAAAACCCTTTAAATTTTAAAGAATTAATATATTTAAGCCTTGTTTGGCAAAACTAAATTTAAACTCCTTTAATTTATTTTAATAACTCCTTTATAATATAGTTATTTATCACACTTTATTTAATTAAGTTTTCATACTTAATTTCATTAATTCTAATAACAATTTATTGAATAATATAATAATTCATTTAATCATTATAAATTCTCTAACTTAATTATTAAATTAGAATATTATCTCATAATAATTAATTTCCTTAACCCATTAATTATTTATTAAACAAATAATTAACCAAATCAAATCAAATCAAATTAAACAAATATTTATTCAACAATAAACACATCCATTAAATATTTATATAATTCAATAAATATTCATAATTACAATTAAAATTCTGGATTGTTACATTAATCATATCGTAATAAGAATTTCAATTATTAAATTTTTATTTTAATAACTTATGAAAATTCGGGTTGTCACAACTGATGAGAGCTTCAACGTTCAAAACCCATTCCACATTTGTTAGAATTTGTTTCCAAACAAGGGATAGGGCTCGACGCTTCTGACACAAGACAGATGATACTCTACGATACATATCGTGGTGTCTTGTCATATTTGTGCTTGGTCTGAATAGAACACTACGATTTCTTTCAATAGTTTTGCATACTACGTCTTCACTTGCTCATTTTGCAATCTCTATGCTTTCGAGAGCACACTACGATCTCAAAGTTAGCTTCGGCAAACGTCTGGACCACTCTACGATTACTAGAGAGGCCCTTCAAGGCAAATATACAACGATCATCTCAGCACTACGATCCTGCCTTAGCTTCTGCATTTTGTTGATCAGCCGGATAGACTACGATTCTCTTCAAGGCCTTTCTATTTCTTTCTAGCCATAGATCTGTGACGCCCCCAAATCCGGGTATCTTCTAACCTGACAGATGGTGCTACACAGTACTCATAACTGTACATTCATTCTATTGAAACGACATCAAAATGTGTGAATCAACGACATTCTTATTACATTAATAATATTACATCTCGTTCCCAGGTTCTAAAACCATTACATTCTTTGTTCATCGTTCTATAATATATACAACTTACTAGTTTATTTCAAGATAAACTAATTGTTCAGCTTCGTCTTGCCTCTATCCTTGTCAGATCCCTCGGATTAGTTTTGTCCTAGCTGCATTCATATGGTTCAAGCAAGAGTGAGCATAACAAGCTCAGCAAGTACAACAATTTCTTTTAAATAACATGTTTGAATCATAGGAATCGTATATCTTCAATAACTGGATAATAGTTATGAAGTAATATCAATAATTTAAAATAGCATTCTTTTCCTTCAAAACATTTTACAATAACAATATTCAGTAAAACATCAATTCTGGCTCAAGACCATGAGCATTTCATAATTTCTTTGAAAAGGACAACCCGGCACTAAGTCCGTAAGTCCGGCATAGCTTACGAGCACTTCTGGGTGATCAGCCCATAGTACTCTATGTTGATCAACACTACATTCATTAAACGTGTGTACGTTTAAGTTTTGGTAACCTCGCATGCCCATCGAATAATTGATGAAAATACATTTGTTTATTCAAACTCAGGCTTACCTTGAATCCGTACCAAACAATTGGCGTAGGATAGCGTTAACAATTCTATATTTGAAAGACTTGTAAATAAATCAATCAACTCTTCAAGATTAGTCTAGCCGAGATAAAACTGGCATTGACCCTTTAGTAAAATAGTTCATGCATCTCATAACATGAATCACGTAAAACTTGACTAACACAAAGGTTAGACAAGCGCTTTTAAGAAAAACTTGCCTTCGTATTCGCTCATAAAGATAATAACTTTTCCTTTCAGTCTTTACGGTCTCTACAATACATAACCACATAACATACCACATTAGGTCATGAATGAATATACATGATTCCTAATGAATCTTACCCTTCATCTCAATCTAAATCCTGACTTAGATTGTTATTATTAGTTCCGGCTTATCGTTATCTTTTACATTATTCTTACCAACTTCTTTCTCTTCTATGTCTTATGTAGATTTATTTCATTAATCTAACTAGTTTCGAGTTAATCATCCTTCCTCACGGCTTACTAACATCCTTACATTATTAATCGAAACTCGATCGTCGTTAGTTAAGTACACTTTATTGCATACTGTTTACGTTTACGTATTACTTAACAACCTTTAGTTGTAACTCTTAACATTATAGTTCTTATCATTATTGAATACGGTTCACGTTCCTTATACTTTACGTTCGTCGTTTAACTACTCATTAAACAACATTAAATTCTTAAAGTCATCACTATAATAGTGATTTAGGAAAGGTCTTATCATTATTCATTAAGTAATTACATAATCCATACTGGTATTGCAAACCATTGGATTCATAATCGACTTGGTCAACAAATTTCTACAGTCGGCTTAGCACATTACGTTGCTCTCATTACGTTCACCTTCAATTGATTATTAACCTTTAATCATCATACATTAAGTGTCTAACAATGCCTTAACAATGTTATATTAACACCTTAGTTCATTATCTATGAGTTATCTTTCATTCTATACTTGTAAACATTTCTCGATCACAAAAACCCTAGGACTAGCGCCGCGGTGCCACCATTAACTCTCTGCATCTCAAGCGTCACGCGTGTGAAAGTTAGCGAGATCTTAGTTCCATCCTCGCACAACTGCAAGCACGGCTTTTTAAGGCTATGAGTCGCAGCATGCGCCGGACTCTGTGCCTCAGAAAATTTTGCAGATTTGAAAATTTTACGAACTTCACAGACGCATAACTTTTTCGTTTTAAGTCCGAAATGGTCCGTTCAAAAGCCTACGTTTCACAAATTTCATAATCTATTCGTTTATGCAAGAATTTTATCTATTTGACTTCGTTTACTAAAATTTCACCTATTAGTTCATTTTTAACGAAAACGATAAACGTTCATGAACGTTCAACGCTTCGCTTTCTTCGTTCTCTAAGTGAATTCGGTCATTTTGAGTCCAAGAACTCTATAATGCCAAATATGACTTGTCTCCATTGAAAACTAATGTTTCCAAGCTCAATATCAAAATTTGACTCCCATTCCGAGGTTTTCACGAATTCGACGATTATCGTCTAATCGTGTGAATTCCGGCATAACTTCTTTACTAACGATTTGATCATTGTTCTAAATGGATTCTAACCATCATATTAGCATCTTGGCATATATACCTCATTAACTTATTTACATGATAAGTTCTTGTTCTTCATTAGTCTATAACTTATAAAAGTATAACTACTTATGATTTTACTTCACATGACTTAACATGGTCTAAATCCTTTTAACCATCATTCTTACTTCTTATTATCAAACAACCTTATTATTTCAACATAAACAAGTTCCTACAAGTTCTTCCTTGTTTCATAACTTATATGATTACGAATAGCTTATCCATGACTTATACGGCTTAAGTCCATTGATTAATCATTCCTATCATTCCTTAGCATGCATGTTCTACCACTACCCACCTCTCTAACAATGGAAGAGAAAGAAATTCATGGTTAAAGTTCTTACCCTTGATAATCACTTGACTAAGCTTTGTTTTTCTTCTTACTTCTTGAAAATCTCACAATAAAAGTTTAACTTACAAGTGCTTATTCCCTCTAACCAATAAGTTGCTCTCTAAGAGAAGTTGTTGGATGAAAATTTAACAAGGAATAATGAAATCCAAGCTTGCTATTTATAGGACTTGATAGGTTAGGGTATAATGGTCATTAATCCCCCTCCACCTCCTTAATCACCTCCTTACTATTCCAAGCTTAAGCACTAAGTTAACTTGGCCTCCACACACTTTGCTTGACCACCACAACACTTAGCCTTTAAGTTAACTTGGTTGCCACACATAAGCACTTTACTTGCTCATCACACATAAGCACTTTACTTATCACACATAAGCACTTTGCTTAGCCTTTAAGTACTTTACTTGGCTACCATTGCTTAGCCACCAAGTACTTTACTTGGCCACCACTTTGGGTCATCCATGGGTTGCCCCATGGGTATAAACTATCCAATAACCCATTGGTTCTTACTTTGGGCTTTTAGCTTAACTAATCTTAACTTATACATTGGGCTTGCTCCTTACATCACTTTGGGCTTTAACATTATCTTGCATTGGGCTTACACATCTCTACACTTGGGCCTTAACAATTCTTATTGGACTTTACAATTTCTTACACAATTCTACAAATTCAATACATATGGCTTAAAGCCTTAGAACGTATAATTCACGTATTAATCTCGTATTCTAACTCGTATACTTATTCACATACGACATACCATCATTCATTCATACTCGTATAACACCTCGTATTATACTCGTATTCATTACCTCGTACAATACTTACATATAATACAAACATTTCTTTAATTCATTAATCGCATTTAAATTCCTTCTCGGAATTCACTTTCCCTAACCGTTAGGTTTTAAGTCCGCAGGCGAAAAATTGCGTTTGCCATAACTAAAATATTATTGGATATTCCATCTCACCTCGATATTCTATCATTACGTATTTCTCAGAAATTTAAAAATAATTCCCGAGCAGAAATGCGTGAATAGTGTTTTTCGGAAAATTTCTCGGAAAGTTTTTATTTTCGTCTTAGAAATTCAAACACTTTAATTCTACCACGTAGTCAAAATACTACGACATTTCGCTATGTCTAGGTCATATAACGACCTTTAAATAGCTTACTCCCATAATTAATTAATTAAATTCATTTTAATCCACATAATAAAAATAAAAAATGTAATCCTCAAAAATCTAAATTTTCTGGGGCATTACAAGATCAACCTAACATATTTGATCTCTTTCTCTATAAAAGTGAACATTAAAAGCTAAGATCAACCTAACAATTTTGATCTATCACTAAGTCCTTGTACATATATTCCTAGAAGGACTTTACACATAATCATGAGCATTTATATTAAACATCAAATCACAATATGCATTCTTCCAACAATCTCCCCCTATTTGATGTTGACATAACCAAGGAGATGATTATTAAATTTTATATGCACGATTAAAGAAAGTAAACATGACTTAGTATTTCGTTGAGTAAATTTGAAATTTCTAGAGAATAAGCATGAATTTATTGATGTATGAAGACAGATATTACATTTAAGTTTGACTACATCAATACAACTTGAAATTCAACTTATCTTATTTCTTGACCTTTTTGCTTCTTGGAGGATTTGCATATTCCTCACCTCTCCTCTTCTTCGCTTGCTTCATCTCTTACGCCAAATCTTCAAACTCACTTGGGTTTAGTCTAGGATTGTGATCATGCCTATTCATGAATGCAAGATCTCCAATTGGCATTCTTAGGCCTGTAGTTGTTACCTCATGAGAGCTGGTAGTTGGCCCTAGACTCCTTAATGGTTGAGCCATTAAAACTTCCTGTTGATTAGCTTGTTGGGCCTGATGGCTGGATCGTGGAGTCTGCTTGGTGATTTGCCTTGCAGGAGGGTTCCTCGAGGCTTGAGTTTGGAATTGACCTCTACCTCTGCCCTTGCCTCCCTGATCTCCTTTCCCTTTATTCTCCCCCCTATATGTCAGCATCAAGGGTTTGAATGTCTTCGGAGAGGCGAGTGACTCCTTGGACAAGCTCGTTGAGTTGACTCTGAGTTTGGGCAATGTCCTCGCAATTCTCTTGGATCAAAGCATCAGAACGAGTTTCACGTCGTTGAAGAATGTTTAGGACAGTTTCAGTCTGCTGTATTTGACCCATGGAAAAGTCTTGAAATTCCTTGACTATAGTTTGGAGAATTGTGATACTCTTTATCATTAGCTCGTTCTGAGATTCTTGAGTCTTTTGTAAGATCAAGACAGCATCCCTATGTCTTTTAGCTGTGAGAAAGTGGATGTCATCTCTGTCTTTTATGCTTTGAAACATTTCTTTGATGATCTCATTAAGCATTTTAGAGAGCTTAGAGCTTAGGGAGCTTGGAAGATTATTTGCAGCATTGATCATTGATGTTAATCTCAGCTGAATAAGTGTAGTATGATCCTCAAGGCTCTCATCGAGTTCCTTGACCACTTTCGCAGACATTACTAACAGATCAGCCTTTGTGGACAACTCTGAAAGAATTTCATCCAATTTGGGAAAATTTTGAGGAGGGAGTTGATGTGCCTTTGAATTGATCTTGCAAAGAGTAGAGGGCAAGATCAAGATTGAAGTATTCGTTGCTGGATGAGGAGGGAATATATGATGGAGGGGCCTGTGTTTGGGTGTATGTAGTAGGTGGCTCTACGATTTGGACTTGGGACTCTTTACTAGGGTTTGAGTCTGTAATTGTAGAGTTGATGGGATGTGGGAGCATTATGAAGTTGGTCGCATTTGGTTCCTCAGTTACAGAATTTTGGGATTCTGCAACTGGAAATTGATTTAGTGGATGAAGAATTACTTCCAACCATCGTGGGAATTCATAAAATTGATTGAACGAGGATGATGGCAAGTGATTAATTCTGAAAAGGGTTGGGACAGATAGTACCTCAGGTTTGTTCTTTGAGGAAGATTTTTTGGTGAGAAGTTTCTTGGCAAAATTTAATCTTCCTGGAAATCCACTAGCTAACACTGAGATGGCCGGATACTCTTTGAAGCTCCAAAACATGTGATTCTAGGAGTTTAAAATTTGAGCTTGGTGGAAAGGCATCATGGGTAGATAGGAGAACAGTTGCTCATAGTTAGCTTTTCTGTACCCATCTATGCCTACTGCTATGATCTCGACCTCGTCGTCTTCATCCGCTTCTCTATTCTCGTTTGAGGATTCCATTATATCAATGGCCTCATGATGTTCTTGTACTGGTTCTCCTTCTTTGTCTGTAGGAACCTCTTCTTTTGTTATGGGGATATTATGAGCCTCCCCCTCAGTGTGATCATCCTCTTGGACGATTAGTAGCTCCCCCTCAGCTGGAGCATTTTCTTCAGTCATCTCCCCCTCAGCTGGCATGTTCTCTGTGATTAAAATTTCAGGTGTCTCCCCCTTAGCTTGAGTTTTGTCCATTTGACTTTCTTTGGACAGTTCCTATTCAGTAGCCAGCTCTTTGTCTTCCTTTTTGAGTACTCCTTCATTAACAAGGATATACTTCTTAACCAGTTTTCTTCTTGTTTTTTTAGGCTAAGTCACAGCCTCAGGACTTTCTTTAGTTTTTTCCTTCTGATCAGCCAAAGTGTTTGTTGTAGCTACTTCCTTGTTTGGTCTGGTCTCTACGATTGGCAGAGACTCTACGATCGAAGAGATTGATGGCCTTTTGGTCTTGTGGCTAATTTTATTCTTCTTCAGCAGCTAAGATATGGTTGCTCTATCTTCTTCTGCCTCAGCCTGCTGTTGCTTCCTTCTTAGGATCCTTAAAGTCTCAATGTCTGAGGACTCTACGGGCTTATCGGTAGTGGATCCTTGGGGTTCTTCTGTAGTTCTGGCTTTCAGCTTCCTTTTCCCCTTGCTTTTTCTGATTAAAGCAATGGGTTCTTCCTGGTTAGCTTCTTCTTCTTATTCAGTTTCTTTGACAACTGACATGTTTCCTGGCACTCCTGATTTTTTTTATTTCACCAGTTCTTCCACTGGATTCAGACATCATCCTCACATTTTTAGCTGGATTCCTTTTCCAATTCTCAAATAGTTGTTGGGTCATTCGATGATTTGGATTGATGGCTTCACCTTCATCATCCTCAATTAAGTCACCAAGAGCAGCCTGTAGGATAATGCTTATGAATCGCCCATAGAGCATCTTCTGAGAACTCTTCGTCTTCTTTGAGCTGATTAACCACTTCCCAATCCATTCAAGTAATAGAGCCCCATAGTTAAGTTGTATTCCATAACATATGGCAGTTATGAGCTTGAGTTACACCTCATTCACAGAGTCATGACCTAAGCTCTTGCAACATATACATTTTCCAACAATATCAGCTAGAAATTTATACCTTTGTGGAAACTCCTTCTTCTTGTATCCTTTGACAGAAGGTGATTTCTTGTGATGCATCTTTTTGAGCCCCTTATGGAAGTCTATGCCATCTATGGACGGATACCCTTCGGATTTGAGACCTAGGGCTAGATTGATGTCCTCAGCCCTTAGTTTTATTTCAACGTTCCTGACTTTCGCAGTGATGGTGTTGTTTTCAAATATCCCGTTATTGTAGAATTTTTTTACCAGCTTCGGGTAGATCAATGTGTCTGTACCCAAAGTTTCTTCGAGACCTGCCTTCTTCAGTAGTGACAAAGTCTTGTGAAATTGGGGTTCAGCTATTTTGAACTCGTCAAAGTAGAGTCTCATGAGTCAGGAGATAATAATCGAAAAGCCGCCATTGATTTTCTTGCGAGGAAGTGTGATTTCATCGAGCTTTCTAGGCGACTTAGGGTTTCTTCTTGCGAGAGATAAGGAGAGGGATAAGCTTTTGAACTTCTGATTTCAAAAGGGCGCCTTCAAATGGTACAAGTAACTTCCAATCCTCCATTTTGCTTAGTGGGACAGGTGTCGAATTCTGCTTGGCTCTACGAATTTGACAGAGAGGGATTGTACTGAATTACCCTTGACTTTTTCTGGGCTAATATGTTCTTTGGGAGGACTACGATTGTTAAAATGGTCCTTGGAATCATCGAGTCCATTCTACCATCATTGAGTTTATTCAGCAGTCGTCGTGTCTGAGCTGCAATCGTAGAGTCTGAACTGTGATCGTCGAGTCTGACTAGCAATCGTAGAGTCTGAACTATGATCATCGAGTCTGACTAGCAATCGTAGAGTCTGACCAAGTCCTCGTGATGAACTTTTGACTTAGCATTCTTCTTGGTTTAAGGTAGCTCAGGAAGGGCCAATCTCATTGAATGAATCAAGGGTTAGGTTTTTCCCTAAGGCACTTATCAAAGATATTGCTTTGTTTGATACTTGATCATCATAGGGTGCTCCTTTGGTTTTGATGTAGCTCTGCTATTGTTGAGTCTGCACCGCGATCGTTGAGTCTTCACTGCGATCGTTGAGTCTTCACTTCTATCGTTGTCGTTATATGACACTTCGGTTCTATGATCGTGGACTTCCTTTTATCATGTCTATAATTTCGAATATAGCCTTTAAACTTGTATGATTAGCACATACTAAAGCATATTTTTCATGGTTGTAAGTTAAGCATGCCTAGCTCACTTATTAATTTGTTAAATCTGGATTCATCTAGAGGCTTTGTAAAGACATCAGCAAGTTGATTTTCAATAGGGATATATTGTAAAGATATAGTTCCATTTTGCACATGATCCCTAATGAAGTGATACCTTATTTCTATATTCTTAGTCCTAGAATGCATGACAAGATTATGAGTTATAGCAATCGCACTTGTGTTATCACAGTGAATAGGAATGGATTTAAATTCAAACCCATAATCTGCTAGTTGATTTTTCATCCATAAGATCTCGAAACAACAAGCGCTTCTGCGATAATGTATTCAAATTTTCTGCGGTTAAGTAGATACTGAATTTTGCTTCTTGCTAAACCAGGACACAAGTCTATTTCCTAGCAATTGACAGGTGCCACTGGTACTCTTTCTATCAATTTTACAGCCTGCAAAATTAGCATCTATGTATCCTGTTAGCTCAAATGAGGACTCCTTGGGATACCAAAGCCCCAAGTGGGGTGTACCTTTGAGATATCTGAAAAATCCTCTTTACAGTAGATAAATGAGATTCTTTAGGACTAGCCTGAAATCTAGCACAAATGCATGTTGCAAACATTATATTTGGTCTACTGGCAGTTAGATATAAAAGAGAGCCAATCATACCTATGTATTGAGTTATATCAATACTTTTACCTTTTTCATCTTTGTCAAGCTTGGTTGTAGGAGCAATTGGGGTTTTCATGGGAGAGGCTGACTCCATGTCATACTTCTTAAGTAAGTATTTAATGTACTTGGCTTGGTTGATGAAGATTCCTTCATCAGTCTGCTTTACTTGCAGTCCAAGGAAGAAGTTTAGCTCACCCATCATGCTCATTTCAAACTTGCTCTGCATAATCTTGGAGAATCTCTTGCATAGCTTTTCATCAGTAGATCTAAAAATAATATCATCAACATATATTTGAACTAATAGGACTTTGTCTTTGTGCTTTCTAAGAAATAGTGTGGTATCTACTCTACCTCTAGTGAATCCATTTTCAATAAAGAAGTTAAGTTAGTGTTTCATACCATGCTCTAGGTGCTTGTTTAAGACCATATAAGGCTTTTTCTAAACTAAAGACATAATTAGAAAGAGATGGATTGATGAAACCTGGAGGCTGCTCTACATATACTTCTTCTTGAAGTTCACCATTCAAGAATGCACTCTTGACATTCATCTGAAAGACCTTGAATTTCATGTGAGCAGCAAAGGCAAGAAATATTCTGATGGCTTCTAGTCTTGCAACAGGTGCAAATGTCTCATCGTAGTCAATGCCTTCTTCTTGAGAGTAACCTTTGGCCACTAGTCTAGCCTTATTCCTGGTTATCACCCCATCTTCATCCATCTTGTTTCTGAAGACCCACTTGGTTCCAATTACAGGATATATGATTCTTTGGTCTTGGAACCAATCTCCATACTTTGCTTCTCTTGAACTGATTAAGTTCTTCCTGCATGGCCTCTATCCAGCTGGAGTCTTCCATAGCATCCTCTATCTTCTTCGGTTCCATTTGAGATAGGAAGCTTAGATAGAAGCATTCATTTTGAGTAGCAGCTCTTGTTTTGACTCTTGCATTCGGATCTCCAATGATTAGATCTTGAGTGTGATCTCTTGCCCATCTGCTTCTTGTTGGGACATTAGTTATTATGCCTTCTTGTCTTAGATTTTCAAGATCTATTTCTTCTTCTTGATGTGGAGGCTCATTTTTTGGCATAGGCCTCTCAACGATCTCATTCCCTTGCTCAACGATTTTACTGTCTAGTACTACGATCGTAGTATTGAGCTCGACGACCTCGTTCGTAGTGTCTGAACTATTAGTCACAATGTCTTGAGGCATTGTTTTATCTAAGTCTGTTTCATCAAAGATGATGTGGATCGAGACTTCAACACTCAGTGTCTTCTTGTTGAACACTCTGTAGGCCTTACTGTCTGTGGCATATCCAAGAAAGATTCCTTCGTCTGATTTCGGTTGAAACTTTGTCAAGTATTGCTTTCCATTGTTTAGAATGTAACATGTACAACCGAAGACATGAAAGTAGCTGACACTGGGTTTTCTTCCTTTCCACAGTTCATAGGGAGTCTTCTTAATCGTAGAGTGTATGAATGATCTGTTCTGAGTATAACATGTAGTGTTGACCGCTTCTGCCCAGAAGTACTCAGGCAGATGAGCTGCTGCTAGTAGAGTCCTTCCAGCCTCTATTAATGTCCTGTTCTTTCTCTCAGCAACTCCATTTTGTTGAGGAGTTCGTGGAGCTAAGAAGTTGTGACTAATGCCATTGTCTGTGCAGAATTGGTCCATTTCTGAGAAGTCAAATTCTCTACTATGATCACTCCTTATAGCCTTGATTTTCTCTCCTTTCTCGTTCATCACAAGCTTGAACATCTTAATCAGCTGGGAACTCGTCTCATCCTTTGAGGTTAGAAAGAACACCCATGTAAATCTGGTGAAGTCATCGACTACGACCAGAGAGTATCTTTTTCCTCCACGGCTCGTTGTTGGAGTTGGCCCAAAAAGATTCATGTGTAGCAACTGCAAAGGCTTGTCAATTGAATTGACAGTTTTGCTCTTGAATGTGCTTCTGGTCTATTTTCCAAGTTGACAGGCATTGCACGGCCTTTCTTTAATGAAATTGAACTTGGGTAGGCCTGCAACTAGATCTTTTGAAGCTAATTTGGACATGCTTTTGAAGTTGAGATGAGACAGTCTTCGATGCCATAGCCAGCTCATTTCTTCAGATGCTTTAGCCAGAAAGCATATTGTCTCGTCTGAGCTCAGTTTTCTAAGATTTACTGTGTAGACATTTCCTTCTCTTGTTCTGGTTAGCTTCACAGCAGATGTCTTCAGGTCTCGGATATGACATTGATTGTTGAGAAATGTTACTTGATGACCCTTGTCGTAGAGTTGGCTAATGCTTAGAAGATTGTGTTGTAGTCCTTCCACATAGGCCACTTTGTTAAAGGATACTGCACCATTTCCAGCTGAGCCATAGCCTCTTGTCTTGCCAGAGCCATTATCTCCAAAGATGATCGAGGGACCCTCCTTCTCTATATAGTTAAATAGAAGGGCTTTGTTCCCAGTCATGTGTCTTGAACATCCACTATCCAGATACCAGCTTGTGTTTGTGGAGCTCTTTTCCTGAGGTAACATTAAACCTTCATTTTGGTACCCATACTTGCATGGGTCCTACTATGTTAGTACCCTTGAGGACCCAAATCTGCTTGCTTTTGGGTCTCACATGCATGGAATTATAATGACACTTTTCATCCTTGTGGCTAACTCTGTAGCACACAAAACATTTGATATGATGCATGTTTGTGTGTGTGTGTGAAAGTTCTTCCTCCATTTAGACTTTTGTGGGTTATTAGTCATCCTCCTGCTAGGCTGATATTCCCTTTTCCATGTGTTCTCTTGTTTCATTATTTATGAGGAGTGTATCTTACTTCTACTATATCTTCCCGGTGGGTTCGCAGAGTTGATTTTATTGGACTCTACGATCCTTCGAGGTTGATGAGTAGTAGCTAGCTTACTCTTCTCTTTTCTGAAACCTAGACCAGCATGAGATCCCTTACTCCTGGGAATATGAATTGAATCAGCTGGGCAGGGTTTGACAGGCTCATCGTTCTGTGAGGATTTCACAAATATAATGCCTCTACTTAAACTTGAGGCATCACTCATGCTAATCTCCTTTACTTTTTCCACACATGGCTCTGAGGTAGATTCCACAAAGCCTAACCCTGTTCTATCAGAGACACTTCTCTGGTTAGAGATTAAGGAGTCCATGGACGAAGAGGATTTATTCCATGTAGAGATTGTCTTTTCTAGATCCTCAATCTTGGAGGTTAGACTAGACTCTCTTTGTGCACTGAGCTCATTTGCTTGTCTCAAAAGCTTATTCTCAGCTTCAAACTTTGAAAGAGAATTAGTACTGAGAAGGGCTGTTTCCAGTTCCTCTTGAACTTTCTCTTTCTCCTTTTGAAGAAGTGAATAGTCTTTAGACAGCACTCTAAACCACTTCATGTATTGGTGCAGATCAGATGTTATGTTGTGTAATGTAGTTCTAAGATCATCGATATCTACATCAGGAGAGTTGAAGTCAAATACCTCATCGATACTTACTTCATGTATGTCAGAGTTCTGTTTGTCCCTTGCATTTTTAGCCATCAGGCAAAGATTTGCCATTTGAGGATCTTCATCATCTCCAGATTCCGGAGTTGAGTCATTGTCTAAGTCACTTCATGATCCTCCAGCTACAAGGCCTTTGTTTTTCTTCTGTGGCCTTTTGTTGCCTTTGTATTCCTTCTTTGAATGTGATTTCTTCTTGAGTTCTTCTCTGAGAGGTTTGTTGCAGTTGGCAATGAAGTGACCAGGTTTCTTACAATTGTAGCATAGGTCATTCATTTGCTCCTGGCTGCTGTAGTTGTTGACTTTCTTTGGCTTGCTGGTTTTGCCTTGTCGCATGAACCTTCTTAGTCTTTTCACCAGCATTGCAAGGTCCTCATCATCATCTTCATCGTAGTCAGAATCAACTTCAGTGCTGACTTTGGAGGTTTTATCAGTTGCTTTGAGAGCAACACCTTTATCCTTATTTCTTACTTCAGACAGGGTTTCTACTCGTTGAGTCAGCTCCAGTTCATATGTGAGAAGGTTGTCGTACAACTATTGGACAGTCATTTCATGTAAATTCTTCAATTCTCTAATTACAGTGGTTTTGGCATCCCACTTGCTTGGCAAGGCTCTCATGAACTTTACGATTAAATCTTTATTTGGATAGATCTTTCCGTAGGCTCGTAGAGAGTTAAGCAGAACATTAAATCTTTCATAGGTGGCAGTAACGTTCTCTCCTTGAACGTGAGCAAACATCTCATATTGCTTAGTCAAGAGAGATTGTTTGTTTTCTCTGACTTCTTCTATTCCTTCATACATAATGAGTAGTGCTTCCCAAACTGTTGCCTCTTTTTCAGTTCTGATAAAAGAGCTCTAACTCATGCAAGCATACATGTGTCAACAAGTAATACAGAGTAAGTAAAGTATCGATCCCACAGAGAAAATTATCAAATTCAAACTACTATGCATCAATTAAATTACTATATTCATATGCTTAGACTAACGACTATAATTAGCGAATTAAACTAATTGCAAATAACAACTAAAATAAGAATATTAATGGAATAAATCAAATCTGGAAATAATGGGATCTTAACTTCATTTAATATTTCATCTAGCAACCACTATCATGCAAGACTTGTTCACATATCACAGGAAAATAGTCAAGAGCACTAATAGAGTCATAGCCATTTTTCAATGCACTAGGACCTACTTACATATCATCCACAGATGATAGATTCTATGTAATCAACAATATAACCAAAATCACTATATGTCTATGTGAAATTGCAATCATACTAAATTGAAGCACAAGCCCTTATTTTAACTCATACGGTGAATAAGTATATGTATATCTCATTCACGAAATACGCAAGCCATATACAACAGCCCCATATACGTATGCTATTATGACTACAATCCATACTCGCATGTTCATTGTCAATTCCATGCAAATACTGAAACGAATGGTGATCAAGCATTCATACGTGTAAAACAACCATAATAGAATTCCATATGATATGTAAAACAACCCTAGCAATCAAGCACGCAATCAGACTACATATTAAAATCCGTTAGAATCCCATAATGGAGTTTAGTTCATGACTGAACCAAAAGCCATTATGGGGTCAACGCTAAGCATGATTATCAAGTAAATAATTGAAAGATGAGGGATAGAACGATCAAACCCATTTGTAGATTTTAAACCAATATCAACGTTCAAATCCTCATATAAATCCAGAAAAACAATATTATAAATCCATAATGATGGAGAATCCCAAGAAGAATTAGAGAAGATGGAGTTTTGGCTACGTTCTTCGTTGGAATCTCTCCCAATGTAAAAACCCTAATTACAATATGAAAATACGTCAAAAGTTGTTCAAGTCTGTCTGACACAAGTCAGATATCATTTTAAAAGAAATTACAATCATTTTAATTAAAAATTAAAATAAAATAACTCAGCAGCTCAATTTATCGCGCACAATCGCCGCCCCTCCGATGTATTCGGCACGGGCGCGACTTTGCGAAGGTTCTACTGTCCGGTAGGGAGCTCTCGGCGTATGCATGCGACTTCTAAGCTCGTCATGCTCATGCACAAGAACTTGTAGTAGGTAACATTGTCTGGCTGGGTGCTCACGCGGGCGCGCGTCTCCAAGCTCATCCTTCAGGCATAGCGTGGGCTTATTACAGTGAATTTCGGTTCTACTCACGAGTTTGGTTCTCGCATTGTTGTCATTGCCATCTTGAAATGTCTTTTGTCCATCCATGCTCCACTCATTTATCATGCCATGCCTATCCCAGCTTGTGCCTCGCTTCATGCGTCCATTAACCTCGTACCCTCTAATACAACCAAATTAGGCCGATTCCTGTACTTATTCACCAAAAGGAGTTTTAAGTAACCGCAATGCAAAATAACATGAAATGCAACTAAAATAGACTGAAATTTACTTGAGATGGGCATAATTCGCGTAAATTGATATCCAATAAGTAGGTATAAAACCCACTTATCAAATACCCCCAAACTTGAACTATTGTTTTCCCTCAAGCAATGCATGCTAAATAACAAAGAAAAATGCAAAAGCACTACTATGCAGCTAAACTACTATGCAAACTAGTCTCACATCATTCCAACTTAAACAGAATTTAAGCCCAAAATGCCTCAGCGAAATATCCAGATTCAGGAATACAAGTTTAAACTAAACGATGGTAATAACATCATACACTCAGATAGTTCATCCATGCTATAGAGATGCTGTGTGTGTGTGTAATGTTCACCAAAACTTGATTCAAGCAAAGAATATATATGCTAACATGCTCGAAACAGAAAAGTATAGCCTAAATTGAGAATCATGTATACTTATACAATGCAACTGTTTCAACATATCCAAACAAACTAAAGTTCAACAATGGGCTTAATTGCTTTATTGCTACTCACGAGGGCAATTTTTGCTCTTTCCCGCGGTGTTTATTGCTATTTTTCTTTTCTTTTTCTCTATTTTTTTTATACATGACTGTGCAATGCCTTATTCCATTAAGCAACACTGCTACCCCTTAGCGAGCTTTCAACCAACGACTCCCAGACCATGAAAGACCTTAGGGAGCTAGGTGTAGAAACAATCCCCTCGGGCGTACTTACTCAAGTAGCCAGGGCCCCGAAATAAGACTAGCCACGTTATTGCTATTCATTTTTTTTATACATAGCATACCCATGTTTTCCTAAAGTTTGAATGTCAATGTTTGTCAAGTCTACATGCATGTTCCACATTTTTCTCTTTTTAAAACTACATTTTCTAACAAGAAATGCAACACATAACTCTTATGCCTACAAGTGATTGTGAACATAACCGTGCAAACCGAAAGCATTTAAACAGCAACATGAATTCCATCGTGTAAAACATTATAACTACGTTCATGTTATCCCATATATTCAAGAATCCTTCACAATTCACCATCATCATTGGCTAGGCAAGAAATTCCATAAAATAAGAACTTTGTGAGACATGCAAATTAACTAAAACAAAAAAAAAAATTCTATCAATAAAACAATAACACCAAAAACAACTAAATTATTAAACTAACCATGCAACATTTTAACTAAACATGCAAAAAACTAACTACATGCTACTATACTACTCCTCAATACCCCCAAACTTATAATATTCAATGCCCCCATTGAATGAAGGTAAAGGGTACAAGAAAACTCCCCTAATGATCGGCTGTACCACCCTCCTCAGGTGGTGAATCTGATGGTGGATAATGCACTGCTGTACCGAACTAAGGCCACTCGAGCATTGTTCCTTGTTGTGTAAAGGCTTCGGCCAAAGCCCTCGTGAGACCCGTAGCAAATGCTCCAAAATTGTCGTAGATGGTATCAACCCTTCGCTCCAACCTTCGAAGCTGGCAATCACCATGAGGAGCTTGTGGACGTGTCGAGGGACCTGCCTCATCGGTCTGAGGGGGCTGCGGTGGCGACTCTATAAATATGGGCTGGATAATAAAACCTAGCCCTCGCGGATGCGGTTCACCACCCGTCCAATCCTTGAATTTGGCAATAGTAGCATGCGTGATATCATGGCTCGGGTTCTGCAGCTGCTCGTTATTCCACGGGACTCCTTGTTGTGTACCTGACAGATGGCGCCCTGACGCAGCGTGTGGAATACTCTCAGTTGTGCTCCCTCGCAAATAACGCAACATGTTCTGATGAATAAGGTGGCCAACGTCAATGTACCTACCTTTGAGAATGCCCCATAAAATGATACCCCACTCAGTGGTTATTTCATGCTGGTGAGCTGATGGAATTAATTTGGCGCAGATAAACAGATTCCATGCCTTGGCATATCGATTCAAGGCAGACGCTGGGAAAGATTTTGGCTCGGTCGTCCCTGCCTTATAATTCCATTTGGTGCCCGGAATGCACAATTTAGAAATCACTAAGTCCAAGTCCGTCATCAAATGTGCACCTGTGACCCAAATAGCAGAACCTTGATTAATAAAAGGTCGTTTATTCTCAAGATCGCTCGATCATTTGGTGGACGAAAGTCCACTTGCACTCCTTGAACCAGTGTTATCCCTCCTTTCATCTCCTTAGCATTCGCGTAGAACTCTCGCACAACCCCCATGGGAATAGGCATAGGAGTTGCAGTCAAACCAACCCAGTCACTTTCACGTATCATATTCCATAGTTGGCCATCTTGCTTTTCAGGTTTAAACCCCAGTTCCTTCACAAAGGATTTGGCCACAATACGATAATACTCTTACTGAGCTTCCAAACTGATAAATTTTATGTGGTCCACAACATCCTCTTCTTGGTTACTAGAGGAAGATTCTGATGAAGAAGAAATGGGGATGGAGCGTGCTCTTTTGGGACCCATATGCGGATGATAGTGAGAATGTAGATGAGATCCTGGATAAGGAATAATCACTCTCGACCCCCAAACTAGTTGATGCACAACCCAAGTAGTAACCCTAGCTTTATTCTGTGCAAGAAAATTCGCGAGTTTGATTTTGAAGGTAACGAGAATCGTGGGTAGGAGGCTTATATGGGAGCGGAGGAGGCGTGTTGTTATGGGAGAAAGGAAGGAGTCGCTTCTGTTATATCATGTGAAAATCCAATTAAGCCACGGATAGGTTTTAAATAGCTGTGCATGACCCGATCTCATACATGCATGCACATGTGTATGTCTGAAGGAATCTTATGCAAGGATGAGTGGGGAATAGGATTGCTAAACTGAGATGGGAGCTGCTGACTTTCAGGCACTGGCATGCCCGGCTGCGCGATGCCCCTTCCTGTACTGTACACTATTTACTCCCAATCTGTATATCCGTGATGCGTGCACTTGAAGATACCTACATGGATATGAATGCACATTGTTAAGGCATGAATTAACGAGCAACATAAGGACTCTACCCTGCTCAAACATGTCTCGATACCAATTCAGCTATGCACTCAATGACGCACAACACATACATTGTCAAAAACGAAATAGAGATGAACTAACTAAACACCCTACTGAATGAATTAAAAGAAAATAGAGATAGAAATAATGGGTTGCCTCCCATCAAGCGCTAAGTTATAGTTAATTAGCTTGAATGTCTCTGAATCTCATGTCGAAGAAAGAATTGAGGCGACTTTTTGTCTGTCCACCTCGCCACCAATGTAATGCTTTAATCGTTGTCCATTCACCTTAAAAGGCTTGTCCGGAATCTGATCATATACTTTAATTGTACCATGCAGAAAGACAGTTTTCACTATAAAAGGTCCTGACCATCTTGATTTCAGCTTTCCGGGAAAAAATTTAAGTCTGGAGTTATAAAGCAAAACCCTTTGTCCTGGTTCAAAATCTCTCTCAATGATTTTTCGGTCATGCCATTTCTTTACCTTCTCCTTATATAGTTTCGAATTCTCATATGCTTATAATCTGAATTCATCCAACTCATTAAGTTGGAGTAAGCGTTTCTCCCCTGCAGCATTCAAATCAAAATTGAGCTTTCGAATTGCCCAATATGCCTTATGCTCTAGCTCCATAGGAAGGTGACATGCTTTTCCATACACGAGATGATAGGGTGACATGCCCAACGAAGTCTTGTATGCAGTCCTATAGGCCCATACTGCATCATCCAACTTTAACGACCAATCCTTCCGTGTGGGATTCACGACTTTTTCAAGGATTTTCTTGATTTCTCAATTCGACACTTCATCTTGGCCATTTGTTTATGGGTGATAAGCTGTAACAATGCGATGGTGCACCCCCATACTTATCTAATAAAGTTGTAAACTGCCTGTTGGAAAAATGATTGCCTTCGTCACTGATGATAGTTCTTGGAGTTCCAAATCTCGTGAAGATGCTTCTGTGTTAAAATCTGAGGACGACCTTAGCATCGTTTGTCAGGAGAGCTGCCACTTCTACCCATTTCAAGATATAATCCACTGCGAGCAAGATGTAGAGATTTCCGCAGGAAGAAACAAAAGGTCCCATAAAATTAATTCCCCAAACATCAAAAATTTCTACTTCGAGGATCGTATTCAAAGGCATTTCATTTCTTTTGAAGATGTTCCTGACTCGCTGACATCTATCACACCTCTGGACAAAACTGTATGCATCCTTAAAAATTGTCGGCCAGTAGAATCCTGCTTGTAGTACTTTGGCCACTGTTCTTTCACCACCATAGTGACCTCCATACACCGAAGCATGATAATCTTGCAAAATCCCCTCGGTCTCACTATACGGAATACACCTCCTTATCATTTGATCAGAAAACTGTTTAAACAAGTAAGGCTCATCCTATATATACCATTTAACATCATGCAGAAATTTCTTCTTTCGATAGCCCACCAAGTCAGAAGGTACCATTTTACTCACCAAGTAATTCGCGTAATCTGCAAACCATGGCACTTCCCCTTTCACCACAAACAACTGCTCATCTGGAAAAGTCTCATTGATCATAACATTATCATCTGCCTGCCTTTCCGGATTCTCTAGTCGCGATAAGTGGTCCGCCACTTAGTTTTCGATGCCCTTTCTATCTTTAATCTCCAAATCAAATTTTTGCAATAGTAAAATTCATGTAATCAACCGGGGATTGCATCCTTCTTTGCTATTAAATGTCGAATTGTCGCGTGATCCGTATACACTATCACCTTTGTGCCAATCAGATATGCTCGAAATTTATCAAAGGCGTACACTACTGCCAACAACTCTTTCTCTGTGGTAATGTAGTTTAGCTGTGCATCTGTACGGGTCTTGCTGGCATAATATATCACATGAAAAATCTTCTCTTTCCTCTGCCCCAAAAAAGCCCCTACAACATAATCGCTGGCATCACACATCAACTCAAATGGCAATTCCCAATCTAGCGTGGTAATCACAGGTGATGACGTTAGTTTTCTCTTTAAGTGCTCAAATGCTGACACACAGGCTTTATCAAAGTTAAACTGTATATCTTTCTCCAATAGACTGCATAGTGGTTTGGTTATCTTGGAGAAATCTTTGATAAATCTACGGTAGAAACCTGCATGTCCCAAAAAATTGCGAACACCTTTTACGGAAGTAGGTGGTGGCAAGTTCTCAATCATGTCCAACTTTGTTCTATCCACCTCAAGTCCCTTCTTCGAAACCTTGTGTCCCAGTATAATTCCTTCCTGTACCATGAAATGGCACTTTTCCCAGTTCAGCACCAAGTTCGTCTCAACACATCTCTTCAAAACCAGAACCAAATTCTCGAGGCATAAATCAAACGAGTCCCCAAAGACCAAGAAGTCATCCATAAATACTTCCACGTTCTATTCCACCATGTCTAAAAATATAGCCATCATGCATCTTTGAAAAGTGGTTGGAGCATTGCATAATCCGAAAGACATCCTTCGAAAAGCAAAAGTGTCGTATGGGCATGTGAAGGTAGTCTTTTATTGGTCTTCTGGAGATATCATAATCTGATTGTAGCCTGAATATCCATCCAAAAGGCAATAATACTCATGACCTGCTAATCTGTCCAACATCTGATCGATGAATGGTAGTGGAAAATGATCTTTCCTTGTAGCTTTGTTGAGTCTACGATAATCCATGCAGACTCTCTACCCCCGTCACTGTGCGTGTTGGAATTAACTCATTATTTTCATTGGTCACAACGGTCATACCACCCTTCTTTGGCACACACTGCACTGGGCTCACCCATGAGCTGTCTGAAATCAGATAAATTATTCTTGCATCCAGCCATTTCAGTACCTCTTTCTTGACCACTTCTTTCATTATCGGATTAAGCCTTCTTTGTTGCTCAACCGACGGTTTACTCCCATCTTTCAGCAAGATCTTATGCATACAGAACGAAGGACTTATCCCTTTAATATCTGCTATGGTCCATCCAATAGCGGATTTAAACTCTCTAAGCACTCGTAGTAGTTTTTCTTCCTGAAAAGATGTTAGTACAGAAGAAATAATCACATGTAACTTTGAATCTTTATTTAAAAATGTGTACCTGAGATGTTCTGGAAGTGATTTTAATTCAAGTTCTGGAGGTGTCTCAAGAGATGGCTTTAATTTGACCGATGAATCACCAGCTTTTGTCAATGGCTTGACCAGTATTCCAAATCTCTTGAATTTTGGGATGACATCCAGGTATTGCACAAGTTCGTCGACTGCATCGTCCTCCAATTCTGAATTTTCAGTAATGATACTTTTCAACGGTTCATAATCCACAAGACTCTGTACCTCATCCTTTACGACTCGATCCACCAAATCAACCAGAAAACATTCTTCTTCATCTGTTGGGAACTTCATGGCTTTGAAGACATTAAAGGTGACCTGATCATGAACACGCATCATAAGTTCCCCTTTCTGCACATCTATCAAAGTCTTACATGTGGCTAAGAATGGTCTCCCCAGTATTATTGGTATGCTTTTGTCCTCCTCGTAGTCTAAAATGATGAAGTCAGCCGGAAAAATAAACTTGTCCACCTTAACCAACACATCTTCAATAATTCCCCGTGGATACATGATGGATCTATCAGCTAGATGTAATGATATGTTTGTCGGCTTTGGAGCCTGCAATCCCAACTGGTTAAACACTGACAAAGGCATCAAATTTATGCTTGCCTCAAGATCACATAAACACTTACTGAAGTTCATCTTTCCAATTGTGCACGGAATTGTGCAGCTGCCCGGATCCTTCAGCTTTGGAAGTAATTTCTGCTGAAGCACTACACTGCATTCCTCTGTCAAGGCTACCGTCTCAAACTCATCTAGTCTTCTCTTCCTTGACAATATACCCTTCATAACTTTTTGCGTAGCTTGGCATTTGTTCCAATGCCTCGTGCGAAGCGGTATGTTGATCTGCGACTTTTTTGAATACCTCCAAGAACTTACTAAACTGTTTATCCTCCCTCTGCTTAGTTAATCTTTGCGGATACGGTACTTGAGGGTGAATTGGTGGCACTGAACTCTTAGGCTTTTCCTCTGAACCTGTTGTATCCTTCTCGACCTGCTGCGACTCAGATTTTTCCAGATTTTCTTCATCAACAATCACCTGCTCTGCCTCGCGCGGCCGCGCGGCCTCCTTAGTGTTCTCAGGTACGGGCGCGCGACTTACAGTGTCTGCCAGATTTTTCCCAAATCTTAATGATATTGCTTGGCATTGTTCCTTCTCATCTCTTCTAGGATTTGTCTCTGTGTTACTTGGCAAGAACCTTGGGGCCTGTTGTTAAGCATGCTCGCCATTTGCCCCATCTGAGTTTCTAAATTCTTAATAGCCACTGCTTGGCTTTTAATCATAACTTCCGTGTTTGCCATGTATTTCAACATCATCTCCTCCACTTCTAATTTCTTTTCTGGTTGTGGTGCAGCCGGAGCGTGATGTTGTTGCTGAGAAGATCCCGGTGGAAACGGTGGTTTCGGTTTATCTTGTGGCCGAAATGGTTGTGGATCGAAATTAATGATTCTATTTGAAACCGACTTTGTTGATTTCCTTGGTTATTCGACCAGCTAAAGTTTGGATGATTTCGGTTGTTGGGGTGGTATGTGTTCGAAATTGACCTTGGTCTTTCTGTAGTTGATCACATATCGCACCGAACTCGAGCTAATAAAGACACCGATCCGTGGAGTGTGACCCCGCACAAATTTCACAAACGAAGGCAACTATTTTCGTCCTGCTTTTTGCCATTGAGTCTATCTTCTTCGCCATAGCTGCCATCTGTCTTTAACAATCACAGAATAATAAGATCTACCTCCAACACACCTGCAACCTTGGGCTGTGGCATCCGAGATGTAGGATTCTGAAAATCGTTAGCTGCCATAGTCTCAATAAGGGTATAGGCCTCATCATAGCTTTTTGCCCATAATGCCCCTCCAGCCGCTGCATCTACAATCGGTCTCGATTGCCATCCTAATCCATTGTAGAAAGTATTGATTACCATCCAATCCGGCATACCATGATGCGGACACTTCCTTAGCATCTCTTTGTATCTCTCCCATGCTTTATATAAGGACTCTCCCTATTGTTGCTCAAACTGACATATAGATGTCCTCATCTTTGCAGTCTTAGCCATTGGGAAGAACTTGGCTAAGAATTTCTGCGCTAAGTCCTCCCATGTAGTGATTGACCACGACGAAGAAAGAATGAAGCCAACTCCTCGCCTTATCCTCAATGAGAATGGGAACAAGCTGCGGTTTGATAGCATCCTCCGTCACACCGATTATATCGAAATGTATCATAAATCTCTATGAAGCTCAATAAGTGTTCATTCGGATCATCCAAAAAGAAGACCCCAAATCGAGCCGAAGTTACGCACCATCTAAATAGTGCCCGGTTTAATCTCAAAAGTGTTCATTTGCTATATCACGGCCCGACTATGCTAGATTATAGCTTCGTTTATATTCTTAGATGGAATAATCTCGTGAGAGCGGTGTTGCTCTTCTCTTTGCTCAATTCTCTGTTCTTCTGCCATACTAACTGTAGTACTCTCTAACTGAGCTTGAAAATTTCTTCGCACACTAGCTTTCCAACCTCTCCCATTAATGTTATCCTGCGCTGGTGTTAATTCGGAATTGGAAGATCTTGTGTGCATAAAAATCTACAAGTACTTGAAATCACAAATAAAACAAAAATAGAAATGAGATAAGAATAGATATGTCTAAGTCATACAAAATAGCTTAAAATTGATGATAATTATTTAAACTAAACGCCTCTCCCCGGCAACGGCGCCAAAAACTTGTTGCCTCTTTTTCAGTTCTGATAAAAGAGCTCTAACTCATGCAAGCATACATGTGTCAACAAGTAATACAGAGTAAGTAGAGTATCGATCCCACAGAGAAAATTGTCAAATTCAAACTACTATGCATCAATTAAATCACTATATTCATATGCTTAGACTAACGACTATAATTGGCGAATTAAACTAATTGCAAATAACAACCAAAATAAGAATATTAATGGAATAAATCAAATCTGGAAATAATGGGATCCTAACTTCATTTAATATTTCATCTAGCTACCACTATCATGCAAGACTTATTCACATATCATAGGAAAATAGCCAAGAGCACTAATAGAGTCATAGCCATTTTTCAATGCACTAGGACCTACTTACACAGCATCCACAAATGATAGATTCTATGTAATCAAAAATATAACCAAAATCATTATATGTTTATGTGAAATTGCAATCATACTAAATTGAAGCACAAGCCCTTATTTTAACTCATACGGTGAATAAGTATATGTATATCTCATTCACGAAATACGCAAGCCATATACAACAGCCCCATATACGTATGCTATTATGACTACAATCCATACTCGCATGTTCATTGTCAATTCCATGCAAATACTGAAACGAATGGTGATCAAGAATTCATACGTGTAAAACAACCATAATAGAATTCCCATATGATATGTAAAACAACCCTAGCAATCAGGCACGCAATCAGACTACATATTAAAATCTGTTAGAATCCCATAATGGAGTTTAGTTCATGACTGAACCAAAAGCCATTATGGGGTCAACGCTAAGCACGATTATCAAGTAAACAATTGAAAGATGAAGGATAGAACGATCAAACCCAATTGTAGATTGTAAACCAATATCAACGTTCAAATCCTCATATAAATCCAGAAAAACAATATTATAAATCCACAATGATGGAGAATCTCAAGAAGAATTAGAGAAGATGGAGTTTTGGCTACGTTCTTCGTTGGAATCTCTCCAAATGTAAAAAACCCTAGTTACGATATGAAAATACGTCAAAAGTTGTTCAAGTCTGTCTGACACCAGTCAGATATCGTTTGAAAACAAATTACAATCATTTTAATTAAAAATTAAAATAAAATAACTCAATGACTCCAATTTATATCGCATAGCGGCCGCCTCCTCCATGTATTCCGGCGGCATGCGTGACTGCGAAGGTTCTACATGTCCGGCCGAAATTTCCGGCGCTAGCGCGCGACTTTTAAGCTTGTCATGCTCGCGGCCGTGCAACTTGTAGTAGGTAACATTGTCTGGCTAGGTGCTCACGCGGGCACGCGTCTCCAAGCTCATCCTGCCGCACGGCCGCGTGGCTTATAGTTGGTGAATTCTGGTTCTACTCTTGTGTTTGATTCTGCATTGTTGTTGCTGCTACTGAAATGTCTTTTGTCCATCCATGCTTATCCATCCATGCTCCACTCATTTATCACGCCATGCCTATCCCAGCTTTTGCCTCGCTTCATGCGTCCATTAGCCTCGTGCCCTCTAATACCACCAAATTAGGCCGATTCATGCACTTATTCACCAAAAGGAGTTTTAAGTAACCGCAATGCAAAATAACATGAAATGCAACTAAAATAGACTGAAATGTACTTGAGATGGGCATAATTCGCATAAATTGATATCCAATAAGTAGGTATAAAACCCACTTATCACAAACCTCCTTTGCTGTTTTGCTATTGACCACGTTCTCAAATAGATCATCTTTTAAGGATTGGAACAAGATGTTTTTGGCCTTTTTATCGAGCTGGACAGCTCTCTTCTCGTTCTCTATCCATTCTCCTTTGACCTTGATTTGTACTCTGTCTGAGTCATCTGTAGTAGGTGCAAGCTTTATAGGAACATAGGGCCCATTCTGAACATAGGGCCCATTCCCGGATTGAAAGTTATGAAGTTTCAAGTAGATCAAGGTATGGCGTTGGTAGGAGTTACGTATTTTGAGACAATCTGGGGCCCACTGTGCTAGGCCCACTAGGGTCACCGCATGAGTGTAGAACCCATGACTGATCGGGTTTATGTATACCCCCTCCCCCCGTTGGCTTCCAAGAGAGGATTAGTCAAAAAGAGGGCCCATGCGAGAGAAATAGAGACTAGAATAGGTGAACGGAGCTCGAATCATTCTTTAATTCTTGTAAAACTTCTTTGTAAACACTCATATACATATATACTACAACATATCAAGTTTTAATCAATGAAAAATGAGTGCTGAGACATTTAAAGTCGTTCGATAGCCATTCTCATGCCTAACTGTAAGATTTCGCCATATCTGGCTTCTTAGCTTGCTTTAATACGTATATAAGTGTTTTATATAGCTTTCTAACGGTTGACATTCATCATATCTGAAGTTTTAACCGTTCATTTCTTGTAAATAGTCAATATTTGAGTTGTATTGACTAGATCTGTACTAGATCTAGTCAGATCTAGCTTTTGACCAGTTCAAAAGTTGTAAAACTTGAACCTGGAAGCTAGAATGGCTAAGATCTATACAGATCTAGTTTTCTTTCTTGTTTTTGTAAATATTTAGCAACCACGCGGCCCTAAATCTGTATCTAGAGGACGCTGGAAGCTTTGGCTACACGCACAAAAGGATTTGACTGATGGATCCTTTATTTTGTGACATTTAGTGTAAATATATCTGTTTAGTTTCAGTATATTTGCTATGCAGGCTATTTATGTGATATCATGTGAGCCTAGGAGCCACGTGGTCTAAGATCCAGCTGACAGATCTAGATTTGGTTCCTATGATGGACCTTTTTCAGTTGTACAACTAGCTTACAAATTTTGTAATTGTAAATATAGGATCTTAAAACGGTTATCCGAATTTAAGGTCCCAAATAATAATGAAAATCATATATGTGTGGTTCGGGCATACTTTGATGAAAGGTGCCCTACACTTATATATATATATATATATATATATATATATATGGTACACACACACACACACACACACACACACACACACATTTCATGTCCATAAGGACTTAGCATTTTTTAAAAATGCGGATTTTTTTTTTTTTTAAACAACTAAAAAAAGTTTAATATTTTATATATTTTTTTTTTGTGTTTTTGGGTGTGAAGATACATATAACAAAACATCTTGAGAATAAAATCAAAATACCTAAACCGAACTCTCTCGGAATATTAAATAGAATAAAACCAAAATACGCCGAATACAAAATAAAATAGAAGTATCAAAAGTCTCAATTACTATGTGAGCATAAGTGTTTGAAAACTTGTTTTCAAAACATCATTTTATATGCCTTGTATTAAAATTAAACTTTTATACAAATCAATCCCTTTGTATATAGGTGCAAAAGAGGCATAACACTACTTTCAAATAAAGCACTTAAACCCAATTAACTGTAATGCACACACACATACACACAAATTAGGGAACAAAAAGCGCGATAACTGTGTTTCACGGAAGTCGGGGGTGCCTAACACCTTCCCCTTGCTTAATCAAGCCCCGAACTCTATGAATTTTGGTTTCCAAGACCAATTAAACAGAATCCAATATTGAGCCATATTGCAAGATCTTTCAAAACTCGGTTGAGTTGATATAACCATTTAACTCATACCAACTGGTGATTATGTCTAATTTAGACCAATAAAATTAAATTTTTTTAAATCGTCGATATTATATATCAGCCTTTTCCTGAAAATTTCACCCTTCAAATCAAACAAATTTACATAAAAAACATAAAAAGTAAGAAACACATAGAAAGATGGAGAAAAATCTTTCCGGCGTGGACAATAATTATATTTATATTTTGGCAATAGATAAGTATTAAATTAGGTAAGATGGTCAGTATAAAGATATTGTATCTTCTAAAACGATATTACCTATTGGCATAATTTTATTATCAAAGCTTGATTTGATTCATTAACTCAATTAGAATATGATATGCATAGATTATTTTAAACGGATGTTAAAAGTTACAATTTTAAAAATTACGGATTTGGCTCAGCTTCATCACATTTTCTCTTCAATAGGTTAATTATTTAATCATAATAATTTTGTTAATAATGTTCAAAATATATTAATAATCGATAATATTAAAATCAATTGTATTAAAAATTAAGATTACTAAAAATATTTTTATTAGAATTTCAATCATTGAAATTTTGATATTTTTTTTTATCTTCCTCAAATGATGAAAAATATTGGATTACTTTTATTTTTGAACAATATTATCGAAAACTATAAAAATATAGTGTATGAATAAAATTGAAGAAAAAAATATAATAGAAAAGATCCAAATTCGAAAATTACCAAATTAATTTGAACTAAAATTTATTTACATGTCTTATCATATATATATATATATATATATATATATATATATATATATATATATACAGTATATAAGTATAGATAAAGATAGAGTTTTACAAGGAAAGTATAGAACAAAATAAATGATGTAACTAAATATGAAATATATTTTAAAAATTCAAAAAGTAGTATGTAAAAGAAAAAAAAATCATGAGTGCAAATGCTATGTATATGTATATCACTTAATAATAAATGTTAAACTAGAAAATTGTTATTTTCACATTAAAAATAAGTTAATTTTATAATTTTCTTCTCATAAAATAAATAATAAAATAAACCATTTAAATCTTTTGTAATTAATAAAATAAAATAAGCTTTGCGAAAAATATTCTTTCACTAAATGTACCATACGTGAAATAACTCAGAATGTACCACATATTAGTTCGTTTCGTTTGACAAAATAGACTTGTACGTTGTGTATTAAGTGTTGTACCTTTACTGTTTCAGCACTCAAATAAAACAAATCTGAAACAGAAAAAGAAGAGAAAATTAATCAAATTATAGTAGCCAAACAACGTGAATACACAGGCGCAATTTGGAAAAATTGGTAACGGTAATTGAAATGAAAAAGTAGAAGAAAGCACCGCTTAATCCTCGCCGGCAGACCGTCGGTTGAACTTCTCCCCGCTCCGGCGACCTGTAACTGAAACCCTCTGCCATTTCTTGTGTCCACACTCACTGGTCTTCTCTCTCTAAGCAACACAGGTGATTATTTTTCATCATATTTATTATTCTTATATTGTTTAGTTCGAATTATTAAAACCCATTAAACCTCTGCTCCAACATTGAAGCTAAATCCCTCTTTCACTATATATGTAGTTTTCTTTTTTCCTCATTATTCAACAAAACCATGGTGACTGAAAATGGTATTGAAAATTAGGAGGTGGGTATGTCTGTTTTTTTTTTTAGTTTTTTTGTGTGTGTATGTATATATGTTTGTATGTATGTATGTATGTATGTATGTATGCAATTAAGTTTTTGTATAAAAAAATAATCTGAATTGGGTTGATTATTGTGGTTATTCACAAAAAGAGAAGCTTGAAGGTTTGGATGGACCCATGAGAATTGGTGGTGGAGAAGGAATTAAGGGGATCAGGGCTATGAAGGTTGGCAGTGATTGA
Source organism: Panax ginseng (assembly GCA_020205605.1). NCBI lineage: Eukaryota > Viridiplantae > Streptophyta > Magnoliopsida > Apiales > Araliaceae > Panax > Panax ginseng. The sequence continues at coordinate 115,542,789 of CM035133.1, read as the reverse complement.
GTGGGGATGGATAAGTTAGGGTTTCAAACAAGTTTCGAATGGAGAAGTCTACTTTTTTCTTTTTAATTTTCTGGTCCTATTTTTCCCATTCAATTTCACCTTTCTCTTTTCAATTTTCCCTCAATTTCTGCTTAGTTTTCATTTTCAGCTCTCTCTCAATGTGTTTCTTCCGTTTTTTGTTTTCTCAATCTCTTTTTCATTTTCTTCTTTCTTTTTATTTCCTGCTATCTCTCTTATTTATTTTTTCATTTTCTGCTCTTTCAGTTTTTAATTAGTGTTCTCTTTCCTTTTCTTTCAGTTTATGCTCTTTTTTTCCTTTTCAGTTTTCTGCTCTCTCTCTCTCTCTCTCTCTCTCTCTCTCTCTCTCTCTCCTTTTCCCCCCATTCATTGCTCTCTTGTTTTCTTTTCTCTTTTTTTTTTCTATTTTTGGCCCTCCTCTCTTTTTCTTTGAAAATAATAATAATTTTTGCTCAATTTTCTTTTTTACAGTTTTCTGCTCTTTCTTTTCTTTTTATCAATTATATGCTCTCTTTTCTTTTTTCTGATTTCCGATTCTTTTTACATTTTCTCCTTTATCCTTTTCTCGCAATTTATGTCCATTCTACCCTCAGCTTGGTTAGCCATGTTAGTTTTTTTCTTTTTTTTCTTATTTTTTTTATTTATTTATTTTTATATGATAAACTGACTTGGGGTCCTTTTTGTCCAACTTATTCATCTTTTTAATAAAAAATAAAGTTTAAGGGATAGAGTTAATAACTCTATATAATTTCTCATTGTTAATAAAAAGTTTTGTTTATTTTATTTTTTGGCTGTTTTTTTGTCCATGTTATTTATTTTATGAATTCTTATATTATGCTTTTGTTCTTTGTTTTCAGTTGCTTTGGTTGTTACATTTTTTTGCTGTCACTTGTCAGGTCCTTTCCTTATGAGACTGAAAATTTGATTTCTCTGAAAATAAAAGTGAGTATATCAAGCTGTAGTTAACCTATTAAACCCAACTTTGTTTAGGCATATGCATCTTTGATTTCTGTAATTGCTTGGTGAATCTTTGATTTTGTGCTTTTAATGATTAGTTGGTGGAAATTCTCTGAAGTTACTATGTACGTGTATTCTCTTTTAACAATTTATTACGATAGTCTTTGAGAAAACTTCTTGTTTTGATTTTTTTTGGGAGGGTAAAGATAATTTATTGCTCGTATTTTAAGCAAGGTCATTTTGTTTTGCAAGTTGTATAAATTGGTGCTCAACTTAAAGATTGATACCCTTTTTATTTTCAGTAATTTTATAGATTGATAGTTATGAAAAACTTAGGCTTGTGAACAGTTGACTATATTTTTAGAGAATAGAAGCGAAAAACATCCAAACTGTTTGATTTACATGCAAACTTGGGCCATTGGAAAGCTGTGTTTAGTGAATTATCTTTGAGATAACTTTTTAAACTTGTTGCATGGAGACCTTTAATTGGGATGGTATAATCAAGTGATTTACAAAGAGATTATTGGGATGGAAAAGACAAAATCTGCTTAGAAAATGGTTTTATCAAGCGTTTGGGTGTTAGCTCGATTAGGAATTTAATGAAATGGTTTGACATATGTGAATGGTTTGACATATGTGAATGGTTTGATGAGGAACATCTTGAGTGGTTGTGAGGGTTATTTAAGCATATCAGGTATGTAATGGCCACGAAGTCCAGTTCTGGTTTGATCGTCAATCTCATGGTATTTGAAGCTCAATATCTAGGCTCTATTGTATTCTGGAGGATAATGACACTCTTTCAGTGGTATGCTTGGTTGTTTCCATAACTATGGTTGGGTTTTAGACCCTTCTTCCCCTGAGTACCTTCAAAATTTAGAATTGCAAGCAATATCTCTCAAAGTTTGACCAACTTAAGACGCTTAGTCTTTTGATTGATTGTCTGACCTAGTTATCTAAATGTAGGTGATACCCTCCCATAGCCATTAGGATGTGACATTCTCCTTAGCCAGGGATAATAATTTGCAACACCACACTTTTTTTTTTGGCTAAGTATTTGCAACACTACACTTACCAGCAACTGAAACATAACAGGGAATTGATGTGTTCGGTTTGATCCTTATAGGTGTAGAAAAAGTGTCGAATAATGCTGTTAGTGGTGTTTAGGGAGAACCATGTGAGTTTATAATAGTATACTAGATGAATTACAATTAAATTGACAAATTGTTACAATTCAGAGTTTTGTTGAGAGTTTTGTTTTGTTTTCTGTTTTTATTTTTATTACAGTGGACTCGCAACCACTACTCTTGGTATATGCACTGAACATAACCAATGTTCTAAAAGGCGCTAGGCGTGAGGAGGCTAAGCGGAATTTTTTTATTTTAAGATAATTTTAATATTTTATCTTACATTTATCTAAACAAAATAATAATATAAAGCAAAACAATCTATAATAAAGGTTTTTGCTTAAAGTTCAAACACATCTTTAACGTGTTAGTTTTATTCATAAACAAGATTGTTATTAAATAATAAAATTTAAAATTTCAAGAATTCAATTGACTATTAAAACTTAAGAAACTAAACATAAATTTAAGAATTATATTGAATTAAACTAAATATTACAAATGTATCATCATTTATATAATTTAAAGTTGGTACAAGTTAAAAAAATTACAACTATAATAAAATTATCTATTTTGACTTGATCTTGTTCACTTCTTGTTGTGATTTGATAGGCTACAATTTGTATTATGAATATGGTAAATCATTAGAAAAATAAATATATCATTTAGTTTGGGTAGTTATTAAAAAAAAAACCTCTTCGCCTAGGTCCCGCCTAATTTCTTAGGGATTTTTGGCCTAGGCGAGGCGCCTAGGCTGCTTTTTAGAACAGTGGACATAAACAGACGTCGGGCAATCCAATAGTAAACTATATGTGAGTGCCTAAGAACATCATTGCCCTTGGGTAGTATTTCTCCCTCAACCTATTCCATTTTTGCCCATAGTCATGTCAGTTTTAACATTTGAATATATAGTGGGTCCCTCCATTAACTAAAATTTTTCAGGTTTATATTCTTGAAGAACTCTCAACCACACATTTCATAAGGGTCAATTGTGAAATCAAATAAGAATTTAAAATTTTCTTAAACTTTGTGAAAAAAGGTATGTTGCAGGATTTATGGGATGGATGAGTATATTGTAAGAGAGAAAATCTTGTTAAGCTTCATTGCATAGAGATTGGTGGGAGACCTTACTTTGAGGAGTTGCATTATCATTCTTTCTTACTTTGTATGTTCTCTTTCCTAATAAATTATTCTATCTAAAAAATGTCACATCTATGTGTTGAAGAACTCAACTCAAAACCAATAATAAATGAGTGGATTTGCAGTCAAGGAGTATATTGTGAGCCTCAAGGCTTAGATTGAGTATGAGACTTTGTATCTCAACATGTCCCCTCACGTGTCGTAAATTTGAGTCAAACACATGGACAATTTATAGTGTGATGGTGGAGCATGTGTTGCCTTGAACCTTACACAATTTCCTTTGTTACCATGTTCAAGCATATAATTTGGAAAACTATTGACAACGAGGGGAAAAGCCTTTCACAATTATATAGTGTCTTAAGAGAGAGATTGTCCAATGCGATGGTATCTCTGCTTATCTTGATTGATTTTGTCCAGTTATGCTCCTCCTCTGAGAAACGTATCTTGACTCTTGATTTTATTGGTTCCTTTTTTTGTAAGAATTCTTCCTCTTTTTTGACTTGTTACTCAGTTCCATTTGCTTCGTACATTTAGAGAGCAAAGGTTCTTTCAAAAGTTAAGGCTGTTTTGTGGTCTCTCGTTTACAAAGAATAAATACGAATAACCTTTATAAGATCACATACCCTATAAGCCCCTATTTATGTAGGCAGAGTAATGACTAATGAGATGCATGCTTATTTTTTTTGCATTGTACAGTTACTTGGGCTTATGGAGTGTTAGAGGAGTGGTTGGGTGCACCGCCTCACTTGAAATTTGTTCCTAACATGCTTTTGAGGGTTTGGAAGCAAGATGTAATCGAAAATTATTATGGAATTGTGCTTTCTTCTCAATTTTACGGTAAATTAGGGTTGAGCTTAATGCTAGACTGTTTAGAGGGGGAGAATCTTATCCTTTAGTATATTGAAAGATTGGAGCTACTTTTCTTGCATTCCTTTGGGCTTCTACTTTGAGTACTTAGGGGTATAGTCTTAGTTGCGACTGATTTGTGTGAAGATTGAAGGGAAACACTTTCTTAAGTGCTCTATTTGACTTGCTTGGTTTGATGATCTCACCCTGTTCTATTGTATCCTCATTCCTCTCTTTTCCATTAATAATAATTTTGTTTTATCTTTGACTGAAAATATAGTTCAGGAATTGGAAATCCATGAATCTTTTCATTTATGATTTGTATGAAGGAAACTATAGACCAGTCCAATTTTGTTATGTAAGAATGTGCTTGGTGACCCTCTTTAAAGCAAACATAACACTACAGGAGCACAGATGTTTCAAATGCTATTGCAGCACAAGAGGAAGGGAAACATTGCAATATTTGTTTTGAGAAGTTGGCAGACATAAGAATACTTGAAAAGCATTTTGGTCTAGTGTATTTGTGCGTAAAAGTTGAACTACATACTTTTGACACTGTGGAACTGATCTGACCTGACTGGGTCAAATGGAATAACCTAGTTATGACAATCTTAATTACATCATTCAAGCATCATAAATGAATCATTGTCTCAACATGTCTTTGGAAGCTTTTAATCTGCACATATTTACAAGGTTTATGTTAAAACAGCCAACTTGCTAGCATGAGTCTTAATATCTGCACAGGTGGAAATCTACTCATCATTAATAAATACCTATATGTTTATACAATTCCTAAATAGAAAAAATTGGAAAAACGGCAAACTTTCTTTTTGAAGGTTTCTCTTAAATTTCAAGATCCTCCACAGGATTTCATCAAATCCATTTTTGGGCCCTTGACTAACATTGGGCCATTTTGGGCCATAGATCTTATGCACCCGAACCCACACTCAATCTGGATTGCACCCTTATGTTCCCTTTGTATAGGGTTGAGGCATGATCACAGATCAGCGTGGAGGGAGAGAGAGTACTGTAGCAACCCAGAAAGCCTTCTCATCTGAAAATTATAATTCCTTGCTCAAGTAAGAAGCATAATTTTGTTTCTATTTATTACATGATTTAATCATTTCCCATAATAAGGCTCTTATAGAAAGGAACAAGGAATCTTTCTTGCGCTGAATTTTTGGTAAATTTTTACTGCTTAATTAGAATGTTTACAAGGGGCTTCTTTTACCTATATTACTTTAGATCGAATTGAAGTGTTTGGCTTGAGAGTTTTTTTTGTTTGTTTTTGTGTCTTTTTTTGTGTGTACTATTAAGAACAGTGTTACCAATAACGTGATTCGATTCAAGCAAGTCTGTATCTAACTAATACTGGTACGTGATATGCTACACAACTAAAATGTGATACAAGGGATATAAAAGATTTTTAGTTGAATCAATAAATATATTGTTTTATAGATAGTTTAGTGTAAATGTAATGTCTGAGCATCCAATACTAAGTTATAATATTGATATTTTGTGCAATTGTAGATAAAACAATAAAGAAATGTTTTGGTATGCTAAATTTAGAGTATTGGTACGTGGGAGTACTATGTTTGGGTATGCAAGTACCAATATGCGCTTCGCTAGGTCAACGGGAGTATCTGGTAACCCTGATTAAGAATCTATTGCTTGGAGGGGGGAGGGGAGGAGGGGTGGGTCACTGCCAATGGGCTACCAAGTGATTGTCGGCTTGAGAGGTTCTTATACCCCATTGAGAATCGAACCCACCATACCACTAAGTAGGGGGTGGGTCACTGCTAATGGGCTACCAAGTGATTGTCAGCTTGAGAGGTTCTTATACCCCATTTGTGGAGGTATTGACAAGAATTTAGCTTTTGTTTGTTTAAATTGTATTTAAATTGTTTCTTGTTCTGCTATTCTATTACCATTCTTTTGATTCATTCATTGCATTTACTTGTGGCTTAATGATTCAATGGGAGAGAAAAATTAATAATTTTTTCCCTCTCAAGTTCACTAGTTGCTCCTTATAATTGGATCCAAGTAAATGTTAGCTGTACCAAGTGTACTTTCATAAGTTGTTTCCTCCACTTAAACTTTTCTTACTATAAGAAATGAGCTGATGGAAGGAAGCCTCATATAAATGATTTTCCCTTTTTCTTTGCTCATTACCTTTGGCCTAAAATAATTTACATTAAAATATTTTGTTCATGAAAACTAATTTTATTTTGATGTAGCTGAAAATTTATTCAGATCAGTTATTAATAGAAATTAGAGGTGGTAAATATAGGTGGGGGTTTTCTTCAAGCCTTGGGTTCTTCCCCAATGGTAAAACCCCCTAACTTTACAAAGGCCATTACTTGAGCACGTAGATTTTCGGTTTCTAGTAGCCTTAAGCTCTTGATCTTTTATCTTTCATATGCCTTACTCCTTGTTGCTTGCAATAAAAAATGTGAACATTTATATGGACGAGTGTTTCTATGGTTTTTCTAATCTTAATGGATAATATGTTGTTTGATTTAATTTTGTTGACAAACTGTAGTGATTTTATCTTTTATTTGTTTGTTGTGTAAAAGCTGTAGGCTCAGTTCTGAATATGAATGGAATTTGAGCCGGAGGAAAGTTGCAAATTGGGAAAAAAAATATAATGCTCTGTATAAAGGACAATGAATTATACATAGAAATGTAACATTATATTTTTGATGTCTTAGTTATCTTTTCCAAACTGTATTTTACATGCTGGTTAAGAAACAAAATTCTTGCCCAAATTGCCCTTTATACATTTTAAATTATAATTAATGTCAGTAGTTTCAATTTAATCCAATACAACTCTCTAGGAGGATAATGATCATCTTTTTTAATCAAATTTTATCTCCTTAACTTTCTCTATTCTAATTTTGTCTCTACCTTTGTTAGACAAGCCTCTTTCTTTCCTATGAACTATAGTAGAAAGAAGGAAAGCAAATAGATTCATATTATTAGTTTCCATGTCCAATTACTTATTAGTTCTTTAGTTTCCAATGACAGTAGCACAATAATATTGAGGGTAATAGTGGAAGAAGTTGGTAAAAGTACTTGCAACTAAGGAAAGAGGACATTTATTTTGGGACAACCCAAAAAGGAAAATAGTATGTTTAATATGGGATGGAGAGAGTAACTATTAGCATCTACTTTTGTATTTCAAAATTAAAGAAGGAATCTCAATAGGATATACAAGGGCAATTGGGTGGGGAATTACGTGTGACGAATTTCAAAATTCTGAATTGCATATCTGTTCTAGGTTATGAAAATTATGATGCTCCCATTGTACTCTCTCCGCTTCATTTTAGTTGTCCCTTTTATTGGTCTGCCATGGATTTTAAGCTACTCTAGAAATATATTTTTATATTTTTAATATAGTTGAAAAATATAAAGTATGATTGTATTTATATGTTCAACTATTTATTTGAAATATGATTTATAATTTTTTTCATGACTTAAAATTTGTGCCACACACCAATAATAAAAGAAATAAAACTAAAACGGGGTGGAAGGAGTATAGCATTTTGGCCCCCCTCAAAATTTCATGGAACTTGGTATAGACCTAAGGCTATGTAAGTGATATGTGGGATAGAACTATTTATACTAATTTATTACTAGTATGGACTATTTATCCAATGATTAATCCGTTATTTAATCCCATGGACTGTATTTAGTCATTTCTAAGGCCATTTAATGAGGGATTATAATCCAAGTGGAAAGGTGGTATTATATAATTCCCCTCAATGACCTTAGAAATGATCAATGATAGTCTATGGGGTTAAATAACGAATTAATCATAGGATAAAATAGTCCAAATGGTAATAATAAATTAGTACAAATAGTCATATTCCACCTTTCATTTATGCAAACAAACGTAGCTAAGGGTAGCCAATTTATACATACAGTGCTGTACAATGTGCATTCTCAATTTTTTTAGTTCGGCAAAACAAAATTTTCATTAAAGCCTGAAAAAAGGTATACAAAGTGGCAAGTCCGAAATATTTAGAGAAGGCCACAATTAAAGTACAATACAGAAAACCCAGCCATATGAGAGAGAACCCAGTACAAATCCCTACTATCAAATCTTCATTAGTTCAATTGTAATTGAAAAAAAACACCATATTCTGATTCTGAGATTCCCTTTGGCATTGAAACTTCACCTTGGCTTCAAAACAACGAGCATTCTCAAATTGGGTTCACTTACTTGACATTTGCTTAATTATAATTATGTTTTTGATAATTACTTTATTCATATCTATTTTAGATGTTCAAGTGAAGACGTGGGCGTAAGACAACTCTATTTCATAGTAAAGCTGCAGAAGGTGAAGTGTCTGTTAGTTGACATTATGGAGAAAGGAGCAAAAGAAGAATTTTGGGTGGAAGAGTTCAGAGAGCAACAGCCCATTCCTTTGAAATCGAAGAGAAAAGTCAAACCAAAGAAAATAGAGTTTGACGGATGGGGATCAAAACCTCTTATTGAATTTTTGAAAGCGATTGGTAAAGAATCCGGAAAACAGCTCACTCAATCTGAGTTGACAGCCATTGTGAATGAGTATGTGAATAAAAATAACCTTCTTCACCCAGTAAAAAAGAAGAGAGTTGTGTGTGATGATTGGCTTCACTATCTGTTCCGAAAAAAGTGGGTGCCTCGAATAAAAATTTCAGACTTTCTGGAACCACACCTTGCTGAAAACCATGATGAATCCGAGGATGAACATTTAAACAGTTCTGGAGAGGAGGAAAATGACGTGAAAACATCTAGGAAACGGAAAGCCTCAAGTTTGGATAAAAAAGTTACCCATCATACAAAACAAGTGCCTGAGACTCCAAAAAGCTGTTTTGCTTCTATAATTCCTGAAAACATCAAGCTTGTGTATTTGAAAAGAAGCTTAGTTCAGGAGTTTCTGAAGGATTCTGAGAGTTTTGAAGGTAAAGTAGTGGGAAGCTATGTGAGGATCAAATCTGACCCAAATGACTACTCTCAGAAAAACTCCCACCAGCTTCTACAAGTTACAGGTAATGCTTGGTATATGTATGTACTTATTTAGTACTGATTCTGTTTGAACTGCTTTTTTTCTCCACTCGAGTATTATTTGATTTCCAACTTCCATATATATTTAATGGGTTACCACATTTATTGGAATTTGACATAGAATTGAATACAACTGATAAATAATAGCAAGAAAAATGGTTGAAGCATCATAAGGAACGAGAAATGATCTGAATTTAATAAGACTCGGATAATATTAGTTTGAATATCAAAGTCCGAATTGATCACTGCAGTGGAATCAGATTAACCAGAATTATTGAAGTCCTTATGGCTTTCCAATTTTAGTTGATGAATATTCCTTTGAACAAACTCAGTGCCACTTACAATGCTTAAAACTGCAGTACTGTACCATTTTGATGTTTTTCTATCCTCGTGATGTTTACTCCTTTTAAGCTATTTCCCTTTATCGTGGATGGGTAGTTATGGTATTATTGCTGATGATTCTTCAGGTGTAAGGAAGTCCTCCGAATGTGGTGATGTTGGTGCAGAAATTTTTCTTCAAGTTCCAAATTTGATTAAAGAGATCAATATTTCCATGCTGTCAGATGAAAATTTCTCCAAGGTAATCTGCATTTGCAGGCTAGCAGCACGGTGCTATTTTGTTTTTTAATTTTAATAATTCAAACTTTTGAGCTAGCCAAAATTCTATCAGTTAGAAGATCAGTATGCCTTAAACTTGAAACATTCAATTCAATTACGGGCAACATATTTGGCTTAGATACATATCAGGAAAAAAAAACAAAATCTGGATATGGCGCTAATTCTCATAATTACAAACTAAGATATTGAAAACTATCGTTGGATGGTGCAACTTAAATGATGAAGCACATGAATATTTTTCGTACTACATTTATAACCATGAATCTTTTTCGTACTACATTTATAACCTAGTTCAGACCTCTTGTAAACTCAAATACTAAAAATATTACAGTTAGTTCTAGGTCATTTTAATTGGAGCCACGTATTGTGTCTGCATTCTTTTGTTATACAACATGGTGGTGAGTGTTGCATCAAACCTTGACATTATGAAGAATGGGAAAGAAATTTTGCATTTCTTGGTTTAATGCTGAAGTTACAACTAGTCAAGAAAAGTAGGCTAAGATGAAAGGCATGAAACATATAGATATTGGCGCGTATATGGGTGGAGTTAATAGATATTGATTAGAAGGGAAGTTAGTGTGGAATGCCTAGACGAAACTTGGTGGATAGAAGAGGAAGCAGAAGAAATAGAAATTTGGACGTGCATTCTTAGTAGCATGCACCTTGTGTCACGGATAACATACAAGGATATTGATCTTTTAGGCTTGCAGCTTGCTGCCTCTGCGAGGCTGCCTTCTCGGGGGGGCATCAATGCTGATATGGAGCTTTTGTAGTGGTAAGAATTTTTGCCTGATTTGAGCTTACAAATGTTGATTAGGGGATGTTTCCTTACTACAATAAGCAAAACTGTGTCATATGAAATAATTCTTTGAGTTTCTCATTCTGGCATGGACAATCTCTTCATTCCATGTGACTGAATGCTGTGTAAATAGAAATATGTCCCTTGTCCATTAGGTTAATTGATGTTTTAGTTACTGTACGAGAAGTCGATTTTCATTGTGGTTACCGAATATTTTTTTGTTACAAACATATTACTATATTAAAAAAAGTTACAAAATGGTAATTACTTAACATTTCGTCCAAAAAAGTGAACGGAAGTGCTGATTAGACTAACAGTTAACAAGTGTTAATTATGTGGCAGGTGACGTGGATCGGGTTAATCGATATTTTGGTCATTATACCAGAGGTCGATTTTTATTTTGGTTATTGATTTTTTTTTCACATTCTCGTTATCGAAGTACTAAAAATATTACAAATTAGTGATTTTATAATTTAATGTCCAAAATATTAACTAAAAAGCTTACTTGACAAATATTTGACATATAGATGTGAAATATTCTAATGAGGTAGAGCATGTGTGGGCTAGCTTGTAAAAAAAAAAAGACCCACCTAGAGGAAAAGAAAAAGAATAAAGTTAGACTAATTATTTTCAGACTCCATAATATTATAAGAAGATAATTAATGTTTAAAGAACAAAGGAACATAATTTAAAGAAACAAAAGCAATTAAAAATCAAACTTCATCTTTCTCTTCTAACCACGAACGACGGACTTATAAAAAAAAATGGTGTTCTACACCTTAGGTACATCAACTCTTTCTCTTACCGTGGACCAAGTCGGAACTACAACCTCTCGTCGGAAATTAAGTTTAGAAAATAGGTATTTCTTATACCTATGTATACTCGTTGGAAAAGAAAAAAAACGGAGAAAAGAAGAGCAACAAATTTACGATGGCAGCGTCCAAAGCTATTTATTTCACTTTGAAATGAGTGAAATAATTTCGATTTTTGTAGTAGTCGGCAGATTTGAGGGGGTTTATTGGGCCAATTTTCTCCTTTATTTTGTAGTTTGGTTTGGTGTTTAGAAGATTTCAAATTAAATATTATTTTGAAAAATTTATGGATTTAAATTAGCTATGATGTACTTTCTCTTCATACATGTTGTAATATTTTATAATAAAATCACTAATTTGTATGGTACTTCGATAACGAGAATGTAACAAAAAAAAGTTTTAGTAACCAAAATGAAAATCGAACCCTAGTACAATGACCAAAATATCAAATTAACCCGATTCACGTCACTTGTCACATAATTAACACCTGTTTTTTGGATGGAATATTAAGCAATGACCATTTTTGTAACTTTCCTTGAGTATAGTAATGTGTTTGTAACAAAAAAATATTCGGTAACCACAATAAAAATCGATTCTTAGTACAGTTACCAAAACATCAATCAACCCCTTGTCCATAATTACCTCTTTATTATTGTTCATTCGTTAGATCTCTTAACTTTGTTTTTTGTTTTTTTGGTTGCAGGAAGAATGTGAAGACTTGCTTCGCAGAATAAAAGCTGGTTCCATCAAGAGACCTACTGTCGTAAGTTTCCTTATGTATTAATTACATAATATATACTCCTATGATCCTTTTAGTTCTGATCTCTTTCATGTTACTTCCTTCTTAGAAAAAAGATTCTGTTGTACGCTCTTTAAAAGTTTTCATGGGTAATTAAAGTAGAAAGAAATAATAGTAGCTATATAGGTGGTGATATACTAAAGATATGTCTCAAAGTTGTTAGGGACATCCTCAGACACAAGGAAGCAGTCCATTAAACTATATTTCTAGTTAGAGGTAAAAGGGCTCATCAATGAGCAAAGTGGGTCCTAAATGAACGAAGAAGCATAGTGAAGAAGCATAGTTATTCATTTGTTTTCTTTATACTGGGAATGAGGAGCTGACTCTGAGTAGCCTTTCTATTAACCCAAAAGCGTAGGGAAGCCTAGGAGGTGAGAAGAGTTAACAAAAGCATAATACATGAGGGGAGTCAATGAAGGAAATGAAGCCAGGTTGGAGTGAAAAGCGTGTCCCTCAAACTCCGACGCTATTTATAAAAAAGGACAGAAGATATGATCTTCTTGAAGCTGGGAAAGAAAAAATTACATACCTTGCTGCTATTTTAAAGACTGTTAATTACATAGCTACATATTTGTCGAGTTTCTTGATTGTACTCTAACTGATGAGTTGTTTAGTTCTGATGGGGTTCTCAATTGACTTTTTGGGTGAAGCAATAGCTATATAATATTGAACCCCTCTACTGGTCATTTATCAATTGCTTTCTCTGAGTATTATAAAAAAATCGTAGGATGTGGAATGCGTATTCTGTGAGGAATGTTTCAATACAATTTCACGGAGAGTTAGAAATCTGATGAATTGCATGATCGATTAATTTTTCAATAGACTTAGTTAAGACAAACAGTTCGTGCATTATGTGACTGCATTGATTTAGTTAATGCAAACAGTTTGATTGCGTTCCTTGTTTTTTGTTATTGCTTTGGCATTTCATATTTTTTTCTCTAACTATATAATTTAGACTACCCTTAAGTATTAACTTTTACTATATTGGTTCCTTGATAGGTGGAGCTTCAACAAAAGATCCAAATTCTTCATGAAGATATCACAAAGCAAGTATGTATCCTGTTTATAAATAAGAAAGATGGACCTTGACATTGGGAGTGATACCATCTTTCTCTTCTCAAATTATTTTTTTACCACCATCATTTTCAGTCAGTGGATTCTAGAGTCTAAAATAAGAAATTTCTTCGGTGTGTTAATATAACAAAGTCAATATTGAAGTACTCCAAGTTGGGGATTTTATGTTTCATGTATTCATGGTTACAGTGTTTTTTTTCTTGTATAGGTTGTTTATGTTTTCTTTATTTATAGTTTTGTACTTCTTTTTCATTATATTGATTAATATGGATCACATTTTTCGCATGTTTCAGCAGTGTTCTAAAAATCCCTGCTTAGGCGCTAGGCCCCCCCTTGGCGCCTCGCCATAGTACTAGGCCCCCCGACGCCTCACATAGGGGCCTAAGGCGGCAAAAAAATCCCTCCAAAAAATTAAGTGGGGCCTAAGTGGGGTCTAGGCGGATAGTTTTTTATTTATTTTAATAACTACCTAAATCAGATTTTAATATATTTATTTTTCTAATGATTTACCATATTCATAGATACTTTTATTATAGTTGTAATTTTTTGAACTTGTATCAACTTCAAATTAATAAATGATGATTCATTTGTAATATTTAGTTTAATTCAATATAATTCTTAAATTTATGTTTAGTTTCTTAAGTTTTAATATTGAATTAAATTCTTGAAATTTTAAATTTTATTATTTAATAGCAATCTTGTTTATGAATAAAACTAATACGTTAAAAATATGTTTGAACTTTGAACAATTGCATGTTTATATTTGAACTCTGACATTAACAATATGGATATGTGTTTGAACTTTAAGCAAAGACCTTTATTATCTTTATTATAGATTGTTTTGCTTTATATTATTGTTTTGTTTTGATAAATGTAAGATAAAATATTAAAATTGCCTTAAAATAAAAAATCTCGCTCAGGCCCCGCCTAGGCCCCCCTCGGCCGCCTGCCTCCCGCCTAGCGCCTTTTAGAACATTGTGTTTCAGCAATAAGATGTACAATTTGTAGAACCTAGTTGTAACACGTGTGAGGAAGAAAAGGATATGTTGGTAGACGTTTTCAACACAACAGTTCAAGCAAATGATATATTTGAAAGTAACATAGGCATTTCATGTTAAATGTGTATATAATTGTAAATAAGTTAATATATATATATATATATATATATATATATATATATATATATATATAGAATCTTAAGCTCATCCCTTATTCAACATACCTTGGTCAACAGTTCGAGCATTAAAATATTTATATATATAAAACCGATATCTTTTGAGATGACATAGTGACGGAACAATAGGCATTCATGTTAGATAAGCTTTAAGATACGTATATATATATATATATATGGGAAATGATCGATAGCAAATAGTTGCTATAGACCAAAATTTGGCATACACCATCTCTACCATACAATACCAGATCGAACGGGCAGTGATTAAAAAGACAAAATCGACGTTCGCTACTAATAGTAGCAAATGGATTAATCATAAGATTTGAACTAATTTACCCCCCCCCCCCCATAAGTCATAGACAATAAAATGATTAATTAGGGTTTAGGGTTTATTAACCAACGTTTAAAGTTTATTAACTAGAGTTTAGGGTTTACTACTTAGAATTTAGGATTTATTAATTACACTTTAGGGTTTATTTACTAGGTTTATGATTTATTATTTAGGGTTTATTTTCTAGATTTTAGTGTTTATTGTTTAGGGTTTATTTAGTAGGATATATGATTTTTTTTAGTTTATTAAATATATAATTGTTCTCTTATTTTAATTTAATATTTATAAATATTTTCAATCGTTCGTATTTCCTAGATCTATGGTATATATTGGTGGGTTTATAAGAGGATATGATCACCATCCACTAGTCCGCTAATATTATTAGCGGAGGTTTAATATAATGGTATTGTATAATTTAAAGTAAGGGCATATTTGTTATTAAGATGTTCGCTACTATTAATACCGGAATCCGCTACTATTGACGTCGGGTATAATTTTTAAATATTGATCGTTTTACATTAAAATGGATAGTATAGGATCTATTTGCCCAAAGTAGTCCATAGCAAATAATTGCTATGGATCATGCCCCTATATATATATATATATATATATATATATATATATATATATATATATATATAGGGTAATGATTCATAACAAATGGTTCCAGCAAACACAAATCTAATAGACGAGATTAACCCCTACTGCTAATAAGAGTAGTGGTAGACTATTTTTTTTACCTGCCTCTACGAGTAGAGGCATGGATGAATATCCTAAATACCCCACACTTTAGTTAGATTTAAATAATTTTAATGTATCTATTTGTATAAATAATTTATTAAGTACTAAAATTTAACATTATCAATTATATTCAATGTATTTATTTTTATTAATAATTTCTTAAGTAGTAAAATTTTAACATTGTCAATTATATTCAATGTATTTATTTGTATAAATAACTTCTTAAGTAATAAAATTTAACATTACCAATTATTGTGACAATTTGATTATGTAAAATTTAAACTTCATATTATAATATAATTTGATTTAATTAATATAAATTACATTACAAATAAATACATAAAAAAATTTAACTAAGGTGGGGGTATTTAGGACATTCCGCCATGCCTCAACTAAGAGTGGAGGCAGGTAAAATGAAATTTTGACTGTCGCTACCCATTAGATCTCGCATTGGACGGACAGAGATGCGATTGTTGTAATATCGTCTATAGCAACTATTTGCTATGGATCAATACCCATATATACATGTATGTATTTATCTTAGTGGGATAGTGGTTACACTGCACCAATAATAGTACGAGGAAACGTTGTTTTTTGGAGTCCTGCTATATATTGCAAAAATATTTTTCGAATTACGATTGCGACGTATATCAATATATGCGATTTGATAGTATTATAAAATTGGCCTACTATATTAAAAACATGGCAAAAGTATTACTAATTAAATTTATCCACATAACTCACAATAAAAACAATGTTCTAAAAGGCGCTAGGCGGGAGGCGGGTGGACTGGGGGCCTAGGCGGGGCTTGGGCGGGGTCTAGGCAAGATTTTTTATTTTAAGTCAATTTTAATATTTTATCTTACATTTATCCAAACAAAACAATAATATAAAGCAAAACAATCTATAATAAAGATAATAAAGGCTTTTGCTTAAAGTTCAAACACATATCCATATTACTAATGTCAAAGTTCAAACACAAACATGCAATTGTTCAAAGTTCAAACATATTTTTAACGTATTAGTTTTATTCATAAACAAGATTGCTATTAAATAATAAAATTTAAAATTTCAAGAATTTAATTCAATATTAAAACTTAAGAAACTAAACATAAATTTAAGAATTATATTGAATTAAACTAAATATTACAAATGTATCATCATTTATATAATTTGAAGTTGGTACAAGTTCAAAAAATTACAATTATAATAAAATTATCCATTTTGACTTGATATTATTCATTTCTTGTTGTGATTTGATATGCTACAACTTGTATTATGAATATGGTAAATCATTAGAAAAATAAATATATCAAGATTTGGTTTGGGTAGTTATTAAATAAAAAAACCTGTCCGCCTAGACCCCGCATATGCTCCACCTAATTTCCTGGAGGGACCTAGGCGGGGATTTTTAGAACACTGACTAAAAATATCGACATGTAAGTCGCAATATATAACATTATCCTATATATATATATATATATATATATATATATATAGTGGTTACTCAGCAGCGCCAGCATCCTGTAGCCCTTAGGTGGTTACTTCTTATGTATGTAGATAGTTAAATGCTAATCCAATGGCTAGAGTGTGGAAGATTGGGACATTATGTGTCAAATTTATTGCATTGAAACTTTTTGTGAAATAATGGGACATTAAGTAATGAATTCATATCTAAACTACCCTAAATTGGAAAGGTCTCTCAGTATTGGTATAACTCAAACTTTGAATGGAACACAATAACCAGCTAAAAAGGAAAGATGACAATACTGATTTTAAGAAAAATGACGAGAAGATGAAGGTCTTGGAAGTTGAAATAGAGAAGTTGCAAGAATATTTTATTGTTGGGCAGATTATATAAAGGTTCAAAGCTGGTAAAAGGGGGTTGATAATTCAAACGAACAGTGATTTAGGTGACTTGAAGGCATTATCTAACAATTTCCATTTCCTCAAAGAATTCCCATTTTATTCCATATTCCTTATTACGTATTTAGAAAATGGTTTCAACTGAATACAATAAATTCTTCCAAGATCTACATAATGGACATCACATTTTTACATCTTCAAGACCTGCTTTGGTAAGAAAAGAATGGTATTGCTGGCAAACAGAAGGTGAATACTCCAGCTTTTGTTCATCCTACCGCATACACCTCCTCATTCTCACTTCCACCTAATATCCCACCAAGTACTCCAACCACTACATTCAAAAGAAGGTGACTTTAAGTCCTTTTGCCTCAGACACCTACAAGTATTAAATCTTATTTTAATGTCGCCATTGGCGATCACCAAAAAGATAAAAGGAACTACAACCCCCAAAACCAACCCTACATCTCTCCGCAAAACCTTTCTTACTATAACATTATCTACACGCTCCAAATTTTATAAAACAGTTTAACACCTTTCTGTATCCAACTTAATCTTCAAAGTTGTTGGCTCTTTCTAGCACCCGTTTACGACCTCGTTCACAAGGCCACATCCAAGATCTGGCTACACACACACACACACAAAATACTTTGGTTACCCTAGCCATCATCTCATCTAAGACCCTTCTCAGTTCTATTGACTAAACTTTGGTAAGGATCTAGTACACTAGTCTTCAACTGATGTATTAAATTCTTGACCAATGCCAGGCCTTCTTGAATTGTTTTGGTCAAATAAAAATAGTTGTGGGAGAAGTTTTTCTGAATTATTAAAGGAACTTATGTAGTCATGAATTTTTTGTTATCTCATAATTTAATCCACTGTTATATTTCTTTCCTAGAACATTACGGAACCCTTGCCTGAAGTTGTTGCTTCCAATCTAAAAATATATAATTAAAGGTCTTGCTTCCGTATAGGTTCTATTGTTTCTATCTTCTGTTTTGAAACCCTTATAATTTTGTTATGGTTCTTTTAACTGCATTACTATTATGATTATTAATGTCTTTTTAGGTGGCGTGTTCCTTCTACTCATTTTGAATCATTTTGAATTTGTTGCAGTGGCTTGTGAAAGAACTTTCTTTGTTACAAAACCTCATTGATCGTGCAAATGAGAAGGGATGGCGCAGAGAATATCCTTTGCCAATGTATTAATATTCGTTATCTGGGTGAAATTACCTAGTTCCTTATACATATCACTATCATGATCTGATAATTTTATTTACCTGATACAGGTGTGATATAATAACTTCTAGTCTTGGGGTAATTTTGTTTTTTTCAACTTTGACCTTTAATACTACTGGCTATCCAATCACATTCTTAAAATGTTGACCGTCTAGAACTTGTTCTTGTCTTATATGCATAACTAAAAATCATTTGACATATATTACCAAAAGTTATTAGTAAAGCATTTAATTGTTATGTACAGGAGTCAAATTTTCAGCTTAGACTTGTTCTTGCTTTGATTGGCTTTGCTTCGTAGATATTATCCTCTCTCTCTCTCTCTCTCTCTCATTTAGTTTGTGTGATAGAGCGTGTCACCAATATTTGAAAAGACCAAATAAACTGTAAACATGCCTATCTAAGCATCATTGGATCCCTAACTTTTTTCAGATTTTACATTATTTGAGTACCTGGAGAGAAAACAGCTGTTACAAAAACCATCTGAACAGACAAGACTGTTGCTCGAGGTTCCAAAGGTAATTGCAGAAGAGCTAGAGCCAGAAGCTACTCTGCAGGACCCTGAAGAAAATGTAAAAGAAGAAAATAGTTCACCAAAATTAAATATAAAATCACCGGAACAGAGAAGCTTGTTTCTCGAGGTTCCAAAGGTAATTGTAGAAAAGCTAGAGCTAGAAGCAACCCTTCAGGACCCTGCAGAAGATGTAAAACATGAATTTAGTTGTTCGCCAAAATCAATTATTCGGGGGACTTCAGCAGAGATGTCTTATGATGATGAAGGAGATCAAACTTTGTCAAATCATAACTTTCGTAGTGCAGATGCTGCAGGTGCGTATATAACATGAGCACAACTCTTTGCAGAATGCCATACAGTATTCCTTTAGAAGAGTGTGTGAGTGTTTATTTTCTTTCATCTTTTATATTGTTATTATCATCTCTCTCTTTTAATTTCTTTCGTCAATTATATCATTGTATCAACTCTCTCTCTCTCTCTCTTCCCCTCTATGATCACTCCATTATGTCCCCATGCATGTGTATCTTTTGCATGTGTCTGTATGTAAAGTGATTTGTTTTTAAATAGAGTTTTTTTTTTTCCTTTCCCTTTTGTGCTAAGTAGTACTCACTCCGTCCTCTAAAGGATGACCTAAGATACAAATTTTTTTACACTCAAAAGGATGACAATAAGTACATAAAGTAAAGAGCACATATGTCAGAGTCCACTAGTATATAAAAAAAGAAAGACTCAGTCACTTTATGTAATTTTTTGGGGCCACTAAGGATAAATTTGGAACTTTTTCTACTCTTTCCTCTACTTTTCTTAATTTGTGTGCAAAATGTACATCCTTTGGAGGATAGAGGGAGTACTTCGTTTGTGTATGTATGTTAAAATTGAAAGGTGGAATTTGGTCATAGCGTTTGAAAATAGTTACATGATACTTGCATCCGTATTTCCACCACCAAAAATAGTCAGTAACTCCAGTTTCCTTTCAAGAATTAATATTGTAGGGATAGGTTGTATTCATCATTATTTCATCTATTTCTAAAAAAAATCCCCATCTTTTTTTCTTCGTTTTTCCTTTTATTTTTGGTTTTGTTTGTTTGTTTGAGTGCCTCCAACTTTTGCAAGTATCAGTTGTATGATTTTGATGGTAATTAGCAATCATATGAAGTAATATGCTCAAATTCTATGGCAATTAATGTTTTAAACTATTTAGTTTGTAACTTTTGTTGGGACCATTTGTGACAGTCAGAATCGTTAACTCATTAAATATGACCACTTACAGGGAATAATTTGAAATTATAAAATTATGGAGGGTCCTTTTTGGATGGAGTGTCATTTGACATTGTGGTATCATACTACCTCTCATTGTGTTGCTAAGTTGATTATCACCTTATGCTGTAATGTAGGGCAATAAGAAACCCTGAAATTCCACATTACCTCAATAATATATGACAGTGCCAATGTCTTTCCATCACGTTCCCTTTTAGGACTTGGGGTGGATTGCTTGCCTGAAAGTGTGGGACCGTGGTGGATGAGCATGCTATTTATTACCAAGGAACATTTTAAGAAATAAATAATAAACTATGTTTATTCATTTTGTTTTTGGTTTTTGGTGTGTATACTTTATATATTTGATGTTTGATTGAGAAAACTAATCAAAGCATTCATGTGCAAATGCTGCTCAATATTGTACTACCAAAATCATTCTTTTTGGGCAGGTTGTATTTGATAAAATGACATCACACTGTCGATCTTGTATTAAACATGTTTTTCAAACAATTACATTGTTTCTCCTATTACCACATGGAAAACTCTTGGGGTTTAGGAGAACCTTTTTAGTCTCGAGAGCCCTTCAAGTTTCTAAAGGTGTCGTGATATATTTATGAATTTTAGGGTCTGGAGATGCTGCCATCCCGTCCCGAGTTACTTTCTGTAGTTCATATGTTAGCAGGGCTTACATCAATGGCACCATTCCTGTTAAGCAGGCAAATGGTTAGAATGCTTCTTCTTTAGTACTTGGTTTTAGCTATAAGTCTATTGAAGCTGGTAGTTGAGAAGCATAGCATGAGTGATAAAATTGCTGAAATGGAAATTGATGCTTCTATGCTCCGACTCTAGGATCTTTTGTGTGTAATCACTAGTCAAACTCTAGGTACTATTATATGTTCCAACTACAAAATAATGATAATTTGAAGCAGATAGGCAAGACTTAATTTATACTTTTGAGTTCACTTGCTAAGTTGAAACATTTTTAGTTTAATTAATCAACAAAAAATGTTTTTTTTCTTCTTGTTTTACAGGTGTGGTCGGTGTCGCTGAGACGGACAAGTTGGATATAAAAATGGGTAAGCCTTTGTCATTGTTTGTGACTTATTAATATCTCAGAATTATTTATTTATCAAAATTCAAAACCTTAATGGTAACTAATGGATCAACTGAAGACGCATCTGTTTTTTTTTCCTTGTGATTAACTGAACATAAATCATGGGATGTTATTTCAACTGGAGGACATAAGAGATGAATATGGCATTTAAACCTAGATAGAATGAGACATTGCGATGGAAGGATGAAAATATATTTAATGTGATTGTGTTCCAACTGCCTTATGAAGGTAGCTTAATTATGAGTTAATGCAAAGTTGCGACTTAATCATGATCCTAATCAATGCCGTTTTTCCAGTTGTCTATAACCTGCACGTTATTAAGTTAGCCTAACGACCTACTTATTTCAACACCTTTGATGGCTTCCGTTTGTCTCGTATTGTGTGTGTTGATATGTATCTACATAGAGATACATACCTCTATATGTAAAATTATGGTAGATTGTTAAACATTACCTTGTGATATGCATCTTTAAACTAACTAATCACTCTTCACAAGAACAAGGACTTGCCATTGACATGAAATTATTTAGACATTGTCTGTTGAATGTGCTATGGATATCCTGGTAAAAAGTGTAGAGTCCATTCCCATGCATCACTATTGCTAACAAACATAGCCTACGTTCTATCACTATATTGTAGTTTCTTCTGCAATTTCTGTGTATAGACAAATATATACAAATAAATGAAGCTAGTTTTTTTTCTAAAGTGGACGCTCCATTTCAATACACTCCCATTATTTTTTGATGTACATCATATATTCTTGATGCAGAAGATCAACCAGACACTTCCGCTGGAAAGACGCATCAGCCTATGAACACTGTAGAGAAGGGCTCTCGGGGAATATCACAAAAGATCACCGAGCCACAGGTGATTGAATTGAGCGATGACGATGAAGAAGATGAATATCCACGTGGTCCGTTAAAGATAGTTGACCACCCGGATAGTATAATATGGTACTATGCGGATCCTCAAGGAAGCACACAAGGCCCCTTCTCAATGTCATCGTTAAAACGATGGAAAGAGTCCAACTACTTCCCCCCAGGTTTCATGGTCTGGAAGAAAGGTCATTATTCGGTCTTGTTGGATGACATGATTGGACAAATGTTCACCAATTAACTGGAAACATTTGTATTTCATGGTCAATTTTAAACCAATTTTCAGTAAACTTTGTACAAACTTCTTATAGAACACAATTCTTCCTTCGAATCAGGGTAAAGCTAGTAGTTTTCTATTTTTTGAAGTTGTGAAATCCCAATCAATGTTTTCTTAAATAAGCTTGTTTGGCATATTTGATGACTTCAGTTAAATTACAAGGACTCCTGTTGCAAGGATGTAGTATCTATATTGAAAGAGAGAATTCAGAATCATAATCTTGGAAATGTAATTTTGATCAAGTGAAAAATGCTTTTTGTATGAGAAAAATATTCTGAATAAAATTGATTGATTTTTTAATTGTAACAATGTGTCTATTTCCCAAAAGTCATGTTAAAAGTAAGGTTTAAATAAATCGAGTCGAGCATTGAGTTACTCAGATTTGGTTTATAAAATTTATTGAGTATAAATAAGATTTGATTGAGGCGTGTTTAGCTATCGAGTTGAACACGATTTTTAATTGAGTTCGAAGATTTTGAACTTTTCGAACGAATATGATTTAAGTATCAATAAAAAATTGTAATTTGAGAATGTTATAGTAATTTATTGAACTTTAAAATTTGTTCTTATTTGAATTATTTATATTTCGAGATGAGCTCGAATCGAACTTTTAGTCGAGCAAGTATGAATCGAGTACGAACTGTTTGCTCATTTTACAGTATTAATTAAAAGCAAGGTAGAAACGTTCTTACAAAATTTTTCTTTTGTTCTATGTTATTGATCATTATTGACTCTTGAAAGTCATATTACATGAAAGATAGACATCTATTTTTTATATTTTTGTTAGTGGAAAAGTTGTTTTGATTATGTGAAAAAAGCTTTGAATATGGGAAAATATTCAAAAGATATAAATGATAAATATTTTGATTGTAACAATGTGTTTATTCCCTGAAAAATCATGTTATGAGAAAGATTTTCAACATACAATATAAATAAACGATGAGACTTTAATCCAATATAAATATATATGTTTAAAATCAAAGACTTGATAAGATTGTTACCAAAAAAAAAGAAGAAAGAATTGATAAGCTAATATCTGGCTATCTGCCCACCAGATCCGTAATTACGGGAACTAAATAAAGTTTTATCTTTATAAAATATTTGATTTATATGAGGGTTATATAATTAAGGGCATAATATTTCTCACTTCACAATTGTAATAGAAGTTGATGTTTAGTTCATCGTTGGTTCCAATTTATGAAACCTGACTTTAGTTATAGAGACAGTAGGAGAAAAATATATATGTGAAGCTTGGTCAGTAACTTCGTTTAACTTTTTGGTAATTAAAATTGAAATGATTAAAAATTATGAAATAAGAAATCTTATAATGAGTATTATTTTTTGGATATTTTTCAAAATTTATCAATGTATAAACTAAAATCAAAGAAATTCATGTCAATTATTAATTTGAAAAAAATATTTTAAATTGATTTTATTAAGTCAATAATGATCTTATAATTTGAAACGGAGGAAATATAATTCTTATATTGAACTATTACGTTATGTTGTTGTTCTATTAAATTTGACACATTTTTTTGTTAAACCCCAACTTTTTATGAATAAGATTTAAATTATTCTAAATAGTAAGGTGTTGATTTAATAAATGTGATAGTTATGGGTGATATGTGCAAATTATATGAAGTGAACAGTTTGTCGAAAAATATTCATTTTGTCAGAAATTATTATTTTTGTCGAGAAATATTCGTGCGACGGTGCCGAAATAACCAATCATTGGTGGGCCCTATAACAAAATAACTGTCGAATAGGGAAAGCGACAAAGATAACATTTTTTAAAAATTGACGACAAAACTTTTACCGCTAACTGTTGAAATATTTGAGGATAAAAGTACAGTAACACGCGGTGTAAGACCCCGACTTTTTATGAATAAGATTTAATTTTTTTTCCTTCTAAATATTAAGGTGTTGATTTAATAAATATGATAGTTATGGGTGATATGTGCAAATTATACGAAGTAAATAGTATGTCGAAAAATATTCTTTTTGTTGGGGAATATTCGTACGACGCCGCCGAAATAACCAATCATTTGTGGACCCCACTACAGATTAACTGTTGGATAGAGAAAACGATAGCAATAACTTTTTTAAAAATTGACGGCAAAACTTTTATAGTTAACTGTTGAAATACCCGGTGATAAAAGTACAGTAACACACGATATTGCACAATATTTCTGATTATTGATTCAATAATTGTTACAGTAGTAATTGCATATTATTTTATATTATTGACTCAATAATTACTATAGTGATAATTGCATAGTATTTTATATTATTGATTCAATAATTGTCATAAAATAGTAACTCATATTATTTAAAAGGATATTATTAATTAGCACTATTGACAATGTCGAGAAGTTCAGTCGATGAAAGGGGTTAGGTTATATAATTGCGTGCCAATAAGAAAAAATTCTTATCGGAAATGCCTCTCTTTCCTGAGAACGATCTAGTTGTCAATATTGTGAGTTTATAATATCAATGGTGAATAATTATTGAAGGATTAAAAAAAGGTGTTAATAATTATGTGATGCATAGAATAATCATTAGAAGGAAGTTGCCGACACTTGAAGGAAATAATGGTGATGTGTGGCGTTTTGTAAGATTGGCTTGTCTGCGGGACCCACAACTTTCTTTCGTGGGACCTACAATTTTATTTCCTCTGTGAATTTTATTTCTTTCGTGGGACTCATAACTTTATTTAATTTATGTGGGACCCTTTCGTGGGACCCACAGATCATCTAAGAGCGCCACTTGTCTCTTCACATTGCTAAGAGTCACTTTCGCCAATAGTATTTGCCCCTTCGCAAATAACCAGTTGTCTCTTCACATTGAGAAGGGTCAAGCCAGTTGTCTTTTCACATTGTCAAGGGTCAAACTAATTGTCTTTTCACATTACCAAGTCAAGTCACTTGCCTCTTAACATTGCAAGGGCCAAGCTAAAGTTCGTTTATAAATAGAAGCAAGTATTCTTCATATTTTACTTACAACTGATAAGAGAAAGCTATAGAGAGAGAAAGCTATAGAGTGAGAAAGCTATAGAGAGAAAATAAGAGAGAAAGAAGAGGAGTATTCGAGAAGCAAGCACACACCAACAACACAAAGTTCTGCTACTACACTATTGCAGTATCCAGTCTTCTACTAAGGTAAGAGATATCATTTTTTTTTTGTATATTCGTAAAAGGGATAACATTTCTTTCTTATTTATAAGGGCTATCACTTTCTTTCATACTCTTAATCTAAACTTATTATGGTAAATATTGCTTCTATAATTCCTGAAATAATTAAAAAATACCTTAAAGGTTTGCGCTTCATCTAATATCATTTCATTTACATGAATCTTTTTATTGAATTTTAGTCGTTATCCTTGAAATAAGAATCTTGAACATCATTCTTGAATTTGAATCCATGTTTTGGTCATCATGTTGACAATTTGGACATTTTTAAACTCTGGATAAATTAAATTATAAATCTCCAATGTTTATTTTAGATCTTATTATTCTATTCATCCTTTATATCATTGTCATAACCCTCAGACTTAAATTATGGTGAAAAGTTATCTTTGGTCCAGTAGTAGCAAAGAGAATCATTGATTGACATGATCATGACTGGCGACTGAAGCCTACTGGCAGAGAATACCAGGCTACTCTGCCAGGCCCCTTGTTGAGAGGAGCCCAATTTTTTTTATAAGTTTATGTATTTATGTGTATAAAAAGTAAAATAATAAAAAAATTAGGATATTATGCATTGAAAATGATATGTTAAAAAATATTAAATATAATAGTATAATTGATGATTTTGCATCTAAAAGTGTAACAAAAAGATATTTTAAATAATATTTTGTGGTTTAGATTTCATTGGTCAAAACTAAAGAAATACCTACTGTAGTTGGTAAGTTTTACTGATTACACCATTGAACTTTTAATTTTTCAAATTACACCACTAAACTAATTATTATTTTGAAATTGTGTCATTCCGTTAAAAAAATAAACGGACGTTAATTTTTTATCTACAAAACTAATTAGTTACCTACTATAGTTGGCACATTTTACTGATTACACCATTAAACTTTTAATTTTTCAAATTACCCCATCAAACTAATTAAAAATAATTATTTTTAATATTTTTAAAAATAATTATTATTTTAAGTAAAAAATATTAGAAACTTTTTTTTTTTCTTCATAAAATGAGTAGAGTTTCATAAAATATAGATTCAAAAAAAATTAAAGTGATTTTAAATTAAATTAATGTCTACTTAATTTTTTAACACAATGACCCATTCTTAATATTAGAAATTTTTTAAAAACCTAAAAATATAAAATAAAAAAAAAAAAGTAAAAGATAAATAAAAAAAGCTGATTCAATTTTTCAAAAAAGAAATTATTAATTTTATAAATAAATATTATTTTCAAGAAAAAAATTGAAAAATTCTTCATATTTTTAAAAATTGAGTAAAATTTTATAAAATATAGATTCAAAAAATAAAATTTATTTTTCAAAAAAGAAAAAAAGAATTTTTTTAAAATCAATATGGTTTCATAAAATTTTAATTATTTAAAATCTATATTTTATGAAACTTTACTCATTTTATGGAAAAAATTAAAGTTTCTAATATTTTTTCTTGAAAATAATAATTATTTTTAAAAATATTTAAAATAGTCATTTTTTTAATTAGTTTAATGGGGTTATCTGAAAAATTAAAATTTTCATAGTGTAATCAGCAAAACGTGCCAACTACAGTGGATAATTCATTAGTTTTATAGATAAAAAATTAACGTCCGTTTATTTTTTTTAACGGAATAACCCAATTTTAAAATAATAATTAGTTTAGTGGGCTAATTTGAAAAATTAAAAGTTCAATTGTGTAATCAGTAAAACTTGCCAACTACAGTGGGTATTTCATTAGTTTTACCGATTTCATTAATATTTTTATTTTGTATGTACATGTGATGATTCTTTGCTTTGATGACATTTTAAAATGTTCTTCCTTATCTTTTGTAAATTCTTATAATTTTAATAAAATTAATTAGTTGATAATTTATTTATTTATTTATTTAATTTATATAAAGGGGCACACTTGAAAAAATTTGCCCTGGGCCTTAAAAAACTCAGGACCGGCTCTGATCATGACCATTGGTGATATAATTGAATATCTTTGGCTCGTAGTTCAAAGATAAACTGTTGATTTATGTGATTATGAACAGAAATTATATATTTGTAAAATCATGATTCTTAGTGTTACAGATAAAGATAGGTGGTGAAAGTTCTCTTTGGTTTGGGTGCAAAGAGGAATTGTTGATTGGTATTACAAGGATAAAATATTGATGATGAATTTTTTAAATATAAGAAGATAGTAGACATTATGCTCTATTTAACTTTTCTAATGGATTGTTTGTTCCGCTGCAGTTATTGTTGAAAATTTATACTCTATGATTTATTATATTTGAAGAGTAATAATAATTTATTATTTGTTATCTTAGTTATGATATACTTTACTAGGCTATTTGAGCTCACCCTTTTCTTTTTTGTTCCATTGTTCTTCTCAGGATATGAGAGTGTAGCTGGGACTAGCCGGGGAATGGAGTGATGGTCCGAAATAGAAGTATCTCAATATATTATAAAATAGTATGACAATATTTGTATTGAGAATTTATTTTGAGTGTGGATATTGTCGTACTAGTTACGGTACAATATTTGTATTGAAACTCACACCTTATGTGTTGTCGTATTTTGCACGACAGTTTAATAGTTGTAAATAGGAAAATTTGTATTTGTGTTCTGTAATATGTATTTTGACGACTCAAAATAGGTTGTGTGGACCTATTTTGGGGACGTCACACGTGCTACTCCACAGTAGCACACAATATTGCATAATATTTCTGATAATTGATTCAATAATTGCTACAATAGTAATTACATAGTATTTTATATTATTGACTCAATAATTACTACAGTGATAATTGCATAGTATTTCATATTATTGATTCAATAATTATCACAGTAACAACTGCATAGTATTCCACATCATTAAATCAATAATTGTCACGACATAGTAACTCATATTATTTGAAAGGATATTATTAGTTAGTACTATTGGCAATGTCTAGAAGTTCTGTCAAATAAAGAGGTTAAGTTATATAATTGCACGCCAATAAGGAGAAATTCTTATAGGAAAGCCCCCTCTTTATTGGAAAAGATCTGATTGTTAGTATTGTGAGTCTATAATATCAATGGTGAATAATTATTAAAAAATTGTTAATTAATTATGTGTTGCGTAGCATAACCATTAGAAAGAAGTTGCCGACACTCGAAGGAAATAATGGTGATATGTGGCGTTTTGTAAGCCTGGCTTGTCAGCGGGACCCACAACTTTCTTCCGTGGGACCTACAATTTTATTCTTCTGTGGGACCCACAGATCATCCAAGAGCCACTTGTCTCTTCATATTTCTAAGAGTCACTTTCGCCAATAGTACTTGCCTCTTTGCAAATAACTAGTTGTCTCTTCACATTGTTAAGGGTCAAACCAGTTGCCTTTTCACATTGCCAATGGTTAAGCCAGTTGTCTCTTCACATTACCAAGAGTCAAAGCCAGTTGTCTCTTCACATTACCAAGAGTCAAGCCACTTATCTCTTCATATTACAAGGGCTAAACTAAAGTTCGTCTATAAATAGAAGCAAATATTCTTCATTTTTACTTACAACTGATAAGAGAAAGCTATTGAGAGAGGAAGCTATAGAGAGAGAATAAGAGAAAAAAAAAGAGTATTCAAGAAGCAAACACACCCCAACAACACAAACTTCTTCTACTACACTATTGCAGTATCCAGTCTCCTATGGTAAAGGATATCATTTTTTTTGTATATTCATAAAAGGGATATCACTTTCTTTCATACTCCTAAATCTAAACTTACTATGGTAAGTATTGCTTCTATAATTCCTGAAATGATTAAAGATACCTTAAAGGTTTGCACTTCATCTAGTATCATTTCATTTACATGAATATTTTTATTGAATTTTAATCGTTATCCTTGAAATATAAATCTTGAATATCATTTTTGAATTTGACTCCACGTTTTGGTCATCATGTTGACAATTTGGACATTCTTGGACTCTGGATAAATTAAATTATAAATCTCTAATATTTATTCTAGATCTTATTGTTCTTATTATTTTATTAATCCTTTATATCATTGTCATAATCCTCAGACTTAAATTGTGGTGAAAATTTATCTTTGGCCCGTAGTGCAAAGATGAACTGTTGATTGGTATGATTATGACCAAAAATTGTGTATTGGTATAATCATGATATTTGGTCTTACAGATAAAGATTTGTGATGAAAGTTCACTTTGGCCCGTAGTGCAAAGATGAACTGTTGATTGACACCATCATGACCATTAGTGATATAATTGAATGTATTTGGCCCATAGTACAAAGATAAACTATTGATTTATATGATTAGGAACATGAATTGTGTATTTATAAAATCATGATTCTTAGTGTTATAGGTGTAGAAACTCAAAATTTTGCTTTCCTTGGACTTACCATGCAGGAGGGAAAAAACATCTTTTTACACCCCAGAGATAGCCCCGTGGGATATCAAATAAAACCATGGAGATAACCCCATGGGATATCAAATCAACCTCAGAGACAACCCCAAGAAAAGACAGAATCAATAGCAATCAAACCCCGGAGACAGCCCCGAGGGACAACCAAAGGCCACCTCAACCCTAGATACAACCCCAGGCGGGCAAAAGGTGGAATATTGACAACATAACATAAACCATAGACATCCAGCTTTAAGCATGGTTATCAAGAGCCATCACAGCAATCCTGAGTGCAAACTACTCAAGACAGCTCAATAGACTACCTGCGAAGAACTGAAGATGCTATTCTGGTCATGGACCAATCTTCTTGGATTCGGAAAAGGGCAAGCCCCATATCATTGCGTAGCTCTCGGAAATATCTTTCTGGAATGGTTTGACACATCTCTATAGGATTTCTGGATTGCAAGTTATTAAAGCTTCAAGCAACCTGCGTGTGGATCAAGATGTACGTACTTCGAGGCAGTAGAGCCCACCAGGCCCAGTCGATGTAGCACCCCCGAATCCGGGTCCCGAATCACCGCGGATCCGGTTCGCTATTTTTATAACTGTTGCGGAAGATATAAACATAAATTGTTTATACATTAAACATTATACACTATCCCAAGGTCGAGTAACCATAACGTATACACATTTCATAACTTATCTGACACATGATATTATCATCATACAAGACTATTACAAAACTAATCGCGCACATTAACTTTAAGCTGGAACTGTCTTTAACTTTCCTTGTATCCGACGCATTCATCTTAATCTGCAATGTTTTATTATGATATAGCAAGGGTGAGCATGAAAGTTGCCCAGCAAGTTTAAATACAATTTAAGGATATATCATGATTGAAAGAGTATGAGTAATAAGCTGGCTATAATTCACAATGTAGTTGTGAATTAGCATGAACAAACATTTGACTGAACAAGTATTCAACATGAACAATATATATCTGGACCAACTGGAAATGAAGGTGATCGACCTTTCATACGACTTATACATACAAGATGTACAAAGTGTACAATCTGTGATCGACAAGTAATAAAGTGATAAGTTGAGTATCGTTCCCACGAGAATTCTAATTAATAAATCAACTACTAATACTATATCAATTCAATTTTATTCAAACAATGATAAATTGTGATTTTACGAATTATTAACTCAAAATTAAACACTTAAAGATATTGTACTAAGATAAGCGAATAACAATGATAAGCTCAAAATACTTGAGTGAATGACTTAGATAGGTAAATATTAAGACTTCAATATCCCCAATTATGAACTATAAATCAATTATCTAATCATCCCAATTATTATGTCTCTTGAATTGTTAATGAGGAATTCTCAAATGCCAAAAGCCCTCTTCAGTGATCGATTGACTTCTATTTAATCAGATTAATCTTGCTATATATTCTATGCAAAACAATTGAATTAAACTCTTTCGATCCCGATTTCCTTATATGTTACATGCGGTGACAGATATTTCCATTCAATTCACAAACCTAATTATTCTAGTGCAAATAACTAAGTCACATGTTATCATGTCGAGATTCTAACCCTAAAATTCCTTTCCCGATTCATACAGAGTAACACGGTAATTATTGGCCAAATAATTAATCAATAGAATCAAAACATGATAAACAATCCACTTCAACATAAATAATTAGAATGAGTGAATAACTAATTTATAATCATAAAAGTTCAATTGAAATCTTAATTAAAGAATTAGTTCATCACGGAAATAAGAACCATTAATTGTTGACAAATCATCCTTAAAGAATTACAAATTGAAAATAAGGAGAAAAGAAGAAACTACTGTAGTGATCCTTAATCTCCAAGTAATCTTGTGTAGCCTTGATGGAAGAACTCGTTGAATCCTCTAGAAGAATAATCAAAAATCCCCTTTTATTTGACACTTAGTTTCTTTTTATAGCCTCCCCGATCCTCATCGATTAGGTTTTACATTAGCTCCCGATAGCAAGTCAAGTCAACCCGAGAAATCAAAGCTTTAATCCGGTCAAGGTCGGTAGGGGCTCGGTAGCCCGTATTTTGTAGGTAGTGTAATTTCGGTAGCGCCCATTATTTGGACTTCTCTAAAATTACCAGTTGCCATTAAATGCTTGAATTTCCCATAATTGCCCTCCGACTTCCAAATATGCAAAACAAGATATAAACCTGATAAAAATGCTACTAAA
This sequence comes from Panax ginseng, assembly GCA_020205605.1. Taxonomy (NCBI): domain Eukaryota; kingdom Viridiplantae; phylum Streptophyta; class Magnoliopsida; order Apiales; family Araliaceae; genus Panax; species Panax ginseng. The sequence goes on along the minus strand of CM035133.1, from coordinate 115,510,365 downwards.
TAACTTAAGAATGCAATAATTTAAGTCTAAATATATCAATTTATGGGTATACTACCCATTCATCAAATACCCCCAAACTTAAATCGTTTGCGTGTCACTAAATGCGACAAAACATAAGATCACAAAACAAAACTAAACATCATGCACATACAAACTATTTATATTTATATGTTAAGTAATTCCAAGCAATTCGAGAGCTCACGTAGATCCATATGCCTCGAGAAAATCACGTAAACATCTTAATTCATCGTGCAGCGGATCAACAATATCCCAACAATCAGCGGATCTAAATACATTATTGCGATATTATGCGTGTGTGTCCACGACCATGCTAACCCATGAAAGACAAAAATATGAAAGATAATAACTTTCTTAGTAAGCATCATACAGTGTGAACTTGAAACTCATCAAATATACTCGTTTCAACTGAACTCAAACACTTACCCGAATTCAAAAGTCAAAATGGAATACTTATGCTTTTCTTTTCTTTTTTTTTTTTTTTTAGATAGATGGTTGGTGAGTCGTTTTCGCTCCATCTCACGCTTGTGTTTATGGGGAGTGGTTCTCCTCGACCCACCACAAGACTTTTTTTTTTTTTTTTTTTTTTTTTGTTTTTTTTTAGCTCTACATAAATGGTATGCAACGTCTCATCCCATTAGGCTAACAGTGTTACCCCTTAGCGAGCTTTCGACCAACGACTCCCAGACCATATAAGACCTTAGGGCGCTAGGTTTTAAGATACCCCTTCGGGCGTACTTGCTCAAGTAACACAGGCCCCGAAATAAGACTAGTCACCCTGTATATTATTATTATTATTATTATTTTTTTTGAATATTCCAAATGTTTTCCCCCAAACTCGAGTTTATGCATGAATTAGGTCTCTCTAGTTATTCAAATTGTTCTTCCATATCACTAGCAATCCTCCTTTAGAACTCTATTATCTAACCATTTAAACTATCATATGCTTGACATGGTCGTTTTTTTTTCAAAGTGCCTTCTATAATATCAATGTCAAGCAGATAAAGATCGATTCATGTCACGAAAATCATATCTTTGAATCAACAATCCTTACTAGACTTGTTCATGCGATTCTACTTTCATCATTGGCCCCGGATATCGCTTTATCAAAAAGCTGGAATTAACATGCAATCCTAAATGCAACTTTACTAATAATCAATCCACAAACTAATAACAAACTACAATTTGTTAAAAATAAAAGCGTAACCACCCCCAAACTAAGCTAGAGCAATGTCCTCATGCGAAAAAAATAAGTCAAAATAAAGCAGAGGACTTCCACGGCGAACTTATTCTTACGGTGGAGCATCATCGTCCTCGCTTCATCTCTTGATCGGAAGGAAAAAATTTGGCGAGCGGGGGCCGTTGGGAAATGGCTAAGTGGAGCATGCCGGATGGGTTTGGATGGTCGGTGCATTACATGCGACAAATTGGTCGACTAAAAACTTGAAAATCACGTCTTGGCGTTAGATAAAGCGCGCATTACGGGACTCGATGTTGTAAAACCGGTAATACATCTCCATTTGGGCGACTTGGGGACCACACCTCGATGAATTTCTTTGTCGGTAGTAAGTAGGTGGAGCTTTGAGGTGGTGGGGCTTGTGTAGGCGTAATTTGGGGATAATGAAACCCATTTCCCTAGGGTGATTAGCTCCACTGACCACACTTTATATGACGGATCAAGTTGTGGTCCAACACAGGCATAGGAGTTTGAATCATCTCGTCGATTTCCATTTGACCCCAAACTTAGCACATAAGCCTTGGTCGGTGGCGGATGTGGTAACCCTCACTGTGGTCCATGGCGAGATGCGCGGAGCATAGATTCTTGAATAAGATGGCGACATCAATTCTTAGGCCTTGTATGATGGAGTATAATAGCACTGACCCTTTCTTTGGTGGCGTGACTCACATGTATGCGGGGCATCAATTTAAGCGCAAATGAAGGCATACCATGCCTTTCCATATAATAGGCGAGGTGAGACAATGGGAAAGTCGTCTTTGCTTGCGCTCATGCATGGACCAAGTAGTGCCGGTTGACCACGACTCCGAATAATCTTTTCATAGTCAGGCCCATCACTCACTAGGCGAGCATATTCATCATGAAGGCCCTCTAAGGGTAGTTGATAGCACCCATTGATATCCTCCTCGTGAATTCCACGGTTTTACCTCGACAAATACCCATAATGGTCATGCTCGGGCGAGTTGGCATAGAATTCTTTGACCCTTTGCAATCCTTTGCTTTGCTAGGTCGGTTTGTTCGGTGAGGAGAACCGGTTTAGTTCGGCCAATCATCTTTGCTATTTCTCCATCCTTGGTTTGATCGGAACGGAGACCACGTTCGGGGACTAGTGGGCGGGTGGCCATGCGGGTATGGCGTTCTTGAGCAGCGACTAAAAAGCGCTTCTTTGTCAAATTTTGGAGGTGAAATTGAGGCGATTTGACGACCACAATGCCTCGATGGCGTTTGGGCGCCATGTAGAGAATTACTGCAAAATAAAAACATACTCATATTTTAGCTTTAAAAGAATTCACGGTTGGATAAATGTGTGCATAGCAGTACCTAGAAACTGTATAAAATACTGGTATTGTGAGTACGCAGGTGGGGGTGAGGCATGAAAATGGCAAGTATTTAAGTTGCACATGATTATTGACTCAGACAATTTGTCAAACACCTAAGCGACAGCGAGAACTTGTTCACAACCATTACTAATTCCCTATCTATTCATGCCATGCATTTAGCATACATGAACCTCGTGTGTAGAGTCGCCAAAGCAATGCGTTATCTATGTGCTTTATTGGATTTCGGATGAAAAGAATAATGAATGAAGAACATCTTAATTTGCAATAGTTGAAATACACATCAAATTATACCTTTGCTACCTTTAAAGAATTTGGAGGGTAGAATTCGGACACTGAAGCCTTGAGACAACCAATGTGGAGCGAAGTAATTGTGGCGTGGTAGATGGGTGGAAGAAAATTATCAAAGTTCAATGACCTTGTGATATGGAGAGGAGAGAGGCGTGGTGACACGATGTCTTGCGGCGTGGGTAAGGAAGTTGGGCTAGAAAGACGCGAGTCGAGGTTTAAAGTATCGAGGCCTAACTTTGACCCGGTGGCAGGAGCCTTTGGGTTTTTACTGCATGGGCAAAGCAGCAAGGCTGTATTGTATGGCGAGAATCATTGGGATGGTCTATTGGTATATAATTGAAGCTGGAAGCCCGTGGCAAGGGGCTTTGGGCTTTGTTGTCGATTTACGGTGCCTAGCGCAAAGTGCTGGAATCTTAGTAATGGGGGCGGCCAAGGTACTGGATGTCATCGTGTAGCGATGCATACATGGACAATTTTAAGAATTAGTTTAGCAAACTCTTATTCTTCACTACTAAAAGATAAAAGTAAAAATAAGAAAATTTTAAATCTAAAAAAAATAAAATCAAATAACGAGAAAAAATTATAGAACTTAATGGGTTTGCCTCCCAAAAGCGCTTGGTTTCTGATCGTCGGCCAGAACTTTTCGGTGTTGTTGAGTTGTCCTTTGGGTCGGAGAGAGTCTTGGGCCGTAGCTTGCGTTCGATTGGTCCACTCAATAATGTTTGAGGCGTTGACCATTGACCTTGAATATACGCCTTGAGTTCGGTTCCTCAACCTCAATGTTTTTAGTGTGGGTAGAGATATAACTACAAATGGCGGACCACGGATTTCAATTTTCCGGAAATAGGCAAGCGTGAGTTGAGCAGTAGTACTTGGTGGCCCGGTCAAAAATGTTCTATCGAGAATTTTTTTATCGTGCCAAGCTTTGACTTTCTCCTTGTGTAGAGCTTAAGCGTTTTCGTAGGCATTGAGCGGAATTCATCCATCTCGTTCAAGCTGCGGTAACCTTTTCTCACTTCTTTGCTTCTAGATCAAAGTTTAATTTCGAATGGCCCGGTGTGCCTTTGTGTTCTAGCTTCGTAGGGAGATGACCGCCTTTCAAATACCATTACATGCGGGGACATGCCGTCGATTTTTTTGTCTATTTGTTCGATAGGCCCATAGGCGTCGTCGAGAGGCTTGATACCCAATCTTTTTCGTGACGGATTGACTACTTTTCCGGGATCCTCTTAACTTCGATTCGACACCTCTGCTTGGCCATTGGTTTGTGGGTGATATCACATTTGCAATTTTGTGTGAACTCCATACTTTACAAGCAATTTAGTGAGCGCTTATTCTGAAGTGAGTTCCTCATCACTTATTATAGCCCTCGGTGTCCCAAATCTGGTAAAAATGTTCTTCTTTAAAAATCGGATGACAACGTTGGCATCATTCGTGAGTAATCTTTGCTTCTACCCATTTGGAAACATAATCATTGCTAACAAGATGTAATGATTATTAGAGAAGATGGAAATGGTCCCATAAAATCGATACCCCACCGTCGAATAGTTCCACCTCTAGAATTGTGTTAAGTGGCATTTCATTGCGCTTGGAGATATTACCTACTGGCGTTGGCATCGATCGCATTTCGACACAAAGAGATAAGCATCTTTGAATAAAGAAGGCGGAAAAATCCCGATTGTAGTACTTTGGGCTTTGCTTTGTTCGATCAGGAATAATGACCTCCGTAATCGAGGGTGCGGTGGCCTAATATACTATCCATTTCTTCATGAGGTACACAACGTCTTATCATTTGATCGCACATGCTTTAAGCGAAATGGTTCATCCCAATAGTATTGCTTCACATCGTGGAGAAACTTCTTTCGTTGTTGTGAGGTCAAATCCGTGATGGTAACACTTTGGCAACCACATAGTTGACATAGTCGACATACCAAGGCAATATGGTAGTTACACGGAGCAGTTGCTCATCAGGAAATTTTTCATTAATCTTTGAGTTGTCTTCTACATTCCTTTTTATTTTTCAAGCAAGAGACGGATGATCCGCCACTTGATTTTTTGTACCTTTTACATCCGGATCTCGGATCAAATTCTTGTAACAACGGTACCCACCGTATTAATCGTGGTTTAGCATCTTTCTTTTCAATCGGATATTTAATAGTAGAATGATCGGTGTAGACAATTACCTTAGTCTTGGGAGATAAGCTACGAATTTGTCAAAAGCAAACACCCTTTGCAAGTAATTCTTTTTCGGTTGTTGTGTAGTTAATTTGGGCATCCGTCGATGTCTTACTAGAGTAGTAGATAGTATGAAAAATCTTATCATGGCGTTGTCCCAATCGGCTCCCATAGCGTAATCTTTGGCGTCGCACATCAATTGAGCGGTAAAGACCAATCAGGCGCTCTGATGATTGGTGCGAGACCAATTTCTTCTTTAATACCTCAAATGCCTCGATGCATGCACGATCCATCTTAAGCGGTACATCTTTCTCCAAGAGTGAGCATAGGGGTTTGAAATCTTTGAAAAATCTTTAATAAAGCGTCTATAGAACCTGCATGTCCCGAAGCTCTCAGAATGCCTTTTACGAGATGATGATGGAGGCGGTTTCTCAATTGTATCAATCTTCGCTCTATCCACCTCCAATCGGGATCACGGAAACCTTATGTCCCGAGAATAACCCCTTCTTGTACCATAAAATGACATTTTTCCCGATTAAGCACCGGGTTAGTCTCCACACATCTTTTTAACACCAAGATCAGATTCTTCAAAACACGAGTCAAAACTATCACAGAACACGGAGAAATCATCCATGAACACCTCTAAATTACATTCGACCATATCGGAGAAGATTGCCATCATCTGACGTTGAAAGGTTCTTGGCGCATTACATAAACCAAAGGACATACTCTGGCGGAATGCAAGCGTCTGCAAGTATGGACATGTGAGCGTGGTCTTTTCTTGATCTTAGGCGCTATGGCAATTTGATTGTACCCGAATATCCATCTAACAGACGGTAGAATTGATGTCCATTAACTTTGTCAACATCGATCGATGAGCGGCAAGGAAAGTGATCCTTGCGTGTGGCTTTATTCAACTTGCGGTAATCCATACATACTCTCCGACTATATACTTGATTCTAGTCGGGATGAGCTCATGCGCCGTTTTTACCACGTCATCGTGCCCCCCCGGTTTACTTTATACAGGACTTACCCGTAAGCTATGCGAGATTGGGTAGAATATCTGGCATCAACCATTTTATAATTTCCTTCTTCACCACATCTTTCATAATGGGATTTAACCTTCTTTGCATCTCAATGGTTGGTTTGATCCCTCTTCCATTAAAATCTTATGCATACTGAAAGATGGGCTAATACCTCGAATGTCGCTATAGTCCTGATATTTGTTTTGAACTTCATGTGAGAACTTCGTAGCAATTTTTCTTTTTGGGTGTCGATTAACGTTGTCGAAACAATAGCTGGTAAGTCGAATCTTTTCCTAGATAAGCATATTCAAGATGAGAGGGGGTGGCTTTAATTCCAACACCGGTGGCTCTTATCGAGGGTTTGCACTTTTTACCTTCCGTTTTGGGCCTATCGAGGGTGTCGAATGGTTGATTACTTTTCGGTAGAATGATGGTGTGTCTAGCCATTTGACACTGCTCATTATGCTGCATCGGCACTATCGTTATGCATTCTAAACAACATGGATTCTATCGGATCCTACGAGTAATTCTGCAAATCTTGTGATTAACTATCTCTCTCCATTAAATCCACCATAAACACTCACCTTTTTCCTTCGGATAAGACATTGCTTTAAACACATTAAAAAGTGACACATTGATCGTCGACTCTCATCGTCAATTCTCCTTTTTGCGCGTCGATTAACGTTTCCCCGTTGCTAAGAATGGTCGTCGAGAATGATGGGAAGTTAAAGTATCGCTTCTGATCGAGATAACGAAGTCTGCTTTGGAAAGATGAATTTATCCACCCTTACTAATCGTCTTCAGCGATACCTCGTGGATATATGGCGATCGATGCATGACGATGGCGATATTTGTCGGTTTTGGTGCTTGGAGCCAGGCGGCGATGGGCGATAATGGCATCAAATTATCTGGCCCCCAAATCACGGTGCTCTCCCGGCGATTACCAATGTCATGCGGAATAGTAAAGCTACGGATCTTTCAACTTAGGAGGTAACATTACGAATAATTGCGCTACATTCTTGGTTAAGCCCTTTTTTCAAAATCCCCGATTTCCTTTTCTTTGATAGCACATCCTTCATGAACTTAGCGTAACTTCGGCATTTGTTCTAAAGCTTGGTGAATGGGATGTTGATATGCAATTTTTAAAAATATCAAAAATCTTGAAAAGCTTGCTTATCTAACTTGGATTTACGAAATCTCTGCGGATATGGTATGGGTGGCATTGTTGTAGATGACCGGTGCATTTTCTCTCTCTATTTCTCTCTTTATCTTTCCGTTTTCAACTTCTTCTATTTGGTTGTTGCGTTATCCCCTTTTCCTTATCCTTATTGTTTGCAACTCCTTCCCACCCGTAAGATTCTTTGCTGCGGTGCTCATTTCTGCCGGATTTATTTACGTATCACTCGGGGGCGTTCTAGTGGGCCGGGTATTCAATCGTGTCTTTATTTGCCCCAATTGATTTTTCGATTCTTTAACGATGCCCCATGGCTTTGCAAAGTCGAGATCTAATTGATTCAATTTCTTATCTTGTTCCTCGTTCTTTTTGTCGGAGGCTCTAATGAATTTTTCAAAGTGCTTCCCAACTTGATACCCTCTACGGTTGTTGAGGTTGATTTTGGAATCCAGGAGGTGTGTTGTTGTCTAGGTGGTTGAGCTCTGACTTGATTGTTACTCCATGAGAACCCTGGATGATTCTTCGACACTGGATTATAAGCATTTTGAGTCGGATACGGTTGAGTTGGCGATTATAATTTCCTCTGTTGTGTCTTGATTAGAATTTATGGCACATTGATCAGTAGCATGACCCCGACTGACACTGACTCACAAACCATCGCTACTCTTTGTGTGGCTTGTGGACGCCATATTTCTATATGCTTAGCTATTATTGCGATCACTTGTCTTTATTAATCTTTGTTAGTAGCGTCCACTTCATACTTTCACGATGCTTTTGGATGGTTGGTCCTCGTCATGGGCCCTTGATAGTTGTTGGTGGCCATTGTTTCTAACAATTGATCGCCTCATCAAAATTTTTGGACATGATCGCTCCTCCATTTCTTTGCATCAATACTAGACCTCGTGGATGCGTGCAAACCATCACAAAATATCCCTAATTGCATCCGCTGCGGGATTCCATGATGAGGGCACTTACAGACATATCCTTAAACCTTTCCCGCCTCATATAACGATTACGACTCGAGTTGTGCGAAAGTATGAATGTCGTTAAAGTAGTTTTTTGCCGACTTATTTGGTGGGAAGAACTTAGCTAAAATTTTTGAGCTAAGTCATCCCATGTGGTGATTGAACCGGGAGGCAAGGAGTGTAACCCGACCGTGCTTTATCTTTTAAAGTAAGCAGGAACATCCTCGACCTTATAAGCGTCTTAGATACATTGTTAAATTTGAAGGTATCATAAACTTCAAGAAACTCAAGATATGTTCATTAGGATCGTCTATCGAATTACCCCCAATGGCATATATTACGTAGCATACGAATTGATCCGGTTTTATCTAAAGCTATTCGCATTGATTCTTAGGTCTCTTAATACTTATTTGTAAATCCGTGACATTTGGCGGCGTAATCCCTAAGTGATTTACATTCGTTTTCTGCCATATTTCACGAGTATTTCTGGGTTGTCGAGTTCTTCTTCCAAATGTATAACCTCACTATTCAATTTGCCTTTATGCGGAACTTCTTCTCAAGGTTATGCGTATCGTAAGAAGTTCCTTTCTAGCTTTCGATCTAGTGTGCATACACGCAATTCACCTTGATCAAGAAGAAAGATTGAGTAGCGTTCAAATTAAAACCGAATTGATTATAACTAATATGAAATTAATCTTAATAAAAATTCCCGACAGTGGCGCCAAAAACTTGTTGAGTAAAATCTAGTTACACACAACATGCATGATATCTGTGATCGACAAGTAATAAAGTGATAAGTTGAGTATCGTTCCCACGAGAATTCTAATTAATAAATCAACTACTAATACTATATCAATTCAATTTTATTCAAACAATGATAAATTGTGATTTTACGAATTATTAACTCAAAATTAAACACTTAAAGATATTGTACTAAGATAAGCGAATAACTAAGCTAATACTTGAGTGAATGACTTAGATAGGTAAATATTAAGACTTGATATCCCCGATTATGAACTATAAATCAATTATCTAATCATCCCAATTATTATGTCTCTTGAATTGTTATGAGGAATTCTCAAATGCCAAAAGCCCTCTTCCAGTGATCGATTGACTTCTATTTAATCCAGATTAATCTTGCTATATTCTATGCAAAACAATTGAATTAAACTCTTTCGATCCCAATTCCTTATATGTTACATGCGGTGAGCAGATATTTCCATTCAATTCACAAACCTAATTATTTACTGGTGCAAATAACTAAGTCACATGTTATCATGTCGATTCTAACCACAAATTCCTTTCCCGATTCTTACAGAGTAACACGGTAATTATTGGCCAAATAATTAATCAATAGAATCAAAACATGATAAACAATCCACTTGACATAAATAATTAGAATGAGTGAATAACTAATTTATAATCATAAAAAGTTCAATTGAAATCTTAATTAAAGAATTAGTTCATCACGGAAATAAGAACCATTAATTGTTGACAAATCATCCTTAAAAATTACAAATTGAAAATAAGGAGAAAAAAGAAACTCTGTAGTGATCCTTAATCTCCAAGTAATCTTGTGTAGCCTTGATGGAAGAACTCGTTGAATCCTCCGTAAAAGAATAATCAAAAAATCCCCTTTTATTTGACACTTAGTTTCTTTTTATAGCCTCCCCGATCCTCATCGATTAGGTTTACATTAGCTCCCGATAGCAAGTCACAATAAAAAGTACTAAATAACTAAGAATGCAATAATTTAAGTCTAAATAATCCGATTCGAGGTCGGTAGGGGCTCATGCAATAATATTATATCATATTTATAATATCTCAATACATTATTATTTCCTTTGGTAGGTAGTGTAATTTCAGTAGCCCAAGATTATTCTTTGGACTTCTCTATTAAATTACAGTTGCCATTAAATGCTTGAATTTCCCATAATTGCCCCTATGATTTTTAAACTTCCAAATCATTATGCAAAAGCAAGATATAAACCTGATAAAAATGCTACTAAATAACTCAAAAGAATGCAATAATTTAAGTCTAAATAAATATCCAATTTATGGGTATACTACCCATTCATCCATAATATAATTTTTCATGATTTTTCATGAATTAAAAATATTTTTAAATAATTTATCTAATATTATAATTAAATAAATAAATACCATTTATATTCCAAAAATATTAAATATTTTGAAATATACTCCAAATAATTAAAAACTATTTTTCGTGCTTTAAAATAATTTTTCGTAATTTATTATGTATTTTAATAATTAAAAACTAATTTTTCAAATTTTTAAATCATTTTCGGAATTTCCAGAAAATAGAAATAATTAAAACCGTCGCTAATGCCTTTAGCGACAGACAACCGTCGCCTTAGGTGTTCTTGAGCCTCAAGAACAACCGACAAGGCAACGTCTTGAGGGGGGTTGGTTTTCTATAACATAATAACTTTGTGTGTGTTGTGTTTCTGGTAATGTTCTTGGTCAGATCTTGTAGAGGAAATACAAGACTACAAGATCCAACAAACTTCATGGATAAACAACATCATATCTGGGAGATATTGGCCATCAAAGTAGCTGTCAGAGCTGTTCTTCACGAAGAACAGTTCGTGGGGCTCACTTTGGACCTCTATAACTTGATGATCGTGTAATGCTTATGTGATCTATCAATTTCAGTGTGTAGACAACATGTATGAATACAACTCTAACACTTAACATCATCATGAAAACAACAGATCTAACTGGAAATGGCCGGTCAAAGTCGACCACGGAAACTGTTCTTCAAAATCTGGGTTCGCTGTTCTTGGCAGTTTCGATCAACGGGTTTTGACTGCCTATAACATTTGATCTACAATTGATCTAGCTTTGATTATTTTTGCATCTTAAAGACCACATAACAGAAATGAAGGTGATCAGCCTTTCATACCTGACTTATACATACAAGATGTACAAAGTACAATTCTACATGGTAATCAGTAACGATTAACCATAAGCATAACTGAATGAAACACTCTTAATAGAGTTAAGAAAAACAAACTTGCCTGTTCCGTTGATTACCGATACGAAATATAACTTAGCTTTATCTGAAGACCTAATATAGATAATACCGATCTCCAACTATTAGAATAATATCATCACAGTATAAAATAACCTAAACACATTATCACATAATCCTATCAGTCTATACAACACATAGACTTAGCATCAAACAGACTAATTAAGTCTAAGTTGAAACTGACACAATTTAATCATTCCGACGGTCTAATCGAACAATTATCGAGTTTACGTTCAATTAAACTCTTCCTAAACAATTAACAATAATCTTAGATAATCATATTATCAGTCAAAACAATTTTCATAGTCTGGTAACAATTTTCAGATAATTAATATCATTTATCATAATTTTCCAATCATTAAACTCGTATTTAAATGAATTAAATATCACATAATTCCTTAGTCATTAATATTTATTTATTGCTAAACATTAATGAATTACATGCCATAATATTATATCATATTTATAATATCTCAATACATTATTATTTCCTTTAAATATTTTTAAAGTAATTAAAACATTAATCAATAAGCGATATTAATATAAGTACCACATTATTCCTTGATCATTAATATTTATTAAATACCAAATATTAATGAAAATCATAACATAATATTATAATATAATTATAACATCACAAAGTATTTTAATACCTTAAAATCATATTTCTATGATTTTTAAACAATCAAATCCATTATCCGATAATTGCTATAATTATTAAAATATTAATATTTTATGCCAAAATATCAAAAGTTATATTTTATAACTCAAAATATTTTTATAACACTTAAATCATTTTTATATGATTTTTAAAGCATTAAATCTATTTTTCCCTAATTTATCTAACATATTCATTAAATAAACTAATTATCATTAATAATAAATATTAATGAATTTCATCACAAAATATCAAAAGTCATCAATAATAACTTAAAATATCTTCTAACACCATAATATAATTTTTCATGATTTTTCATGAATTAAAACTATTTTTAAATAATTTATCTAATATTATAATTAAATAAATAAATACCATTTATATTCCAAAAATATTAAATATTTTGAAATATACTCCAAATAATTAAAAACTATTTTTCGTGCTTTAAAATAATTTTTTCGAATTTATTATGTATTTTTAATAATTAAAACTAATTTTTCAAATTTTTAAATCATTTTTGAATTTCCAGAAAATAAAAATAATTAAAACCGTTGCTAATGCCTTTAGCGACAGACAACCGTCGCCTTAGGTGTCCTTGAGCCTCAAGAACACTGACAAGGCGTCTTGAGAAATTTGGTTTGACCCATTTATAACTTTGTGTGTGTTGTGTTTCTGGTAATGTTCTTGGTCAGATCTTGTAGAGGAAATACAAGACTACAAGATCCAACAAACTTCATGGATAAACAACATCATATCTAGGAGATATTGGCCATCAAAGTAGCTGTCAGAGCTGTTCTTCACGAAGAACAGTTCGTGGGGCTCACTTTGGACCTCTATTACTTGATGATCGTGTAATGCTTATGTGATCTATCAATTTCAGTGTGTAGACAACATGTAGGAATACAACTCTAACACTTAACATCATCATGAAAACAACAGATCTAACTGGAAATGGCCGGTCAAAGTCGACCACGGAAACTGTTCTTCAAAATCTGGGTTCATTTGTTTTGGCGTTTGGCCAACCGGTTTTAATCGCCTATAACATTTGATCTACAATTGATTTAGCTTTGATTATTTTTGCATCTTAAAGACCACATAACAGACTACATGTTACAAGCTTTAAACATCAAAAACACTTAACACACACGGATCTAAAGGCTCTGACATATGGCTGTCAGACGAAAATTTTCAAGTTTTCGAATTTTGAAAAACTTTAATTTTAAACACTTTGATGTTATGGGTCCTGGATTTAACAACTCATATCATCAATTGACACCCTATTACACAACGTTAAACAATCAATTGCAACAAATAACATCGAATCAAAGAATTTCTAGGCTTAGGGTTTTATACCTTTTCTAACTTTGATTTCTTGATTTTTGGCTTCTGATCTGTTGTTTGTGATCGTGGGGCTTTGATTTAGGACTGATATGCCTTAATAATTTCGTAGGTTTGAGGCTTGAAAGTATTAATTTGAGTGTTGAACAAATTTTAGTTTACCAAATGATTTTCTCTCTCTTCCAATCCTTTTATAGACAACTTAGATTCATGTATGGATGTTCTAGAGCTGATGTGCTGGAGTTGTGAGTCACCAAGAGTTAGTAAGGTTAGGTAAGCAACTAAAGTTTTGGACACAACTACAAGTTAGCTCACTAAAACACTCAAAAGGGCATTATAGTCATTTGGCTCATAAAGTGCAAGGCAACTTGGTAATTTCCCATAATCATTAGGTTTCAAAAATAGAAATTTAATATTTCTAAATTATAATTAGGATTTGATAATTATATTATAATTTCCTAATCATAAATTAAGCTTGCCAATTAGGATTATTATTTCCTAATTAAATTTGCTAATTTAGCAATTAGGATCATAATTGGTCATTAGAGTTTATAACCCACTAATTAGGATTTTACATAGAAAATAATCTTTCAATTTAGAAATTAGGTTTCCTAATTTAGATTAGGTTTCCTAATTACAATAAAGTTTACTAATCTCATTCAAGCTTCCTAATTAGGGTTAAGCTTCTTTAATTAACATTAAACTCTATAAGTTAATAATTAGGTTTTCTCTAATTGCATGTCCTGGGTTTTCTATATTTGAAATTAGGGCTTTCCAATTAATCAATTAGGGTTATCCCTAATTATACTTACAATTAATAACATAGAAACTCTATACTTAACTTCAAGCTTCCCCACTTAGGGTTTTAATATCCCGATTTAGGGTTTGAGCATGTAATAATTAAGGTTCAAATTTTGGAATTTAGGGTTTACTAAATAATTAAGCTTTACCCTATTAAACTTATAATCTAAATCACTTGAGCATTATATCTCCGTTATATTCTCAGATTAGGGTTTCAAATATTCAAAATCTGAAATTAGGATTTTCAGATATGGTATTAGGGTTTTCTAATACTCAAATAGGGTTTCCAGTAATTCATTAGGGTTTTTCCCTAATTAATTTATAATTAATAACGTTAAACCTTATATATAGCATTGCATTTCCAATCTAGGGTTTTTAATATCCGAATTAGGGTTTCGGACTCACGGAACTGAAACTAGGGTTTCTAGAACCGATTTCTAGGTTTTCTTATCAGACGTTAGAGTTTTCTAACTGAACGTTGATGTTCTTAATATATACTTAGGGTTTGACACAGATATAATTTTACCCGATCAACCCTTGACCCTTAACCACATTACGTATACATACATAACAAATTTCACGTAACTTAATCACATAAATCCTTAATCCTGAATAATTCACCTAAATCCTTCACAGAATTTTGAAATCCTCAAAATTCAATCCTAATAACATCAAACACATACACTTATTTTCTGTCTAGGTCTAATATTCGACCTTAAATCAATCATTTAAGATTTTGTAAAATTGTCTAAATTCTCGGGTTGTCACAGTCGAAGGTCTACCTACGACTGCTGCAGGTAGACTCGCGGGTGGCCGAATCTATATATATCAGCCTCCATCAGCTCATTTAAAAAGATTTTAAAGAGAGAGAGAGGGCAAGGAGAGAGAAAATCCGAGTATCTGAGAGACAAAGGGAGCTTTTCTTCTGTTTTAACACTGTAAATCTCTTATGTAATCACTTCAATACATATATACTATACCATATCAAGTTTTAACCAGTGGAATTCGAGTATAGAGGCGCCTA
Organism: Panax ginseng; assembly: GCA_020205605.1. Taxonomy (NCBI): domain Eukaryota; kingdom Viridiplantae; phylum Streptophyta; class Magnoliopsida; order Apiales; family Araliaceae; genus Panax; species Panax ginseng. The sequence continues at coordinate 115,495,267 of CM035133.1, read as the reverse complement.
AAGCTGTTTGAAGGCCATTCTCGTGCCTAACTATAAGATCTCTTCAGATCTGCTTCTTTTTCTTGCTTTACTATATACATAAGTACTATTATGTACAGATCAGCCTCTATGTGGCATAGATCTAACTTTTTAACCGTTCATTTCTTATAAATAGTCAATATTTGCGTTGTATTGACTAGATCTAGCCAGATCGAGCTTTTAACTAGTTCAAAAGTTGTAAAATTTGAACCTGAAAGCTAGAATGGCTCAGATCTATATAGATCTAGTTTATTTTCTAGTTTTTATAAATATTTAGCATCCACGTAACCTTAGATCTGTATCTAGAGGAAACTGGAGGCTTGTTTATGAAAGTAGTATGCATACAAGCCAATCATGTATGATGATAAAAGCATATACTTTGTAATCAATCTTATTTATTTATTAATAGAAGAATTAATTATTAAAAGCATTTATTATCTACATGGTGCTGTTTTAATAATATGTGATAAACCTATAGTTTTAAGCAATGCTTTTAGAATCATGATGAGATTATGCTAATGTGATCTAAATTCTTAGATAGCTTAAAACTAAAATGTTCTCAATCAATGGATTACTAAAAAGGGGATTAGTGAATCCGGATAGATTGATACATACGTTACTTGCTCATTGGATGAGAATGATTGATCTCATGATCATTTGTGTGGAGACACTAAAGCAAGTAAGTAGGTGCTTATTGGAGAATAAGTTCACTGAACGTGATTCCTTAAGGAATACCTAATGGAGTTTAACGTGCCTGTCAATAAGAATTCCTATAGTGATAGTAGTACAAATGATCCTTAGACTTGAGATCATCATAGTATCTTATATATAATGAATTACACTTTAACTTATTCCTTAAGACTCTTAGAGTATATCAAAGGGTATGCTTGGGTGTAATAAGTTATATATGAAGATAATGAATGATTAATAATGAATCTACCACTTCTAGTAAAAGAAGAGAAATGTTCTATGTGATTTGATAAATGACAACCCAGGAGTCCTTGGCCAAGGTGAAATAAAATTAGAAAGTAGTTTCTAATTTGTATTTATTTGGAGTTGTGCATTTGAAAATCAAAATACATATAATTAAATAAAATAAGACTTGATAGTAATTCAATGTCTTATATTTAATTGGTACATTGTATGGTGGAAGGATTGAATTGTACGGTAACTATTTACTCAAAGGTTCTTTTATGATTAATGTTGAAATCTATATTATCTGGAAAGTTGTTGATCGCTAGGGAGGCTTATCCCTATTATAAAATAAATATTATTTATTTAAATAAATTAATAGTTTAATTTATTTATTTAAATAAGATTAGAATTGTTCTAATTGATTTATTCATAACCGGTTTAATATGGAGAACCTAAATGGTCACACCATAAAAGGAAGAATAATTATTTAAGAAGTTAATGGCATAATCGTAATAATATGTTAAGTATATTTAATTTAGAGTAAAGTTCAGATGACCACATGGGGTTTGGGCGCTTTCCCACTTAACCACCTGTAGTTAGTAAAGTTACATTTTAACTCTCGACTTTTTGAGTTGAAGTGAAAAAGTCACCTTTTTCATCTAACTTAACCATGCGTGTATGTCAAACGTCAAAAGTGCATGAGAAGGGGCAGTAATGGTAAAAAACAACTGTTAAATGTCTAAAATACCCCTTCTTCTTCCGCTTGGCTTTTAAGAGCAGATCTGAATCATTTTTTTCTACCCATTTCAGCTATTTCAGCTCCATCGCAGACGAAATTGAAAGCTACTTCTTAACTAAAGCTCCAAAAACCGTAGCACACAGTGAGAGAAGGAAAAGGAATCCGGCTGGTAAAGGAGAAAGAATTGAGCAACAACCATTTGCAATTTCTGAAGGTAAGTTTTCCAATCCGCTTCCATTCCTTTTTCATTCCATCCTTGTTAAGAAAATTACTTTCATGGCCGAATGACTGGGCATGAACTTGAAGGACTGTTTGTCCTTTTAGTTGCTATGTTGCTGCTTATAGATTTATTTCACTGGTATGTTACTGTTATGTATGAAAATTAGGCACAAAGAGATAGGTTGGGCTGTGGAGTAATAAGGATGTTGTTATGGGTTGTTATTGTAAACAATGGCTATAAAATTAGTAACCTAAAACTATGCCTATCAGCTGTTTGATAAAAGTTCTAAAAGAACTATTTTGACTGAAAACTATATATTAGACCAAAGTAAAGCTTGGGCTTGACTTGTTTATCATATGTAGTGTTAATTAGAAATTTTGGAGGTATTAGATTAGAGCAAAAAGCAAATTCAAGCTAAAACTAATATATACATTTATGGTCTACTCTTTGATATTATTCTTCGTGTTGTTTATGTGAATCAGGAGTCATGTCTTCGTCAAGCAATGATGTAGGAAGGATGAATGGTGACTTGCGCTACATACCTAGGCGATGTAAATGTGGAAAAAAAGCAAGTGTAAGAATTGTTGACTCGAACAAACCATTGAAGGGGAGGTTATATTTTGTATGTGATGAGTGTGAGTTTTGGGCATGGTGCTTGCCTTCTATAACAAACTCAAGTGGAATAGTCAGTGGCCCCAATGAAGACAATGACAGAATGGGGACATTGGTGAGTGGAACAAAATGCAAGTGTTCGTGTGAGCTGAATAACATACCAAGTAGGATGATAGTTGTTGAAAGTAATGTGAAGATGATAATTGTAGTTGGACTTGTGTTGTATTTCATGTCAGTTATGATGTATTTTATTAGTAACAAATGAATGTATAAACTAAATGAATGCTATAGTTTTGTTTTATATATGTTCTTTGGACATAACTTGTTGGATTTATGTTAATAGTAGCTGATTTTACTGTATGTTTAATGTGAAGATGGTAAGTAGAAATTCTATGGATGATAGTTGTTGAAAGTAATGTGAAGATGGTAATGTTTAATGTTTAATGGTAATGTTTCATGGAATGTATAAACTGTCAAAAAAAGGTGCGAAATATTGCAAGCTGATTAAACAAGGTTCAGTAAAGCAATATTGCAAAAATAATTCCAAAATGGACAATCAACATTGTACATGCCCTGCCCATTGATGCCAACTAGTAGACAAAGTATATGACTGTACCTACTATTAATTCTACCAACTATAAAACATTGTCCAAAAACTACCCATTGATGCCAACTATAGTAGACAAAGTATACACAATCAACATAGTCAAAAATAGTTACAAGACAAAAATGCTCCAAAAACTACCCATTGAAATATTAAAGCCTTAATCCCCCTAGTCCTCCCTTTTTTGGTGATTTTCCTATCTTGCTCTTTATGGCTCCCTTCTTTATGTTCTTCCTCGTAGGCTGTGAGCTTAAAGTAGGATGATTAGTCCACATAGTAGACAAAGTTGGTGTGAGATTAGGTTGAGAGCTTGATTTGGGTTGATTAGGTATTTTTGAAGTTGTTGTAGCAGTAGCAGTCCCTTAACTTGACTGTCCTCTAGTCTGCAGCTTTTGTGGCGTGGGATTTGGCTGAAAAGTAATGCACAAGCATGTTTGTTATCCCAAATAAAGGTTTCAAACAAATGTAATGCACAAGCAACAAGTCATCAATCTATTAGTCCAATACAAATAAGTTTTCAAAAATAGTTTGCAGTTTTCACACACAAACAGATCATCTTATATCAACTATAGAACAATAGCTTGAGGAAATCAACTTATCTCCACATAATCCATCAGCCTTTTATACTGCTCTCCTACATCACCTTTCATATGTTGTAAAGCCTTTCTTTTAGCTCTATATAGGGATGATTTACTTAGACTAGAGTTACAGTCTTTTTGTGCCTTTTTCTTCCATGCCTGCAAATCCCACTTAGGATTATCTCTCAAGTCATGCATATATTTTTTGGCCAAGTATCTACTGTCAACAAGATGATTCTTATCCTGTCCAGCATATGTATGGTCCCCCCCTCAAAGATTTTATCTTAAAAGTTTGTTCACCCTGTTTGACTGATGCATGAATCCTCCATTTACAGTTTTCACCTTTACACTTAGCAGTTATTCTTTTTCTATCGTTTTGAATATACTTTATGTCAAACCCCCCTTTAACTGAAAATTCACCTAATGCTTGTCTAAAAATTTCATGATTTGAAAATTCCATTCCAATCTCAAATTCTATCTTACCCATATCAGTTGCTTCATTAAACTCCATATATCCATCCCCTTCTAAATTGTCCTCATCATCTGACAGAACAAACTTCCTCCTTAATGCATCTTTCCCTTCTCCATCATCACCATCACTCCACCAATCCTCTACAAAGACATCATTCATGTTCACCTTTGTTTCATCTATTTTTTTGCCTTCTTGAATATATCATCATCCCCAGGCCCCTCTAGATCCTCATCCATCCATGTTGGATGCTCTGCTTCTTTCCCAATATCATTATCAGTCTATTTTTTAATTTTTTCCTTTGTATGTTTTGTTTGTTTTTAGGCTTTTCAGTTTGTTTCCCTTTTCCTTTGTCTATTTCTTTCTGCTGCCCTTTATCTGATTTATTTGCTTCCTTTTATCAGTAGTACCACTTTGGTTAATGTTATCAGTTGTTTCACTTTGAACACCAAAGTCTTTTTCATTTTCACTTTGGTTCATGTTATCAGTTGTCAAACCACAAATATACCTAACAGTTTGGTTAATGTTATCATTTTCAACTTCTTCTGGCCTAACAACTTGTATGGGACCCTTCATTTCTTGTACATATATATGCACCTCCTCACTCTCTGCATTAACTAATAAATCAATCATATCAATGACATCTTTGTCATTTTGCATCAATAATGCCCCACCCTCCCAAATTTCATATCCCGGTACAAGATAATAAATATTCACATTTAAAACTGGACATAAAGTAGAGTAGTATTCATGTATACTAAGCAAAGAAAGGTAATCCAACCCAACATTCTCTACTATTTGTTCACTACCCCCAACATATTTATGTACTGGATCTTGAACAAACTTCCCACCATAATGAAAAAAATTCTGACAGACATTCTGCATTAAACAAATGAAGGAGAAATGTTTGAATAATATACAAAACATTATAACAAGTATCACAAAAAGGGGACCAAATTCAGTGGAGGACACTGAGGGATAATAATAGTAATAAAGAAAGGGGGGGGGGGACCATAGTACTGAGTATAATTTATCCAGGACCAAATATACTAACTAAGTCCATAAAAAAACATGCATGCATATACAACAACCAACTCAAAAAGTAAACAAAGTACATATGATATCTATCAGACAAGGAGAAATTTACCTAAATCGACACCAAATTAGATATCACAGACCCCAACCGAAGGTGGGAACCCAGTAAATCACGAAGATCCATCACGAATACACTAACCCACACCCTATTTCTCTCGCCTATCTAGCCCTAGATATCACCACTATCGCTCGCTTCTCTAGCCCTAGATATCAAACTGAAATGAAATGAAACAAAACCCTTATCGCATCTGTCGTTTGCAATATATATATGGAGGGTAATTAAGTCTTTTGCCAACTCAAGTAACAGAGTTAAGACAGAAAGCATTTATTCACTTCAACTCAAAAAGTCGAGAGTTTAAATGTAGCTTTACTGACTACAGGTGGTTAAGTGGGAAAGCGCCCAAACCACAGGTGGTCATTTGAACTTTACTCTTTAATTTAATCTATGGTGATAGAATGAATTAAATAGCTTAATATTTATTATTTAATATTTTGAAAATATTAAATATAAATTAATAAGAGGAGTCTTATTAATATTATTATAATTATAATTATTTTAATTTTTAAAAGAGTTTAGGAATTAATTTAATATAAGTACTCTCATTTATTCCTAATAAGATTAGGAGGCAAAATTAGTTAAAGGAGTTTAATTATTTGCCCCTAATAAAATTAGGGCGCCCAATTAATTAAAAGAGTTTAATTAAATAAATAATACATTATTTTAATTAAATAGGGTTACTTGATATCTTTATAAGAGGAGTCTCTTATATCGGATATCAGATATACGTGATTCCAAAAGTTGGAGAGTATGTCCCCTTTTTCTATAGAGATATGAAAACTAGGGTTTGTGCCAATACACTGTTCTTCTTGAAAATTCTTCTTCCTTGGTAGATCACCTCTAGAGGCCATACATGTAACGAACGAGAAATTTGTAATTAATTTTAAATATTTATTGAATTAAATAAATATTTTAATTGATCTATTTATTGAGATAAATAAATAATTAATAAAATTATGGTGTAATAATTTAGTTAAGTGTGTATGTTAAGTAAATTAATGAATGGTAATTTTATTATTTGAAGATTTAATTTAATGAAATAATTAAATTAAATAAATTGTTTAATATTTAAGGATATAATTAAATTAAATAAAATGATGTTCTAGTTTAATTTAATAATTAAATTAGATATGTAATAATTTATTAAGCATAAATATAGTTATAATGAAAATTATAATTGTAATTGTAAGTTATTAAAATTAATTAAATAAAAATATGATAATGGAACTATATAATATAAGTGTTATAAAAATAAATTAAAAGGAGGAGTTTTGGTGCACAAGCCAAACAAAGCCTTGTGGTTTTTGGTTAATGTAACAGCTGAAGACTGTTTGCTTGATTAAATTGATAAACCACATTTATCAGTCTATATTACACATACTGTTTTATATGCGTACCTGTGCTTCATGACTTAGAGGGGAAAAATACAGAGAGAGAGGGAGAAGAATAGAGAGAAGAGAGAATTCTCAGTAACTTGTCAAGAGGAAGAAGAAGGATTGTTGGAAACCTTGTCACCATCTTTGCTAATATACAACAAGGGATTAAGGTATAATCTATTCCTATTTTTCTAGTTTGTTTTCCTTCAATATTTAGCCTCTGTGATATGAGTTTTGTTAAATTGTTGCTTAAAATATTGATTTTATGAGTATATAATCTGATAATTATCATATATAAGTAAATTCATGGAATTGGTTTGTCGAAGAAAATTAAATTAATAGTGTATATATATATATATATATATATATATATATATGAAAATGGCTTATTGAGACTAAAAATTTATGATCAATCCTTGTTGTAATATGTAAATTGGTTGTGAATTGTGGTAGTATGTCCAGAAACGAAAACAATGCAATTAAAATGACTTAAATTGGTTAAGAAACGATGTTTTGGTGATTGAATTTTCTATGTGTGTTGAAGTTGAAGAAAATAGAAAAAACATGGTTTCTAATCCTCTAAATTTGATTATGTAAGTTGTTTTAGGTGTTAGAATGATTGATTGTATATGTTATGAGGCTTTGGTTAAGTTTATAGTATAAGGTTTGTCTATGTTGCTGTAAAAATAAAGAAATTGGAATTTTGGTTTAGAATAGAGACTATATTCGTGTTTCTGCAAAATTGATTCTGGAGTCGAGCTTGGTACGCCTTCTTGCTTCTAAGCGTAGACGCAGCTGGATTTAAGGGTTGCCATGCATTGGCGGCCAGCGCCAAATGGTCGATCAAACCTAGTAAGGAACTGTTAACAGTATAGTTGGGAAATGTTAACTTAACCTACTTTAATGATTGTAGAGAAACCTAAAACACGTTATAAGACATAATAACATATTGTAATCATAAATTTGAAATTATAGGTTATGAACTAATAAGTTGTGAAAGACCGTAATGTGATGTCATGAGAATTGAAGTTGTTTTGAAATCACCATGTTGTGTACTATAATATGATTGGGAGTTCAGATTCATGGTACGTGAATGATTAGGATAATCAGATCCTAAGATAAAGATTATAGACTTGACTAAAATGAGAAGTAAACCAATTAAGTTAATGTTAATATAACTAATTGTTATTGTGATTTAATGGTATATGTAGGATATTTGGCAAACATTTATTATAATTGTGTAGCTTACGCACGAGGCAAGTTCTCTAACCCTAATTTTTCATTATGCAAGCTCTTGTATTCTAATTCTTTTACATTGAGCAAGTTTCATATTCCTAACTTGATATCGTTATTCAAGTTTCTAAAACTTTAATCTTTAATTGAGCAAGTTCCTAACTTTTGTTCTTGCCATTCAAAGCATAAATTATTCAAGTTCATTGGCTCAAATGAATTTTCTTAACTCTTTTGGATGTAATACTTCAAGTTCATTGGCTCAGATGTAAAGGTCTGTATAGTCTAATGACTGTTAAAGGTTGAAGTAGAAATACTTAATAACCTTGGGACATATTTCATGGTCTTAAGACCCTCAGATATAATCTTGAACTTATTTTCTGTTCTTGATTCGTAGAATAAGTTCTCTATTATTTAGTATTCCTTGCTTACTCTTATGTTACTACTATTATCATTCTTTATGTTAGTGAGCAATTGTTTGCTCACTCTTGCATTAAACACTGCAGCTAAAGTTGAGAAAATTGATGAGCCGTATTCTAGCAAAGGCAAGGGCAAGATGTCCAAATGATGAAGACCTGTTTAATTTTATTTACTGAACTTATGTTATGAGACTTAATTAATTTCGTGATGTATTCCGCAGAATTATGTAATAGTCTAAGGTTAGATTACCTAGGATTTGTTTTACGTTGATGTAACCCTATAAAGGGATGGATTATTATTTGAGCTGTTTAATTTACATAATTATCCTTGATTATGGGTAGTTAGAAGTAATTGTTTTGGATAGTGAGCACCAAATCATGTGGGAATGAAGTACCCGGATTTGGGGGTGTCACAGGTTGGTATCAAAGCCTTAGGTTATGAACCTTAGGTGGGGGAAACCTTAGGAAGTAACTTTTAAGGAGATAGAAAATATAGTGGTGATAACTCTGATCGAGTTTTAAGGACTGAATTGAGGGAATTCATTAAACATAAATAATAAAAGACATTATGTGCTATGTGTTAATAACTTACGTGCTCGCGAGTATCGAAGAGTGTCACATAATAAATAAAACTTAAAAGTATTTTGTTGTCAAGATGTCTAACGTTGAAGGATCCAGTCAAGCTAGGGAAGAGATACCTCAGGTGCCTAGAGATGAAGAGCCCCGAGATGTCCATGTGGTTCGGGAGTAGTTAATCCAGAGGGAGTCTTCTCTGTTGGTCGTTGAGGAAGGACAGGAGAATGAGCCTGTGTCTGATCTTGAGGAGGAGGACTCTGAGTAGATAGAGGTGGAGGATGAGGAAGATGATCCTATGGATTTTCCACCAAACTCCATATCAACTGAGATGTATGATGAGTTATATGACCGAAACATAGAATTACAAGATAAGATTGAGGAGCTGAAGGAGTTGGCTAACATGCGTCAGGCTACTATAAAGCAGAAGGATGTGGAGATTTAGGAACTCGACTCACGACTTGGGAATACTGAATGGAACCTAGTTCACACAGAGGGACATCAAGAGGAGCTATTGGCTGAGAATGAGAAGATGAAGAATGAAGTTGAAAAGCTAAAAGATGACTTGAAGGAGGAGTTAACTAAGAGAACAAGAGCAGAGGACGATTGTATGAAGGTCGTGTAGATCGTGATGAAGCCAAGGTTCAGATGAAGAAGGCTAAGATGAATGAAATGGATTATGCCTTTCATTCTACGATTGATAGGGCCCAAGATCGAGTCTTTTATTACCCACCTCAATTTGAAGATTTGCCATGGTACATAATGGATCGTAGGACGGCGTATCATATTATGGAAGAAGAGCATAGAGAAGCCTCTTGACGTCTTAATATGCCAAGATAGGAATAATAATAATAATATGTGATTAAATAAATTGTAAATCCCTTATTTTTAGATAAATAAAGGGGTAAGATGAGTATGTAATCCTGAAACTTTTCAAGTTCAGGAAAATTGATGTTGATAGCAGAGATGCTATCCTTATTATGTTTCAAAACATTATGAATGAATAAAATGTCAAAGTTTATCAAAATGTTATGTGTTAAGCTTTAATCTTAGCATGTTTAAAGTTAAACCTTAAATATTTAAGGAATTGAATAGTGATCTAATAAGCGTGTATTTTAACGGAAATGCCTCCTAGAAGAAGACAACCACGTCAACAACCACCTCTCGAGGGGTCTACTAACAATAATAATAATGAGGCCAACGTTAACCTGGTTAAGCAGTTGGTGACTATGTTAATTGGAGCACTTGCGAATCAATTACCAACTGCTTAACCGGGTTATTCCATGAGCTCAAGTTACAACTTTCAAGGACTTCAAAGCGGTTGGACCACCGAAGTTTCAAGGGTCTATGAATCCAGTTGAAGGCCAAACTTGGATCATGGAAATGGAGAAGGTTTTCGACGTTGCTAGAGTTAGTGAGGACCAGAAAACCGCATTCACAATGTTTATATTAAAGTCTAAAGCTAGCTATCGGTGGCAGGCGAATAAGGTTCGTGAGGGATAAGGAATAGTAGCGTGGGATAGGTTTAAGATATGTTTTTTGAGATGTACTTTCCGACGAGTTCCCGTAATCAGATGGAAGTTCAATTCTTAGAACTAAAGCAAAGAACTATGACTGTGCAGAAGTATGCTGCAAAGTTAAATGAGCTGGCAAGGTTTGCTCCATACCAAGTTAATATAGATGAGCATAAGGCGAGGAGGTTTGAACAAGGGTTGAAGCCCTAGTTGTATAGTAAGGTTTCAATGTTTCAATTAAACACATTTGCGGCAGTGTTGGAAAAGGAAATTATCACGAAAGGTGGAAGTGATGCCTTAACCAAATATAATCAAGAACAAAAGAAGAGAAATAATGAGAATGAAAACAAGGCTGGTGGAAGCAATAATGGAAGTAACAACCAAAAAATGAAATTGAATGAAAATTCAAATACGGGAGGACAACAAGGAAGTTAACAAAAGAAGAAGTTTGAAGCTTGTGCTACTTGCGGAAAGAACCACACGGGGATGTGTATGAAGGGTAAGCGAGTGTGTTTCAACTATGGCCAGGAGGGTCACATTGCGACAAATTATTTTAGTCCGAAGAAGGGAGCCTGTTTCACTTGTGGGTCAAAGGATCTTATGGCTCGCGATAGCCTTAGGAAGACAGCGGGAGGTGCAAGCGGAGGTAAAGGAAGCAACAGTGGTGGTACTTTAACTATCACTGGGCCAGTACAATCAAGCCAACCCACTGCCAAAACTTTCAATATGACCGTGTAAGATGTTGTGCAGTCAAAGGATGTGGTTTCGGGTATCATTTCGATCAATGGTATTAATGCTTATGTGGTATTTGATTCGGGTGCTACTTGTTCATTTATATACGATGATTTTGCTAGGAATTTATATTTGCCTCAAGAAGAATTATATTTCCCTTTAAGCATAAAAATTGCGAATATGGAAGTGATTCTTGTTAGGTTTATATACAAGAATTGTAGGGTGGATATAAAGGGCCACGAGATGATGGTGGATTTAATACCAATTAAACTTGGGAAATTTGATGTTATACTGGGAATGGATTGGTTATTCAATTACAGGGCAGTAATTGATTGCAAAAAGAAATGTGTTAACCTTATGACTCTGTCAAAGGTGGTGTTTTATGGCAGCAAGTCGCCTCAACAAACAAGTTGTCTGATGGTGATGCAAGACAAGATATTATTGAGACAATGATGTATAGGATACTTAGCCTATATAGTCGATACACAAAAGAAGAGTGCAAAGTTAGAAGATATACCGGTCATTAAAGATTTTGCAGACGTATTTCCAGACGATTTTCCTGGACTTCTGCCAGATCGAGAAATCGAGTTCGTGATTGATTTAGCACCAGGAACGGCCCCGATATCGAAAGCCCCATATAGAATGGCCCCAGTAGAGATGAAGGAATTGATGGTACAGTTATAAGAATTATTAGATAAGAAGTATATCCAGCCGAGCGTATCACCATGAGGAGCGCCGGTGTTGTTTGTTAAGAAGAAAGATGGATCAATGCGACTCTGCATTGATTACCGAGAATTAAATAAGGTCACGATTAAAAATAAGTATCTATTACCGAGAATCGATGACTTATTCGATTAACTGGAGGGAGAGAGATATTTCTCAAAGATAGACTTGAGGAGTAGTAATCATCAGCTGAAGGTGAGGGCAGAGGATGTACCGAAACGGCATTCAGAACTCGATATGGTCATTACGAGTTTCTGGTTATGTCATTTGGTTTAACCAATGCACCTGCAACGTTCATGGATTTAATGAACAGGGTGTTTAAACCATTCTTAGATAAATTTGTGGTGGTGTTTATTGATGATATATTGGTATATTCTAAGACCAAGGAGGAACATGTTGAACACTTAAAGGTGACGTTGGAAACATTGAGGAGAGAGAAGTTGTACACTAAATTCTCGAAATGTGAGTTTTGGCTAGAACGTGTGCAGTTTCTTGGGCACGTTATTGACAAGGACAGAATCTTAGTAGATCCATCAAAAGTTGAAGCTATAATAAACTGGGATCAGTCGAAGACACCGTCAGAGGTAAGAAGTTTCTTGGGATTAGCAGGTTACTATAGGCGTTTTATTCAAGATTTTTCCAAGATCGCAACTCCGTTGACGAATTTGACTAAGAAGGCAGTTAAGTTTGTTTGGACGGAGAAGTGTGAGGAAAGTTTTCAGGAATTAAAGAAGAGATTGAGTTCAACACTTGTGTTGTCATTGCCTGATGATATAGGGAATTTTGTGGTATTCAGTGACGCATCGCATAAAGGACTAGGCTGTGTGCTTATGTAGAACGACAGATTTATTGCGTATACATCACGCCAATTGAAAGATTACAAAAAGGGTATCCGACTAATGATTTGGAGTTGGCTGCGGTGGTGTTTGCTCTAAAGATTTGGAGGCACTATCTTTATGGAGAGAGGTGTGAGATATATACAGACCATAAAAGTCTGAAGAATATCTTTACACAGAAAGATTTGAATATGCGACATAGAAGATGGTTGGAGTTGATTAAAGACTATGATTGCGAGATTCTTTATCATCCCGGAAAGGCAAATGTTGTTGCCGATACTTTAAGTAGAAAAGGTCGGGAGAAATTAATGATGTTGACTGCTCAGGAAAAACTTATAGCAGAGATGGCCAAGATGGAGTTGGAAATTAAATGTCCGACCGAATCAGATGAAAAATTATTCCAGATGGGAAGCAGTTCAATGTTGGTGGATAAGGTGAATAATGCACAACTTCAAGATGAAAACTATGGAAGGATAAAAAGAAAAGTGTCTAAAGGTGAAGAAAATAAATTTAAAGTTGATTCAGAAGGGTTACTTCGATTCAAAGGAATAGTTTGGGTTCCGCTGGTACCAAAAATTAAAGAGGAAATTTTGAGTGAGGCTCATAACTCACGATATTCGGTTCACCCTGGAAGTACAAAAATGTACCAGGATCCCAGACATCATTTTTGGTGGTCGAATATGAAAAAGGATGTCACTGAATGTGTGGTAAAATGCTTAACATGTCAGAAAGTTAAAGCTGAACATCAAAGGCCAAGCGAATTGTTGCAACCGTTAGAGATACCGAAATGGAAATGGGAGCATATCACAATGGATTTTGTGGTAGGTCTTCCAATGACTAAGCAAGGTTACGATGCAATCTGGGTGATTGTCAATCAATTGACGAAGTCGATAAACCTTTTTCCAATCAAGATTAGATTTAACCTAGATCAGTTGGAAAAACTGTACGTGAAGGAAATTGTTTCAAGACACGGTGTCCCAGTGTCCATTGTATCAGATAGAGATCCACGTTTCACATCAAATTTCTGTAAACGACTACAGGAATGCTTGGGAATGCAGTTGAGAATGAACACAACATATTATCCTTAAATCGACGGACAAAGTGAGAGGACAATCCAGACATTGGAGGATATGCTCAGAGCATGTATTATGGATTTTAAAGGGAATTGGGATAATCATCTACCGTTGGTTGAATTTGTCTATAATTACAGTTATCACGCAAGTATTGGCATACCGCCTTACTAAGCGTTGTATGGTAGGAAATGCAAAACTCCGTTATGCTGGGATGAAGTAGGTGAACGTCAGCTGTTAGGTCCAGAATTGGTGCAACGAACTATCGAGATCATGAAGGTAATTCGGGCAAGATTGATAGCTGCACAGGATAGACAGAAGAAGTATGCCAATCAACACCGATAAAATCACGAATTTGATGTCGGTAGTTTTGTTTTCATGAAAGTGTCTCCCTGGAAAGGGAAAATCTGATTTGGTAAAAAGGGAAAACTAAGCCCTAGGTTTATAGGATCTTTTGAGGTGTTGCGACGAATTGGTGAAGTGGCCTATGAGGTAGCTCTACCTCTGGAATTAGAACATATTCATAATATTTTTCATGTTTCGGTATTAAGACCATATAAGCCTGATTATAAACATGTTATAGAATATGAACCGTTATAGTTTCAAAAAGACTTGTCTTATGAAGAAATTCCAATTCAAATATTTGATAGGAAAGAGTAGGTTCTCAGAAACGAAGTGATACCTTGTGTTAAGGTAATTTGGAAGAACCACAATGCTGAAGAAGCTATGTGGGAACTTGAAGATGTTATGATAAAAAATTATGCTCAGTTGTTTACTTAATCTTGTATACCGTTTCTGGGGATAAAATCTTGTTAAGGAGAGAAGAATGTAACGAATGAATTTAATGAGTTGTGATTCTGGGGACAATCCTTTTAAGGAGGGAAGGATGTAACGAACGAGAATTTTGTAATTAATTTTAAATATTTATCGAATTAAATAAATATTTTAATTGATCTATTTATTGACATGAAATTGTGGTGTAATAATTTAGTTAAGTGTGTATGTTAACTAAATTAATGAATGATAATTTTATTATTTGAAGATTTAATTTAATGAAATAATCAAATTTAATGAATTGTTTAATATTTAAGGAAATAATTAAATTAAATAAAATGATGTTCTAGTTTAATTAATAATTAAATTATATATGTAATAATTTGTTAAGCATAAATATAGTTATAATGGAAATTATAATTGTAATTGTAAGTTATTAAAATTAATTAAATAAAAATGTGACAATGGAACTATATAATATAAGTGTTATAAAAATAAATTAAAAGGAGGAGTTTTGGTGCACAAGCCAAACAAAGCCTTGTGGTTTTTGGTTAATGTAACAGCCGATGACTGTTTGCTTGATTAAATTGATAAACCATGTTTATCAGTCTATATTACACATACTGTTTTATATGCGTACCTGTGCTTCATGACTTAGAGGGGAAAAATACAGAGAGAGAGGGAGAAGAATAGAGAGAAGAGAGAATTCTCAGTAACTTGTCAAGAGGAAGAAGAAGGATTGTTGGAAACCTTGTCACCATCTTTGCTAATATACAACAAGGGATTAAGGTATAATCTATTCCTAATTTTCTAGTTTGTTTTCCTTCAATATTTAGTCTATGTGATAAGAGTTTTGTTGAATTGTTGCTTAAAATATTGATTGTATGAGTATATAATCTGATAATTATCATATACAAGTAATCTCTAGTGGTCAAATTCATGGAATTGGTTTGTAGAAGAAAATTAAATTAAGTGTGTTATATATATATATATATATATGAAAATGGCTTATTGAGACCAAAAATTTATGATTAATCCTTGTTATAACCTGTAAATTGGTTGTGAATTGTGTTAGTATGTCCAGAAACGAAAACAATGCAACTGAAATGACTTAAATTGGTTAAGAAACGATGTTTTGGTGATTGAATTTGCTATGTGTGTTGAAGTTGGGAAAATAGCAAAAATATGGTTTCTAATCCTCTAATTTTGATTATGTAAGTTATTTTAGGTGTTAGAATGATTGATTGTATATGCTAGGAGGCTTTGGTTAAGTTTGTAGTATAAGGGTTTGTCTGTGTTATTGTAAAAATGAAGAAATTGGAATTTTGGTTTATAACAAAAACTGTATTCGTGTTTCTGCAAAATTAATTCTAGAGTCTAAGCAATGGCTATTGGATTCTGGTGAGAGGTAGCCATAGGGCATTGGCGTTGGTGGTTAATCGAGACCAATAAGGAAGGCATTAATAGTATAGTTGGGAAATGTTAACTTAACCTACTTTAATGATTGTAGAGAAACCTAAAAATTGTTATAAGACATAATAACATATTGTAATCACAAAGTTGAAATTATAGGTTATGAACTAATAAGTTGTGAAAGACCGTAATGTGATGTCATGAGAATTGAAGTTGTTTTGGAATCACCATGTTCTGTACTATAATATGACTGGGAGTTCAGATTCATGATACATGAATGATTAGGATAATCAGATCCTAAGATAAAGATTATCGACTTGACTAAAATGAGAAGTAAACCAATGATGTTAATGTTAATATAACTAATTGGTATTGTGATTTAATGGTATATGTAGGATATTTGGCGAACGTTTATTATACTTGTGTAGCTTACGCACGAGACAAGTTCTCTAACACCAATTTTTCATTATACAAGCTCTTGTATTCTAATTATTTTACATTGAGCAAGTTTCATATTCCTAACTTGATATCGTTATGCAAGTTTCTAAAACTTTAATCTTTTATTGAGCAAGTTCCTAACTTTTGTTCTTGCCATTCAAAGCATAAATTGTTCAAGTTCATTGGCTCAAATGAGTTTTCTTAACTCTTTTGGATGTAATACTTTGTATATACAATGTCTATTCAATTGTATATTATTAATACTAAATCTTTGATTTGAGCATCGTTGTTCAATTTTATATTATTGTGTTGAATCTTCGAATAGCTAACAAAACTTTATTGATTGGACTATTCCATAATTGACGAGTGTTCTAAAATTCTAGAATCATTGTTAAGCTATTCCTAACTAAACTTTCTTTAGTGCGGAAATCTTAAAGTCAAACTGAGTTGAACAACCCTAATATAGGAGATTATGCACGCGTTAGCATTTAGATGTTTGTGCACAATACATGGTACGAAGGTTTGATTCCCCTAAGTAAGAAAGTAAAGGTCTGTATAGTCTAATGACTGTTAAAGGTTGAAGTAGAAATACTTAATAACCTTGGGACATATTTCATGGTCTTAAGACCCTCAGATATAATCTTGAACTTGTTTTCTGTTCTTGATTCGTAGAACAAGTTCTCTATTATTCAGTATTCCTTGCTTACTCTTATGTTACTGCTATTATCATTCTTTATATTAGTGAGCAATTGTTTGCTCACTCTTGCATTAAACACTGCAGCTAAAGTTGAGAAAATTGATGAGTCGTCTTCTAGCAAAGGCAAGGGCAAGATGTCCAAATGATGAAAACCTGTTTAATTTTATTTACTGATCTTATGTTATGAGACTTAATTTATTTCGTGATGTATTCTGCAGACTTATGTACTAGTTTAAGGTTAGATTACCTGGGATTTATTTTACATTGATGTAACCCTATAAAGGGATGGATTATTATTTAAGCTGTTTAATTTACATAATCATCCTTGATTATAGGTAGTTAGAAGTAATTATTTTGGATAGTGAGCACCAAATCTTGTGGGAATGAAGTACTCGGATTTGGGGGTGTCACAATACACTTGGGTGGCTAACATTGATCAAAGGAAGGAATCTACCCGGAGATTCAAGGAGATCGCAGAGAAATAAGAGTTGAACTCGTACCTGTGGAAGCTAGTATCTACAAGGGTATGATTCCATAACTTTTTATTCTTCGTTTTAATTAATAATATGCATAAAGGATGATCCAGGTAATTGGTTTGTGATAAATTTTAAAATCTGATTTTACTTTGCTTCCGCTAATTTTGCAATTTGATTGCGTTTTTGATCTTCACAAAACCTTACAATTTACTCGCGTGCAATGATTTGTTCAATAAATCACTTGTGCAACGAAGTTTTAAGTTTTTTGTACATAAAATGTTTAAATATTCATTTTGTAAGCTTTAAATATTCATGTGAGCCTAAGAACTATAAAGGGTTTATGATTAATCAATGGATCTAGATCTGGTTCTGAAAATAGACTTGTTTAAGTTGTAAATGTTAGCTTGCAATCTTTTGTAAATGTAAATCTGGGGCCTTAAAGCGGTTATCTGGATTTAAGGCCTCAAAATAGTGAAATCATATATGTGGTGTTTGGGCTTACTTCGATGGCTTCCATGCCTATAAGGAGCCGACCCTTATATTTTCTAGTTTTCATTTTGTTACTCAAAATGATTTTCAAATCAAATTAACAAAGATTTTATAAAATATAAAATGCATCGGGATGGATAGACTTAGGAAAAATCAAACAATTAGAACCCCGAGTTGTAAACCACCCCCCCAAAGATATTTCGTATCTCAATAAAATCAAACGAAGCCGCTTCTAGGATCAAAAGATAAGCTTAATACAATATAAAAGTATTAAATGCCTCAATTCCTATGTGAGCAAAAGGGTTTAAAAATTAGATTTCAAAACCTCACTTTTATATGCTTTCATATATGTTAAAATTAAACTTTTTAATAAGTCAAACCCCTGCGTATATAGGTCCAAACATGCATATCACTACTTTTTAAGCACAAAACATCTTTTCAAATCAAAAGCTTTCAAAACACACACGCACACACACACGCACACGCACACACGCACACAATACATAGGGAATGAATAAGTAGCGGTAACCGTGTTTTATGGAAGTTGAAGGGGTGCCTAACACCTTCCTCGCTTAAGCATTAGAACTCTATGAATCTCGAGTTTCGGACCAATTATGAGTAAATTAAATTTCAAATTTCGGATTTTGATTATGTGGATTAAATGAATTTAATTAATTATTTATTAAAATAAGCTAATTGAATGTGATTTTCTAAAAATACACCTTGAAAGATAAATCAAACATGACCTAGACAAATAGAAAAGGGGAAAAACATAAGTATATTGGCAACTCTCTTTCGGGATGATAGAATTAAAGTGTTTGAATTTCTTTTAAGATGTTAAAAATGAAAAGATGTTAATTAATGCTTTATTTTTGCAAAAACACTATTCACGCATTTGAGAAAATTTTTGAAATTATTTTTGAACTTATGAGAAATACGTAATGATAGAATATCGAGGTGAGATATGAATATATAATATTATTTTGGTTATAGAATTAAAGTGTTTGAATTTCCAAGGCGAAAATAAAAGCTTGCAGGACTTAAAACCTAACGATTAGGAAAGTGAGTTCGAGAAGAAAAGGTGAGATAGAATATCCAATAATAAAAGAATTAATGAGATTTTTGTATAATAACGTAGGTATTATTTAGAAGAATTTTAATGAATGTAATGAATTAAAGTAATGATTATATAATGATATAAGTAATGAATGAGTATATGAGGTGTTATGAGTATGAATGCATAGTATGTCGTATATGAATAAGTATCTGAGTTGGAATCTGAGATGAATCGTAAATTATACGTTATAAGGCTTTAAGTTAAATGTAATGAATTTGTAGGATTGTGTAGAACATTGTAAAGTCAATGAGAATTGATAAAGGCCTGAAGTGTAGAAATGGGTAAGTCAATAGGAATTAATGTGTAAGCCCAATGAAAGCTAATGGTAAAGCCCAAAGAATTGTTTAATGCAAGCCCAAGTATAAGTTAAGCTAAAAAAGCCCAAAGTATGAACTTATGGGTTATTGGATGGTTTAAACCCATGGGTGATCCAAAGTAATGAGCAAGTAATTAATGTGATAAGCAAGTAAAGTGCTTATGTGTGGTGAACAAGTAAAAGTTGTGATCAACAAGCAAAGGATAAGCTAGGTGATTAACAAGTAAACGTAAAGGCTAAGTTATGTGATTAGCAAGTATACTTAATGGTTAAGTATATGTGATGCCCAAGTATTGGATAGATGTTGTGATGGCCAAGCAAAGAGTGTGGTGGCCAAGTTAACTTAGTAATTAAGCTAGGAATAGTAAGGAAGTGATTAAGGAGGTGGGATTGACTTTGGACTAAGATGCCCTCACTTTGGGTTGCCTATAAATAGAGAGCTCTCAATTCATTTGATGGCTTGATTAAAATTTCTCCCAACTCCTCTCAAGTTAAGAAACTTATTGGTTAGAGAGAATAAGCACTTATAAGTCAAACTTCCATTATGAGATTTTCAAGAAGCAAGAAGGAGATTAAAGCTTAGTCAAGTGATATTCAAGGGTAAGAACTTAAACCATGAATCTCTTTCTCTTCCATTGGTAGGGAGATGGGTAGTGGTAGAACATGTATGCTAAGGAATGATAGGAATGAGTAATCAAAGAGCTTAAGTCTTAATAAGTAGTATAAGTCATGAATAAGCTATTAAGTAATCATATAAGTTATGAAACAAGGAAGAACTTGTAGGAACTTGTTTTATGTTAAAATAATAAGGTTGTATGATAATAAAAGAAGTAAGGATGATGGTTAAAAGATTTAAGCTATGATAAAAATGTAGAAAGTGAATTCATAAGTAGTTTATACTTTTACAAGTTATAAACTAATGAAGAACAAGTAATAACTTATCATGTCAATAAGTTAATGAGTAGTATGTATGTCAAGATGTTAATATGATGGATTGAATCCATTTAAAAGCGATAAACAAATCATAAGAAATGAAGTTAAGGCAAAATTTACGAGTTTGGGCGATAATCGTCGAATTAAGTGAAAATTCTCGGAATGGAAGTCGAATTTTGATATTGAGCTTGGAAACATTGGTTTTCAATGGAGACAAGTCATATTTGGCATTATAGAGTTGCGGACTCAAAAATGGCCGAATTCGACTTAGAACGAAGAAAGCGAAGCGTTGAGCGTTCACGAGCGTTTATCGTTTTTCGTTAAAATGAACTAATAGGTGAATTTTTAGCAAAGCGAAGTCAAATAGATAAAATTCTTGCATGAGCGTGTAGAGTATGTAATTTGTGAACCGTAGGCTTTTGAGCGAGCAATTCGGACTTATCTTGAAGAAGTTATGCGTCAGGGAGTTTAGTAAAATTTTCAAAATTTTGCAAAATTTTTAAAGCACCGAGAGAGTTTGCCTTGTGGCCAACCAAAAACAAATAGTGTGTGCCTGTGATGCTTATAAGTATGATGTCGAGGGCATACTGCTAAACAAACTTGCATGGCATGATGATGAGATGAGAAGCTAAGTGTGTGGCGCATGGCTGGCCAGATCTAGAGTTTTGATGAGACAAGAATGTTTACAAGTATAGAATGAAAGATAACTCATTAGTAATGAACTAAGGTGTTAAATATAACATTGTTAAGGCATTGTTAGACACTTAATGTATGATGATTAAAGGTTAATAATCAATTGAAGATGAGCGTAATGAGAACAACGTAATGTGTTAAGCCAATTTGTAGAAATTTGTTGACCAAGTTGATTATGAATCAATGGTTTTGCAATACAAGTATGGGTTATGTAATTACTTAATGAACATGATAAGACCTTTCCTAAATCTTTGTTATAGTGATGACTTTAGGAATTTAATGTTGTTTAATGAGTAGTTAAGCAGCGAACGTAAAAGTATAAAGAGCGTGAAGCGTATTCAATAATGATAAGGACTATAACGTTAAGAGTTACAACTAAAAGTTGTTAAGTAATACGTAAGCGTAAGCGGTATGCAATAAAGTGTACTTAACAAATGACGATCGAGTTTTGATTAATAACGTAAGAATGTTAGTAAGCCGTGAGGAAGGATGATTAACTCGAAGCAGAGTTCTATTAATGAAGTAAATCACGTAAGACATAGAAGAGAAAGAAGTTGGTAAGAATAATGTAAAATATAATGGCAAGCCGGAACCGATAATAACAAATCTAATATATGATTAGATTGAGAAGAAGGTAAGATTCATTAGGAACCATGTATGTTCATTCATGACCTAATGTGGTATGTTATGTGGTTATGTGTTGTAGAGACCGTAAAGGCTGAAAGGAAAAGTTATTTTCTTTAGCAGAATATTTGAAAGGCAAGTTTTTTCTTAAGCGCTTATCTAACCTTCGTGTTAGCCAAGTTTTCTATGATTCATGTTATGAGATGCATGAAGTGTTTTTACTAAAAAGGTCGATGCGTTTTATCTCGGCTAGACTAATCTTGAAGAGTTGATTGATTTATTTACAAGTCTTTCAATATAGAATTACTAATTTATCTATCGCATGATTTTTGAGTGCGGATTCAAGAGTAAGCTTGAGTATGAATAAACAAATGTATTTTTCATCGATTATTCGATGGGGCGCTTGAGGTTGCCAAAACTTAAGCGTACATCGTTTAATGGATGTAGTGTTGATCAACATAAGTACTATAAATTTGATCACCCGAAGTGCTCGTAAGATATATCGGACTTACGGACTTAGTGTCGGGTTGTCCTTTTCAAAGAAATTATGAAATGCTCATGGTCTTGAGCGAATTGATGTTTTCTTGAATATTGTTATTGTAAAACGTTTTTTGAAGGAAAAGAAATGCTATTTTGAATTATTGATAGTACTTCATAACTATTATCCGATTATTGAAGATATCTGATTCCTATGTTTCAAGCATGTTGTTTAAAAGAAATTGTTGTACTTCTTTGAGCTTGTTATGCTCACTCTTGCTTGAACCATATGAATGCGACTAGGGCCAAATAAGCAGGGGATCGACGAGGATAGAGGCAAGAGGCGAAGATGAGCGATTAGTTTACCTTGTAATAAACTAGTAAGTTGTATATATTATAGTATGATGAACAAAGAATGTAATGGTTTTAGAACACAGGAGAAGGATGTAATATTATTAATGTAATAAGAATGTCGTTGATACACACATTTTGATGTCGTTTCAATAGAATGAATGTACGATTATGAGTGTAGTGTAGCACCATACATCGGGTTGGAAGATACCCGGATTTGGGGGCGTCACGAGGTTGGTATCAAAGCATTAGGTTATAAAACTTAAGGGGAAGAACCTTGGGCTAATAACCTCGTTAAGGAAGAAAAGTCGAAGGAAGTAAACTCAAGCTTTACTTTAGTTGAATGAGTTAATAAGGTATTGAGAAACTTCGATGCAAGAAAGATTTAAAAGATGGAAAGTAACCTAAATAAATTAAATGTGATTTGTGCTTTATACTATTGTGTGTTATGTACTAATCAACATATATGTGTTATTGTAGGATGTCGATCGATAGCTTGATGTATAGAGATATACGCTGTGGTGGTGAAGAAGTTGTGAGCAGTAGAGCTGTATACCTATCTTGGGTGGCGGAGGTACCATTAGTGATTCTAGAGGAGTGGGAGCGGTGGAGTACTTTTACGAGGGAGGACTACTCAGGGGAGATATGGATATAGCGTCATATCTTAATATGATGGTCTATGAGGAGGAGGAGAAATTGAGGTAACATCGGTTAATACGGTGGTACCTACACTAGAAGTCAATACCTCGAGATCTGATGAGAGCATTGTATCTGGCGTCTTATGAGAGAATGTGCTGTTGAAATGCGGTTATGCGAGAATCGAGTGAAGAGATTAATTATCTCCATGAAGCTAAGGTGTCTGAGAGAAGCGATTTTGAGTTAGAACACGATGAGCAGGTGTGCTTATGATGAAAGCGAGGCTAGGGACTATAAAAGGAGGTAGATAAGCCGTAAGAAGCTGATTAAGAGAGGCCAGGAAGATAGCACGGATGTCTTACATCCATAAGAGTGCTCATAAGGATTTCAAGCTTAAAGTTGCTTGTTATTCCATAGAGTCGAGAGGCAGACTCGACATACTATTAGTCGGGATCTTTGTAGCGATGATTGCGAATGAGAAACACGAGGATATTTGTTATGCATTATTAGAAATCTAGAGTTATAAATATATGTGTAGTATGACATAAAACCCTCTTTTGTATAAAAAGGGTAGTCTTTTTGTAAATCCCAACTTTTGAGAAGTTCAATTGCGGGATAGAAATGTACTAATAGTTGGCTATGGAAGTAAAGTGTAAATAGTTTTGGACTATGAAGAAGCATATGAATATAATGAAGTTTTCATTTAATATGCTTTGTTATGGTATGAGTTGTTATGAGATGAATAATAATGAAATAAGTAAATAGATAATAATGAAATTCTATTTAATCGAGAAAATGCCGTGAGGAGAAGACAACGTAATCTAGGAAGCGGAATCACGTAATGAAAATCAAGGGGGGTTAAATTAACCCTATGCGAGAGTTCGTTAATTTATTAAGCATTTGCATTTAACTAAAGCAGGGGGTAGAGTACATGCGGAACCTAGGTTAGCGAGAATGACTACCTTTAAAGAATTTAAAAGTGTGGAGGTCATGGGAGTTCAAAGGCAACGGACCCATTAGAAGCCCGAGACATGGGTAAAGAAAAGAGAAGGCGTTTGTTATTACAAGCGTGGGTGGCGTAAAAGACTTCTTTTGGACTTACATGATGAAAGTGGGAAGCCAACTTTTGGTGGGAGGCTCACGAGGGTGGGGCTAGAAACAGATGGGAGTAGCGTGGGAGCAATTCAAGAAGGTTTTCTTGAGAATTATTTCCCTACAAGCATGTAAGGGAGGATGGAGATTACGTTCTTAGAACTTAAACTAGGGGACATAGCGGTTCCCCAATCTGTGACAGATTCAATGAATTGGCAAGTTTCTCCACACCAAGTGGACCTTTGAGGAGAGGAAGGCTCGTAGGTTTGAGCGGGGCACTGAAACCACAGCTCTATAGTAGGATTTACGTGTTCGAGAGTGTTTCTTCTATGGGACCATTTTGGAAAAAGGTGATTATAGTAGAGGGGTGGTAGTGAGGCGTTGACTCAATATCAAAAAGAGAGAAGAATAAGAGCAAGGGAAGGGAGGAACCAAGGTAGAGAAGTGCGGTGGTAGTGATAGTATGCCAAAAAAGAATTTTAACTCGGGAATCTTTAGAGTGGGACAAGGGATCTAAGTGTAAGATCGAAGTGTGTAAGACATGTGGAAAGACTCATCTAGGAGTGCATCTAAAAGGGATTATAAGTATCTTTAAACATTACGGTAGAGAATGGGGAAATAACTTTCGTTAATTATATTAAGTGAAATGGTTTCATGAATAAGGAATGTAAGCAAGTGTTGATAGATAAGCATGCAGATAATGTTGAGAGAATTTGAAGTAATTCTCGGTATGAATGGTTGATTAATCATAGAACTTTAATAAATTGTTAGAATAAAAGTTTGAATCTTTGATTTTCTAAGTAACCCAAGGTAGTATTTTATGGTAATAAAAAATCATGGCGCTCTTGTTGTCTCTAATAATGAAGCAAGTTAGGAGGATGTTAAGGAAGAGGATGAGTCGTTACGGTTTGTGTATCGACTATCGTAATAGGAGTAAGTTAGCGGTTAAGAATGAATACCCATGGCCGGGATCGATGATCTATTTGATCGATTGAAGAGGGAAAAGAATTTTTCTAAGATAGATTTGCGTACGGGGTATAGTCGGTTGAAAGTAAGGAAGAAGGAGGAGGTACCTAAGATGACATTCAGAACTCGTTATAGTTATGACAAGTTTACGGTTATGTCGATTGGGTGGACTAATGTCTGGAAGTTAGAGTTTTTTTTTAAGTAAGAGGCGTTGAAGCAAGTTGGGGGTAAATTGATAGATACCCTTATGAGGTGCTATGATTAAAAGTACCATTAGCGCGTCTGAGGTTGGTATTGTCGAAATGGGAAGTGAGAAAAAAAATAATAGTTTTTAGGAACTAAAAAGGGAAGTTAAGTGAAGGTTACTGTATTGTCTCTATCGGATGATATGGGAAATTTTGTAGTGTATCTCGATGTTTAGCATAGATGGTGAGATTGCGTGCTTATGTAGCATGGTAAAAAGTCATTAGGTATGCATCACGCTTGATTAATGGATTATGAAGAAGGTCTATCCTACTTATGATCTATAATTGGCGTTTATAGTTTTTGAATTAAAAATTTGAAGATAGTATTTATACGGTGAGAAGTGTGAGATATATACGGACTCTAGAGATTAAAATATATCTTCACACAAAAGGAGTTGAATATGAGGTAGAGAAGGTAATTAGAATGGATAAGAGATTTTGGCGTTGATATGTTATATCAATCAGGGAAAGTTAACGTAGAAAAAGAAAATAGCGTTAAGTAGGAAGGGTAGGGAAAAGATATCGATGTTAACAACTCAGAATGAGTTAATAACGGAAATGGCAAAAAACGGATTTAGAGGGTAAATTGTGGAATGAAGTGGTAGAAATGTTATTCACAGCGTAGACTCAATCCACGATGCTTGAATGAGGTAAGTAACTACAACTAGGTAATGAGGAATACAAGCGAATGAAGAAGAGGATGCATGATGAAGAGAAGATCAAGTATAATCTTGTTTTGAAAGGAGAATTTGAGTTTCAAATAATTCTAAGTTAAAAGCTAATGTATTGATAGGAAGTGACAAGTTATGAAAAAATAAGATAATACCTTCGTTGAAGGTGAAAAATGAAAGAACCACAATATGAGAAGAAGCATTGTGGGAACTTGAAATTAAAATAAAGGAAAATGTTTCCTCAATGGTGTATGTATTATTAGCGTGATTAAGGGACAGAATCCTTATAAGGGGGAAGAGTGTAGCAGCCCGGAAAATTTGGATTTTTGAGAATTAAATTTTTATTTTATTATGTGGATTAAATGAATTTAATTAATTATTTATGGGAGTAAGCTAATTGAAGGTGGATTCTATGACCTAGACATATCGGAATGTGTAGTAGTATTTTGGCTCGTGGTAGAATTAAAGTGTTTGAATTTCCAAGGCGAAAATAAAAAGCTTTCGAGAATTTTTTGAAAAAAAAACACTATTCACGCATTTTTACTTGGGAATTATTTTTGAACTTAGAAATACGTAATGATAGAATATCGAGGTGAGATAGAATATCAATAATATTTGATTATGGCAAAGCACAGTTTTTTCGCTGCGGACTTAAAACCTAACGATTAGGAAAGTGAATTAGAGAAGGAATTTTAATCGTATAATGAATTAAAGTAATGATTGTATAATACGTAGGTATTATATGCGTAGTAATGAATCTGAGTATAATACGAGGTATTATCTGAGTATGAATGAATGATAGTATGTATATATATGAATAAGTATACGAAGTGGAATCTGAGATGAATCATAAATTATCGTTATAAGGCTTTAAGTTAAATGTATTTAATTTATAGGATTGTGTAGAACATTGTAAAGTCAATGAGAATTGATAAGGCCCAGAGTGTAGAAATGGGTAAGTCAATAGGAATTAATGTGTAAGCCCAATGCAAGCTAATGGTAAAGCCCAAAAGAATTGTTAATGCAAGCCCAGTATAAGTTAAGCTAAAAAGCCCAAAGTATGAACTTATGGGTTATTGGATGGTTTAAACCCATGGGTGATCCAAAGTAATGAGCAAGTAATTAATGTGATAAGCAAGTAAAGTGCTTATGTGTGGTGAACAAGTAAAAGTTGTGATCAACAAGCAAAGGATAAGCTAGGTGATTAACAAGTAAACTTAAAGGCTAAGTTATGTGATTAGCAAGTATACTTAATGGTTAAGTATATGTGATGCCCAAGTATTGGATAGATGTTGTGATGGCCAATGAAAAAAGTGTGGTGGTGGCCAAGTTAACTTAATCTTAAGCTAGGAATAGTAAGGAGGTGATTAAGGAGGTGGGATTGGCTTTGGACTAAATGCCCTCACTTTGGGTTGCCTATAAATAGAGAGCTCTCAATTCATTTGATGGCTTGATTAAAATTTCTCCAACTCCTCTCAAGTTAAGCAACTTATTGGTTAGAGAGAATAAGCACTTATAAGTCAAACTTCCATTGAGATTTTCAAAGAAGCAAGAAGGAGATTAAAGCTTAGTCAAGTGATATTCAAGGGTAAGAACTTAAACCATGAATCTCTTTCTCTTCCATTGGTAGGGAGATGGGTAGTGGTAGAACATGTATGCTAAGGAATGATAGGAATGAGTAATCAAAAGAGCTTAAGTCTTAATAAGTCAGTATAAGTCATGAATAAGCTATTAAGTAATCATATAAGTTATGAAACAAGGAAGAACTTGTAGGAACTTGTTTTATGTTGAAATAATAAGGTTGTATGATAATAAGAAGTAAGGATGATGGTTAAAAGATTTAAGCTATGATAAGTAAATCATGAAAGTGAATTCATAAGTAGTTTATACTTTTTATAAGTTATAAACTAATGAAGAACAAGTAATAACTTATCATGTTTATAAGTTAATGAAGTATGTATGTCAAGATGTTAATATGATGGATTGAATCCATTTAAAAGCGATGAACAAATCATAAGAAATGAAGTTAAAGCGAATTCACGAGTTTGGGCGATAATCGTCGAATTAAGTGAAATTCTCGGAATGGAAGTCGAATTTTGATATTGAGCTTGGAAACATTGGTTTTCAATGGAGACAAGTCATATTTGGCATTATAGAGTTGCGGACTCAAAAATGGCCAGAATTCGACTTAGAGCGAAGAAAAGCGGCGTTGAGCGTTCACGAGCGTTTATCGTTTTTCGTTAAAAATGAACTAATAGGTGAAATTTTAGCAAGCGAAGTCAAATAGATAAAATTCTTGCATGAGCGTGTAGAGTATGTAATTTGTGAACCGTAGGCTTTTGAGCGAGCCAATTCGGACTTATAACTTGAAGAAGTTATCGTCAGGGAGTTCATAAAATTTTAAAATTTGCAAAAATTTTTCTAAGAGCACTGAGTTGGCTTGGTATGGCCAACAAAAGGCAAAAAAATGGTGGCATGCTGCATATAATGATGTCGAGGGCATCTCTCTTAACTTCATGTGTAGCCATGATGATGAGATGAAAACTAAGTGTGTATGTGGCGCATGCGATTTGATCCTAAGTTTTGATGAGACAAGAATGTTTACAAGTATAGAATGAAAGATAACTCATTAGTAATGAACTAAGGTGTTAATATAACATTGTTAAGGCATTGTTAGACACTTAATGTATGATGATTAAAGGTTAATAATCAATTGAAGATGAGCGTAATGAGAACAACGTAATGTGTTAAGTAAATTTGTAGAAATTTGTTGACCGAGTTGATTATGAATCAATGGTTTGCAATACCGGTATGGGTTATGTAATTACTTAATGAACATGATAAGACCTTTCCTAAATCACTTTATTATAGTGATGACTTTAGGAATTTAATGTTGTTTAATGAGTAGTTAAGCGAGCGAGCGTAAAGTATAAAGAGCGTGAACCGTATTCAATAATGATAAGGACTATAACGTTAAGAGTTACAACTAAAAGTTGTTAAGTAATACGTGAGCGTAAGCGGTATGCAATAAAGTGTACTTAACAAATGACGATCGAGTTTTGATTAATAACGTAAGAATGTTAGTAAGTAGTGAGGAAGGATGATTAACTTTCGAAGCGAGTTCTATTAATGAAGTAAATCCACGTAAGACATATAGAAGAAAGAAGTTGGTAAGAATAATGTAAAATATAATGATAAGCGGAACCAATAATAACAAATCTAATATATGATTAGATTGAGAAGAAGGTAAGATTCATTAGGAACCATGTATGTTCATTCATGACCTAATGTGGTATGTTATATGGTTATGTATTGTAGAGATAGTAAAAGGTGAAAGAAAAAAGTTATTTTTTTGTAGCAGAATATTTGAAGGCAAGTTTTTCTTAAGCGCATCTAACAACCGTGTTAGCCAAGTTTTCTATGATTCATGTTATGAGATGCATGAAGTGTTTTACTAAAAAGGGTCGATGCGGTTTTATCTCGGCTAGACTAATCTTGAAGAGTTGATTGATTTATTTACAAGTCTTTCAATATAGAATTGCTACGCTATCTACATGATTGTTTGATGCGGATTCAAAGTAAGCTTTGAGTATGAATAAACAAATGTATTTTTCATCGATTATTCGATGGGCGCGCGAGGTTGCCAAAACTTAAGCGTACATACGTTTAATGGATGTAGTGTTGATCAACATAGAGTACTATAAATTTGATCACCCGAAGTGCTTCGTAAGATATATCGGACTTCTACGGACTTAGTGTCGGGTTGTCCTTTTCAAAGAAATTATGAAATGCTCATGGTCTTGAGCGAGAATTGATGTTTTCTTGAATATTGTTATTGTAAAACGTTTTGAAGGAAAAGAAATGCTATTTTGAATTATTGATAGTACTTCATAACTATTATCCGATTATTGAAGATATCTGATTCCTATGTTTCAAGCATGTTGTTTAAAAGAAATTGTTGTACTTCTTTGAGCTTGTTATGCTCACTCTTGCTTGAACCATATGAATGCGACTAGGGCCAAAACGAGCAGGGGATCGACAAGGATAGAAGGCAAGAGCGAAAGATGAGCGATTAGTTTACCTTGTAATAAACTAGTAAGTTGTATATATTATAGTATGATGAACAAAGAATGTAATGGTTTTAGAACACAGGAGCGGGATGTAATATTATTAATGTAATAAGAATGTCGTTGATACACACATTTTGATGTCGTTTTCAATAGAATGAATGTACGATTATGAGTGTAGTGTAGCACCATCATCGGGTTGGAAGATACACGGATTTGGGGGCGTCACGAGGTTGGTATCAAAGCATTAGGTTATAAAACTTAAGGGGGAAGAACCTTAGGCTAATAACCTCGTTAAGGAAGAAAAGAAAAAGAAGGAAGTAAACTCAAGCTTTACTTGAGTTGAATGAGTTAATAAGGTATTGAGAAACTTCGATGCAAGAAAGATTTAAAAGATGGAAAGTAACCTAAATAAATTAAATGTGATTTGTGCTTATACTTATGGTGTGTTATGTACTAATCAACATGTTATGTGTTATTGTAGGATGTCGATCGATAGCTTGATGTATAGAGATATATACGTGGTGGCGAAGAAGTTGTGAGCAGTAGAGCACTGTACCTATCTTGGGTGGCGGAGGTACCATTAGTGATTCTAGAGAGTCGGAGGCGGTGGAGTACTTTTACGAGGAGGACTACTCACGGGGAGATATGGATATAGCGTCATATCTTAATATGATGGTCTATGAGGAGGAGGAAATGGAGGTAACATCGGTTAATACGGTGGTACCTACACTAAGTCAATACCTCCGGATCTGATGAGAGCATTGTATCTGGCGGTGCTTAACGAGGAATGTGCAATTGAAGTGCGGTTATGCGAGAATCGAAGTGAAGAGATTAATTATCTCCATGAAGCTAAGGTGTCTGCTGAGAAGAGATTTTGAGTTAGAACACGATAGAGCAGGTGCTTATGATGAGAAGCGAGGCTAGGGACTATAAGAAGGAGGTAGATAAGCCGTAAGAATTGATTAAGAGAGGCAGGAAGATATACGGATGTCTTACATCCATAGAGTGCTCATAAGGATTTCAAGCTTAAAGTTGCTTGTTATTCCATGGAGTCGAGGCAGACTCGACATCTTATTAGTCGGGATCTTGTAGCGATGATTGCGAATGAGAAACACGAGGAATATTTGTTATGCATTATTAGAAAGCTAGAGTTATAAATATGTGTGTAGTGACGTAAAACCCTCTCTTTTGTATAAAAGGGTAGTCTTTTTTGTAAATCAACTTTTGAGAAGTTCAATTCTTGGGATAGAAATGTAATAGCCTTTGGCTATGGAAGTAAAGTGTAAATAGTTTTTGACTATGAAGAAGCATATGAATATAATGAAGTTTTCATTTAATATGCTTTGTTATGGTATGAGTTGTTATATGGCGAATAATAACGAAATAAGTAAATAGATAATAATGAAATTCTATTTATTTAATCGAGAAAATGCCGTCAAGGAGAAGACAAGCGTAATCGAGAAGCGGAATCACGTAATGAAAATCAAGGGGGGGTCAAAACAACCCTATGCGAGAGTTCGTTAATTTATTAATTTGCATTTAACTAAGCATAGGGGGTAGAGTACTGCGGAACCTAGGTTAGCGAGAATGACTACCTTTAAAGAATTTAAAAGTGTAGGTCATGGGAGTTCAAAAGGCAGCGGACCCATTAGAAGCCCAGACATGGGTAATAGAAATAGAGAAGGCGTTTGTTATTACAAAAGCGTGGGTGGTATAAAAAGACTTCTTTTGCGACTTACATGATGAAAAGGGAAGCCAACTTTTGGTGGGAGGCTCACGGGGTGGGGCTAGAAACAGATGATGGGGTAGCGTGGGAGCAATTCAAGAAGGTTTTCTTGAGAATTATTTCCCTACAAGCATGTAAGGAGGATGGAGATTACGTTCTTAGAACTTAAACTAGGGGACATAGCGGTTCCCCAATCTGTGGCAGATTCAATGAATTGGCAAGTTTTGCTCCATCAAGTGGACCTTTGAGGAGAGGAAGGCTCGTGTAGGTTTGAGCGGCACTGAAACCACAGCTCTATAGTAGGATTTGGTGTTTCAGAGTGTTTCTGTGGGACCATTTTGGAAAAAAGGTGATTATAGCGGAGGGTGGTAGTGAGGCGTTGACTCAATATCAAAAGAGAAAGAATAAGAGCAAGGGAGAGGGAGGAGGAAAGGCGAGAGAATGAATGAGTGGTAGTGATAATATGCCAAAAAGAAAGAATTTTAACTCAAGGGAATCTTGGAGTGGGACAAAGGGATCCTAAGTGTAAGATCGAAAGTGTGTAAGACATGTGGAAAGACTCATCTAGGAGTGCATCTAAAAGGGATTATAAGTATCTTTAAACATTACGGTGAGAATGGGGAAATAACTTTCGTTAATTATATTAGTGGAAATGGTTTCATGAATAAGGAATGTAAGCAAGTATTGGTAGATAGAAAATGCCGATAAAGTTGAGAGAATTTGAGTAGTAATTCTCGGTATGAATGAGTTGATTAACCATAGAACTTTAATAAATTGTTAGAATAAAAGTATGGATCTTGGTTTTCTAAGTAACCCAAGGTAGTATTTTATGGTAATAAAATCTGCATGACGCTCTTGTTGTCTAATGATAAAGCAAGTTAGGAGGATGTTAAGGAGAGAGGATGAGTCGTTACGGTTTGCGTATCGACTATCGTAATAGGAGTAGTAAGTTAGCGGTTAAGAATGAATACCCATGGCCGGGATCGATGATCTATTTGATCGATTGAAGAAGAGGGCAAAGAATTTTTCTAAGATAGATTTGCGTCTGAGGGTATAGTCGGTTGAAAGTAAGGAAGAAGGAGGAGGTACCTAAGATGACATTAGAACTCGTTATAGTTATGACAAGTTTACGGTTATGTCGATTGGGTGGACTAATGTCTGGAAGTTAGATTTTTTTTAAGTAAGAAGGCGTTGAGCAAGTCGGGGGGTAAATTGATAGGTACCCTTATGAGGTGCTATGATTAAAAGTACCATTAGTGTCACTGAGTTGGTATTGTCGAAATGGGAAGTGAGAAAAAAATAGTTTTCGAGGAACTAAAAAGGGAAGTTAAGTGAGAGGTACTGTATTGTCTCTGTCGGATGATATGGGGAAATTTTGTAGTGTATCTCGATGTTTTTTAGCATAGATGGCGAGATTAGTGCTGTATGTAGCATGGCAAAGTCATTAGGTATGCATCACGCCGAGTTAATGGATTATGAGAAGGTCTATCCTACTTATGATCTATAATTGGCATTTATAGTTTTGAATTAAAAATTTGAAGATAGTATTTATACGGTGAGAAGTGTGAGATATATACGGACTCTAAGAGTAAAAAATATATCTTCACTGAAAAGGAGTTGAATATGAGGTAGAGAAGGTAATTAGAATGGATAAGAGATTTTGGCGTTGATATGTTATATCAATCAGGGAAAGTTAACGTAGAAAGCCGAAGCGCGTTAAGTAGGAAGGGTAGGGAAAAGCTATCGATGTTAACAACTCGAGAATGAGTTAATAACGGAAATGGCAAAAAGCGGAGTTAGAGGTTAAATTGTGGAATGAAGTGGTAGAAATGTTATTCTGGCGTAGACTCGATCCACGATACTTGAGCGAGTTAAGTAACTACAACTAGGTAATGAGGAATGTCAAGCGAATGAAGAAGAGGATCATGATGATGAAGAGAAGATCAAGTATAATCTTGTTTTGAAGGAGAATTTGAGTTTCAAATAATTCTAAGTTAAAAGCTAATGAAAGGGTAATAGCGTAATATATGTTAATAAGTATTTAACTTCCAACTCAAATTATTGATAGGAAGTGACAAGTCATGAAAAATAAGATAATACCTTCGTTGAAGGTGAAATGAAAAGAACCACGATGTTGAAGAAGCATTGTAGGAACTTGAAATTAAAATAAAGGAAAATTTTTCCTCAATGGTGTATGTATTATTAGCGTGATTACGGGGACAGAATCCTTATAAGGGGGGGAAGAGTGTAGCAGCATGAGAAAATTTGGATTTTGAGAATTAATTTTTTTTTTTATTATGTGGATTAAATGAATTTAATTAATTATTTATGGGAGTAAGCTAATTGAAGGGATTCTATGACCTAGACATATCGGAATATCGTAGTATTTTGGCTACGTGGTAGAATTAAAGTGTTTGAATTTCAAGGCGAAAATAAAGCTTTTAGAAATTTTTTGAAAAAACACTATTCACGCATTTACGCTTGGGAATTATTTTTGAACTTCGAGAAATACGTAATGATAGAATATCGAGGTGAGATAGAATATCAATAATATTTGATTATGGCAAGCGCGATTTTTAGCTGCTTGGACTTAAAACCTAACGATTAGGAAAGTGAATTAGAAGAAGGAATTTTAATCGTATAATGAATTAAAGTAATGATTGTATAATACGTAGGTATTATGCGAAGTAATGAATCTGAGTATAATACGAGGTGTTATCTGACAGTATGAATGAATGATGGTATGTCGTATATTGAATAAGTATACGAGTTGGAATCTGAGATGAATCGTAAATTATACGTTATAAGGCTTTAAGTTAAATGTAATGGATTTGTAGGATTGTGTAGAACATTGTAAAGTCAATGAGAATTGATAAGGCCCAAGTGTAGAAATGGGTAAGTCAATAGGAATTAATGTGTAAGCCCAATGCAAGCTAATGGTAAAGCCCAAAGAATTGTTAATGCAAGCCCAAGTATAAGTTAAGCTAAAAGCCCAAAGTATGAACTTATGGGTTATTGGATGGTTTAAACCCATGGGTGATCCAAAGTAATGAGCAAGTAATTAATGTGATAAGCAGTAAAAAAAGTGCTTATGTGTGGTGAACAAGTAAAAGTTGTGATCAACAAGCAAAGGATAAGCTAGGTGATTAACAAGTAAAATTAAAGGCTAAGTTATGTGATTAGCAAGTATACTTAATGTTTAAGTATATGTGATGCCCAAGTATTGGATAGATGTTGTGATGGCCAAGCAAAGAGTGTGGTAGCCAAGTTAACTTAGTACTAAAGCTAGGAATAGTAAGGAGGTGATTAAGGAGATGGGATTGGCTTTGGACTAAGATGCCCTCACTTTGGGTTTCCTAGAGAGCTCTCAATTCATTTGATGGCTTGATTAAAATTTCTCCCAAGTCCTCTCAAGTTAAGCAACTTATTGGTTAGAGAGAATAAGCACTTATAAGTCAAACTTCCATTATAAGATTTTCAAGAAGCAAGAAGGAGATTAAAGCTTAGTCAAGTGATATTCAAGGGTGAGAACTTAAACCATGAATCTCTCTCTCTTCCATTGGTAGGGATATGGGTAATGGTAGAACATATATGCTAAGGAATGATAGGAATGAGTAATCAAAGAGCTTAAGTCTTTATAAGCCGTATAAGTCATGAATAAGCTATTAAGTAATCATATAAGTTATGAAACAAGGAAGAACTTGAGGAACTTGTTTTATGTTGAAATAATAAGGTTGTATGATAATAAGAAGTAAGGATGATGGTTAAAAGATTTAAGCTATGATAAGTCGTACAAAGTGAATTCATAAGTAGTTTATACTTTTATAAGTTATAAACTAATGAAGAACAAGTAATAACTTATCATGTCAATATAAGTTAATGAAGTATGTATGTCAAGATGTTAATATGATGGATTGAATCCATTTAAAATGATGAACAAATCATAAGAAATGAAGTTAAAGCGAAATTCACGAGTTTGGGCGATAATCGTCGAATTCGTGAAAATTCTCGGAATGGAAGTCGAATTTTGATATTGAGCTTGGAAACATTGGTTTTCAATGGAGACAAGTCATATTTGGCATTATAGAGTTGCGGACTCAAAAATGGCCCGAATTCGACTTAGAAGCGAAGAAAGCAGCGTTGAGCGTTCACGAGCGTTTATCGTTTTCGTTAAAATGAACTAATAGGTGAAATTTTAGCAAAGCGAAGTCAAATAGATAAAATTCTTGCATGAGCGTGTAGAGTATGTAATTTGTGAACCGTAGGCTTTTGAGCGAGCCAATTCGGACTTATAATGAAGAAGTTATCGTCAAGGGAGTTTAGTAAAATTTTAAAAATTTGCAAAAAATTTTCTAAGAGAGCGAGAGTTAGCATGTGACGCCAACCCAAGGCCAAATGGTGTGGCTTGTGATGCAGCCATGTAGTCGATGTCGAGGCATACTACTAACTAACTTCTCATGCATGATGCGAGATGAAAGCTAAGCTAAGTGTGGTACCGCATGGCGCTTGATCCTAGATTTTGAATGAGACAAGAATGTTTACAAGTATAGAATGAAAGATAACTCATTAGTAATGAACTAAGGTGTTAATATAACATTGTTAAGGCATTGTTAGACACTTAATGTATGATGATTAAAGGTTAATAATCAATTGAAGATGAGCGTAATGAGAACAACGTAATGTCTTAAAAAATTTGTAGAAATTTGTTGACCCAAGTTGATTATGAATCAATGGTTTGCAATACAAGTATGGGTTATGTAATTACTTAATGAACATGATAAGACCTTTCCTAAATCTTTATTATAGTGATGACTTTAGGAATTTAATGTTGTTTAATGAGTAGTTAAGCAGCGAACGTAAAGTATAAAGAGCGTGAACCGTATTCAATAATGATAAGGACTATAACGTTAAGAGTTACAACTAAAAGTTGTTAAGTAATACGTGAGCGTAAGCGGTATGCAATAAAGTGTACTTAACAAATGACGATCGAGTTTTGATTAATAACGTAAGAATGTTAGTAAGCCGTGAGGAAGGATGATTAACTTTCGAAGCGAGTTCTATTAATGAAGTAAATCACGTAAGACATAGAAGAGAAAGAAGTTGGTAAGAATAATGTAAAATATAATAATAAAGCGGAACCAATATAACAAATCTAATATATGATTAGATTGAGAAGAAGGTAAGATTCATTAGGAACCATGTATGTTCATTCATGACCTAATGTGGTATGTTATGTGGTTATGTATTTGTAGAGATAGTAAAGATTGAAAGGAAAAGTTATTTTTCTTTATAGCAGAATATTTGAAGGCAAGTTTTTTTCTTAAGCGCTTGTCTAACCTTCGTGTTAGCCAAGTTTTTTGTGATTCATGTTATGAGATGCATGAAGTGTTTTACTAAAGGGTCGATGCAGTTTTATCTCGGCTAGACTAATCTTGAAGAGTTGATTGATTTATTTACAAGTCTTTCAATATAGAATTATTAACATTATCCTACGCTGATGATTGTTTGATGCGGATTCAAGAGGTAAGCTTTGAGTATGAATAAACAAATGTATTTTCATCGATTATTCGATGGGCAGCATGAGTTGCCAAAACTTAAGCGTACATACGTTTAATGGATGTAGTGTTGATCAACATAAAGTACTATGGGTTGATCACCCGAAGTGCTCGTAAGATATATCGGACTTACGGACTTAGTGTCGGGTTGTCCTTTTCAAAGAAATTATGAAATGCTCATGGTCTTGAGCGAATTGATGTTTTCTTGAATATTGTTATTGTAAAAGCGTTTTGAAGGAAAAGAAATGCTATTTTGAATTATTGATAGTACTTCATAACTATTATCCGGTTATTGAAGATATCTGATTCCTATGTTTCAAGCATGTTGTTTAAAAGAAATTGTTGTACTTTCTTTGAGCTTGTTATGCTCACTCTTGCTTGAACCATATGAATGCGACTAGGGCCAAAACGAACCGAGGGATCGACAAGGAGGATAAAAAGAAAGCGAAGATGAGCGATTAGTTTACCTTGTAATAAACTAGTAAGTTGTATATATTATAGAATGATGAACAAAAAGAATGTAATGGTTTTAGAACACAGGAGCAGGATGTAATATTATTAATGTAATAAGAATGTCGTTGATACACACATTTTGATGTCGTTTCAATAGAATGAATGTATGCGATTATGAGTGCAAGTGTAGCACCATCATCGGGTTGGAAGATACAAAGTTGGTATCGCATTAGGTTATAAAACTTATGGGGAAAAACCTTAGGCTAATAACCTCTCGTTAAGGAAGAAAAGTCCGAAGGAAGTAAACTCAAGATTTACTTTAGTTGAATGATTTAATAAGGTATTGAGGAAACTCGGTACCGAAAGATTTAAAAGATGGAAAGTAACCCTAAATAAATTAAATGTGATTTGTGCTTATACTATTGTGTGTTATGTACTAATCAACATATGTGTTATTGTAGGATGTCGATCGATAAATTGATGTGTAGAGATATATACGCGGTAAGTGAAGAAGTTGTGAACAGAGTAGAGCCTGTACCTATGCCGGTGGCGGAGGTACCATTAGTGATTCTAGAGGAGTCGGAGACAGTGGAGTACTTTTTCGAGGAGGACTACTCGAGGGAGATATGGATATAACGTTATATCTTAATATGATGGTCTATGAGGAGGAGGAAATGGAGGTAACATTTGTTAATATGGTGGTACCTACACTAGAAGTCAATACCTCCAGATGCAATTTGACAGAATGTGCAACCCGAAAGTACAGCCATGCGTAATCAGAGTGAAGAGAGTAATTATCTCCATGAAGCTAAGGTGTCTGCAGGAGCAGATTTTGAATTAGAACACGATGATGCATGTGTGCTTATGACAGAGCGGTGCTAGGGACTATAAAAAGGAGGCCGATAAGCTTCAGAAGAAATTGATTAAGAGAGAGAGGAAGATAGCACGGATGTCTTACATCCATAAGAGTGCTCATAAGGATTTCAAGCTTAAAGTTGCTTGTTATTCCATGGAGTCGAGATAGACTCGACATACTATTAGTCGGGATATCATAGCGATGATTATGTAATGAGAAACACGAGGACGCCATATTTGTTATGCATTATTAGAAAGCTAGAGTTATAAATATATGTGTAGTGACATAAAACCCTCTTTTGTATAAAAGGGTAGTTTTTTGTAAATCCCAACTTTTTGAGAAGTTCAATCATGGATAGAAATGTACTAGCCGTTGGCTATGGAAGTAAAGTGTAAATAGTTTCCAACTATGAAGAAGCATATGAATATAATGAAGTTTTCATTTAATATGCTTTGTTATGGTATGAGTTGTTATGAGATGAATAATAATGAAATAAGTAAATAGATAATAATGAAATTCTATTTAATCAGAAAATGCCGTCAAGGAGAAGACAACGTAATCTAGAAGCGGGATCACGTAATGAAAATCAAGGGGGTCAAAATAACCCTATGCAAGAGTTCGTTAATTTATTAACGTCTGCATTTAACTAAACCGGGGGTAGAGTACATGCAGAACCTAGGTTAACCAGAATGACTACCTTTAAAGAATTTAAAAGCATAGGTCCGCCGGAGTTCAAAGGAACGACGAACCCATTAGAAGCCCAGATATGGGTAATAGAAATAGAGAAGGCGTTTGTTATTACAAACGTAGGTGAGGCGCAAAAGACTTCTTTTGCGACTTACATGATGAAATGGGAAGCCAACTTTTGGTAGGAGGCTCACCAGGGTGGGGCTAGAACAGATGGGGTAACGTGGGAACAGTTCAAGAAGGTTTTCTTCGAGAATTATTTCCCTACAAGCATGTAAGGGAGGACGGAGATTACGTTCTTAGAACTTAAACTAGGGGACATGACGGTTCCCCAATACGCAGCTAGATTCAATGAATTGGCAAGGTTTACTCCACACCAAGTGGATACTGAGGAGAGGAAGGCTCGTAGATTTGAGCAGGGCCTGAAACCCTGGCTCAATAGTAGGATTTCTATGTTCCAGAGTGCTTTCTGTGGGACCATTTTGGAAAAGGTGATTATAGCCGAGGGTGGAAGTGAGGCGTTGACTCAATATCATAAAAAGAGGGAGGATAAGAGCAAGGGAAAGGGAGGAACCAAGGCAGAGAGTGCCAGTGGTAGTGATAGTAAGCCAAAAAGAGAGAATTTTAACTCCGGGAATACTAGAGTGGGACAAGGGGATCCTAAGCATAAGATCGAAGTGTGTAAGACATGTGGAAAGACTCATCTAGGAGTTTGTCTAAAAGGGATTATAAGTATCTTTAAACATTACGGTAGAGAATGGGGAAATAACTTTCGTTAATTATATTCGTGGAAATGGTTTCATAAATAAGGAATGTAAGCAAGTGTTGATAGATAAGCATCGATAATGTTGAGAGAATTTGAAGTAATTCTCAGATGAATGGGTTGATTAACCATAGAACTTTAATAAATTGTTAGAATAAAAGTTTGAATCTTTGATTTTCTAAGTAACCCAAGGTAGTATTTTATGGTAATAAAATACCGCGACGCTTCTTGTTGTCTTCTAATGATGACGCAAGTTAGGAGGATGTTAAGGAAGAGGATGAGTCGTTACGGTTACGTATCGACTATCGTAATAAGAGTAAGTTAGTGGTTAAGAATAAATACCCATGGCCCATGATCGATGATCTATTTGATCAATTGAAGAGGGCAAAGAATTTTTCTAAGATAGATTTACGTATGGGGTATAGTCGGTTGAAAGTAAGGAAGAAGGAGGAGGTACCTAAGATGACATTCAGAACTTGTTATAGTTATGACAAGTTTCTGGTTATGTCAATTGGGTGGACTAATGTACGGAAGTTAGATTTTTCGTAAGAGGCGCTGAGCAAGTTGGGGTAAATTGATAGATAACCTTATGAGGTGCTATGATTAAAAGTACCATTAGCATCAAAGTTGGTATTATTCGAAATGGGAAGTGAGAAAAAAAATAGTTTTTAAGAACTAAAAGGGAAGTTAGTGAGGTATTGTGATTGTCTCTATCGATGATATGGGAAATTTTGTAGTGTATCTCGATGTTTCACATAGATGGTGAGATTGTGTGCTTATGTAGCATGGCAAAGTCATTAGGTATGCATCACGCCGCTTAATGGATTATGAAAAGGTCTATCCTACTTATGATCTATAATTGGCAGCTGTAGTTTTTGAATTAAAAATTTGAAGATAGTATTTATACGATGAGAAGTGTGAGATATACACGGACTCTAAGAGTCTGAAATATATCTTCACACAAAAGGAGTTGAATATGAGGTAGAGATGGTAATTAGAATGGATAAGAGATTTTGACGTTGATATGTTATATCAATCGTGAAAGTTAACGAGAAGTTTAATGCGTTAAGTAGGAAGGGTAGGGAAAAGCTATCGATGTTAACAACTCAGAATGAGTTAATAACGAAAATGGCAAAAACGGAGTTAGAGGTTAAATTATGGAATGAAGTGGTAGAAATGTTATTCACAGCGTAGACTCAATCCACGATACTTGAACAAGTTAAGTAACTACAACTAGGTAATGAGGAATGTACGAATGAAGAAGAGGATGCATGATGAAGAGAAGATCAAGTATAATCATGTTTTAAAGGAGGAATTTGAGTTTCAAATAATTATAAGTTAAAAGCTAATGAAAGGGTAATAACGTAATGTGTTAATAAGTATTTAACTTCCAACTCATATTATTGATAGGAAACGTTTCCTCAATGGTGTAATTTTTTTTTTGAATTAAAAATTTTGAGAATTAATTTTATTTTTATTATGTGGATTAAATGAATTTAATTAATTAATTATGGGAGTAAGCTATTCAAGGTCGTTTCTATGACCTAGATATATCGAAATGTAGTAGTATTTTGGCTACGTGATAGAATTAAAGTGTTTGAATTTCCAAGACAAAAAATAAAAGCTTTCCGAGAATTTTTTGAAAAACAC
The DNA here is from genome assembly GCA_020205605.1 of Panax ginseng. Lineage (NCBI taxonomy): Eukaryota > Viridiplantae > Streptophyta > Magnoliopsida > Apiales > Araliaceae > Panax > Panax ginseng. Next base: position 115,453,318 of record CM035133.1, on the reverse strand, counting down.
TATTCACGATTTTCGCCGGAATTATTTTTGAACTTCCGAGAAATACGAATGATAGAATATCGAGGTGAGATAGAATATCCAATAATATTTTCGCTTATGGCAAACGCAGCTTTTTTCATCATGACTTAAAACCTAACGATTAGGAAAGTGAATTCGAGAAGGAAATTTTAATGCATATAATGAATTAAAGTAATGATTGTATAATACGTAGGTATTGTACGAGGTAATGAATATTAGTATAATACGAGGTGTTATACGAGTATGAATGAATGATGGAATGTCGATATGAATAAGTATACGAAAGTGGGAATACTTAGATTAATACGTAAATTATAATGTTATAAGGCTTTAAGCCAAATGTAATTAATTTGTAGGATTGTGTAGAACATTGTAAAGTCCAATGAGAATTGATAAGGCCCAAGTGTAGAAATGGGTAAGTCCAATAGAATTAATGTGTAAGCCCAATGCAAGCTAATGGTAAAGCCCAAAGAATTGTTAATGCAAGCCCAAGTATAAGTTAAGCTTAAAAGCCCAAAGTATGAACTTATGGGTTATTGGATGGTTTAAACCCATGGGTGATCCAAAGTAATGAGCAAGTAATTAATGTGATAAGCAAGTAAAGTGCTTATGTGTGGTGAACAAGTAAAAGTTGTGATCAACAAGCAAAGGATAAGCTAGGTGATTAACAAGTAAACTTAAAGGCTAAGTTATGTGATTAGCAAGTATACTTAATGGTTAAGTATATGTGATGCCCAAGTATTGATAGATGTTGTGATGGCCAAGCAAAGAGTGTGGTGGCCAAGTTAACTTAGTACTTAAGCTAGGAAGAATAGTAAGGAGGTGATTAAGGAGGTGGGATCGACTTGGACTAAAATGCCCTCACTTTGGGTTGCCTATAAATAGAGAGCTCTCAATTCATTTGATGGCTTGATTAAAATTTCTCCCAACTCCTCTCAAGTTAAACAACTTATTGGTTAGAGAGAATAAGCACTTATAAGTCAAACTTCCATTATGAGATTTTCAAGAAGCAAGAAGGAGATTAAAGCTTAGTCAAGTGATATTCAAGGGTAAGAACTTAAACCATGAATCTCTTTTCTTCCATGGTAGGGAGATGGGTAGTGGTAGAACATGTATGCTAAGGAATGATAGGAATGAGTAATCAAAGAGCTTAAGTCTTAATAAGCCGTAATAAGTCATGAATAAGCTATTCAGAATCATATATAAGTTATGAAACAAGGAAGAACTTATAGGAACTTGTTTTATGTTGAAATAATAAGTTGTATGATAATAAGAAGTAAGGATGATGGTTAAAAGATTTAAGCTATGATAAGTCATGCAAAGTGAATTCATAAGTAGTTTATACTTTTATAAGTTATAAACTAATGAAGAACAAGTAATAACTTATCATGTCAATAAGTTAATGAAGTATGTATGTCAAGATGTTAATATGATGGATTGAATCCATTTAAAACGATGAACAAATCATAAGAAATGAAGTTAAGGTAAAATTTACGAAGTTCGACGATAATCGTTAATTCGTGAAATTCTCTGAATGGAAGTCTAATTTTGATATTGAGCTTGGAAACATTGGTTTTCAATGGAGACAAGTCATATTTGGCATTATAGAGTCATGGACTCAAAAATGACCGAATTCGACTTAGAACGAAGAAACGAAGCGCTGAACGCTCACTTAACGCTTATCGCTTTTCGCTAAAAATGAACTAATAGGTGAAATTTTAGCAAACGAAGTCAAATAGATAAAATTTTGCATGAAACGCAGTAGAGTATGTAATTTGTGAACCGTAGGCTTTTTGAACGAGCCAATTCGGACTTATAACGTAAGAAGTTATGAGTCCCGGGAGTTTCACAAAATTTTAAAATTTTGCAAAAAATTTTTCGAGGCATAGAGTCAAGCCGCCGTACGCCAACCCAAGGCCAATGAGTGACAATGCAAGAAAGCAGCATCGTAAGCCAAAAAGGTTGTGCAAAGCATATCGCTAACTCTCGCCAAGCCGCGAGATGAAGAGTTATGTGAAATGCCGCACGCCAACCCTAGTAGTTTTGACAGACAAGAATGTTTACAAGTATAGAATGAAAGATAACTCATTAGTAATGAAACTAAGGTGTTAATATAACATTGTTAAGGCATTGTTAGACACTTAATGTATGATGATTAAAGGTTAATAATCAATTGAAGATGAACGTAATGAGAACAACGAATGTGCTAAGTTTACTTATAGAAATTTGTTGACCAAGTTGATTATGAATCCAATGGTTTGCAATACCAAGATGGGTTATGTAATTACTTAATGAACATGATAAGACCTTTCCTAAATCACCGTTATAGTGATGACTTTAGGAATTTAATGTTGTTTAATGAGTAGTTAAACGATTTAACGTAAAAGTATAAAGAACGTGAACCGTATTCAATCAAATGATAAGGACTATAACGTTAAGAGTTACAACTAAAAGTTGTTAAGTAATACGTGAACGTAAACGGTATATGCAATAAAAGTGTACTTAACAAATGACGATCGAAGTTTCGATTAATAACGTAAGAATGTTAGTAAGTCGTGAGGAAGGATGATTAACTCAAACGAGTTCTATTAATGAAGTAAATCCACGTAAGACATAGTAAGAGAAAGAAGTTGGTAAGAATAATGTAAAATATAATGGCAAGTTTTAACTAATAATAACAAATCTAATATATGATTAGATTGAGAAGAAGGGTAAGATTCATTAGAACCATGTATGTTCATTCATGACCTAATGTGGTATGTTATGTGGTTATGTGTTGTAGAGACCGTAAAGACCGAAAAAGGAAAAGTTATTTTTATCGTAAAGTATATCAAGGCAAGTTTTTCTTAAACGCTTGTCTAACCTTCGTGTTAGCCAAGTTTTTCGTGATTCATGTTATGAGATGCATGAATGTTTTACTAAAGGGTCGATGCCGCTTTTATCTCTGGCTAGACTAATCTTGAAGAGTTGATTGATTTATTTACAAGTCTTTCAATATAGAATTGTTAACGCTATCCCACGCCAATTGTTTGGTACGGATTCAAGGTAAGCCCGAGTATGAATAAACAAATGTATTTTTCATCGATTATTCGATGGGCACGCCGAGGTTGCCAAAACTTAAACGTATATACGCTTAATGGATGTAGTGTCGATCAACATAGAGTACTATGGGTCGATCACCCGTAAGTGCTCGTAAGATATGCCGACTTTACTTGACTTAGTGTCAGTTGTCCTTTTCAAAGAAATTATGAAATGCTCATGGTCTTGAGCCGTAATTGATGTTTTATCAATATTGTTATTGTAAAACATTTTGAAGGAAAAGAAATGCTATTTTGAATTATTGATAGTACTTCATAACTATTATCCAGCTTATTGAAGATATACGATTCCTATGTTTCAAGCATGTTGTTTAAAAGAAATTGTTGTACTTGTCGAGCTTGTTATGCTCACTCTTGCTTGAACCATATGAATGCAAAGCCTAGACCAAACGAACCGAGGGATCTCGACAAGGATAGAGGCAAGACGAAGATGAACGATTAGTTTACCTTGTAATAAACTAGTAAGTTATATATATTATAGTATGATGAACAAAGAATGTAATGGTTTTAGAACCCGGGAAACGGATGTAATATTATTAATGTAATAAGAATGTCATTGATACACACATTTTGATGTCATTTCAATAGAATGAATGTATAGCTTATGAGTACCGTAAAGCACCATCTCGCTTCAAGTCGAAGATACCTGATTTGGGGGGCACAAAGTTGGTATCAAAGCATTAGGTTATAAAACTTAAGGGGGGAAGAACCTTAGGCTAATAACCTCAAGTTAAGGAAGAAAAGTCCGAAGGAAGTAAACTCAAGCTTTACTTCAGTTGAATGAGTTAATAAGGTATTGAGGAAACTCAAGATCAAAAGATTTAAAAGATGGAAAGTAACCCTAAATAAATTAAATGTGATTTGTGCTTATACTATGGTGTGTTATGTACTAATCAACAATATGTGTGTTATTGTAGGATGTCGATCGATAGCTTGATGTATAGAGATATACACGTGGTGAGCGAAGAAGTTGTGAAGTAGTAGAGCCTGTACTCTATGCCCGGGCATGAGGTACCATTAGTGATTCTAGAGGAGTCTGAGACAAGGGAGTACTTTTTTTCGAGGAGGACTACTCCGAGGGAGATATGGATATAAGGTCATATCTTAATATGATGGTCTATGAGGAGGAGGAAATGGAGGTAACATTGTTAATAATATGGTGGTACCTACACTAGAGTCAATACCTCCAGATGCAATGAGAGCATCAGATCCGGGCAAAGGTTTGACAGAATGTGCAAATCGAGTACAGCCAGTGTAATCAGAGTGAAGAGATTAATTATCTCCATGAAGCTAAGGTGTGTCTCAGGTAGAAGCATTTTGAGTTAGAAACATGATGAGAAGTGTGCTTATGATAAATAAGTGCTAGGGACTATATAAAGAAGGAGGCCGATAAGCTTCAGAAGAAATTGATTAAGAGAGACCGAAGATAGCACGGATGTCTTACATCCATAAGAGTGCTCATAAGGATTTCAAGCTTAAAGTTGCTTGTTATTCCATAGAGTCAAGGCAAACTCGACATACTATTAGTCGGGATATCAGTGTAAATAAGATTGCGAATGAGAAACACGAGGACGTCAAGTTATGCATTATTAGAAGTCTAGAGTTATAAATATATGTGTAGTGACGTAAAACCCTCTTTTGTATAAAAGGGTAGTTTTTTGTAAATCCCAACTTTTGAGAAGTTCAATCATGGATAGAAATGTAATAGCTTTTGGCTATGGAAGCAAAGTGTAAATAGTTTCAAACTATGAAGAAGCATATGAATATAATGAAGTTTTCATTTAATATGCTTTGTTATGGTATGAGTTGTTATGAGACTAATAATAACGTAAATAAGTAAATAGATAATAATGAAATTTTATTTAATTAAAAATGCCGCCAAGGAGAAGACAACGTAATCAGAAGTTTAATCACGTAATGAAAATCAAGGGGGGTCAAAACAACCCTATGCAAGAGTTCGTTAATTTATTAACTGGTCGATTTAACTAAACCGGGGTAGAGTACCCGCCGAACCTAGGTTAGCCAGAATGACTACCTTTAAAGAATTTAAAAGTGTAGGTCCGCCGGAGTTCAAAGGAACGACGGACCCATTAGAAGCCCGGACATGGGTAAAGGAAATAGAGAAGGCGTTTGTTATTACAAAACGTAGGTGAGGGCAAAAGACTTCTTTTCATGACTTACATGATGAAAAGGGAAGCCAACTTTTGGTGGGAGGCTCACTGTGGTGGGGCTAGAACAGATGGGGTAAACGGGGAACAATTCAAGAAGGTTTTTTTCGAGAATTATTTCCCTACAAGCATGTAAAGGAGGATGGAGATTACGTTCTTAGAACTTAAACTAGGGGACATGATTGTTCCCCAACACACACGCCAGATTCAATGAATTGGCAAAGTTTGCTCCACATCTAGTGGACACTGAGGAGAGGAAGGCTCGTAGGTTTGAGCAGGGCCTGAAACCCTGGCTCTATAGTAGGATTTCTGTGTTCCAGAGTGTTTCCCGTGGGACCATTTTGGAAAAGGTGATTATAAGAGAGGGTGGGTAGTGAGGTTGACTCAATATCACAAAGAGAGAGAAGAATAAGAGCAAGGGAGAGGGAGGAACCAAGGTAGTAGAATGAGAATGGTAGTGAGGCAATATGCCAAAAAGAAAGAATTTTAACTCCGGAATACTAGAGTGGGACAAGGGGATCCTAAGTGTAAGATCAGGTAAGTAACATGTGGAAAGACTCATCTAGAGTCTGTCTAAAAGGGATTATAAGTATCTTTAAACATTACGGTAGAGAATGGGGAAATAACTTTCGTTAATTATATTCGTGGAAATGGTTTCATTATAATAAGGAATGTAAGCAAGTATTGATAGATAAGTACCGATAAAGTTGAGAGAATTTGAAGTATTTTCTCAGATGAATGAGTTGATTAATCATAGAACTTTAATAAATTGTTAGAATAAAAGAATGAATCTTCTGATTTTCTAAGTAACCCAAGGTAGTATTTTATGGTAATAAAATACCGCTGACGCTCTTGTTGTCTAACAATGAAGCAAGTTAGAGGATGTTAAGGAAGAGGATGAGTCGTTATGGCCATCATTATCGACTATCGTAATAGGAGAGTAAGTTAGCGGTTAAGAATGAATACCCATGGCCTGTGATCGATGATCTATTTGATCAATGAAGAGGGCAAAGAATTTTTCTAAGATAGATTTTATGACGGGTATAGTCATTGAAAGTAAGGAAGAAGGAGGAGGTACCTAAGATGACATTCGTAACTCGTTATAGTTATGACAAGTTTCTCGTTATGTCAATTGGGTGGACTAATGTATGGAAGTTAGATTTTTCGTGAAAAGAAGAGGCTCTGAGCAAGTCTGGGGTAAATTGATAGGTACCCTTATGAGGTGCTATGATTAAAAGTACCATTAGTGTCACAAGTTGGTGGTATTGTCAAAAATGGGAAGTGAGAAAAAAATAGTTTTCGTGAACTAAAAAGGGAAGTTAAGTGAGGTACCAGATTGTCTCTATCGATGATATGGGGAATTTTGTAGTGTATCTCGATGTTTCAGATAGATGTTAGAGATAGAGATTGTGTGCTTATGTAGCATGGCAAAGTCATTAGGTATGCATCACGCCAGCTTAATGGATTATGAGAAGGTCTATCCTACTTATGATCTATAATTGGCAAATGTAGTTTTTGAATTAAAAATTTGAAGATAGTATTTATATATGTGAGAAGTGTGAGATATACACTGACTCTAAGAGTTCAAATATATCTTCACACAAAAGGAGTTGAATATGAGGTAGAGAAGGTAATTAGAATGGATAAGAGATTTTGACGTTGATATGTTATATCAATCAATGGAAAGTTAACGTAGAAGTTTTAACGCTGCTAAGTAGGAAGGGTAGGGAAAAGCTATCGATGTTAACAACTCGTAATGAGTTAATAACGAAATGGCAAAAACGAAGAGTTAGAGGTTAAATTGTGGAATGAAGTGGTAGAAATGTTATTCACAAACGTAGACTCAATCCATATACTTGAACGAAAGTTAAGTAACTACAACTAGGTAATGAGGAATGTACGCGAATGAAGAAGAGGATGCATGATGAAGAGAAGATCAAGTATAATCTTGTTTTGAAGGAGGAATTTGAGTTTCAAATAATTCTAAGTTAAAAGCTAATGAAAGGGTAATAACGTAATGTGTCAATAAGTATTTAACTTCCAACTCAAATTATTGATAGAAGTGACAAGTCATGAAAAAATAAGATAATACCTTCTTGAAGGTGAAATGAAAGAACCACAATGTCAAGAAGCATGTGGGGAATTTGAAATTAAAATGATGGAAAATGTTTCCTCAATGGTGTATGTATTATTAGCGTGATTCTCGGGGATGTAATCCTTATAGGGGGGAAGAGTGTAACGCCTCGTAAAATTTGGATTTTTGAGAATTAATTTTTTTATTTTATTATGTGGATTAAATGAATTTAATTAATTATTTATGGGAGTAAGCTAATTCAAGGTCGTTTCTATGACCTAGACATATCGGAATGTCGTAGTATTTGGCTACGTGGTAGAATTAAAGTGTTTGAATTTCCAAGACAAAAATAAAAGCTTTCCGAGAAATTTTTTGAAAAAACACTATTCACGATTTTCGCCGGAATTATTTTTGAACTTCCGAGAAATACGAATGATAGAATATCGAGGTGAGATAGAATATCCAATAATATTTCAGCTTATGGCAAAACGCAGCTTTTTCGCTCATGACTTAAAACCTAACGATTAGGGAAAGTGAATTCCGAGAAGAAGGAATTTTAATGCGCGATAATGAATTAAAGTAATGATTGTATAATACGTAGGTATTATACGAAGGTAATGAATACAAGTATAATACGAGGTGTTATACGAAAGTATGAATGAATGATGGAATGTCGATATGAATAAGTATACGAAAGGGAATAGATGAGATGAATACGTAAATTATAATGCTATAAGGCTTTAAGCCAAATGTAATGGATTTATAGGATTGTGTAGAACATTGTAAAGTCCAATGAGAATTGATAAGGCCCAAGTGTAGAAATGGGTAAGTCCAATAGGAATTAATGTGTAAGCCCAATGCAAGCTAATGGTAAAGCCCAAAGAATTGTTAATGCAAGCCCAAGTATAAGTTAAGCTAAAAGCCCAAAGTATGAACTTATGGGTTATTGGATGGTTTAAACCCATGGGTGATCCAAAGTAATGAGCAAGTAATTAATGTGATAAGCAAGTAAAGTGCTTATGTGTGGTGAACAAGTAAAAGTTGTGATCAACAAGCAAAGGATAAGCTAGGTGATTAACAAGTAAACTTAAAGGCTAAGTTATGTGATTAGCAAGTATACTTAATGGTTAAGTATATGTGATGCCCAAGTATTGATAGATGATGTGATGGCCAAGCAAAGAAAGAGTGTGGTGGCCAAGTTAACTTAAGTACTTAAGCTAGAATAGTAAGGAGGTGATTAAGGAGGTGGGATTGGCTTTTGACCAAAATGCCCTCACTTTGGGTTGCCTATAAATAGAGAGCTCTCTCAATTCATTTGATGGCTTGATTAAAATTTCTCCCAACTCCTCCTCTCAAGTTAAGCAACTTATTGGTTAGAGAGAATAAGCACTTATAAGTCAAACTTCCATTATGAGATTTTCAAGAAGCAAGAAGGAGATTAAAGCTTAGTCAAGGATATTCAAGGGTAAGAACTTAAACCATGAATCTCTTTTTCTTCCATTGGTAGAGAGATGGGTAGTGGTAGAACATGTATGCTAAGGAATGATAAGAATGAGTAATCAAAGAGCTTAAGTCTTAATAAGTCGATAAGTCATGAATAAGCTATTCGTAATCATATAAGTTATGAAACAAGGAAGAACTTGTAGGAACTTGTTTTATGTTAAAATAATAAGGTTGTATGATAATAAGAAGTAAGGATGATGGTTAAAAGATTTAAGCTATGATAATTCATGCAAAGTGAATTCATAAGTAGTTCATACTTTTATAAGTTATAAACTAATGAAGAACAAGTAATAACTTATCATGTCAATAAGTTAATGAAGTATGTATGTCAAGATGTTAATATGATGGATTGAATCCATTTAAAACGATGAACAAATCATAAGAAATGAAGTTAAAGGTAAATTTACGAAGTTCGACGATAATCGTTAATTCGTGAAAATTCTGAATGGAAGTCAAATTTTGATATTGAGCTTGGAAACATTGGTTTTCAATGGAGACAAGTCATATTTGGCATTATAGAGTTGCATGACTCAAAAATGACCGAATTCGAATTTTAGAACGAAGAAACGAAAGCGCTGAACGCTCACTTAACGCTTATCGCTTTTTTTGTTAAAATGAACTAATAGGTGAAATTTTAGCAAACGAAGTCAAATAGATAAAATTTTGCATGAACGAACGGTAGAGTATGTAATTTGTGAACCGTAGGCTTTTGAACGAGCCAATTCGGACTTATAACGAAGAAGTTATGAGTCCGGAGTTTCACAAAATTTTAAAATTTTGCAAAATTTTCTCGAGGCACAGAGTCGTTTAAGTGCCGCCGCGCCAACCCAAGGCCAAATGAGTGACATCGCAGCACCGTAAGTAAGTGCTGTCGTAGATATCGCTAACTCGCAATGCCGCCAGAGAGATGAAGAGCTATGTGTGGTGCGCCGCTACCAACCCCTAGAGAGTTTTGATGACAAGAATGTTTACAAGTATAGAATGAAAGATAACTCATTAGTAATGAACTAAGGTGTTAATATAACATTGTTAAGGCATTGTTAGACACTTAATGTATGATGATTAAAGGTTAATAATCAATTGAAGATGAACGTAATGAGAACAACGAATGTGCTAAGTTTACCATAGAAATTTGTTGACCAAGTTGATTATGAATCCAATGGGTTTGCAATAAGTATGGGTTATGTAATTACTTAATGAACATGATAAGACCTTTCCTAAATCAACGTTATAGTGATGACTTTAGGAATTTAATGTTGTTTAATGAGTAGTTAAACGATTTAACGTAAAGTATAAAGAACGTGAACCGTATTCAATAATGATAAGGACTATAACGTTAAGAGTTACAACTAAAAGTTGTTAAGTAATACGTGAACGTAAAACATATGCAATAAAGTGTACTTAACTAAAATGACGATCGAAGTTTCGATTAATAACGTAAGAATGTTAGTAAGTCGTGAGGAAGGATGATTAACTCAAACGAAGTTCTATTAATGAAGTAAATCCACGTAAGACATGTAAGAGAAAGAAGTTGGTAAGAATAATGTAAAATATAATGGCAAGTTTCGTAACTAATATAGTAACAAATCTAATATATGATTAGATTGAGAAGAAGGGTAAGATTCATTAGAACCATGTATGTTCATTCATGACCTAATGTGGTATGTTATGTGGTTATGTATTGTAGAGACCGTAAAGACCGAAAAGGAAAAGTTATTTTTATCAGTAGCAGTACGTCAAGGCAAGTTTTTTTAAACGCTTGTCTAACCTTCGTGTTAGCCAAGTTTTTTCGTGATTCATGTTATGAGATGCATGAACTGTTTTACTAAAGGGTCGATGCCGCTTTATCTCTGGCTAGACTAATCTTGAAGAGTTGATTGATTTATTTACAAGTCTTTCAATATAGAATTGCTAACGCTTATCCTACGCCAATTGTTTGGTACGGATTCAAGGTAAGTTCGAGTATGAATAATAAAAATGTATTTTTCATCGATTATTCGATGGGCACACGAGGTTGCCAAAACTTAAACGTATATACGCTTAATGGATGTAGTGTGTCGATCAACATAGAGTACTATGGGTCGATCACCCGTAAGTGCTCGAAGATATGCCGGACTTACTTTGACTTAGTGTCAAGTTGTCCTTTTCAAAGAAATTATGAAATGCTCATGGTCTTGAGCCGTAATTGATGTTTTATCAATATTGTTATTGTAAAACATTTTGAAGGAAAAGAAATGCTATTTTGAATTATTGATAGTACTTCGTAACTATTATCCAGTTATTGAAGATATACGATTCCTATATTTCAAGCATGTTGTTTAAAAGAAATTGTTGTACTTGCTGAGCTTGTTATGCTCACTCTTGCTTGAACCATATGAATGCAGCTAGGACCGAACGAACCGAGGGATCTGACAAGGATAGAGGCAAGATTTAAGATGAACGATTAGTTTACCTTGTAATAAACTAGTAAGTCATATATATTATAGTAATGATGAACAAAGAATGTAATGGTTTTAGAACCCTGGGGAACGGATGTAATATTATTAATGTAATAAGAATGTCGCTGATACACACATTTTGATGTCGCTTCAATAGAATGAATGTAAAGCTTATGAGTACCGTAAAGTAGCACCATAGTACTTTTTCGAGGAGGACTACTCCGAGGGAGATATGGATATAACGTTATATCTTAATATGATGGTCTATGAGGAGGAGGAAATTAAGGTAACATTGGTTAATATGGTGGTACCTACACTAGAGTCAATACCTCCAGATGCAATGAGAGCATTGTATCTGGCAGTGCTTGACAGGAATGTGCAACTGAGTACAGTTGTGCAGAATCAGAGTGAAGAGAGTAATTATCTCCATGAAGCTAAGGTGTCTGCAGGAGCAGATTTTGAATTAGAACACGATAGACAGGTGCTTATGACAGAGCAGGCTAGGGACTATAAAAAGGAGGCCGATAAGCTTCGTAAGAAACTGATTAAGAGAGACCGAAAGATAGCACGGATGTCTTACATCCATGAGAGTGCTCATAAGGATTTCAAGCTTAAAGTTGCTTGTTATTCCATAGAGTCGAGATAGACTTGACATACTATTAGTCAGGATATTGTAGCGATGATTGCGAATGAGAAACACGAGGACGCTGTTATGCATTATTAGAAGTATAGAGTTATAAATATATGTGTAATGACATAAAACCCTCTTTTGTATAAAAGGGTAGTCTTTTTGTAAATCCCAACTTTTGTGAAGTTCAATTGCGGGATAGAAATGTACTAGCCATTGGCTATGGAAGTAAAGTGTAAATAGTTTCCAACTATGAAGAAGCGTATGAATATAATGAAGTTTTCATTTAATATGCTTTGTTATGGTATGAGTTGTTATGAGATGAATAATAATGAAATAAGTAAATAGATAATAATGAAATTCTATTTAATCAGAAAATGCCGTCAAGGAGAAGACAACGTAATCTAGAAGCGGGATCACGTAATGAAAATCAAGGGGGTCAAAATAACCCTATGCAAGAGTTCGTTAATTTATTAACGTCTGCATTTAACTAAACCGGGGGTAGAGTACATGCGGAACCTAGGTTAACCAGAATGGCTACCTTTAAAGAATTTAAAAGCATAGGTCCGCCGGAGTTCAAAGGAATGACGAACCCAAGTTTTCTGTGATTCATGCTATGAGATGCATGAACTATTTTACTAAAGGGTCGATGCCAGTTTTACCTCGGCTAGACTAATCTTGAAGGGTTGATTGATTTATTTACAAGTCTTTCAATATAGAATTGCTAACGCTATCCTACGCCAATTGTTTGGTACGGATTCAAGGTAAGCCTAAGTATGAATAAACAAATGTATTTTTCATCTATTATTCGATGGGCACGCGAGGTTGCCAAAACTTAAACGTACATACGTTTAATGGATGTAGTGTTGATCAACATAGAGTACTATGGGCTGATCACCCAGAAGTGCTTGTAAGATATACCGGACTTACGAACTTAGTGTCGGGTTGTCCTTTTCAAAGAAATTATGGAACGCTCATGGTCTTAAGCCAGAATTGATGTTTTACTGAATATTGTTATTGTAAAACGTTTTGAAGGAAAAGAAATGCTATTTTGAATTATTGATATTACTTCATAACTATTATCCAGTTATTGAAGATATACAATTCCTATGTTTCAAGCATGTTATTTAAAAGAAATTGTTGTACTTCTTTGAGCTTGTTATGCTCACTCTTGCTTGAACCATATGAATGCAAACTAGGACCGAAACGAATCGAGGGATCCGAGCAAGGATAGAGGCAAGACGAAGCTGAACGATTAGTTTACCTTGTAATAAACTAGTAAGTTGTATATATTATAGTATGATGAACAAAAAATGTAATTGTTATAGAACCTTGGAACGGGATGTAATATTAATAATGTAATAAGAATGTCGTTGATACACACATTTTGATGTTGTTTCAATAGAATGAATGTACAGTTATGAGTACTGTGTAGCACCATCTGTCGGGTTGGAAGATACCGAGATTTGGGTGCATCACAATGTCACCATATTGCATGCGGTGAGACGTGATGTATGTGAATATATGTTGTGTGATTCCTCCACCAGGAGGCAAACCCGTCGATGGTTGATTACTAGACTCAAGAAGAGCATAATCCCGCGAGGCTCAGGAAAGGTGCCACTCAGATCCGCTCAAATTGAAAGATTAGATTAACTTCCCATCTAGTAGATTGCGATGATCTGGGAACCTTCATGTCGAAAAGCCCTTGAGAGTAACCTAAGATAGGCCAACCTCTGATAAACCAAATGTGAAGGGAAGTGTCTTCATTCCTTTCCTTTTAATTTATGTTAAATTTAAATTCCATGTCAAATATTAAATGTCAATTCCTGTTAAATGTAAATTCCATGTCAAATATCAAACCTTGTCATGCTATCTTGTCATCAAAACAACTAACCTTTGTTTTGTAGGAAAACATTAAAAAACCCTAAAAACTAACACATTTCACAACATGCATACTGTTAGTGTATGTTAGGACTAAACTACATAACCCTTTTTTGTAAGTAAGATTGGTCCCACTACCAGATCAAAGTCAAAAAAGGCACAAAACCTCTCTTCAGACATGAATACAAGTGCCCCACCTGAATTTACTCCTGTATCTCGAGAAGAGTTCGAGGGACTTAAAAATCAGACATCAGAGCTGACTATCCTACTGAAAGAAAAGAGTAAAAATATTCAGGGTCAACAGACACCCACTCAACCAGAGTCCTCTGCACGAGGCAGTCAGGGTACTAATAAAAAGGTAGAAATATAGATAACTGAACCTCAGTCCCATGAAAAACCCAACAAAACTCCTGAAATCATCAATCTCAAAGATGGCCAATAAACTGGGGACATTAGAAAGAAAGTCCAATAAATGGAAGAAACTATCCGGTTAATCGAAGGGATTGAAACATATGGGAGTGTCAACTACTCAGATCTTTGTATCTTTCCAGTAGCTCGTTATCCGGATAAATTCCAAGTCCTGAATTTTAAAAAATACAACGGGTTAGGAGATCCATATACTTATTTGAAAGTGTATATTGGAGAACTTGGATCCTATGCAGAAGATGAAAAGCTGAGAATGCAACTGTTCAAAAAAAGTCTAACTGGAAAAGCCAGAGCATGGTACGCTCGACTTGACAACTCCAAAATCCACAGATGGGAAGAGCTATCCCATGCCTTCCTAAATCAATATAGCTTCCAGTAACAAATGGCTCCTGATAGATATCAAGTGACCAAAGTAAAAAAGCAGAGTACTGAGTTTTTTCGAGAATATGCACAAAGATTAAGACGTATGGCAGTACAAGTCATTCCTCTTATGATAGAAACTGAAATGGTGATGATATTCATCGACATATATGAAGCTTCATATTATGAAAGGGTCCTAGCTGGAATACGAAAATTGTTCTCAGAAATGATTAAACATGGAGAACTGGCTGAAATGGGGTTTAAGTCAGGAAAGATCAAAGACCTCACTGCTTAAGAGGCAGTTGCTGAGCATATCCAGACTTGAAATTATGGGACTAATCCTAGGAGAACCATAAGAAGAAGGAAAAAGATGTATCCTTGATGCTGCAGGGTCAGAATCGGTGATGCAGTCAGAACCCGCCCATTCAAAAGTAGAATAATTACTCTTCATTCCAAACATCTATAAAGCCTTCAAATCCTCTATTTTAGAAAGAAGGAGAAGTTAAAAATAGAAGAAATTTTACACCCTTAGGGGATTCACTTAAAAATATTCTGAAGCTTCTGACAACATAGAAGAAAATCGCGCACCTCTTTCCCCCTACAAATCCAAATGGGAAAAGTTTTAATCCACGTAAAAGGTGTGCTTACCATTCTAGGTCGCCTGTCCATGATACCCAAGAATGTTTGTCTTTGAAACATAAGATACAAGACATGGTAGATAGTGGTGAGATTATGACACCCCCAAATTAAGACACTAATATCTCGAATTCGGTGTTTCACGATCTCATTCTAATAATACACTAATAACTCATACAGCGGAAGTAGAATAATTTACATTGATTTAATATAAATATTCTCGTCCCAAGGTATTGTAACCATTACTACAACATTACATATCTTGTGACGCACCCAAAAAATGGGTACTTTCAACCCACATATATGGTGCTACACGGTACTCATTACTATACATTCATTCCATTGAAACAACATCAAAATGAATATTATTACTACATTCTTATTACAATAATAATAATAATAAATCCTTTCCCAGGTTCTATAACTGATACATTCTTCGTTTATCATAATATGATTCTTACAAACATACTAATCTATTACATGATAATCTACTTATCCATCTTAGCTTTGCCTTTATCCCTACTAGGATCCTCAGTTCTTTCAGCATTAGCTACAATCATATAATTCAAGCAAGAAGTGAGTATAACTAGCTCAGCAAGTCTAGCAATACATAATATCAATACCACGTCGAGAATTATATGATTATCTTCAATAACTAAACAAGTAGCTATGAAGTACTATGAAACATTAAATAGCACTTTTCATTTCATAAAACAATTCTAGAGTACATATAGTAACTAAGGAATACTGAGTTGGTCACAAGACTATGAACATTCTCTTTTTGTTTTCATTCATGAAAAAGGACAGCCCGACACTAAGTCCGTAAGTCCGATATATCTTACGAGCACTTCTAGGTGATCAACCTATAGTACTCTATGTTGATCAACATTCATCTGATAAACATATTTACATTTAAGTTTTGACAACCTCACGTGCCCATCGAATAATCGATGTGAAATACATTTGTTTGTTCATACACAAGCTTACCATTGAATCCGTACCAAACAATTGGCATAGGATAGCGTTAACAATACTATATCGAAAGACTTGTAAACAAATCAATCTAACTCTTAGGATTAGCCTAGCCGAGTTAAAACTGGCATCGACCCTTTCATAAAATAATTCATGCATCTCATAACATGAATCACAGAAAAACTTGGCTAACTCGAAGGTTAGACAAGCGTTAAGAAAACTTGCCTTCAAACGTCTTCAATTAAATATTCAATAATTCTTACTCTTTACCGTATCTACATGATATATTCACATAGCACATTGAGATTAGCTACTAAACAATCTAACTTCATTGCTTTAACCAACTTCTTTCTCTTCTATGTCTTACATGAATTTATTTCATTAATAAAAGTCGTTTTGACTTAACTATCTTCCCTTACGGCTTATTAACGCTCTTACGTCACTAACAATACTCAACCATCATTGGTTAAGTACCATAGTGATTGAATATGATTTACTTCTCATACTTATGTTCTTCGTTTAACTATTTTTAAACAACGTTCAATCCCTAAAGTCACCACTATATAAGTTACTTAAGAGTGGTCTTACTATGTATATTAAGTATATACATGCCCCGTAGTTGTTCTACAAATAATTTGGGTTTAAAAACTAACTTGGTCAACCTTTTTCTAGTACCCCCTTTCTAATGGGGTTTGTACTTTTAAAATTACCCACCTTTACGACCCTCTGCTCCTGTTAACAAACTAATTTACTTACTTTACGTACGGGGTTTGTTTCTTAAGAATGTTCACTTCAAATGGGTCCATTCTGTTAGTCCTTAAGCTCCTTTTCTTGCTGTGTTTTTACGCTGCTCGCTTAACATTCGAGAGCGTTCCTAATTTGTTTTCTTCATTCTAGGTCAGAATTCAACCATTCTTGAGTCCACCACTCTTAAATACATTGTTCTACATTACGCCATTGAAAACTAGAGTTTCTGAATTAAACGGCGAGTTTTGACTGCTAATCCAAAAATTCTATGATTTCAATGTTTAACGCCTAATCTCGTAAATTTCGTCATAACTTCGTTACTCGAGTTTTATACACCAAATCAAATGGAACCAATCCATTGATTCATCGTCTATAACCTAACCAAGCAATATGAACATAACCTATATTTAATGGTTTTCAATTTGTCCATCAACAACAAAGTCAATGCTTAATGGTTTCCTTCGCTTAAGCTTATTTAAATGCTTATGATTCCTACTTATACATGGCTTATCAATGTTTTAATTCACCAATAGCCATCCTTATTACTCCGGAAGAGACATGCTCCACCAATTCATACTTTTCTATGAAAAATAAATAGAAAAGATCGAAGACTAAGGTTTACGTATTATTACCTTAATGTTCTTCACATTCTTGATTAAAACTTGGATGTTTTGCTTCAAGCTCACTTGATTACTTGATAACTCACTTTTCTCTCTCCCAATATATGTTGGTCAATGTTTGTAAAATAAATAAATGAACTAATCTAGCTTCCTTATATAGGAAACCAAATGGAGGGCAAATTAGTCAAGTGGTCCACCTCCTTACTATTCATTTCTTAGCAACCAAGTAAAATCCACTTTACTTGGCCACCAAGTGAAACTACTTTACTTGGCCACCAAGTGGTCGACCCACATGGCCTTGTGGATCCCCCAATGGTTCAGTTTCTTGGTTTGGGCGTTAGAATTAATTCATATTGGGCCTATCTTGGGCTTAATTTCACAATGCATTGGGCTTGACATAATCCAAGTCCAATTGGATTCTACAAAGTCCATAAACTCAAAGTCCATTAAGAACTAATCGTATTCTACTCGTATAACTCACGTATTCTCTTCGTATAGTATTTGTACGATATTCGTATTATACATCATAATAATCTTTATAATATACTCGTATACTGAATAGTACCATACTCGTATATCCCATGTATAATAACCCTAATCATTATACATATTTATTTCCTTCTCGAAACTTACTTTCTCTAACCCTTAGGTTTTAAGTCCGCAAACGAAAACTTCATTTGCCATAACTAAAATATTATTGGATATTCCATCTCGTCTTAGAATTCTATCATTACGCGTTTCTCGGAATTTCAAACTTAATTCCCGAGAAGAAACGTATGAATAGTGTTTTTACAAAAAAATTTCGAAAAACTTTTATTTTTGTCTTGGAAATTCAAAACAATTAATCCTAGTACATAGCCAAAATCTCAACCACATCTGCACATTCTAGGTCATAGAACGACCTTTATGCAGTTTACTCACATAAATAATCAATTAAATTCATTTAATTCACATAAAAATTCAATTTTCTCGGGCGTTACATTCTCCCTCCCTTATAAGAATTTGTCCCCAGAATCTCGCTATAATTACATAAATAAATGAGGCAAATTTACCTTTATTTTACTCTCGAGTTCCCACGTTGCTTCTTCGGTATTGTGGTTCCTCTAAATCACCTTTACCGAAGGTATTATCTTATTTCTCAAGACTTGCTCCTTCCTATCAACAATCTGAATTGGAAGTTCTTCATACATTAAGTATTTTTCTATCTGAATAAACTCATACTCTATTATGTGTTTGTAGTCTGGTTTATAAGGATGCAACACAGACATATGAAGCATATTGTGTATTCATTCCATCTCTGGAGGTAAAGCTACTTCATAAGCTACTTCTCCTAGCCTTCTTAAAATGTCAAAAGGTCCTATAAACCTTGGACTTAACTTCCCTTTCTTTCCAAAACGTATCTTCCCTTTCTAAGGTGATACCTTCAGAAAAACATATGAACCTACTTCACACTCCCTCTTTTCATGGTGAGGATCTGCATACTTCTTTTGTCTATCTTGAGCCGCTACTAATCGAGTACATATTAACTTTAGCATGTCTGCCGTTTGTTGTACCATCTCCAGTCCCAACATTCGACGTTCACCTACTTCATCCCAACACAGTGGAATTCTTCATTTCCTCCCATATAACGCTTCTTAAGGCGGCATGCCTATACTAGCGTGAAAACTATTATTGTAAGCAAATTCCACCAAAGGAAGATGTTCGTCCCAACTCCCCTTGAAATCCATAACGCAAAATATTAACCTATCTTCTAGCATTTGATTTGTCCGTTCACTTTGTCCATCTGTCTGTGGATGATACGCTGTACTCAACCTCAACTACGTTCCCAGTTTCTCTTGCAAACTCCTCCAAAAATTCGATGTGATTCGGGGATCATGATCTGACACAATCGAAACAGGTACTCCATGTGTTGAAATAATTTCTTTGCCCAAAATTCATAACAATTCAATTTGACGATATGCAATAACCTGTGTAACGAACCCAAAATTCATAATTTAACATTCAACCTCTAATTTTACATCATTAAACGATAATACAACTATTGAAATTTGCGTAATAATTAAAATTTTCTATTACAAACTATCCTCATTCCCAAAACCTTCAACCTTTACATCTAAATATCTCGTAATCATTTTAATACTACAATAGTTTACATCGTAAAATGATATTACAATTCAACATTAATACATTATTCGGAACATTAAATATGGTTCAAATAATAATAACACAACCAAAGTGTATAAATCTTCAAGTATCACATCTGATTCATGTGTTTCAAGTAACACATAACTTTACCTTGAATCTTGAAACTGCAAAAGTGGTTATTTGCAAGGTTGAGTTCGACAGCCCAGCAAAATCTAACAGTTTTCATGCATCACATAAAATATAATAACATGCTAAACATATAACATATATGCTACAATTCATATAACAAGTATAAAGATTGAGTCCTTACTCAATCAGCATGCTTTAATCAATCTACATAGTCATAAATTGACTTTAACATTTCATACTTTCAACATATATATAACATAT
This sequence comes from Panax ginseng, assembly GCA_020205605.1. NCBI lineage: Eukaryota > Viridiplantae > Streptophyta > Magnoliopsida > Apiales > Araliaceae > Panax > Panax ginseng. The sequence continues at coordinate 115,433,214 of CM035133.1, read as the reverse complement.
CATGCTCTTTGCAATAATGATTTAAAACAGTTAATCATCAAGTTCACATAGCAAATAGAACCGAAAAGATTTTGCTCGATTCATAGTTTATGAACTACGACTTAACTGCTTAACGCTTATCTACACTTCGTGTATTCCTACACAGTTATATAATTATGGATTCACATCCATTAGTCATATATTTCATACATTCTTAATATAATAGTAACGTTACATTGTTTCCTAACTAGGTTTGTAAAACCTTCATTTCACTTTCTCATCATACTCCTAGAATAGCTAGGCATGTATAAGTATACCTTAACCATCCGTACTTGACATCAAATTGGTTGTGATCTATTTTCAAGTTCACATTTAAATTACTTAGCTCCATAATGATTTATTTCAATCAATAGGCTTAACAACTTTCTTTAACAAGATTTGATGTTATGTTTTTTAAACCATATATTTGTACTAATAAGCCTCTAATAGCATGCTCACATGTATTTATCTCATTTACATGGACATAGCACAGTTCATACTTTTAAAACATGCTTAATAACTTATGTCATGCTTGACTAGTTGAGTGCACATATCATTCATGTTTTAATACTTAGTTTACAAAAGATAATGGAGTTTGTCTTTGAAATCATTTTATCATTAATGATGTAGTATAGCACATATAAGATAACTTTTAAAAACTCTTATCATAATTAACTAAGTCATGATAACGTCTTCTCAAGTTCAAAACCTACCTTATGTAGCATTTATACACCTTAGTTCTATTATATCAAGCTTCTCTTGAAAATTTTCTAACACAAGGTCTAATAAGTTTTATCATGAACAAGGCACTATAAACACCATTTCATGCTCATTTATATTTAAACTCAATCATGTATATAAACCACTAAATTCAGAACTTATAGAACATAAGTTTCCACAAGGTTTTTTTTTTTTTTTAAATCTTTAAGTTTCTTTTCAAAACACATACTAAGTCATGCCAATGCTTTCTATTATGAGCAAAGAAATTTTATATGTCATGTATTATATCATTCATTTTCATGTTACATCATTTAGAATAACATATTCCATCGTTGGAGCACTACACTTACAGATGTGCTCGATCGACGCCTCCGATCGCGCCTCCGAATACGTAATAGTCACAAATATGATGACTATTTTGACCCTTCCTAAAGACCTCAAATTAAAAAACTTAAAAGAAAAAAAGTTGTAGGTCTATTCGTCCTCGTTTGGATCATCTTGAATCACCTCAATCGGAGTTCAGATGAAAACGTTATGACCATTTTACCAAAATAGGTCAAAGTAGTCATAATCAAGACACACATGGGGCATGGTCGCGCCCCTTTTCCTCACCATGCCATGTATGCCATTGCCATTTTGCTCATGCCTCTTCATGCAGCACAAGAGACGCGCAAGCATGGCCTTGTGTGTAGCTTTACACAGATTATAGTTTTTGACATAACTTTCTCATTTTAAGTCCGAATTAGTTGGTTTTCGATTCGTTGGACTCGTTAAACTCTTAGCTACTCATCTAGAGAATAATTATAACACTTTAAACATATTAACAAATCATTTTAAGGGTTCCAATTTAGTGTTCATGCTATATTTTCATGTTTTAAACACATTTAGCGAATTCAATCGCCACGACTTCGTTTCTTAACCAATTGACATGATTCAAACTACGCTGTTTTCGTTTCTTCACATACTAACATAATCCAATACCAATTTACAGATTATAACACATATTAGACATAAAATTTCATACATTCTTAAGCTATTTTTCATAAACATACACTGTTATTTACTTTTCTCCCTACAAACCCAAATTTCATGAATTTGATACTCAAACAACACTTACATGTGATGATTAATAGAGTATAAACCTTATATACATGTATATGTATCAATCCAACACCATTATCAATAGAAATTCCAAATATAAGAGTTAAAATTGAAGTAAGTTATACCTTATTCCTTGATTGTTGACTAGCAAAAGATGATGATTAGGTTTAGAATTCCTCTCCTTGACAATCACAGAGAATCCAATTCACATGTTTTCTCTCGCTCTCTCTCTCCAAACTCTCTGCTTCCTTCTTTCTCACCAAACCCTCTCTGAACTTAGCCTTAAAAAATTAGACGCGTAGAAAATAAACTGATATGGCCATTCTCCCCCGTACTCTTTCAGTTATACAATAATACATCTTCATCAGTTACATTAGACCAAAGGCCACAAGGCCTTGTTTGGCCACACACCAATTCCCCCAAACTAGATTATTTTAATAATATTATATTATATAGTTTCATGTTTCACACCTTTTTAATTTAAATAACTTATATAATAATAATAATAATAATTATAATCTTATTATAATTATACTTATAATTAATAAATAATTATATATCTAATTTAATTAATAAATTAGACTTAAACATCGCTTTATTTAATATACTTATTTTCTTTAATATTAAACAACTCATTTAATTTAATTAATTCATTAAATTAAATCTTCAAAGAATAAAATTTACCTTTGCTTTAACTTAATTATCATACACACGTAACTAAATTATTATACCATAATTTCATAAATTATTTATTTTTCTCAATAAATAAATTATTTAAAATATTTATTCAATTCAATAAATATTTAAGATTAATTATAAAATTCATTTAATTCCTTCAATAGTTAACTCAACTATTAAACCTCACTTTCCCAATATATGAATATATATTTCTCTTTACACTAGATCACATATTTCAAAATATATAGCACATATATATACATACTCAAACTCAAAACATCTTATAATAAGAATTTTAATAATTAAATTCTTATTTTAATAACTTATAAAAATTCAGGTTGTCACATCCTTCCCTCTTTATAAGGATTTCGTCCTCGAAGTCACCGAAACCTTACCTTACTAAGGTTTTCACAAAATCTCTTTCACAATTATCGTTGAATAACTTCAACACGTTAACTTAGCAAAAAGTTTTACATATATATATATATATACTTCATTCATTTCTTTAAAAACTTTTAGGTTTTATTACATAACCTTCAATTAAACACAATCATATATCAAATATTATATATATTCTTTAACCCATTCATTTCCTTTTCTAAGGATCGTTATCATAAACACTCGGGATATTACATTCACCCTTTCTTCTAAGAATTCATCCCTAAAATTTTATTTATTAATTTTTTATTCATTCAATTTATCAAAATAGATTTTATGTTAATACTTTATTCATTCATTGGGTTCTGAAACCAAATTCTTTCTCTAAGGATCTTTCTAAGATCATCATATTCCTCACCTCTTCATCTTCTAAGAGTTTCACATTTCTCTTCTTTCTGGAGTTTCAATTCTTTCTTGAAATTATTATGTTTTGCTTAATTTTCTCATCCTTTCCACTTTCACCTTTCAGAATAATAAGAATCTTCCACAATTGCTCAATAATTGGGAAGCGATATGAATAACAGGAATTTAAAAGATTCCAAATCATGCTGAGGGTCATAAGACCTTGAACTACGTCCACGGTTATAAGTACTCTTTCAACTTAAACCTTAACAATCATTAGACTATAGGGACTCTCGGACTTAGGGTTAAGTTAAGCCCTTCATAAGATGTATTGTGAACACTCGTCCCATGGTTATAAGTACTCTTCAACTTAAATCTTAACAGTCATTAGACTATAGGGACTCCCGTACTTAGGGTGATCAGCCCTTCGTACCATGTATTATGCACAAACATCTAAACGCTTCCACGTAATCCCCTATAAAAGGGTTATTCATCTCAGCTTTTCAACATCTGAATCCGCACCAAAACAATTTGGTTTGGCATAACTTCTCAAGAAACACTTGAATTTTATGATCATCTTTTAATATTCGTCTAGCTGAATCAAATAGCATAGACTTCTACAACAATTCGGACATCAATCAAAATATACATACACACACACACACACACACATATATATATATATTCTCATATCTTAAAGAAATCTCAAAAATCCTTTTATGGCGTCATGATTATGACGTTGTCATACTACATCTCACCATAGTAAAATGACGATCATATGATCACATCCAACACCAAGTTCCATTACATTGATGACTTCATCATTTATCATATCACCCGATACATATAGTTAAAATATATTTTGAAAAAATTAAAAAAACATTTTTTTCTAAGTTAAACAAACAACATAGATATGCGAATAATAACACTGTTTTAAAAATTCTTTGGTTCACTAGTGTGATCCAACATTTTTTTTCAAAAATCAAAAGTACAACCATCGGCACGAAGCCAATAAATTTTGAAAGTCTAGCATAGCTAGTAGATTTAGAATATCTAATTTTCTCCATCAATTTCAATCTTTATACTAAATATTCTTGTATTTCAACTTACCATCCTCCTATACCCCCAGTATAGTTCATCAAACTTACCGCACATTGGAAGTTCAGGAACTTGCCACAATAATATGAGTTTAAGAACTTATCCTAGTCAGACCATAGGCGTCCATTCGCTGAGGGGTTCAAAACATACCATATTATTATGAGTCACGAACTTACCATATGCATTAGTTTAAAAACCGCACCTAATCCTAATAATATCTGACTAATCTGAATAGTTTCTAACTATCAAATATACACATGAGAAAAGAATCACCTTTTCGCCATATGTACATTGATAGCGCGACACCAACATTCCAATGATTATCAATATGATAAACTGAGCACAAGCACAAAACTCGCCCATACAAAGGTTTGTACAACTCAACCATCACATGAGTCCTCAATTGAAATCCCACCTAACTCTATCTTGCTTATGACTTGCTCTTTGCTCGATACGAATTCCTCGTATCACATTATCTATAACTCCTCGTGAGTTTATCTCATACTATATCATAGTACATTAACTTCATAGCATCAAGTTATAATTATTCAAACATTACAGACCATCTTTCTTTTATAACTTAAACTGATCACATCGTGATCTTATTCTATAATCATCTCCCTTAAAATTCTTTTCTTAACTCGTGATTGTTTTGTTTTACAATCCTCTTTCTTTTCTTTTTCATCATTTACGATTTTGTTTATGCTTTTAATCTTCCAGACTTTGTCTATTCATCATTATTCGTTATCTTGGCTATTGGAGTTAGGCAACTCCCATATCTTATCTTTATATCTCTTCAAGATTCTTCTTTGAATTTTCTTGTTTATATAACAATTCTTCCTTTAAGAATTTATAACTTCATTTACATTGCTCAACATTTCATTTAAGTTCCACATTTTCATCATACGTATCCATTTCTTTACTTAGTACACATCGAGTCTCTAATAGTTTCAATATGGTACACTGGGGGGTTTCCCACAAACAACCAACAAACTAGGTTCTGAGTTGCTAGTTCTTATATACCTCCGCTCTATGAAGGAATCATTTAGCCCAGATACCATACATCAACTATTAAAGAGTACAATTGTACCATACTTAAATATAACTTTTTGATTCTTAACTTCTTTATCATCTTCTCCTTTATTCTCTAAGGTTATAGCCTAGGGTACTCTTACCTAAGGTTTATAACCTACAACTTTGATACCAATCGAATCTGCGACCCCAAAATTCATACAATTTAATTCTCGACTTCTATTCGTTAATAATACATTCAACCTCTAATTTTACATCATTAAACGATAATACAACTATTGAAATTTTGCGGAATAATTAAAATTTTCTATTACAAACTATCCTCGTTCCCAAAACCTTCAACCTTTACATCTAAATATCTCGTAATCATTTTAATACTACAATAGTTTACATTGCAAAACGATATTACAATTCAACATTAATACATTATTCGTAACCTTAAACATGGTTCAAATAATAATAACACAACCAAAGTGTATAAATCTTCAAGTATCACATCTGATTCATGTCTTTCAAGTAACACATAACTTTACCTTGAATCTTGAACCTGTAAAAGTGGTTATTTGCAAGGTTGAGCTCCACAGCTCAGCAAAATCTATCAGTTTTCATGCATCACATAGCACATAATAACATGCTCAACATATAACATACATGCTACAGTTCATATAACAAGTATAAAGATTGAGTCCTTACTCAATCATCATGCTTTAATCAATCAACATAGTCATAAATTGACTTTAACATTTCATACTTTCAACATATATATAACACATCATGCTCTTTGCAATAAAGATTTAAAACAGTTAATCATCAAGTTCACATAGCAAATAGAAACTGAAAGACTTGCCTGATTCGTAGTTTATGAACTACAACTTAACTAATTAACGCTTATCTGCACTTCGTGTATTCCTACACAGTTATATAATCATGGATTCACATCCGTTAGTCATATATTTCATACATTCTTAATATAATAGTAACGTTACATTGTTTCCTAACTAGGTTTGTAAAACCTTCATTTCATTTTCTCATCATACTCCTAGAATAGCTAGGCATGTATAAGTATACCTTAACCATCTGTACTTGACATCAAATTGGTTGTGATCTATTTTCAAGTTCACATTTAAATTACTTAGCTCCATAATGATTTATTTCAATTAATAGGGCTTAACAACTTTCTTTAACAAGATTTGATGTTATAAGCTTTTAAACCATATATTTGTACTAATAAGCCTCTAATAGCATGCTCACATGTATCTATCTCATTTACATGGACATAGCATAGTTCATACTTTTAAAACATGCTTAATAACTTATGTCATTCTTGACTAGTTGAGTGCACATATCATTCATGTTTTAATACTTAGTTTACAAAAGATAATGGAGTTTGTCTTTGAAATCATTTTATCATTAATGATGTAGTATAGCACATATAAGACAACGTTTAAAAACTCTTATCATAAGTAACTAAGTCATGATAACGTCTTCTCAAGTTCAAAACCTACCTCATGTAGCATTTATGCACCTTAGTTCTATTATATCAAGCTTCTCTTGAAAACTGTTCTAACACAAGGTCTAAAAAGTTTTATCATGAACAAGACACTATAAACACCATATCATGCTCATTTACATTTGAACTCAATCATGTATATAAACCACTAAATTCAAAACTTATAGAACATAAATTTCCATAAGGTTTTTTTTTTCAAAATCTTTAAGTTTCTTTTCAAAACACATACTAAGTCATGCCAATGCTTTCTATTATGAGCAATGAAATTTTATATGTCATGTATTATATCATTCATTTTCATGTTACAACACTTAGGATAACATATTCCATCGTCGGGAGCACTACACTTGCATATGTGCTCGATCAACGCTCTCCGATCGCCTCCGAATACGTAACAGTCACACAAATGACTATTTTGACCCTTCCTAAAAACCTCAAATTCAAAACCTAAAAGAACAAAAGTTGTAGGTCTATTCATCCTCGTTCCAGATCATCTTGAATCACCTCAATCGGAGTTCGTATGAAAATATTATGACCGTTTTACCAAAATAGGTCAAAGTAGTCACAGTCAGCACACATGGGGCGCGGAAGCGCCCCTTTTCCTCACCATGCCAGCACACCCGCGCCATTGCCCAGCCCTAGCTTCATGCCCACATGCACGGGCAAGGCGCCCACGCGTGGCTTCGCACAGATTATAGTTTTTGACATAACTTTCTCATTTTAAGTCAGAATTAGTTGGTTTTCGATTCGTTGGACTCGTTAAACTCTTAGCTACTTATCTAGAGAATAATTATAACACTTCAAACATATTAACAAATCATTTTAAGGGTTCTAATTCAGTGTTCATGCTATATTTTCATGTTTTAAACACATTTAGCGATTTCAATGGCCACGACTTCGTTTTTTAACCAATTGACATGATTCAAACTATGCCATTTTCATTTCTTCACATACTAACATAATCCAATACCAATTTACAGATTAGAACTCATATTAGACATAAAATTTCGTACTTTCTTAAGCCATTTTTCATAAACATACACTGTTATTTACTTTTCTCCCTACAAACCCAAATTTCATGAATTTGATACTCAAACAACACTTACATGTGATGATTAAAAGAGTATAAACCTTACATACATTTATATGTATCAATCCAACACCATTATTAATAGAAATTTCAAACATAAGAGTTAAAATTAAAGTAAGTTATACCTTATTCCTTGATTGTTGACTAGCAAAAGATGATGACTAGGTTTAGAATTCCTCTCATTGACAATCATAGAGAATCCAATTCACTATGCTTCCTCTCTTGCTCTCTCTCCAAACTCTCTGTTTCCTTCTTCTCACCAAACCCTCTCTGAACTTAGCCTTAAAAAATTAGACGCGTAGAAAATAAACTGATATGGCCATTCTCCCACATACTCTTTCAGTTATACAATAATATGTCTTCATCAGTTACATTAGACCAAAGGCCACAATGCCTTGTTTGGCCACACACCAATTCCCCCAAACTAGATTATTTTAATAATATTATATTATATAGTTTCGTGTGTCACACCTTTAGTTAATTTAAATAACTTATAATAATAATTATAATCTTATTATAATTATACTTATAATTAATAAATAATTATATATCTAATTTAATTAATAAATTAGACTTAAACATCGCTTTATTTAATATACTTATTTTCTTTAATATTAAAAAACTCATTTAATTTAATTAATTCATTAAATTAAATCTTCAAAGAATAAAATTTACCTTTGCTTTAACTTAATTATCATACACACGTATGTGACGCCCCCAAAATAGGTATATATCACCCATCTTGAGTCGCCAAATACATGGTACAAAATTCAAATACAACTTAATAATACAAATGTCGTGCAAAATATGACAAAACATAAACTGAGAGTTTTAATAAGAATATTATCATCTAGACAATATCAACACTCAAAGGAGTCCTCATTACATTTATTGTCACACTATTTAATAGAATAATGAGGACTACTAATGCTATCATCTGGACCGTCACTCCGTTCCCCGACTCTTCCCAGCTATATTCTCATTTCCTGAAGAGAACAGTGAAAGAAAGGGTGAGCTCAACTAGCCCAGTAAGAAATATTATGACTAAGATAATGCAGAATAAATTTTCATTAGCCTTCAACAATGTTAAACTGATAAAATACAATAGACATTAAGTTTAACTGCAGCGAAACAAGCAATCTATTAGACGAGTAAAGTAGAGAATAAAATCTACTATCTTCTATGATTTAAAAGGTTTTTCATCACTTTTATTGTTGAGACTCAGCTTATTTTTAATAAAAGATAACTCTGTCGTTTTCTTACTACGACAATACTTTTTTTGTGGGGTCCACCAATGATTGTGTCGTCGTACGCATATTCCCTGTTAAAACGAATATTCCCCGACCAATCGAATATTATATAACCACTTGCTTACTTTGCAAAATTTGTAAATACTACTCACAACTATAACATTATATCAAATCCACACCATAATATTTAAAAAAATATTTTGAGAAATTTAAATCTTTATTCATAAAATTTGGGGTCTCACAATCTCCCCTCCTTATGAAATTTCGCCCTCGAAATTTACGTACGTACCTGGTATTCCAAAAAGGTGAGGATACCTTGACTTCATTTCAGATTCTAACTCTTGAGGTATAACCTTTGAGTGTTGAATATGATCCTTCTTATCCAAGATTTTAACACGTATCTCCTCATACGTTAAATCTTCTGCTATCTCGTCTAGTTCTAATTTAATAACGTGGTTCGGTTCATCCACATATTTACGTAACATCGATATGTGAAAAACGTTATGAACACGCGACATACTTGGCAGTAAAACGAGTCTATAGGCCACAGTTCCTACTCGATCGAGGATTTCAAATGGGCCGATTAAATCGAAGGTTGAGATTTCCTCTATTCGTCGATTCTTTCTTCTAGAATAACGCCCTCTTGAACCTTCTTCATCACATTCATCAGCTCTATAGGCCACAGTTCCTACTCGATCGAGTGCATAATACGTTTGTTTTAGTTGAAGAAATATTTGAGGGTTTTAGAAATGGGTTTTGTATTGGGGTCAATACAAAATTCGATTTCACGCTCTGGGGGTAGGCCAAGAAGTCTTCAAGAATATGTCAGGAAATTTATTAACGATAGAAATATCATTTAAAAACTGTGACTCTCATCCAAGACTTGGATAGCACATGAAATGAAGGTTTCTACTAACAAAGTTTCAACCGATAAGTTAAAGTCTAATTTCTCAGAAGTCAAATTTAAAAGTTGAGTGCAAGCAAGAGAGATAAAAGAATGGGTAGAACCGGTATCTAATAAGGTATAGACTTCGCAAGAATTTATAATTAACTAACCCGTGCTAACTTCGTTCGGGTCACTCGCTTTTTGAGAAGTCACGAAAAATGTTCTTCCTGAAACCACCGACTTTATTTTGTCCGTATCCGCCTTTGTTGCCACCGTCCCAGCTGGACTTGACTTTGGTGCACGACAAAATTGGGCTAGGTGACCTTCTTTTCCACAATTGTAACATGCTTTGAACTACATCGTGCAGCTTGGACTGATATGTCCCTCCCCTCCGTATTTGAAGCTTACAATTGGTGGTCGTTCTCCTTCCTTGAAAACGGGTGTTGGTGCTGCTGTCTTTCCATCGTTGTTGAACCTTCTCTTCTTGAAATTTCCACTCCTATTATCTTGGCCATGATTACCACCGAAGTGGTTACCATTCTTGGCATGATAATTTCCCCATGATGGTTATCATTGTTCGATGGTCGTTGCTGCCAGACGATTATTATCATGTTGTTGGTCGTTGCCTTTTGGTTGTGCTGACTCATTATCGCGCTCCAATAACTAAGCCCTATTCACAACATCTGAATATAAATAAAGTTTGTGAGAAATGAGGTATTGATGTATATCGGGTTTCAAACCTCTTAAAAACATTCGCGTCATTCGCTCGTCATTATCAACCAAATAGGATGCGAACTGGGACAACTCGGCAAACTTAGCCTCGTATTGTGACACGGTCATATTGTTTTGCTCCAACTTGATAAACTCCACCTCCTTCATGTGACGAATACTTTTGGGAAAGTACTTGTCGTTGAACAGCTCTTGAAACTTCTCCCAAGACATCTTGAGTGTGTCAGGCTGGGTACGTTTTATAGATTCCCACCAGTAATCTGCCTCTTCACGCAACATAAAGTGGCAAAGGGAACCTTTTGCTCCTCGGAGCATCCCAAGACATAAAATATCTTGGTGATCTGCTTTAACCACGTCTCCGCCTTAAGTGGTTCTGGCTTTCCCAAAAACTCCAGTGGTCCCAGCTCCTTGAACTGCTTAGCGGTGACCGACCGTGGGTTGCCATTATTTCCACCTATATTTTGAACAGGAGTCTATCTTACCAGATGTTGCATGAATTGCATAAAGCCTCTAAACATCCCATCGTTCATCATCTGATCGGTATTATTATTTACTTGAGGATTATTGTCTTCCTGTTGCGCATTATCCTGGGTATTGATCATTGGTGACTCAACGGTCTCATGTGCTTCATTGCTGATCTCAACATTTTCAGATGCCATTTTCAAACACTATCACAAAACAAGGGTTAATTGACATATCACATATTATCCCTATACTCTGACCGACCAATTAAATATCAAATAAACTTAGGTAGGTCATGCTAGCGAAAGAATTCCCCGTCTCTCCCCTCCTAGTTCTTGTCTCACATCTTAGCCAGGGATCATATCCCTAAGCTTTGATATCAATTGTGACGCCCCCAAAATAGGTATACATCACCCATCTTGAGTCGCCAAATACATGGTACAAAATTCAAATACAACTTAATAATACAACTGTCGTGCAAAATATGACAAAACATAAACTGAGAGTTTTAATAAGAATATTGCCATCTAAACAATATCCACACTCAAAGGAGTCCTCATTACATTTATTGTCACACTATTTAACAGAATAGTGAGGACTACTAATGCTACATCTGGACCGTCACTCCATTCCCCGACTCGTCCCAGCTATATTCTCATTTCCTGAAGAGAACAGTGAAAGAAAGGGTGAGCTCAACTAGCCCAGTAAGAAATATTATGACTAAAATAATGCAGAATAAATTATCATTAGCCTTCAACAATGTTAAATTGATAAAATACAATAGACATCAAGTTTAACTACAGCGGAACAAGCAATCCATTAGATGAGTCAAGTAGAGAATAAAATCTACTATCTTCTATGATTTAAAAGGTTTTTCATCACTTTTATTGCTGAGACTCAGCTTATTAAATAAACTACGTCATCCCTGCACTACAACCAAGGATATTCATTAGTATCACGACCACAAATTATCAATGCACTACGGGCCAAGGATATTCGTGTTTTCATCAATGGTCATGACTATACCAAATAATCCCTGGTCATAATCATACCAAAAATTGTCCATCAATGCACATCAGGCCACTGAGGACTTTCACCACATCATTCGTCATATTAAGGTCATGATTATACCGAATAATCCCTGGTTATAATCATACCAAGTCCATCTATGCACGTAAGCCAAAGATGACTTTCATCACAATATAAGCATGAGGATGATGACAATGATATAAACATTAATCAAACGCAAATAAGGATAAATATTAAAGACTTTAAATTTATCCAAATATTATCAATCACTTAATAAACTCATAATCTATTATTATTATAACAATATTTTAATCACTTCTTAAACTTATAAACAATTTATTTCAATTGTTCACACTTTACCAAATAATGCATTTAATCATTCAAAAATACCAGATTCATAAGATTTCATCACCAATGATCAAATCCCTCATCAAAAATTTGCATATACCCTATATAGGATTCCCAAGCCATAAAATACAATTTTCCAATTTTGTTAATTCACATAACATATTTAATTCATTTACTCATAACTAGTTCATTTTCATGAAAATACCAAATCGGTCCCAAAATATTTTTTTTCCGGGATTTAGCGTAATATAGTCCCATATTGAACATATATTTTCTCGTAATTTTTAAAATTCATTTACTATTTTTCATATGGCCAAAATCTTTGAATATTTAGACATTTATCATAAATTGTACTTTTGTCCAAAAATTCAAATTTATAGGGTATACTCCTGTTATATACATGTACTTCCAATAAAAATTTTACCAATTTTGGAGTTAACCACAAAGAGTTATAAGGGTTTACTTTTAAAATAGTCTTTTCCTATAAAATTCATAATTCTTATTCTATACATCCAAAAATCGCCATCTTTGGATATAATATAGAAAACTCATCAATTATCATTTCAAATTTTTCCAGAATTTTTGAGGGTCGAAAAATTACTTAAAGCGCAAATGGATTTTTTCACCGTCATGCGGTAATCCACGTGAGATGATCATTTCTACAATTTAATAAGGAATGAATACAAAGGATCATTCACCATGCATGCGGTAATCCACATAGATAAAAGTTATTCTAATGTAATAATAAAGAATGGAATAATGTAAGAATTCACTATGCATGCGATAGATCGCATGCATGGGTTATTCCCAATGTAATAATAAAGAATAGAACTGTGTCATGCAGAATCCGCATGCATGTGATATTCCAAATGTAATAATAAAGAATGGAATACCAACAAAATTCACCAGGCATGCGATAGACCGCACAAATAGGTTATTCCAACAGAATAATAAAGAATGGAACCAGGTTATGCGTAATCCGCACAAACAAGATATTCTAACATAATAATAAAGAACGGAACCAGGTCATGCGTAATCCGCACAGACAGGATATTCCAACAGAATAATAAAGAATGGAATAATAGAAGAAATTCACCATGTATGCAGTACTTCGTATAGACAGGTTATTCCAACATAATAATAATAAGGAATGGAATAACAATAGCTCTCTTCATGAATACGAAAGAAATAATACCCCTTACCTTAGAAAGAAACTGGATATTGGAATAATGAGGTAGCAGACTTCTCTTCTTCTTTCTCTTTATAATTTCTCTCTATAGTAACTGCTCTATAGCTTTAGTGAATTGGTGAGAAATGAAGGAAGAATGAGCTTCTATTTATAGGAAAATATAGTTTCAATAATTGCACGTTTTGGGGCTCGAAATATTACAGTACAATACCTTCAACTTTTCTTTCATTTTTAATTTAGTCCTGCAAGTACTATCAAACTTGCACCACCTCCCCTACTAGTAAATAATGTGAATCAATAGTTCAATCATGTGAATCAATAGTTATAATCATGTGAAAATACGAATTACAGTATAGTACCTCTATCTATACCTCCATTTTTAACTTAGTCATGCAAGTATTATCAATATTGCACCAACTCCCCTAATAGTAAATGAATGTAAATCAATAGTACACACATGTGAACAAATAGTTATAATCATGTGAATTAATAGCAATTAATTGTTCATTTATCCGATTAATTACCCGACTGGTCAGTATAACTTCCTGACATCAATTAATATCAAAATAAATGTCGATTTCCACTAACACTAATAATTCCAACACAATAGAACTATCAATTTCATCTTTAATCAACACGAACTTATTCATCATTAATTTTATAACTCACAATATTTAACAACTAGGTCGTTCCCAGGAAAGAGGGGGCTTTCCGATAAGGATTTCTCCTTATTGGCGCGCAATTAGGTGACCAAACCTCTCCTTGACAAAAATTCTAGACATTGTCAATATTGAAAATAATAATATGAATAACTTTGTCGTCTCAATTATTGATTTAATAATATAACATATTATATAGATAATATTGTGATAATAATTGAATCAATAATATGAGAGATATGATGCAGTAATTACTGTAGCAATAATTGAGTATAACTGAGTGACTTCTTATGTAAGCATCAATAATCAATACCGTGTGCAACTATGCAACCACGTGTATTGCTGTACTTTTACTACCGGGTAGTTCATGTAACGCCCCAAAATTCGGTCTATCTTCACACCCGGATTCCGTGCATCACTAGTACATCATTCATCCAACATACATTATTATATACTGAAATATAATAACATACGTTCTAAATTCCTAGGTTCTAAAACCTTATAACCTTTCTCATTACAAATAATGATAATTACATCATTCCTTTCATCTTACAAGAGTGACTTTTATCCGCCACCAAGGATACATAGCAGTTCATTAAACTAGTCTATAGTTTAATTTTCTTCTTTCTACATTACAAGTCTTCACTTGATCTTCTCGCTCATTCGTTCTGAATAACACTTCATTTGGATACTGTCAGCTTGATCTATACGGGATCCTTAAGTTCTTCTAACATCGTTCGCTGAAAATGTTTTTCATTTAAAGCAAGTGTGAGTATTCAATTGCTCAGCAAGTCTTAGCAGTTGAACATACAAATTCAAGAGTTTAACATTCCTTTGGAACTTCAATAACCGAACAAAGGTTATGAAGCAGCTTGAACAATAGGAATAATCTCGATTCCTATCATTTTAAAACATTAGTCACATTCACTTTGAAATACTTTCATTTTCTACTATCTTTCATACACATTCCGTCTGGCTAGAATCAATAGCCCAGACTTAACAATAACGGTTCATGTATAAATAGAACATGCTCATATTGAACAGTTCAATCACATAATAGTTCATATCATAGAAACACCGAAGTGTTCACATTGTGGTACAAGGTCTCATACATTCTACCACCTTGTACAAACATCACACATTTTCACATAGACAGAACTTCTCAAGTTCAACATCTGAGAAGTTTAAGAAACTAACATTCATTTAAAATATGAATAAATTTAGGAAACTTGCCTTAT
Organism: Panax ginseng; assembly: GCA_020205605.1. Taxonomy (NCBI): domain Eukaryota; kingdom Viridiplantae; phylum Streptophyta; class Magnoliopsida; order Apiales; family Araliaceae; genus Panax; species Panax ginseng. The sequence goes on along the minus strand of CM035133.1, from coordinate 115,417,397 downwards.
GCACAGCTACAGCTTACGCTGAACTATTCATTCCCATCCCTATAACACATAAGGAAAAACACGTACACCAATTAGTCATATACTCGACTTACACATTGGTTTACTTAACTTTACTTCTTAAGGTTCTCGTTCTTGCAATCTAAGTTTACGCGACCAACTTTCATTACCATTCTACGGCTTCATGACATACGGAGATGTCTTACTCAAAATGTTCATCATCTTTGATGATTTGCATTCTTATCTTACAACGTCCAGTTCATTCGACTCGGAAAATCATCCAAGTTATACACATTAACTCGGCTTCTTTACTTAATATGTACTTGTCTTTAATTAAGCTTCTTTACCTTTCATAGGTTTAATCATTGGTCTTCATTATCCTACGGTCAACCATACACGGAGTGTAGGTTTAACCCGTTTAATATTTGGGTACACTCAACCTTCACATCAGTTAAAGTGTTCAACGCTTACATTTCATTCTAACATTCTTATCCGACTTACGTTCGACTTTCATTAACCTTACTACCATTCGCTACGGCTTTCTTGATAATTCATATCTTACTTACTACTTTCATCAACGTCTAAGTCATACAACCAGGGTATACTTAGAACGTTTGTCCAACGCGAATATGATTCACGAGGATCATTTACGTATTCAACGTTCACGTTGCTCATTTCTTAACCTCTCATTCAACCTATACTCAAGGTTTTAACCACTTTCAATCGTTATCCATCCCATAAACCCCATGTTCATTATTCCTTCTTAATGTCGAAGCCATATATATCATTGTATGCTAAGACCGATCGTTCATCGCAACAACGTTGCGTTCATAGCGTTTATACGCTTTACATTTATCTCTCACTACATGTCATAACATCAAAATTTTATACATCACCATCGTCCATCAACGTCTAAGGAATTACCATCATAGCAATCCCTCACGTTCGATTCATTGCGACTACGGCCCCGGATCTCGGTTCTGTAACCCGTAATTACATTCTTTTAATCTCGTTTAATCTTTTCGTTCGACCTTCATCAATGGTTTAAACACTTGATTAAGTGTTACATTAGTTGAACATTATGTTCTTATTTCTTTCTTGCACATCCCCGTAAATCGAAAGCGATTAAATCTCATTTTCGGCATTGTTTTCTTCACCGGCCGCCATGGCCACTCTCGAAGATTAAGACTTCATATGCAGCAAGACGAAAGTTAGCAAAGATATATGACCTTCCTACCGGGCGCTTCTGGCGCCACCTTTCTAGGCATGACTGGCACCGCGGCGCCAAGACCTTCTTCCCGAAATTTTTTTCTAAGTCTTTGGTCGTTCTGAGACACGTACTTCGAAATCTCATAACTTCTTCGTTATAACTCAGAACGAGGTCGTTCCAAAGCCATTTTCTTACTTATCTTTTGTACTTCGATTGACTATAGATAGAACTTTGTTCTGAATCTATTAACATACCAATCAATTGGCTTAATCTTCGCTCTTTATTCGTTTTACGTTATTAACGTTCTTCGTTCGTTCGTCCGTAATTCGGTCATCCGAACTCGAAATTCGTTCGTTCTTGAGTCCACGACTCACATTTTATACGTTCTCTTACATTCTTATGAAACCCTACACGTTTGGGTTCATTTACAAACTTTCAAATTCTCGATCTTCTTTTATGAAATTTTTGCCATAACTTCGTTATAGCTCAATTCTAATCCGTTCTTCAAGAATGTTTCCAACGTTCCTAACCAAGCAATAAGCATCTAACTTATACACGATGGTTTTAAACTTGTCCATCAACAACAATTACACTATGATGGTTTTAAATTTGTCCATCAACAACGTTCTTCGAGTTCTTCGCGTGTTCTTGGCGTTCTTCGTGTTCTTCGTTTGTTCTTCATTTTTAATCGATATTTTGGATTACGATTTCACTTTTTCTTGGAATTTTATGTTATAGAACATCATTCCTTACTTATTTGACCTACTCATTCGTAAGATTCATTCGGATCGCTCAAAATCCTTATGAATCTTATACTTCCTTAAGAAATTTATAAACTAAATTTCTAATTCTTATTTCTTCATTTTCTCATAAAATTCAACTATATGAATTCATTATTAACATTATATACTTCTTATCTTCATTAAGTTATGTATTGAACATATTAAACTTAAAGAAAATTAGAAGAAACTAGGATTCGGATTACCGTTCATCCTTAAATTCCTTCCGTCGGACAAAGTTTGCTCACGTGCCAACTTTTCCTATTTCTTCTCCCCTTCATCTTCCATCCGAACTCTCTCTCTCTCTTTCTCTCTCAAATGATAGGATTTTCAAAATCCCATTCAAATGAGATTAAGCTTCCTATTTATAGATTTTCAAGGCTAGGGGCATTTTGGTCTTTTCACACCCTAACCTCCTTACTATTCATTACTTAAGGACTAAGTTAACTTAGCCCTTAAGTTTCTTAGTTCCGTCTTTTGGGTTTTGTTCGACAGTTTTAAAAACTGCAATTCTCGGAATCCAAATATTTTTGGATATTTCGTCTTTCCTTTACCGATTAACTTTTACGTATTCTTCAGATTTCCGAAAAACTGAAAAACACTTTTTGACGTTAAGCGTTTTCCTTCACGTTTTCCCCTAACGTAGCTAAACGAGTGAAAAGTACATAACAATACTTTTCGTCGTTTTTATTTTAACCAATTTCTACACGTTTTTTTGAGAAAAACTTTTATCGGCTTACTTAACTTTTCACGATATATTATCGTCAAATCTTTCGACGGAATGTCATTTCGATATACCGAACTCTCGGAAAGGCTTAGGTTTTCAAACCCTAACCCTTAGGGTTTCGTCGGGTGAATAGTGCCTATTTTGTCTTTTTCCCGGAAATATTTTTGTTCCCGGAAAATTTTCATTTTCATCTTGAAAATTCTTACTCGTTCAATCTAGCTTGTAGCCAGAATCCTCCCGATTAATAATCATTCTAGGTTATAGAACAATTAATAAACACATAGCACAGAATAATATTAATAATTAATTCTTTAATCTTAAATTCTGGACAATCCGATTTTTCGGGTTGTCACAGTTCAACAGTTTTAACGGTAACACTTTCGCCGTTATTTTTAATAAATGATAACTCTGTCGTTTTCTTACTACAACAATACTTCCGTTGTGGGGTCCACCGATGATTGTGCCGTCGTACGAATATTCCCCGACCAATCGAATATTATATAACCACTTGCTTACTTTGCAAAATTTATAAATATTACCCACAACTATAACATTATATCAAATCCACACCATAATATTCAAAAAAATATTTCAAGAAATTTAAATCTTTATTCATAAAATTTGGGGTCTCACAACGTAACTAAATTATTATACCACAATTTCATAAATTATTTATTTTTCTCAATAAATAAATTATTTAAAATATTTATTCAATTCAATAAATATTTAAGATTAATTACAAAATTCATTTAATTCCTTCAATAGTTAACTTAACTATTAAACCTCACTTTCCCAATATATGAATATATATTTCTCTTCACACCAGATCACATATTTCAAAATATATAGCACGTATATATACATACTCAAACTCAAAACATCTCATAATAAGAATTTTAATTATTAAATTCCTATTTTAATAACTTATAAAAATTCGGGTTGTCACACCTTGCCATGCTGCATGAGCACGCAACCTAGTCCTCTATGCGAAACATCACTATAAACTACGAAATTCCGCGTATCATCTGGTAAAGATAATACAGGTGCCTCACTTAACCTTCTCTTTAGTTCCTGAAAACTATTCTCACACTTCTCAGTCCAAACATATTTCACTGACTTCCTCGTCAAATTCGTCAATGGAGTACCTATTTTAGAAAAGTCCTGGATGAACCTTTTATAGTATCCCGCTAACCCTAGAAAACTCTGAACCTCGATTGGTATTTTTGGGGTTTTCCCAATCATTACCTGCTTCCACCTTCCCTGGATCCACCAAAATGCCATCTTTATCAATAACATGTCTTAAAAACTGAACTCTTTCAAGCCAAAATTCACACTTAGTGAATTTCGCATACAATTTCTCCGTCCGTAGTGTTTTCAACACTATCCTTAAATGTTCAGCATGATCTTCTGGCGTCCTAGAATAGACTAGAATATCATCAATGAACACTACACAAAACTTTTCCAAATACTATTTGAACACTCTGTTCATCATATCCATAAATTCGGCTAGCCAAACGACTAAACCAAAAACTCGTAATGACCATAACGAGTTCTGAACACCATCTTAGGTACATCCTCTTTCCTTGATTTCAACTGATGGTACCCCGTACGCAAATCTATCTTAAAAAAATACTTTTCCCCTTTTAACTGATTAAATAGATCATCGATCTTGGGCAATGGGTATTTATTCTTAATCGTTAGCTTGTTCAACTCTCGATAGTCGATACAAAGTCGTAACGACCCATTCTTCTTCTTTACAAACAATACTGGTGCTCCCCAAGGAGACACACTCGACTGAATGTACTTTCTATCTAGTAGTTCTTGTAATTGAACCATTAACTCCTTCATCTCTACTGGCTCCATCCTATATGGTGCCCTAGAAACTGGTGTTGTATCCAGTAACAAATCAATCACAAACTCGACCTCCCTATTCGGCGGAAGACCTGGTAATTCATTTGGAAATACATCCGCAAAATCTTGTACTATAGGTATATGTTCCAATGATGCTCCCACTCTTTGGGTATCCACAACATGGCACAGGTATCCTATACACCCCTTCCTCAATATTTTCCTAGCTTGTGTCATGGTTAGACAACAAGAGCGTCTCGGTGATTTACTTCCATAGAACACTACATTGGTTTTCTTAGAAAGCCGAAGGTTCACACTTTTCATATGACAATCTATTATAGCCTTATGGTTAATCAACAAATCCATACCGAGAATTACATCGAATTCTCTCAACCTTATCGGTACTAAATCTACCGATAATTTGTTACCTCTAATATCTACGCAACAATTCCTATGAGTGTGTTCAATGGGAATTATCTCTTCGTTTGCTACCTTAACGTTTAAAGGTATTTCTAATCTTTCCGGGAATAAACCTAATCACTTAGCAAATTCACATGCTATAAAAGAACAAGTAACACCTGAGTCAAATAACACATAAGCATTTATTTCATTGATTGGAATGATACCTGTTACTACATCCGCTGATGCAACTGCATCTTGGATAGTCATATTAAAAGTACGGGCCGTGGGTCTACCCGACGATGGTGTTGGTCCAGTAATGGCTAACTTACCACTACTAGTACCCTTATTACCCTCTGACCCCTTCTTTGGGAAATTCCTTGCCATGTGGTCCATCGACCCACATATAAAACACCCATGATTCTTCTTAGGGTTAGGACAATTGGGTGATATATGACCCTCCTGCCCACAGTTATAACAAACCGAATTCCCTTTTAGACAGACTCCTAGTTGAGCCTTCCCACATGTCTTTAATGTTTCCATCCTACACTTAGGATCCCCTTGTTTCACTCCAGTATTCTCGGAGTTAAAACTCTTCATCTTGGGCATACTCCCACTACCACTAGTTCCCTCCGCCTTGGGTCCTCCTTCTCCTTTGCTCTTATTCTTTCTCTCTTATGGTATTGGCTCAAAGCCTCACTACCACCCTCCGCAATGATTTCCTTCTCCAGAATGGTTCCATATGAGGCACTCTGGAAAATAGAAATCCTACTATAGAGCCAGGGTTTCAGTCCCTGCTCAAACCTACGAGCCTTCCTCTCCTCAGTGTCCACTTGATGTGGAGCAAACCTTGCCAATTCATTGAATTTGGCCGCATATTGCGGAACCGTCATGTCCCCTTGTTTAAGTTCTAGGAACTTAATCTCCATTCTCCCCTACATACTGGTAGGAAAATAGTTCTCAAAGAAAACCTTCTTAAACTATTCCCACGTAACCGTATCAGTTCTAGCCCCACCCTGGTGAGCCTCCCACCAGAAGTTGGCTTCTCCTTTCATCATATAGGTCACAAAAGAAGTCTTTTACGCCTCTGCTACGTTTGTAATAACAAATTCCTTCTCTATTTCCTTCACCCATGTCTGGGCCTCTTTTGGGTCCGTAGTTCCTTTAAACTCTAGCGAACCAATGCTCTTAAATTCTTTAAAGGTAGTCGTTCTGGCTACCCTAGGGATTACGGGTGCTCTACCCCCAGTTTGGTTAAATGCAGCCATTAATAAATTAACGAACTCTTGCATAGGGTTATTCTGACCCCCTTGGTTATTGTTATGTTATTCAGCTTCCTGATTACGTTATCTTCTTCTTGGCGGCATTATTGTGATTAAATAAATAAATTTTCATTATTATCTATTCACTTACTTAGTTATCATTTAACAACAACAACTCATACCACAACAAAGCACAATTAATAAAAACTTCATTATATTAATATGCTTCTTCATAGTTCAAAACTATTTATAATTTGATTCCTTAGCCAAAAGCTATTACATTTCTATCTCGCAATTAACTTCTACAAAAATTGAGATTTATAAAAAGACAACCCTTTAATTATACAAAAGAGAGTTTTACGTCACTACATATATACAAAAAGATCTACCGATATACTAATACTGCATCACAACATTCTCATGCTTCTGATTCGCAAGAATCGACACAATATCCCGACTAATAGTATGTCGAGTCTGTCCCGACTCAATGGAATAACAAGCAATTTTCAGCTTGAAATCCTCATGAGCACTCTCATGGATGTAAGACATCCGTGCTATCTTCTGGTTCTTCTCAAATAGTTCCTTACGAAGCTCTACGGCCTCGTTCTTATAGTCCCTCGCCTTATCAGTCATGAGCACTTTCTCGTCACGCTCTAAGTCAAAATCTGCTTCTGCAAACTCCTTCGCTTCATAGAGATCACTAATCTCCTCATTCTGGTTCTGCACAACAGTGCGCAGTTGTACATTTCGATTAAGCACCGCTAGATACAATACCCTCATTGTGTCTGGAGGTGTTGGCTCTAGTGCAGGTACCACCGTATTAAACGATGCTACCTCTATATCCTCATCCACATCGACCATCATATCAAGATATGACGCCGATCCCAAGTTTTCCATATCTCCCTTAGAATAATCCTCTTCCAAATAGTCCTCCTTTGGCTCAGACTCTTCTAGGATCACTATTGGTACTCCCGCCACGGGCATAGGTACATGCCCTACCCGGTTCACAGACTCTTCACTCACCACGTGTATATCCCTATACATGGAGCTATCGATGGACATCTATAATAACACATAACATATTGATTAGTACATAATACACAATAATATAAGCATAAATCATATTTAGTTTATTTAAGGTTAATTTCCATCTTTTAAACCTTTCCGTACTGAGTTTCCTCAATACTTAATTAACTCATTCGATTCGAGTTCAATTCCTTCTGACTTCTCCTTTTCTAACGAGGTTATTAGCCTAAGGTTCTTCCCCCCTTAAGTTTTATAACCTAATGCTTTGATACCAACCTCTGACGCCCCCAAATTCGGGTACTTTCAACCCACAGATATGGTGCTACACGGTACTCATCACTATACATTCATTCCATTGAAACAACATCAAAATGAATATAATTACTACATTCTTATTATTATAATAAAAAAAAAATCCTTTCCTAGGTTCTGTTATCGATACATTCTTCGTCTATCATAATATGATTCTTATAAACATACTAATCTATTATAGGATAATCTAATTATCCATCTTAGCTTTGCCTTTATCCCTACTAGGATCCTCAGTTCTTTCGGCCTTAGTTGGAATCATATAATTCAAGAAAGAAGTGAGCATAACTAGCTCAGCAATCCTAGCAATACATAATATCAATACCACGCCGAGAATTATATGATTATCTTCAATAAATGAACAAGTAGCTATGAAGTACTATGAAATATTAAATAACACTTTTCATTTCATAAAACAATTCCAGAGTACATATAGTAACTAAGGAATACTGAGTTGGTCACAAGACCATGAACATTCTCTTTTTATTTTCATTCATGAAAAAGGACAACCCGACACTAAGTCCGTAAGTCTGATATATCTTATGAGCACTTCTAGGTGATCAGCCTATAATACTCTATGTTAATCAACATTTATCCGTTAAACGTATTTACATTTAAGTTTTTGCAACTTCACGTGCCCATCGAATAATCGATGTGAAATACATTTGTTTGTTCATACACAAGCTTACCTTTGAATCCGTACCAAATAATTGGCATAGGATAACGTTAACAATACTATATCGAAAGACTTGTAAACAAATCAATCTAACTCTTAGGATTAGTCTAGCCAAGTTAAAACAGGCATCGACCCTTTCATAAAACAATTCATACATCTCATAACATGAATCACAGAAAAACTTGGCTAACTCGAAGGTTAGACAAACATTAAGAAAACTTGCCTTCAAGCGTCTTCAATTAAATATTCAACAATTCTTGCTCTTTACCGTATCTACATGATATATTCATATAGCACATTGAGATTAGCTACTAAACAATCTAACTTCATTGCTTTAACCAACTTCTTTCTCTTCTATGTCTTACATGAATTTATTTCATTAATAAAAGTCATTTTGACTTAACTATCTTCCCTTATGGCATATTAATGCTCTTACATCACTACCAATACTCAACCATCATTGGTTAAGTACCATAGTAATTGAATATGATTTACTTCTCATACTTACGTTCTTCGTTTAACTATTTTTAAACAACGTTCAATCCCTAAAGTCACCACTATATAAGTGAATTAAGAGTGGTCTTACTATGTATAATAAGTATATACATGCCCCGTAGTTGTTCTACAAATAATTTGGGTTCAAAAACTAACTTGGTCAACCTTTTTCCAGTACCCCCCGCCTCGGCGGGGGTTTGTACTTTAAAATTACCCACCCCAGCGGGCCCTGCTCCTGTTAACAAACTAAGTACCCCCGCCCCGGCGGGGGTTTGACTCTTAAGAATGCCCGCCCCAGCGGGGGTCCATTCTGTTAGTCCCTTAAGCTCCTTTTCTTGCCAGGTTTTTACGCATTCATTTAACATTCGAGAGCGTTCCTAATTCGTTTTCTTCATTCTAGGTTAGAATTCAACCATTCTTGAGTCCACAACTCTTAAATACATTGTTCTACATTATGCCATTGAAAACTAGAGTTTCCGAATTAAACGGCGAGTTTTGACTACTAATCCGAAAATTCTAAGATTTCAATGTTTAACGCCTAATCTCGTAAATTTTGCCATAACTTCGTTACTCGAGTTTTATACGCCAAATCAAATGGAACCAATCCATTTATTCATCGTCTATAACCTAACCAAGCAATATGAACATAACCTATATTTGATGGTTTTCAATTTGTCCATCAACAACAAAGTCAATGCTTAATGGTTTCCTTCGCTTAAGCTTATTTAAACGCTTATGATTCCTACTTATACATGACTTATCAATGTTTTAATTCACCAATAGCCTTCCTTATTACTCCGGAAGAGACATGCTCCACCAATTCATACTTTTCTACAAAAAATAAATATAAAAGATCAAAGACTAAGGTTTACGTATTATTACCTTAATGTTCTTCACGTTCTTGATTAAAACTTGGATGTTTTGCTTCAAGCTCACTTGATTACTTGATAACTCACTTTTCTCTCTCCCAATATATGTTGGTCAATGTTTGTAAAATAAATAAATGAACTAATCTAGCTTCCTTATATAGGAAACCAAATGGAGGGCAAATTAGTCATGTGGTCCACCTCCTTACTATTCATTTTTTAGGAACCAAGTAAAATCCACTTTACTTGGCCACCAAGTGAAACTACTTTACTTGGCCACCAAGTGGCCGGCCCATATGGCCTTGTGGGCCCCCCCATAGGTTGCCCCATGGTTTTTACCCATTCGGTGACCCATCGGTTCGATTTACGGTTCAGTTTCTTGGTTTGGGCCTTAGAATTAATTCATATTGGGCCTATCTTGGGCTTATTTTCACAATGCATTGGGCTTGACATAATCTAAGTCCAATTGGATTCTACAAAGTCCATAAACTCAAAGTCCATTAAGAACTAATCGTATTCTACTCGTATAACTCACGTATTCTCTTCGTATAGTATTCGTACGATATTCGTATTATACATCATAATAATCTTTATAATATACTCGTATACTAACTAGTATCATACTCGTATATATTTCCTTCTCGAAACTTACTTTCTCTAACCCTTAGGTTTTAAGTCCGCAAGTGAAAACTTTGTTTTCTATAACTGAAATATTATTGGATATTCCATCTCGTCTTAGAATTCTATAATTACGCGTTTCTCAGAATTTCAAACTTAATTCCCGAGAAGAAACGGATGAATAGTGTTTTTACAAAAATTTCTCGGAAAACTTTTATTTTCGTCTTGGAAATTCAAAACAATTAATCTAGCACATAGCCAGAATCCTAACCACATCCGCACATTCAAGGTCATAGAACGACATTCATACAACTTACTCACATAAATAATTGATTAAATTCAAATAATCAAATAAAAATTTAATTCACATAAAAATCTGATATTCTCGGGCGTTACATATCTTAAATCCAGACATAACTTAATACATAATACTAATCAAGTCTTAATACAAAATTATAGATAAGTTTTAAATACAACAATACGATAAATCTTTTAATATAAAAGAACAAAGTTATGTCGTATCCTTTCCCTTTCCCTTATTCTTGCTTGATGGTTCACCACGTTCTGCCTTAACTGAAAGGTTTAAAGAAAGCAAGAATGAGCAAAAAATTTGCTCAGCAAATATATAACAATAAAGGTGAACATGCATAAATTCGAAATCTCAAGGGTATAACAGTAGATAATAGTTCAGGAATTAAAAGGATAATGTTGTAACAAGAAGTATTAATTGTTTCAAATCTATCCTTTGAATCATAAATATGACGCCCCCAAATCTGGGTATCTTCTAACCCGATAGATGGAGCTACACGGTGCTACTATTTACATATACATTCAATCAAAATACATCAATTGAGTGAATATATCTTCTATATATTACATAATAATATTTCCTTTCCCAGGTTCTTTGTAACCATTACATATGTTCTTCGTCATAGTATCAAATTAATACAAAAGTAATACTATTCTATTACAAAGATAACTACTTGTCCGCCTTAGCCTTCCCTTTATCCTTACTGGATCCTTCGGTCCGTTCATTTTTAGCTGCATTCATATGGTTCAAGCAAGGGTGAGCATAACTAGCTCAGCACGTATAACAATTATAATGGAGCAACATGTCGGAATCATATGAATATATATCTTCTATAACTGAATCAATAGTTAAAAAGTACTATAGATAATTCAAAATAGCACTTCTCTTTTCTTTAAAATGTTTAGCGATGAACATCATTAGTTAAATATTTAGTTTGGTCAAAGACTTTGAGCATTTCACTCTTTCTTTCTTTAAAAAGGATAACCCATCACTAAGTCCATAAGTCCAATATTTCTTACGAGCACGTCTAGGTGATCAGCCTATAGCACTTTATGTTGTACAACACTACTACATTAAACGTATCTATGTTTAAGTTTTGGCAAACTCACGTGCTAGTCGCGTTATGACAAAGCATTTATTTGTTCATACTCAGTCTTTCTTTGAATCCATACCAAAACAATTGGCACAAGATAACAATATCAATAATATTTTGATAGATTATAATGAAATCCACAAAATACTCTACGTTTAGTCTAGCCGAAGGAAATGGCTTCGACTTTTTTGTATGTCAATTCATGCGTATGATACATGAATCATAAAACTTTTCCAAATTAATTATAGACAAGGGTTTAGAACACTTGCCTTTAGCGTCTTCGACATTTAATTCACATTCCTTTTGAGTCGTTATAGATTCTACATACATAATCACATAGTATATCATGTTAGGTCATAAACAATCAATAAGTATTGTCATTAACCTATCTTCTCCTTCTTCTCGGTCTAACTATCCGTTTGTTTAACTTACTAACATTCGTTAGTTTAGTAAACGTTCATTACGGCTTTATAACATTTTATTGTTATAAGCAACCTTATATATTCCATGTTTAAGTAATTATATTTCAAGCAATCTCAAACATCTTGTTAACGTGCGTACGGTTACAATCTTATTAAACTTGCTTTGTGTTTACGTTTTGTAACCTTTCGTTAACTTTTAAATGTTAAACTTATGGTTTTAATCATCCTTTATAATGTTACTTTAAGTTTAATTAAGGTTATAATTCACCTTCAATCAACTTATCTTTCTTTTGAATTCATTGTCATTCTTCTCTGCATTTGGTCTAGGATCGGCGCTGCGACTCCATGTCCTTTGTTATAGGTTGCGCTACAGTGCGACTCTTCAGTGTCTTGAATCCGGTTACGACGCTGCGACGCCACTTCCATAGGCTTGGGCGGCACTGCGGCACCGACCCTGAGCCTTTGAAATTTTTTTAAGTTTTCTTTTCAAATTCTTTCCTGGCTCGTAACTTAATCGTTATAAGTCAGAATTGGCTCGTTCAAAAGCCGTTATCTCACATATCTTGCATACTTTGATTTTATTAGGATGGAATAAGTTTACGAATCCATTAACACTAAATTCATTGTTTAAATTTTCTATTACGCGTTTGTTAAACGTTCGTGAACGTTCATAGCTTGTTTCTTTGTTTTAAGTTGGAATTCGACCATTTTTGAGTTCACAACTCTTAAATGCAAAGTTCTAAGATACGCCATCGAAAACAAAGGTTTTTGAGTTAAACGACGACTTTTGACTATCATTTCGAGAATTTTTACGATTTCAACGATTATCGTCTAATCTCGTAAATCTCGCCATAACTTCGTTACTTGAGATTTTTACTCCGTTCAAAATAGATTCATTCCATTATCCATACCTCTATTATCTTAACCAAGCATATAACATCTAATCCTATACACGATGGTTTTAAACTTGTCAATCAACAACATGTGTTAAATATTTATATTTTCTTCAATAGTTCTTACTTCTTTGATTATGATTTCACTTATAACATGATTATTAATGTTTAAAGTTCACTAATAGCCATCCTTGTTACTTCTTAAGATACATGCTCCACCAATAATCACTTCTCTATCAAGGTTACAAATGAAGATATGAAGATTAAAGGTTCCAGTTTCCTTACCTTTTGAGGTTCTAGCTTTCTTCTTCTTCTTTGATTAGTTGAAATAGCTCTCACTTCTCTCTCAATATAATGCTCAAAGTGTTAGTGAACTGATCAACCAACAAATAACAATCTAAGCTCCCTATTTTTAGAATTGGAAAAGTGAGGGCAAAAGGGTCACATGGTCACCTAAACTCCTTACTATTGCACTTCCTTACTATTTCAAACTTGCAAACTAAGTTTCTTCCTTTGCTTGGCCACCAAGTGGCCAGCCATGACTCCTCATGGGGGCTGTAACGAATGAGAATTTAATTTGTAATTTAAAAATATTTATCAAATTAAATAAATATTTTAATTAATTTATTTATTGAGATAAATAAATAATTGATGAAATTATGGTGTAATAATTTAGTTAAGTGTGTATGTTAACTAAATTAATGAATAGTAATTTTATTATTTGAAGATTTAATTTAATGAAATAATTAAATTAAATGATTTTTTTATATTTTAGGAAATAATTAAATTAAATAAAATGATGTTCTAGTTTACTTTAATAATTAAATTAGATATGTAGTAATTGGTTAAGTATAAATATAATTATAATGGAAATTATAATTGTAATGGTAAGTTATTAAAATTAATTAAATAAATATGTGATAAATGGAACTATATAATATAAGTAATATAAAAATAAATTAGAAATCTAGTCTAAGGTGTAGCTAAACATGGCCTTGTGGCCTTTAACATAATATAACTGATAGGCTAAAGAACAGAGAGGTAGAGAGAAAGAAACACAGAGAAAATTGACAGAGAGTTAGAGAAGAAATTGAGAGTTTTACTGTGAGTTGGTCAAGAGGAAGAGGAAGGATTGCTAAAACCTTGTTATCATCTTGCTAACAAAGGATTAAGGTATAATTTATCGTAATTCCAAATTTTGCTTTGCAATATCTATTTTCTGTGAATTAGAATTCTTGTTGGATTAGAGTTTAAATGTTGGTTATATATATATATATATATATATATATATATATATATATATATATATATATATATATATGCATAGTCTATTATAATTATCTAGAAGTGATGTTGAAGTAATCAAAATTCGTGTAAATGTGTTGATGAAGAGGAATTTAAGTTTTGGTTTTCTAATTTTATTTTCTGTAATTTAATTTTGTTGGAATAGGATTTGAGGTGTTGATTATATACATGTGTAATATGATAATTATTATGTAGAAGTCGTATTGAGTAATTAAATTCATGGAAAAATGGTTTGTAGAAGAAAATTTAGTTAACAATGTTTTATGTGTACACAGTGGCTTATTTGAGGCCAAAATAGATTTTCAATTATGATTATAATCTGCAAATTGGTTGTGAATTGTGTTAGTATGTCAAGAAGCGAAAACAACACAATTAAAATGGCTTAATTTGGTTAAGAATGGAAGGTTTGGTGATTGAAATTACTAAATGTGTCAAAATTGAAGAAAATGGCAAAAATATTATTTTTAATCCTCTAGAATGTGGTTTGTGATGTTAAAATTGCTTTATAAATATTTGGTTTTGAGTTTATATTTGTGTTTGGTTAATTGGGTGTTGGGTGAAGAAATTGGGATTTTTTGCTTAGAACAGAGACTGTATTCGTGTTTATGGCAAACCGATTACGTGTCGAGCACTAAGGCAGTAGCGTTGCCTCTCGGGCGTAGCGATGCCACCATGCCGAGCGCTTGATTAAAAAAGTAGCCATGGCGTGGCCGAAGAGCGATTGACCCAATAAGGAACTATTAATAGTATAGTTGGGAAATGTTAACTTAACCTACCTTAATGATTGTAGAGGAACCTAAAACATGTTATAAGACGTAATAACATATTGTAATCACAACGTCGAAACTATAGATTATGAATTAATAAGTTGTGAAGGTCCGTGATGAGATGTCATGAGAATTGAAGTTGTTTTACAATCACCATGTCGGGTACTGTTATATAATTAGGAGATCAAATTCATGGTACGTGAATGATTAGGATAATCATGTCTTAAGCTAAAGATTGTAGACTTGACTAAAAATGAAAAATAAACCAATGAAGTTAGTGTTAATATAATTAATTGGTATTATGATCTTAATGGTATGTATAGGGTATTTGGCGAACGTTTGTAGTAATTATGTAGCTCACACACGAGGAAAGTTTCTTAAACCCTAAACTTATGTTGAGTAAATTTCTTGGTTCCATCTTGTTTATGATTATGCAAGCTCGTTTATTCTAATTCTTTTACATTGAGCAAGTTTCATATTTTTAACTTGATATCGTTATTCAAGTTCCACAACTTTTATTGAGAAAGTTCTTAACTTTTATATCTTTCTCTTCAAAGCATAAACTGTTCAAGTTCATTATTTCAAATGAGATTTTCTAATTCTTTTGGATGTAACACTTTGTATATACAATGTCTATTCAATCGTATATTGTTGATATTCAATCTTTGACTTATTTATTGTTGTTCAATCTTATATTATTGAGTTGAACCCTCGAATAGAAAATAAACCTTTATTGGTTAGACTAATCCATAATTGGTGAGTGTTCTAAACTTTTAGAACCACTGTTAAGCTATTCCAAACTAAACTTTCTTTAGTGCAGAAATCTTAAAGTCAAACTGAGATGAACAACCCTAATATAGGGGATTATGTACGCGTTAGCGTTTAGATGTTTGTGCATAATACATGGTACGAAGGGCTGATCCCCCTAACTACGAAAGTAAAGGTCTGTATAGTCTAATGACTGTTAAAGGTTGAAGTAGAAATACTTAATAACCTTTGGACATAGTTCGTGGTCTTAAAGACCCTCAGATATAAACCTTGAACTTGTTTACTAATCTTGACTCGAAGAAGAAGTTCTTAATTACTCAGTATTCATTGCTTACCCTTATATTACTTCTATTACCATTCTTTATATTAGTGAGCAATTGTTTGCTCACTCTTGCATTTAACACTGCAGCTAAAGTTTTGATGAGCCGTCTTCTAGCAAATGCAAGGGCAAGATGTCCAAATGATGAAGACCTGTTTAATTTTATTTCCTAAACTTATGTTAGGAGACTTAAATTATTTTGTGATGTATTTCACAGACTCATGTAATAGTTTAAGGTTAGATTACCTGGATTTGATTTACGTTGATGTAACCCTATAAAGGGATGAATTATCATTTAAGCTGCTTAATTTACATAATTATCCTTGATTATGGGTAGTTAGAAGTAATTATTTTGGATAGTGATCACCAGATCTTGTGGGAGTGAAGTACCCGGATTTGGGTTGTCACAGGTTGGTATCAAAGCCTTAGGTTATGAACCTTAGGTGGGGAAAACCTTAGGAAGTAACCTTTAAGAAGATAGAAAATATAGTAGTGTTAAACTCATATCGAGTTCTAAGGAATGAATTGAGGGAATTCATTAAAGATAAAAAATAAAAGCCTTTATGTGCTATGTGTTAATAACTTATGTACTCGCGAGTATTGTAAGACCCCAACTTATTATTAATGAAATTGAATTTCCTCTATTTATTATTTTGAAATAGTAAGGGTTGATTTGATTAATGTGGTTTGTTATGGGTAAAGTGCGCAAATATTTCAAATAAGCAAGTGGTTATAAAATATTCATTGTTGTCGGGGAATATTAGTTTGGTCGTGGAATATTCTTACTGTCGGGGATATTCGTACGACGTCGCAGCCTTGTGTGGGCCCCATAACGAAAAGCAATTGGATGACGAAAATGACAAGTATAAGTTGTTTATAAATAATTCACAGAAGTTGTTACACAATTAATATTGTTGGAATGCCCGGTGGTTAAAACACAGTAGCACACGGTATTACACCAATTATTAATTCTTACATAAGAAGGAACTACTCAATAATGGTTACAGTAATTAATGTTCAATATTTTATTTTATTGATTCAATAATTACTACGTTGATATTTTATATTATTGTTATTTCAATAATTGTGACTACATAGTATTTTCCATTATCGGAGCAATAATTTATATTATTTGAATAATATTATTAGATAGCATTATTGGCAATATCTAGAAAGTTCTGTTTAAGGAGAGGTTTGGTCACCTAATTCATGTGCCGAAGAAGGAGAAATCCTTATTGGAAAGCCCCTCTTTCTTCCTAGAACTACTTGGTTGCCAAAGATTGTGATTCTGTAATATTATTTGTGAATAATTAATTATTGATTTATATGATAAGGAAAATATTCATTTTATGTAGATATAGATGGAGAAAATTTTAAAGTGACAATTGTTGAAAAATTGATATTTTATCTTTTCTGATAAATAATTCATTTAAATATATTATTATATTTTAATAATATAATAATGGTGATATTTTTACAATGAATGTGAGATATATGAGTATATGAGGAGGAGGAGTATTTTTGTTACTAAAAATAATTAAAACATGTTTTTCATGTTCGTGGACCCTATTTTTTGACTGAAATTTGATTATAGCCTGTAAAATCGTCCGTATGTGGATTTCGGTCAACTTCGGCTTGGAATTTGGAAAAACTTTCTTCTGTAAAGTTGTAGATAATTAAATTTCCTATGGAATGGACATAAGATGCGAGTTTTTCTGTTAAAAGGGATATTTATTATGAGGTATTGAAGTTCCGGAATAATTGATTTTTGAAGTTTTAAATATTTTTTAAAAGAAAAACGTTGTTTTCATTTGTGGGCATGTGTTAAATGGTTGAAATCAACTGGTAAGGTGTGCGTAGGAATAAGTTTTGAAAATATTATTAATTTATTAAATTTTCTACTTTGGTGTTCTAAGTATTTTCCTATAAATAGGGTGCTTAGGTTAGAATTGAAAATCACACCGTAAATCAAGTTTTCTCTCTATATTATCGAGTTTATTCATGTGAGTATTTTTATACTTTGAGTATTGCTATACGCTGCAAGTTCCTTCAAATATATCCGATATTTCCAATGTAAGTACTATTCTTTTCGAGGTAAGTGGATGTTATTTTTTTTAAAATAATATTATTTCTTCTAATATCATTATGATGGAATATTGGTAAGATTTTTGTTGTGAAATTTTTGTCTTTTAGTGTCTTATTAAGTTACTATTCACTACATATAAATCATTATATGGCACGTAAAAATTATTTTCATTTTTTAAAAATTAAATTTTCATTTTTTATCCATGTTTTGATCATTCTTGAATTTTACTTCACTATGATTATTTATGAATTATTTTTGAACTCGGATTGTTTAAAGTACGAATCCTTAATATTTGTTCTTTTGTTTCACTAGATTCGTTTTCTTTAAAATATTTTTCATCATCCTCAGTCCTAAATAATGATATTACTGAATATCTTTGGCCTGTAGTGCAAAGATGGTTGATTTTCTTATGAATATCTTTGGCCCGTAGTGCAAAGATGTACAGGTGTTGAGATGAACATGACCAACTGATGAATATCTTTGGCCTATAGTGCAAAGATGAATATTTGATTTAAGATGTATATTGATTGATGTTACAGGGATAAAATATTGATGATGGACTTTTAAATTCATAGATTATAGTAGATTTCATTCTCTACGTAACTCATCTATGAATTATTATTTCCGCTGCAAATATTGATCTGAAACTTGTTGTCTATTGTATTTTATCAGATTTTTCTCTGTTGAAGATTAACGATAATTTGTTCTATATTATCTTAGTCATAATATTCTTTATCGGGCTAGTTGAGCTCACCCTTTTCCTTTTTGTTCCATTTTTTTCTCTCGGAGAGCGAGAATGTAGCGAGTTCTAGTCGGGGTGTGGAATGATGGTTCTAGAGAGTTGTTTTAGTAATCCTTACCATTTTTGTAAAATAATGTATCAATAATTGTAATGAGAACTTATTTAAGTGTGGATATTGTCTAGCTGACAATATTTGTATTTAAACTCACAGTTTATGTGTTGTTGTATTTTGCACGACAATTGTATTAATAAAGTTGTAGTTATTTCTGTACCATGTATTTTGGCGACTCAGAACGGGTGTTGTATACCTATTTTGGGGGAGTCATTGTTGGTATCAGAGCTTAGGGATATGATCTCTGGTGTAGATCGGGGAATAGAACTAGGAGGGGAGAGACAAGTAAATTCTTCGCTAGAGTGTCCTACCTAAGCTTATTTGTTGGTTTGTCAGAGTATAGGGTTATTATGTTGCATATAAATTTCTTTAATTAACCCTTGTTTTATGGCAGTATTTGAGAATGACAACTGAGAATGTTAATAGTGGAATAAATGAGACCGTGGAGACTCCTTTACTCACCAATGAGGAGAACGTGCAACAGGCCGACAATGTTCCTCCTGTAAACAACACCACTGATCAGATGATGAACGACATAATGTTTAGAAGCTTTTTGCAGTTCATGCAAAATCAGATGAGGGAGACTCGTGCACAAAATACATGTGGAAATGATAACAACACACGGTTTGTCACAGCCAAGCAGTTCAAAGAGTTGGGACCACCAGAATTCTGGGGAAAGCCGGATCCGATTAAGGCAGAAACGTGGGTCAAACAAATTATCAAGATATTCGATGTCTTGGGATGCACGGAGGAACAGAAGGTTCCATTCGCCACCTTTATGTTCCAGAATGAGGCAGACATTAGTGGGAATCGTGAAGCGCACTCCATCCAAATTCGCACTCAAAGATGTCTTGGGAGACGTTTTCAGAATCTATTCAATGACAAGTACTTTTCCGAAAGTATTTAATATATGAAGGAAGTGGAGTTTATTAGATTGGAAAAAAAACAACATGACATGGCGGTGTCCCAAAGACGAGGCGTAAGTTTGTAGAGTTATCCAAGTTTGCACCTCATTTGGTGGAGAATGAGGAACGATGACACGGATGTTTTCGAGAGGTTTGAAACCCGACATACGCCAATATCTCATTTCTCATAAATTTTTTCTCTATTCAGATGTTGTCAATGTGGCTCAATTATTAGAGTGAGATAAACGAGTACGCTCAATCGAGGGACCACAACCAGGATCATATCTTGGTGACAGCTAATCATCGTAACAACGATAACCAAATGGAGAAAGAAAAATTCGGACAAAGGCCAGAACCACTCCGGTGGTAATCATGGCCATGAAAATAGAAGAAGTTAGTCTGGGGAGATTTTAAAAGAGGAGATTCAACAATGACAATATTAAAGACGCCAAAGACCAAAGAAGAATCGGTTCTAAGGAGGAGAACGACCACCGGTCGTATGCTATAAATGCGGGAAAGAGGAACATATCAGCCCAAACTGCCCACAATAGTTCAAGGTATGTTATAATTGTGGAAAGGAAGGATATATCGCTCGAGATTATACAGTAGCAAAACCAAGTCCAGCGGGGATGGTGACTCAAAAGGCTGTCCCAGAAAAGTCAAAGTCAACGGTTCCTGGAAGAGCGTTTGTTGTGACGGGTCAAAATGCGAGGAACCCAAATGAGGTGATCATGGGTAAGCTAATCATAAATTCTTGCAAAGTTTATACCTTACTAGATACTGGTGCTACCCATTCATTTATCTCTCCTGCTTGTGCTCAACGTTTAAACTTGACTCCGGAGAAATTAGACTTTGATTTATCTATGGAGACTCCGTTAGGAGAAACTTTCATCACATCCACTATTTATAAATCTTGTTTAATCCAAGTTGGCACCATCACATTACCTGTTGACCTTATCTCTTTAAAGATACTTGCTTTTGATGTGATTTTTGGGATTGATTGGTTAACTACTCATCATGCCAAAATTGATTGTTTTTATAAGGTTGTTAGTTTTCATATTCCTAACCAACCTGTTGTACGAATTCAAGCAACTAAACCACTAAAATCAATCACTGTTATATCAAGTCATAAAGCTATTCGTTTATTGCAAAACGGATGTCAAGCTTTCTTATCCTATGTTATGGATTTGAATAAAGACAAGTTGAATTTGAATAATATTCCTGTTGTTAGTAAATTTCGGACGATTTTCAAGAACTTCCCGCCTCACCCCGTAACATGAAGTTGAATTCTTTATTGATCTTGAACCTGGTACAAAGCCCATTTCTAAAACCCCATATCGAATGGCTCCTATTAAACTTCAGGAGTTAAAGGTCCAACTACAGGAGTTGTTGGACATCGGTTTCATTCGTCCTAGTACATCTCCTTGGGGTGCTCCTGTTTTATTTGTAAAGAAGAAAGACGGAAGTATGCGACTTTGTATTGACTATCGAGAATTAAACCATGTCACTATCAAGAATAGGTATCCGCTACCTCGTATTGATGACCTGTTTGACCAGTTGCAAGGAGCATAATTTTTTTCAAAGATCGATCTTCGTTCTGGATATCATCAGCTGAAGATTAGAACTGAGGATATTCCAAAGACTGCCTTCAGAACTCGGTACAGGCATTATGAATTCTTAGTCATGTCTTTTGGATTGACTAATGCTCCTGCGACTTTCATGGATATGATGAACCAGATATTCAAGGAATATTTAGATCAGTTCGTTGTTGTCTTTATTGATGACATCCTTATATATTCCAAAAGCCATGAAGATCATGAGCACCATTTGAAGCTGGTACTCCAAAGGCTTCGTGAAAACAAGCTATATGCCAAGTTGAAGAAATGCGAGTTCTGGCTTGAGGAAGTAGCATTCCTTGGGCACGTGGTGTCAAAACATGGAGTATCTGTTGACCCGGCGAAGATTGAGGCAATACAAAGTTGGGAGCAATTGAAGTCGGTAACTGAAGTACGTAGCTTTCTGAGCTTAGCTGGTTATTATCGGAGATTTGTGGAAGGATTTTCTTGAATTGCTACTCCATTAACTCAGCTGACTTGGAATGATACAAAATTCGTATGGAGCAAGGAATGCGAAAAGAGTTTCTAAGAGCTTAAGAGGAGACTCATTTTAAGCACTGCTCGACAATACCATCCGGTTCGGGATGGATTTGTTATCTCACAATGATGCTTCGTGCAAAGGGTTAGGATGTGTTCTCATGCAACATGGGAAAGTCATAGCCTATGCCTCGCGACAACTTAAAGAGTATGAGAGGAATTATCCTACTCATGATCTAGAGTTGGCAGCAGTCATTTTCGCACTAAAGATCTGGAGGCACTATCTATATGGGGAGAAAGTGGAGATATATTCAGACCATAAAGGCCTCAAATATTTCTTCACCCAAAAGGAACTCAACATGCGGCAACGACGTTGGCTCGAGCTGTTAAAAGATTATGACCACACCATTCAATACCATCCTGGAAAAGCAAACGTGGTAGCTGACGCGTTGAGTAGAAGATCATATGCAGGAACGAGTGCGATGATGTCAAGTATACGTATAGAACCAACTTTAATCGATAAAGTTAAAGTTGCTCAAGCCAAAGACCCGGAGCTAATGCGTATGAAGAAGAAAGTAGAAGAAATTGCTATTCCAGAAGCAAGAATCGATAAAGAAGGAATACTTCGAGTACACTCCAGACTTTGTGTTCCTAACGACTCTGATTTAAAGTACAAGATCATGATGGAAGCACGCAATACACCATTTGCAATCCATCCTAGAAGTACCAAAATGTATCGTGATCTTCGATATACATTTTGGTGGAACAATAGGAAGAGAGAGATTGCAAAGTTTATCTTGAGGTGTTTAACTTGTCAACGTAAAGGTGAGCATCAAGTGCCTAAGGGTCCATTGCAACCACTTGAGATTCCAAATGGAAGTGGGAACACATTACCATGGATTTTCATTATGGGTCTTCCCATGGTTTCTCAAGGCATAAATGCTATTTTGGTTATTGTTGATAGATTAACCAAGTTCCGCTTCATTTTTTACCGACACTGGGAGAATTATTCCTTGAACGCCTTGCTCATATGTATGTAAATGAGATTGTGAGATTGCATGGCATGCCAAGATCCATAGTTTTGGATCGTGACCCAAGATTCACTTCACGATTTTGGGTTAGCTTGCAAAAAGCTATGGGCACGGATTTACGATTCTGGCCAAAGATATCATCCTCAAACGGACGGACAATCAGAGAGGAATATTCAAACTCTTGAAGATCTATTAAGACTCTGTGTCCTACATTTCAAAGGGAGTTGGGATACGTATTTACCATTGGTGGAATTCTCCTACAACAACAGTTATCAGGGAAGTATAGGTGTGGCTCCATTCGAAGCATTATATGGATGAAAGTGTCGCTCTCCAGTATGTTGGAATGAGGTGGGTGAAACAACATTGTTGGGACCAGAGTTGGTATGTATGACTATAGAAAAGATCCAAATAATTCGACAACGTATACAAATGGCATAGGATCGACAAAAGAGTTATGCGGATCTTCATCGAAAGGACGTGGAATTTAGTATTGGGGATCATGTATTGTTGCGTGTGGCTCCATGGAAGGGAGTTACAAGATTTGGGAAGAGAGGAAAGCTCAATCCATGATTTATTGGTCCATTTTAAATTCTTGACCGAGTAGGAAATGTGGCCTATAGACTCGCATTACCTCCAAGTATGTCTTGTGTTCATAATGTTTTTCATATATCTGTGCTACGTAAATATGTGAAAGACCCGAACCACATTATTGAGTTAGAACCGACGAGATAGCCAAGACTTAACGTATGAAGAGGTAAATTCGCAAGATCTTGGATAGGAAGGAGCATGTCCTACCTACGACAAAGGTCATACCACAAGTCAAAGTTTTGTGGAAGAACCATGCTATTGAGGAAATGACTTGGGAGTTGGAAACGGAAATGAAAGCGAAGTATCCTCACCTTTTCGAAATACCAAGTACGTATGTCAATTTTGAGGACAAAATTTCATAAGGAGGGGAGGTTGTAAGACCCCAACTTATTATTAATGAAATTGAATTTCCTCTATTTATTATTTTGAAATAGTAAGGGTTGATTTGATTAATGTGGTTAGTTATGGGTAAAAAATGCATAAATATTTCAAATAAGCAAGTGGTTATAAAATATTCATTGTTGTCGGAGAATATTAGTTTGATCGTGGAATATTCTTACCGTTTGAGAAATATTCGTATGACGGCCACGCACCTTGTGTGGGCCCCATAACAAAAAAGCGATTGGATGAAGAAAACGCGACAAGTATAAGTTGTTTATAAATAATCTACAGTAGTTGTTACCAATTAATATCGTTGGAATACCTTGTGGTTAAAACACAAGAAAATATTACGGTATTGCTCCAATTATTGATTCTTACGTAAGAAGGCACTACTCAATAATGGTTACAGTAATTAATGTTCAATATTTGATTTTATTGATTCAATAATTGCTACGTTGATATTTTATATTATTATTATTTCAATAATTGCCACTACACAGTATTTTCCATTATCGGAGCCATAATTCATATTGTTTGATTAATATTATTAGATAGCATTATTGGCAATGTCTAGAAAGTTCTGTCTAAGGAGAGGTTTGGTCACCTAATTGCGTGCCAGTAAGGAGAAATCTTTATCGAAAGCCCCCTCTTTCGGGAACGACCGTCAGCCAAGATTATGATGATTCGTAATATTATTTGTGAATAATTAATTATTGATTTATATGATAAGGAAAATATTCATTTTATGTGGATATAAATGGAGAAAATTTTGAAGTGACAATTGTTGAAAATTTGATATTTTATCTTTTCTGATAAATAATTCATTTAAATATATTATTATATTTTAATAATATAATAATGGTGATATTTTTATAATGAATGTGGGATATATGAGTATATGAGGAGGAGGAGTATTTTTTTACTAAAAATAATTAAAACATGTTTTTCATGTTCGTGGACCCCATTTCTTTCGATCGAAATTTGATTAGAGCTTTGTAAAATCGTCTCAGATGTGGATTTTTGGCCAACTTCTATTGAATTTGGAAAAACTTTCTTCTGCAAAGTTGTAGATAATTAAATTTCCTATGGAATGGACATAAGATGCGAATTTTTCTGATAAAAGGGTTATTTATTATGAGGTATTGAAGTTCTGGAATAATTGATTTTTGAAGTTTTAAATATTTTTTAATTTTCATTTGTGGGCATGTGTTAAATGGTTGAAATCAGCTGGTAAGGTGTGCGTAGGAATAAGTTTTGAAAATATTATTAATTTATTAAATTTTCTACTTTGGTGTTCTAAGCATTTTCCTATAAATAGGGTGCTTAGGTTAGAATTGAAAATCACACCAGAAATTGAAGTTTTCTCTCTCTATATTATCGAGCGTATTTTTGTGAGTATTTTGATACTTTGAGTGTTATATGGTGCAAGTTCCTTCAAATATATATCCGATATTCCAAATTAAGTACTATTCTTTTCGAGGTAAGGGATGTTATTTTTTAAAAATGATATTATTTTTTTAAATATCATTATGCCGGAGTATTGGTAAAATTTTTCTTGTGAAATTCTTATCTTTTAGTGTCGGGGTTACTATTCACGTATACGACACTATTCACGTATACTAACATTATTCACTATACACTATTCACGTAAAAATAAAATTATTCATTTTTTGTCCAAATATCTATTAAAATTTTCATTTTTTATCCATGTTTTGATCATTCTTGAATTTTACTTCACTATGGTTATTTATGAAGTATTTTTGAACTCGAATTGTTTAAAGTACGAATCCTTAATATTTGTTCTTTTGTTTCACTGGATTCGTTTTCTTTAAAATATTTTTCATCATCCTTAGTCCTAAATGATGATCTTATTGAATATCTTTGGTCTGTAGTGCAAAGATGGTTGATTTTCTTATGAATATCTTTGGCCCGTAGTGCAAAGATGTACAAGTGTTGAGATGAACATGACCAACTAATGAATATCTTTGGCCTGTAGTGCAGAGATGAATATTTAATTTAAGATGTATATTGATTGATGTTACAGGGATAAAATATTGATGATGGACTTTTAAATTCATAGATTATAGTAGATTTCATTCTCTACGTAACTCATCTATGAATTATTATTTCCGCTGCAAATATGGATCTGAAACTTGTTGTCTATTTTATTTTATCAAATTTTTCCCTGTTGAAGATTAACGATAATTTGTTCTATATTATCTTAGTCATAATATTCTTACTGGGCTAGTTGAGCTCACCCTTTTCCTTTTTGTTCCATTTTTCTTCTTAGGAGGCGAGAATGTAGCGAGTTCTAGTCGGGGTGTGGAATGACGGTTCTAGAGAGTTGTTTTAGTAGTCCTCGCCATTTTTGTAAAATAATGTATCAATAATTGTAATGAGGACTTATTTGAGTGTGGATATTGTCTAGCTGACAATATTTGTAATTAAACTCACAGTTTATGTGTTGTTGTATTTTGCACGACAATTGTATTAATAAAGTTGTAGTTGTTTCTGTACCATGTATTTTGGCGACTCAGAACGGGTGTTGTATACCTATTTTGGGGGCGTCACAAGTATCGAAGAGTGTCACATAATAAATAAAACTTAAAAGTATTTTGTTGTCAGGATGTCTAACGTTGAAGGATCTAGTCAAGCTAGGGAAGAGATACCTCAGGTACCTAGAGATGAAGAGCCTCGAGACGTCTACGTTTTTTGGGAGCAGTTAATCTAGAGGGAGCCTTTTCTGTTGGTTGCTGAGGAAGGACATGAGAATGAGCCTGTGTCTGTTCCTGAGGTGGAGGACTCTGAGGAGATAGAGGTGGAGGATGAGGAAGAAGATCATGTGGAGTTTCCACCAAACTTCATATCGGCTGAGATGTATGATGAGTTGTATGACCGAAACATAAAGTTGTAGGATAAGATTGAAGAGTTGAAGGAGTTGTGTAACGACCCCAAAATTCGTACAATTTAATTCTCGACTTCGGTCATTAATAATATAATCAACCTCTAATTTTACATCATTAAATGATAATACAACCATTGAAATTTACGGAATTATTAAAATTTTCTATTACAAACTATCCCCGTTCCCAAAACCTTCAACCTTTATATCTAAATATCTCAGAATCATTTTAATACTACAATAGTTTAAATCACAAAACGATATTACAATTCAACATTAATACATTATTCAGAACCTTAAACATGGTTCAAATAATAATAACACAACAAAAGTGTATAAATATTCAAGTATCACATCTGATTCATGTCTTTCAAGTAACACATAACTTTACCTTGAATCTTGAACCTGCAAAAGTGTTATTTGCAAGGTTGAGCTCGACAGCTCAGCAAAATCTAATAGTTTTGATGCATCACATAGCACATAATAACATGCCCAACACATATCTCATAAACATTGGACTAACATAACATACATGCTACAATTCATATAACAAGTATAAAGATTGAGTTTCTTACTCAATCAGCATGCCTTAATCAATCAACGTAGTCATAAATTGACTTTAACATTTCATATTTTCAATATATATATAACACATCATGCTCTTTACAATAAAGATTTAAAACAGTTAATCATCAAGTTCAAATAGCAAATAGGAACTGGAAGACTTGCCTTGATCGTTGTTTACCAATAATAGTTTAACAACTTACAGATATCTGCACGTGCCCTACACAATTATATAATCATTCACATTAACTATTAGTTACATAGAAATGCATATTAGTTATAATGTAAACTTTAATCTACATCCTATAACACTTCCTATTAATCAATACACAATGTTCAATTTAATTGTGTTAACTTTAGACTTATAACTCACTATATTTATTCTTAGTCAAACTCGAAGTTCATTCAAATGTTTAAGTCTTGCTAGGACTAATTATTGGTTTTATATTAACCCTATTCAACATCTTATAATATCCATTTCATTTGATTTAAAACACTTTTTACGTTCATTAACACTTATCACGACGTTTCGACGTTTATTCGTCACACGCCCAAATTGTCTCTCTTGTGTGTGCTTTATCTAATATATCATTTATTAATGTTAAGAATCATTATACTTAATAATATTCATGTTCTATAACTTAGAACAACATCTATTATTGTCGACATCACTATACTTGTGTATGTGCATGTCCGACGCCCTCCGATTGCCTCTGAATATGCATCAGTCACAAAGATGACCATTTTGACTACTGTTCCCAACCTCAAATTGAAAAACGTAAAGAATAAAAGTTGTAGTTCTATTCGTCCGCGTTCCGGATCATCTTGAATCATCTCAATCGGAGTTCGTATGAAAAACTTATGCTTATTTTACTAAAATAGGTCAAAAACAATCACACTGACACGGTTTTGCGCAATTGCTACTAATTAAGTTTTGGGCACAGTACAAATTGCTACCTGCTAGCGTAAAACAGGACTTGAACCTACTATTCTCGCGATTGTTTACTCTTTTTCTCCTACTAATCTTCATAACTTGAGTTATACACATTCAAATTAGTCCGTTTTTGATTCTATGGATTCGTAATTCATAGAACTACAACATACTAGAATTATAACAATTTACAAAAACACTAGGTAGCCTAAATCTTAACCTAAAACTCATGTTCATACTAACTTTCATGTTTTGACATGTTTAGCGAATTCATTCACTACGAATTCGTTTCTTAACCAAATTGATTCATTCAACTTGCGTTCTTTTCGTTTCTTATCATATTAACACAATCCGTCACCAATTGTACAATTATAACATAAAATCCTAACCAATTGTAGTCTCAAAACACACCCAAAATACATATTTTAAGCCAAAACCAAACTCTTCTTATTTATCATCAACAATATGAATTTGTTTATCGAAAACTCAACAATAAACAATATAAAAAATATTATACATACTCAAGAACATATATAAAAAATTCCTTAATAGATTAACCATAGAAATTCATTTTTAGAGAAGTATATTTTAGAAAATAAACAAAAAAAAACTTTAGAACTTGCCTTCGATTCTTCTAAGCTCAATTAGATGATATTAATCTCCTTCTTCTTCCTCCTTAGATTCTCAAAACTCTCTCAATTTCTCAGAGAATCTATCTCCTCTCTCAATTCACTGCAACTTTCTTCCTCTTAGTGTCAATATAGGTTAACTATTACAATACGTAAAAAAAAATTGATGGCCAATCCATTATACGCACACTTACAAAATACAAAGGGTCTCTAGGCCATGTTTGGCTAGAACCCAATTTTCTTTTTAATTTATTTTAATAATCCCCCTTATCACATGGTTCACAAATGTCACCCTTTATTTGATTAAATTACTTAACCAATATAACTCTAATTTTAGTTAATAAATCATTAATCCTCTTATTTAATTATTTAATTAAATTAGAATATTTCTCATTCCATCAATACTATCACATTTTAAATAAATTATCCCATGACAATTCCCATAAAATATTTTATTTTATTCCATAAATATTTTAACTATATACGTAATTCACAATCATATTACATTCACATTATCTTCTTATGTTATTAAAACAAATATATTTACGTTATTTCACTATTTTAATTAAGTGAATCACCCATATAATTTACAAAACTTAATTCATAATAATTTTTATCGTCACAATAATAATTAAATTATACTCTCTCATAATATAATTTTAACTTAATCAAATTAACTAATATTACTCAGTTAATTTCCTTTTTATAACAATTACATTAATTTCTTCAATAGTTTAATTAACTATTGGACCTTTTTTTTCCAATACATGAATATACATAATTTTCTTCACACCAAATTACATTCGGGTTAACACATATATACAGCTACTCAAACTCAAAACAGCTTATAATAAGAATTTTATTTATTAAATTCTTATTTAAATAATTTCTGAAAATTCGGGTTGTCACAAGTTGGCTGACATGCGTCAGGCTACTATAGAGAAGAAGGATGCGGAGATTCAAGAACTCGACTCACGACTTGGGAACACGGAATGGAACTTAGTTCATACAGAGGGACACCAAGAAGAGCTGTTGGTTGAGAATGAGAAGATGAAGACTGAAGTGGAAAAGTTAAAAGATGACTTGAAGGAGGAGTCAACTAAGCGTGCAAGAGCAGAGGACGCTTGGATAAAGGCTACCCAGCGTGCAGATTGTGTCAAAGCCAAGGTTCAGACGAAGAAGGCTAAGATGAATGAAATGGATTATGTCTTTCATTTTGTGATTTATAGGGCCCAGGATCGAGTCTTTTATTACCCACCTTAATTTTAAGACTTTCCATGGTATATGATGGATCGTAGGACGACGTATCGTATTATGGAAGAAGAGCGTAGAGAAGCCTCTCGACGTCTTAACATGCCAAGATAGAAAGAATAATAATGATATGTGATTAAATAAATTGTAAATCCCTTAATTTTAGATAAACAAAGGGGTAAGATGAGTATGTAATCCTGAAACTTTTCAAGTTCAGGAAAGTTGATGTTGATAGCAGATATGCTATCCTTACTATGTTTTGAAAACTATGAAGGAATAAAATGTTGATGTTTTTTGAAATGTTGTGTGTTAAGATTTGATCTTAGAATGTTTAAGTTAAACTTTAAATATTCAAAAAATTGAGTAATTAACTAATACGCGTATATTTTAAAAAGAAGATGCCTCCTAGAAGAAGACAACCACGTCAACAACCACCTCCTGAGGGGTCTACTATGAATAAAAATAATGAGGCCAACACTAACTCGGTTCAACAATTGGTGACTTTGTTAACGGGAGCACTTGTAAATCAGCCGCAAGCTCAAGTTACGACTTTCAAGGACTTCAAAGCGGTTGGACCGCCAGAGTTTCAAGGGTCTATGAATCCAGTTAAAGCCCAAACCTGGATCATGGAAATGGAGAAGGTTTTCGACGTTACTAGAGTTAGTGAGGACCAGAAAACCGCATTCGCAACGTTTATGCTGAAGTCTGAAGATAGCTATTGGTGGCAGGCGAATAAGGTTCATGTGGGATAGGGAGTAATAACATAGGATAGGTTTAAAGAAATGTTTTTCGAGATGTATTTCTCGACGAGTTCTCAGAATCAGATGGAAGTTCAATTCTTAGAATTGAAGCAAGGAACCATGATTGTGCCAAAGTATGCTGCAAAGTTTAATGAGCTGGAAAGGTTTACTCCATACCAAGTCAATACTGATGAGCGTAAGGCGAGAAGGTTCAAACAAGGATTGAAGCCTAGGTTGTATAGCAAGGTTTTGATGTTTCAACTAAATACATTTGCGGCAGTATTGGAAAAGGCAATTATCGCGGAAGGTAGAAGCGATGCCTTCTGTGACGCCCCCAAAATAGGTATACATCACCCATCTTGAGTCGCCAAATACATGGTACATAATACAAATACAAACTTAATTATACAATAGTCGTGTAATATACGACAAAACATAGCTGAGAGTTTAAACAGGAATATTGCCTTCTAGACAATATCCACTCTCAAATAGAGTCCTCATTATATTT
Organism: Panax ginseng; assembly: GCA_020205605.1. Taxonomy (NCBI): domain Eukaryota; kingdom Viridiplantae; phylum Streptophyta; class Magnoliopsida; order Apiales; family Araliaceae; genus Panax; species Panax ginseng. Next base: position 115,385,845 of record CM035133.1, on the reverse strand, counting down.
ATTGTCACACTATTTTATAGAATAGTGAGGACTACTAATACACCATCTCGGACCATCACTCCGTTCCCCAACTAGTCCCGGTTACGTTCTCATTTCATGAAGAGAACAATGAAAGCAAAAGGGTGAGCTCAACTAGCCTAGTAAGAAATATTATGACTAAGATAATGCAGAATAAATTATCATTAGTCTTCAAAAATGTTAAACTGATAAAATACAATAGACATCAAGTTTAACTGCAGCGGAATAAGCAATCCATTAGAAGAGTCAAGTAGAGCATGATATCTACTATATTCTATGATTTAAAAAAAATTTCATCAATTTTTATCGCTAAGACTCAGCTTAATAAAACCACATCATTGAATCATCCCTGCACTACGGGCCAAGGATATTCATTAAATCATCAATGGTCATGACTATACCGAATAATTCCTGGTCATAATCATACCAAAAACTGTCCATCAATGCACTACAGGCCACTGAGGACTTTTACCACATCATTTATAACATTACAGGTCATGATTATACCGAATGATCCCTGGTCATAATCATACTAAGTCCATCTATGCACGTAAGCCAAAGATAACTTTCATCACAATATAAGCATGAGGATGATGACAATGACATAATAATTCAATAAAACAAGTTCAAGAATAAATTTTAAAGATTTATAAGTTAATTTATCCTAAAATCAATTACGTCCAAATTGTCAACATGATACTGCTTTGTGGAATAAAATTCAAGAATGCTCAGAAGAATATTTCCATGAAAAGATATTGGATGAAGCGCAAATATCCAAGATATTCTACTAATTTCATGGAGTATAGAAGCCAAAACTTTAACCAACCGAGTATAATAGAATATATGAAAGCGCAAATGGATTTTTGCCGCCATGCGCAGTAATCCACGTGAGACAAATCATTTCCACAATTTAATAAGGAATGAATACGAAGGATCATTCACCATGCATGCAGAATCCACATAGACAAAGTTATTCCAATAGAAAAATAAAGAATGGAATAATGTAAGAATTCACGTGCATGCGATAGACCGCATAGACAAAGTTATTCCCAATGTAATAATAAAGAATTCACCTGCATGCGATAATCGCGATGTATAAAAGTTATTCCCAATGTAATAATAAAGAATGGAACCAAGTCATGCGAATCCGCATGCATGGGATGTTCCAACAGTAATAATAAAGAATGGAACCAGTCATACGTAATCCGCATGCATGCATGGATGTTCCAATGTAAGAATAATAAAGAATGGAATAACAACAGAATTCACGTGCATGCGATAGATCGCATGCATAAAGTTATTCCAACAGAATAATAAAGAATGGAATAATAGAAGAATTTCACCATGTATGCGGTACTTTGTATAGATAGGTTATTCCAACATAATAATAAAGAATGGAATAACAATTCTTATGCGTATTGAAAGAAAATAACTCTCTTCATGAATACGAAAGAATAATACCCCTTACCTTAGAAGAAACTGGATATTGGAATAGTGAGGTAGCAGACTTCTCTTCTTCTTTTTCTCTATAATTTCTCTCTATAATAATTGCTCTATAGCTTTAGTGAATTGGTGAGAAATGAAGGAAGAATGAGCTTCTATTTATAGAAAAATACAGTTTCAATAATTGCACGTTTTGGGGCTCGGAATATTACAGTACAATACCTTCAACTTTTCTTTCATTTTTAATTTAGTCCTGCAAGTATTATCAAACTTGCATCACCTCCCCTAATAGTAAATAATGTGAATCAATAGTTCAATCATGTGAATCAATAGTTATAATCATGTGAAAATACGAATTACAGTATAGTACCTCCATTTTTAAGTTAGTCATGCAAGTATTATCAATCTTGCACCAACTCCCCTAATAGTACAAGAATGTGAATCAATAGTACACACATGTGAACAAATAGTTATAATCATGTCAATTAATAGCAATTAATTGCTCATTTATCCGATTAATTACCCGACTGGTCAGTACCACTTCCAGACATCAATTAATATCGAAATAAATATCGATTTCCACTAACACTAATAATTCCAACACAATGGAACTATCAATTTCATCTTTAATCAACACAAACTTATTCGTCATTAATATTATAACTCACAATATTTAGCAACCAGGTCGTTCCCAGGAAAGAGGGGGCTTTTCGATAAGTATTTCTCCTTATTGGCGCGCAATTAGATGACCAAACCGCTCCTTGACAGAACTTCTAGACATTGTAAATATTACAATTTAATAATATGAATAACTTTGTCATCTCAATTATTGATTTAATAATATATCATATTATGTAGATGATACTGTGACAATAATCGAATCAATAGTATGAGAGATATGATGTAGCAATTACTGTAGCAATAATTGAGTATAACTCAGTGACTTCTCACGTAAGAATCAATAATCAATACCGTGTGCTACTATGCAACCACACGTATTACTGTACTTTTACTACCGGGTAGTTCAACAATTTTAACGGTAACACTTTCGCCGTTATTTTTATAAAATGATAATTATGTCGTTTTCTAACTATGACAATACTTCCGTTGTGGGGTCCACCAATGATTGTGCCGTCGCATTTAATATTCCCCCGTTATAAACGAATATTCCCTAAACCAATCGAATATTATATAACCACTTGCTTACTTTACAAAATTTATAAATATTTCCCACAACTATAACATTATATCAAATCCACACCATAATATTCAAAAATATATTTCGAGAAAATTATTCTTTATTCATAAAAGGTGGGGTCTTACACCTTCACCAAATATAATCAAGAATAGAGGAAGAGAAAGAATGAGAATGAAAGCAAGGCTAGTGGAAGCAATAATGGAAGTAAAAACCAGAAAAGGAAATAGAATGAAAACTCAAATACTGGAGGACATCAAGGAAGTCAACAAAAGAAGAAGTTTGAAGCTTGTGCTACTTGCAGAAAGAACCACACGGGGGCGTGTCTGAAGGGTAAGTGGGTGTGTTTCAACTATGGCCAAGAGGGTTACATATCAATAAATTATTTTAGTCCGAAGAAGGGAGGAGCCTATTTCACTTGCGGTTCGAAGGATTATATGGCTCGTGATTGCCTTAAGAAGACAGTGGGAAGTGAAAATGGAGGAAAGGGAAACAACAGTGGTGGTACGTTAACTATCACCGGGCCGGTGCAGCCAAACCGACCTACTACTAGGACTTTCAATATGATCGTGCAAGATGCTGTGTAGTCTAAGGATGTGGTGTTAGGTATCATTCTGATTAATGGTATTAATTCTTATGTGCTATTTAATTCGGGTGCTACTTGTTCATTTATATCCGATGATTTATCTCAGAACTTAGATTTTCCTCAAGAAGAGTTAGATTTCCTTTTAAGCATAGAAATTACGAATATGGAAGTGATTCCTGTTAGGTTTATATATAAGAATTTTAGGGTGGATATAAAGGGCCACGAGATGATGGTAGATTTGATACCGATTAAACTTAGGGAATTTGATGTTATACTGGAAATGGACTGGTTATTCAATTACGAGGCAGTAATTGATTGCCTAAAGAAATGTGTTAACCTTATGACTCCGCCAAAGGTAGTGTTTTTTGGTAGCAAGTCACCTCGACAAGAAAGTTGTCTGACGGTGATGCAAGCCAGAAAGTTACTGAGATAAGAATGTGTAGGATACTTAGCCTACATCGTTGATACTCAGAAGAAGAGTGTGAATCTAGAAGAGATACCAGTCATTAGAGATTTTACGGAAGTATTTCCAGACGATTTGCCTAGATTTCCGCTAGATCAAGAAATCAAGTTCGTGATTGATTTAGCACCAAGAACGGCCCTGATATCTAAAGCCCCATATAGAATGGTCCCAGTAGAGATGAAATAGTTGATGGTACAGTTGCAAGAATTATTAGATAAGAAGTATATCCAGTCGAGCGTGTCGCCATGGGGAGCGCCGATGTTGTTTGTTAAAAAGAAAGATGGATCAATGCGGCTTTGCATAGATTACAGGGAGTTGAATAAGGTTACAATTAAAAATAAGTATCCATTATCGAGAATCGATAACTTGTTCGATCAACTGAAGGGAGCGAGATATTTCTCAAAGATAGACTTAAGAAGTGGATATCATCAGCTGAAGGTTAGGCCAGAGGATGTACCGAAAATGACATTCAGAACTCGGTATGGTCATTATGAGTTTTTGGTTATGTCATTTGGTTTAACCAATGCACCTGCAACGTTCATGGATTTGATGAACAGAGAGTTTAAACCATTCTTAGACAAATTTGTAGTGGTGTTTATTGACGATATATTGGTGTATTCTAAGACCGAGGAGGAACATGTTGAACATTTAAAGGTGATGTTGGAGATATTGAGAAGAGAGAAGTTGTATGCTAAATTCTTGAAATGTGAGTTTTGGCTAGAACATGTACAATTTCTTGGGCACCTTATTGACAAAGATGGAATCTTGGTATATCCGTCAAAAGTTGAAGCTGTAATCGATTTGGTACAGCCGAAGACACCGTCAGAAGTAAGAAGTTTCTTGGGATTAAAAGGTTACTATAGGCGTTTTATTCAAGACTTTTTCAAGATCGCAACACCATTGACAAATTTAACTAGGAAGGTAGTTAAGTTTGTTTGGACGGAGAAGTGAGGAAAGTTTTCAAGAATTAAAGAAGAGATTGAGTTCAGCACTTGTGTTATCATTGCCAGATTATACAGGGAATTTTGTGGTGTATAGTGACGCATCGCATAAAGGACTAAGCTGTGTGCATATGCAGAATGGCAGAGTTATTGCGTATGCATCACGTCAATTAAAAGATTAAAAAAAAGGGTATCCGACTCATGATTTAGAATTGGTTGCAGTAGTGTTTGCTCTGAAGATTTTGAGGCACTATCTTTATGGAGAGAGGTGTGAGATATATACAGACCATAAAAGTCTGAAGTATATATTTACACATAAAGATTTGAATATGCGACAGAGAAGATGGCTGGAATTGATTAAAGACTACGACTAGGAGATTCTTTATCATCCCGGAAAGACGAATGTTGTTGTCGATGCCTTAAGTAGAAAGGGGAGAGAGAAATTAATGATGTTGACTGCTCAGGAAAAGCTTGTAGCAGAAATGGACAAGATGGAGTTGGAAATTAAATATCTGACAGAATCAGATGAAAAATTGTTCCTGTAACAATCCAGAATTTTAAATTATAATTTTAAATATTTATTGAATTATATAAATATTTAATTGATGTGTTTATTGTTGAATAAATATTTGTTTAATTTGATTTGATTTAATTATTTATTTGTTAAATAAATAATTAATGAGTGAAAGAAATTAATTATTATGAGATAATATTCTAACTTAATGTAATAATTAAATTAGAGAGTGGATAGGGATTAAATGAATTATTATAATGTTTAATTTAATTTGGTAATAAAAGTGTGACAATAAACTATCCTATAAATTAGTTATAAAAATAAATTAAAGGAGTTTAATTTAGTTTTGCCAAACAAGACTTAAAGATATTAAGTCTTTAATTTTTAAAGAGTTTTTGCCAAACAAAGCCTTATGGCTTTTGAATTTTGAATTTTAATTAAAATAAATAAAATATAAATAATATATATATTAATTTTGGTAACTGATAACTTATTTGTATATTTATTATAACGTCGATTTTAGACGTTTAGGTGTGTGCGTTGAGTTGAGTTTTTTTTTACGTAAAAAGTATTTGGCCTAAGCCTAAGAAGAAAAGAAGAATGAAAGAATACAGAGAATTTGAGAGAGACTAGAGAGAGTTGTGAGGAGAGAAAGGTTCTGTGAATTGCAAGTTATCTTCTAACAAGTGTTAACCAAGCAAGAGAAGGTATTTTTACATAACCTTAATATTATATATATATATATATATATATATATATATATGTTTTACGACATAAATTTTCAAGCTCTGTGAATTCAAATTAATTTTTTTTATTGTTGATATACAACTGATAACTTGTGATTATATGTATTGGTGGTGTTAGAGTTGTATTTAGACAAGGAATTATATGTTAATTTACGTTCAAAAAGAAAGAAAATGGTTTTACAGTGAAGATGTGTATGAACATGGCTTGTAGGAGTATCAAAATTGATAGTTTATTGTAAGATAATAAATAAATTGAGCCTTGAATATGTTAATTCGGTAAGAAACGAAGAGAACGTAGTTGGAATAAATTAATTTGGTGCATAATTGTGATCACAGTGTTAGTTTTGTCAAACAATGTCAAAAATGGAGTTTTGGTTTAAAATAAGGCATTCAAGAATTTAAATTTTCTGAAGTTGTGGTTTAGTTGTTTGAAATCAGTATATATATAATGGATAATGTTTATATGTAATCTATGTAAGTTATACGTGTTAATTTAGGTGCTAGAAATTAATATACAGGTCAAATTAGCTTTATTTCTATTCTTTGTGCCCAAAACTGTAATTCGGGCCAAGAATACTAATCTCAAAGATCGTGATCGCTAAACTCGCATCACAAAGTGCCAACCCCTACTGTGACTCAGACCGCATAAATGACGTTTGTTAGCAGAATGGCCAGAAAGTGTATTTTAATTACACAAATCTTTAATTTTGATATGATGTAATATTATGACTGATAAAATGTAATTTTTGTTAATTGTGGTATTATAATGCTAAGAATGAGTATATTATTAACAATTAACGAGTTTTATTATTACGTTACTAATGTGAATTGACTATGTGATGAAAACCAATCCATACATGAAATAGATATTTATTTGTATACAGTGTAGTAACTAATTGTGTCATAATGACATGTGTTTAGGATATTATGAATCAAATTATTACGGTTTAGCTTACACGCAAGGCAAGTTTTCTAACCCTAAACTTTCTTTGTGCAAGTTTCTTAACTCTACTTATACTGTGCAAGCTCCTAACCTTACCTCTTGATATTAAGCAAGTTTTCCTAATCTTTAACTTGTTATTTAGCATGCAAGTTTCTAAATTCTGATACACTAATGTTGAACAAGTCTTATCGTTCAATTTACTATTTGTTATGCATGCTCAATACTCAATTCTAAACAAAATTCTAACCTTAGCTTAATATTGTACAAGCAAGGTATGTTATGTTATTCAATGTTTATGCTTTTAGTTCATTCCTAAAGCATGACCTTACCAGATTCTGTGACAATAATTGAATCAATAATATAAGAGATATGATGCAGCAATTACTATAGCAATAATTGAACAAAACTGAGTGCTTCTTATGTAGGCATCAATAATTAATACCGTGTGCTACTATGCAACCACACGTATTACTGTACTATTACCACCGGGTATTTTATGATAACTTGCTTACTTTGCAAAATTTTCAAATATCACCCTTAACTTTAAACTTTTATCAATTTAACTATTTACCAAAATAGAAAAATTGAATACTTTTATTTCATAAAATTCGAGATCTCACATAAACTACCTCTTTCATACATAGGTGATCAACCCATTATATAACCCCATTTTGGGGTGTGTTCACCTCAGACTAAATCATTAGATACTGTACCAAAGCAATTTGTTTTTGCATAACTTCTTCAAAGAAAGCTCAATTTTCTTTTAAACATGACATACCATTTGTCTTAGCCAAATCAAGTAGCTTAGATCATACCAATAAATTGGATATCAACTTGAAACATTCGACTAGCTAAATCAATTGACGTCGACTACTTCTTTAAATTCTTTCGTAATACATCAAAACGTTTTATGATGTCATGATACCGCACTTTTTATAGTACATTGAGGACTTCGTCAGTTTATGACTTCGTTATTATACATCATACCATAGTGGGTTGTTGATCCTAAGATCACATCCAACACTAGGTTCAATTGCATTAACAACTCCATCCTTTTACCATCTTTGCATTAAATGCACTGAATGATATAAAATTCATTTTGATATTTCAAATCAATTTTTGTCTAGCCAAAACAATTAGCATAGACATACCAAAAATAGTTCTTTTAAAATCCATTGGTTCTAAAAGTTGAACCAATTCTTTCCTTTTCAAAACGCGCACACATAAGCACGATTTCAATAAACTTCAAAATCTAGCATAGCTAGATGACTTGGAATATCCTAGTCTCCATCTTCCTTCATTGTCTTACCTACGATAATAATAATCGTCTCTATCACCTTCAATGCTAATTTTACTAAAAATACACGCTTTCAGTCTAAACATCCCTATACCTTAGTACAGTCCATCAACTTACCACACATTATGAGTTCAGGAACTTTCCACAATAATATGAGTTTAAGAACTATCCCAGTTAGACCATAGGTGTCCATTCGCTGAGAAGTTCAAAAATATACCATATTATTATGAGTCACAAACTTACCATAAGTATGAGTTTCAAGAACTCGCATCTACTTTATCGTTCTCTACCTATCAAGTATATACATGAGTAAAGATTCACCTTCTCGTCATATACATATTGATAGCGCGACATATTCCAATGATTATCACTGTAATAAGCTAAGCAGTTGTTACACAGAAGCAAAAACCTCTGCCCATAACAAAGGTTCATACAACTCAGCTATCACATGAGTTCTCAATTGAAATTTTACAACTTCTAAATTTCTCTTTATTTAATACGAATTTTCTTTAATTCGTATGCAATCCTTCACAACTCAATCTGAGCTCTTCTTCCCGTACTACTTCATATTACCATTCATTCATAGTATTAGCTATAAATCATTCATCGTTTAACAAATCATCTGTTACTACAATTCACTATGATCATGTGGTGATCTTCTTCCTTAATCGTTGAACTCAACGATCTTCTTACCATTTTCTCTACGATTATAGTCTTAGGTACTCATACCTAAGATTTATAACCTATCAACTTTGATACCACTTTGTAACGCCCCAAAATTCAGTCTATCTTCATACCCAAATTTCGTATGTCACGGTCCCACTTCTTTCTAAATATACATCATTATATACTGAAATATAACAATATACATTCTCAATTCCTAGGTTCTAATACCTTACAACCTTTTTCATTACAAGTAATGATAATTACATTATTCTTTTAATCTTACAAGAGTGACTTTCATCCGCCACCAAGGATACATAACAATTCATTAAAATAGTCTATAGTTTAATTTTATCATTCTACATTACAAGTCTTCGCTTGATCTTCACGCTCATTCCTAATGAATGACACTTCATCTGGACACCGGTCAACTTGATCTTTGCGGGATCCTTAAGTTCTTCTAACATCATACGCTGAAAATGTATTTCATTTAAAGCAAGTGTGAGCATTCAATTTCCCAGCAAGTCATAACAGTTGAACAAACAACTTCAAGAATTCAAACATTCTTTTAGAACTTCGATAACCGAACAAAGGTTTTGAAGTAGCTTGAATAATAGGAATAATCTCGATTGCTATCATTTTAAAACATTATTCACATTTACTTTGAAATAATTTTATTCCTCTACCTTATTCGTACACATTCTGTCTGGCTAGAATCGATAGGACAAACTTAACAATAACGGTGCATGTATAAACAGAACAGTTCATCTCATATAAAAACTGAAGTGTTCAAATTGTGGCATAAGGCCTCATACATTCCACCACCTTGTACAAATATCACACATTTGCACATAGACAAAACTTCTCAAGTTTAACATCTAAAAAGTTTAAGAAACTAGCATTCATTTAGAATATGAATGAAGTTAGGAAACTTGCCTTACACATAGCTACAGCTTACGCTAAACCGCTCATTTCAATCCCTATAAAACACATAGGAAATAACACATACACCAATTAGTCATATAGTTGACTTATGCATTGGTTTAAACTTAACTTTACTTCTTAGGGTTTGCGTTCTTTCAATTTACGTTTACGCGACCAACTTTCATTACCGCTTTACGGCTTCATGACATACGGGGATGTCTTACTCATACGTTCATCATTTTTAATGATTTGCATTCTTATCTTCTTCTTATAACTTCTTTAGGACTCAGCACACATCGTGTCTCTGCTAGTAGTCCATATGGTACTCTAAGTGGTTTCCCACAAACAACCAATAAACAACTTCTCATCTCATCTACACTGCCATCACAGTGAGTTAGATCGGTTGCCAGTTTTGTATATACCTTCACTCTCTGAAGGAATTGTTTAGCCCAGCTCCCATATGTCAACCATCAAAGGTTGTTATTGTACCACAATCTAAACTTATCTTAACTTATCCGAACTATTAAACTATAACGTTCATTAAGTTGATTTCTTATTCCTTATGACTTTCTGGCAACTAAATGCCATACCTCCAGATTCATTCTTTATACGACTCACATTCAGCTTTTATTAATCTTATTACCGTTCATTATGGCTTTCTTGATAAATCATATCTTACTTGATACTTTCGTTATTCATTACATGAACCCCACGTTCATTACTCGTTCTTAATGTCGAAGTCATACCGTTCGTTGTATGCTAAGACCGATCATTCATCGCAACAGCATTGCGTTCACAGCATCTAAACGCTTTACACTTATCTCTCATTACTACAACATAACATCGAAATGTTATTCATTATCCTCATCACTCAACATCTAAGGAATCATAACCATACCAATCTCCCACGTTCATTTATCGTGACTACGGTCCCCGAATATCGGTTCCGTAACCCGCGTTTACATTCTTTGTCTTTTAATCTCGTTTAAATATTTCCGTTTAACCTTCATCTAAGGTTTAAATCGCTTGTTTAAGTGTTATATTAGATGAACTATATGTTCATTAGCTTTTAGTACACTTTTTCCCAGGATTTGAGCAGTTAAAAGCTCATCACTAGGCCTTGTTCTCATCTCGGTATGACTGTGCTACCGATTCCTTCACAATTCTCTTAGCCTTTACGCCACCAAAGATCATGGCGCCACCATCCTTATTATTACTGTTTGCAACATGAGTTTGCCTTTGCTTTCACTCCCCTGGTCTAGCGCTACGATGCCACCTTACAAAGCATGGCTGGCGCTGCGGCGCCAAGCCCTAATTCTTGACAAAAAATTCTAAGTGTTAAATTGTTTTGAGATGCTTACTTCCCGATCTCATAACTTATTTGTTATAACTTGGAACGAGGTTGTTCCAAAGACATTTTCTTCCTTATCTTATGTACTTCAATCCCCCTCGGTTAAAACTTCATTCTAAATCTGTTAACATGCCATTCGATTGGCTTAATCTTTATCCTTCATTCATTTTTACGTTCTTAATGTTCTTCGTTCGTTCGCCCGTAATTCGGTCATCCAAACTCGGAACTCGTTTGTTCTTGAGTCCACGACTCACGTTTTCTACTTTCTCTTACATTATTATGAAACCCTATACGTTCGGGTTCATTTACATAATTTCTAATTCTCGTTCGTCTTTTACGAAATTTTTGCCTTAACTTCGTTATAGCTACGTTTTAATCCGTTCTTCATGAACGTTTTTACCTTTCCTAACCAAGCAATAAACAAGTAAATTATACGCGATGGTTTTAAACTTGTCTATCAACAACAATTACACTACGATGATTTTAAATTTGCCCATCAACAACGTTCTTTGTGTTCTTCGCTTGTTCTTCGAGTTCTTCGTTTGTTCTTCATTTTTAATCGATATTTTGATTATGATTTCAATTTTTCTTGGAATTCGATATTATAAAACACCATTCCTTAATTATTTCACCGAATCGTTCATATGATTCATTCGGATCGCTCAAATTCATTACGAATCTTATACTTCCTTAAGAAATTTATAAAATAAACTTCTAATTCTTATTTCTTCATTTTCTCTTGATTTCAACCATATGAAATCATTCCTAACATCTTTTACTTCTTATTCTCATTAATCTATATTTTAAACATAGAAACTTAAGGAAAAATTATATAGAAGTTAGGTTTCAGATTACCTTTCTTCTTTAATCTCCTTTCGTCGGACAAAATTTGCTCACGAGCCAACTTTTCCTCCTCATTTTCCTCTTCTTCCCCATCCAAAATCTCTCTCTCTCTCTCTCAAATGTTGGTGATTTTCAAAATCACCAACAAATGAAAAATAAGCTTCTTTTTATAGATTTTCAAAGCTAGGGGCAAAATAGTCATTTCGCCCCTAAATTACTATTTACACGTCCTTACTATTTCACGTCCTTACTATTCACGAAGCTTCCGTCTTGTGAAATTTGTCCGACAGTTCAAAAATTGCGATTCTCAAAATCAAAATATTTTTAGATATTTCGTCTTTCATTTACCAATTAACTTTTACGCATTCTTCGGATCTTCAAAAAACTGAAAAACACTTTTTGACGTTAAGCGTTTTCCTTCACGTTTTCCCCTAACGTAGCTAAACGAATGAAAAGTACATAACAGTACTTTTCCTCATTTTTATTTCGTCTGATTTCTGCATGCTTTTCGAGAAAAACTTTTATCAGCTTACTTAACTTTTCACGATGTATTATTGTCAAATCTTTTGATGGAATGTCATTTTGACATACCGAAATCTCGAAAAGGCTTAGGTTATTCAAACCCCAACCCTTAGGGTTTCGTCAGGTGAATAGTACCTATTTCATCTCTTCCCCGAAAATATTTTTTTCTCGAATTTTTTATATTTTTCTCTTGAAAATTCTTACTCGTTCAGTCTAGCTCGTAGCCAGAATCCTCCCGATTTATAATCATCCTAGGTTATAGAACGATTAATAAACACAAAGCACATAATATTATTAATAAAAATTCATTTTATTAATAACTAATTCTTTAAACTTAAATTCTGAACAATCCGGATTCTCCAGGTTATTATATCAACTCAATAATATAAGATTGAACAACAATAATTAAGTTGAAGATTGAATATCAACAATATACGATTGGATACACATTGTATATACAAAGTGTTACATCCAAAAGAATTAGAAAATCTCATTTGAAACAATGAACTTGAACAGTTTATGCTTTGAAGAGCAAGAAATAAAAGTTAGGAACTTGCTCAATAAAAGTTGTGGAACTTACATAACGATATCAAGTTAGAAATATGAAACGTGCTCAATGTAAAAGAATTAGAATACAAGAGCTTGCATAATCATAAACAAGATGGAACCAAGAAATTTGCTCAACATAAGTTTAGGGTTTAGGAAACGTGCCTCATGTGTACACTACACAATTACTACAAACGTTCGCCAAATACCTTACACATACCATTAAGGTCACAATACCAATTAGTTATATTAACACTAACTTCATTGGTTTATTTTTCATTTTTAGTCAAGTTTACAATCTTTAGCTTAAGACATGATTATTCTAATCATTTACGTACTATGAATCTGAACTACTAATTATATATAACAGTACCCGACATGGTGATTGCAAAATAACTTCAATTCTCATGACATCTCATCACGGACCTTCACAACTTATTAATACTTAATCTATACTTTCGACGTTGTGATTATATAAAGCCCCCAAATCCAGGTACTTGAAACCCGAACTCGGTGCTTTATGATACCATTTCTATGAGTGGAATAATACTAATAATAATAACAATAATATAGATACCAACTTAATTTACATATTTATCAAAGTCTAAATCCCAAGTACGCAACCTTTAATACATTCCTCACAATACGCGATAGGTAATATATCTCATACTTGTCTTAATAAAGATAACTATTACATAAAATGGCATTGAATTCATTCTGCAACCTTTCCTTTCCCTTTACTCTTAGCCGAGCCTTCTACTTGTTCACACTTAGCTGAAAACATTTAAATTAAGCAAGGATGAACATTTGAGTGCCCAACAAGTAATAACAATTATATATATATGAGCTAAAATAATTTAAATGTTTTCTTTATACTATCCTTCTACAACAAATCAATACTTGTGATGTAATCTGAACCGATAATAATAACGTAACAACCCTCTTTCAAATTTCTGAAACTACGTACTGACTATATATAGGGTTAAGGGGACATACTATGAACATTATTTTCATTTTCGAATAGGTTTAGCAGAACTTCATCCGCAAACCGTCATAACTTACGTGCATGGAGGGTGATCAGCCCGTTGTACCCTGTATTAATCAATACTACATTACTAGAACGATATTATCGTTCACTCTGGCTGCCTTGGGCACATAAATTTTTTCCCATGAATGGGATGTTCATACTTGTCAGGGTTCCAAACCAAAGAAATTCGGTTGGATAATAAGTAGGTTTTATCTTATTCAACAATAATCTATAATTCAATATATATATATATATATATATATATATATATATATATATATATATATATATATATATACGGGTAATTAACAAAGGTGTATCAACATGTGATTAAGCACAATGATTACCCAATTCGGGGACACTTGTATAACCATTTATAGAAATTAATGAACAGAATATATATCTGAATTACCATATACTAACATGTTGATAATCAATGAGCGTATATAATATAAGGTTAATAATTTGTACAGTAATAATATAATTCTGAAACATTCTTACTCATGTCCATTGCATAAAGAAAATGCAAATGTAAGATACTTGCCTGATGCGCTGCTTACAATACGCAACTTAGTTTTATCTTTTTTATCACGACCTATCATTAATCAGATCATTCGCTCTATTAGAACAATATACTATAACATATAGTACTGCATTTCGTAGTCAGCACATAACCTAATCACATTATCACACATGTTCAACAGTTATTGAATCACAAACAAACATTAATACAATTAAAATATCTAAGTCCTGATCAATTTCTGAAATATGTCGATAAAAATCGACAAACTTTATTTGTAATTATCGAGTCTAAACTCTATATTCAGAACTCAATATCTTAAATATCAGTCATATTATTTTAAATAACTTAATAAACATTTATTAATTTATCATGAATTTTCAAACACCAAAATCATTATTAAATGATTCAAGTATTAAACAATTCTATTATCATTTAATTATTATTTAACTATTAATGAAACCATTGCCAAAATATTAAAGTTATTTATAATAACTCAAAATATTTTAAAACATTTATATTACCCTTAAATGATTTTTAAAACATTTAAAATCATTTTTAAATAATTACCATTAATATTAAAATATTAATTTACTATTTCTTAAATTATTAAACGTCATTAAGTATAACTTAAAATATTTAATTCACTTAATATTATTAATGTTGATAATATTTAATTCCCTCTTAGTATTACTAGTTCACTAATAACACTTTTATTCACTTACTAATATTATTAACATCTTAATAATATTTTAATACTTTACTAATATTATTAATCCTCTTAATAATATTTTAATCATGCATTAATATTAGTACTTTAATAATATCTTACTTATGCTTTAGTATCATTAATCAATTAATAATACTTTTTAGTCATATACCAATCGTATTAATATTTTATTTATTTACTAATATTATTAATCATTTAATAATATTTTATTCCTTTACTAATGTTATTATATTAATAACATTTTATTTAATCTCGAATATTATTATTTACTTAATAATATTTTAATTATTTAATAATACTTTAATTTAATACTAATAATCTTTTAATAATATTTTAATCTAAGATTAATATTTTAATCTAATATTATTAATCATTTAATAATACTTTAATCATTTATTAATGCTTAAATCAAATATTATTAACCATTTAATAATATTTTAATAAAGTTTTAATCTTAATATTTTTATTTACTTAACAATATCATATTCTAATATTATTAATATCATAATAATATTTTTAACAATTTCTTGGATTGATAAACAATTTATTCTAATTGTTCACCCTTTATTAAACCTCTTATTTAATATCCATAAAAGGTCATAAATAATATTTCTTATTATAAATTACCAAAATGCCCTAAAATAGTCATAATATTATATATTAGGAGTATTCAAGCATTAAAATCATAATTTTCTTATTTAAGACATCATTTAACTATTTATTTACTTTTATTCATAACTTAATCATTTTTAGGAAAAATAGCAAACTGATTACAAAAATTCTCATTTTCTGGATTTGGATAGTATATGTCCCAACCACGATTTCCAAATCTTTCTGGAATTTCAGAAAATGATTTACTATTTTTAAAGTGCCCAAAACACTCGGATCTTGCTTCATTTTTCATAACTCGAGTTTTGCTCCGACAATATTGAAATTTTTAGGGTATACTCTCATAACATATATGAACCAACTGTAAAACTTTTGGAATTTTCCAGTTTATACACAGTGATATATTCGAATGTTAATATTTCGGAGTCCTTTACGGAAATAGCTATTACGCACAACCTATAAATCGAAACGCGTCCGTTCTTTTTCTTACATGTAGATAACTTCCTAAGGTACCTCTGTGATTTTTGCCAGATTTTTAAAAGATATGCAACCATCCGAAACAGTTCCAAGAAAAATGGGAACAATAACTATTTTAGGGTTTTGAACCCTTAACACACTATGTGGACTGTTTTGGGGAAAATAGTCCCCATGGCTTCAATACTTGCTAGATTTGTTCCTCTAAACCTTTGGTCTAACACTCAAAAGACTTAGTCTCATACATGATAATATGTAGAACTAGGGTATCTTGAGTATTAATCCATAACTCTAACAAATCATGCTATAACACAAAATAAAAGAAGAATAAGAAAAAGAATGGATGAGAACCTCACCTAGTTTTATTTGCTATTCTTCTTGATCTTCCAAAGTAATTTATAATCTTAGGGTGCATTAAGCAACTAGCACACCTCTCCCTCTCTCACAAAACCGAAACTCTCTCTCTCTCTCTTGTATGTTGCTAGCTTGGGAGAAAAAAGAAGAAGAAGGAGAATAAGAGAAATGAAAATGATCTAGCAAATGAATGGGTGATTAACTATTATCCCCCATACTTTTATTATCCCATGGATAACAGACTACACCTTATCTCTTCAATTAGCCTAATCATGTGATTAAGGGTGCTTAATAGATTTCCAACCAATGAGAGATTGACACACATGTACTTGTGTGTAAGACTTACTATTTAAGGAACTTGATTAGCATAATTTGTTGCCTAAAATGGCCTAATTAGCCGGTCCCCCTTGCCCCATTATCTCCTCCATTTTTCTTTTATTTTAATGCACAAATTTGATTAATCAAAAGTCTAAAATACCCTTAATCAAGTAGCCGACTAAGTATTGGTTTGCATTTTATTTCTTTTGGGCTTCTCCTTTAATTGTTTTGGGCCATGTAATGAACATAGTCTAACAATTTTAATATATGCTACCCAAATTGTTTATATAGAGTTTCCATTCCCAATCTTATGAAATTTAATTACTTATACATGTGACTTTAGCTCATAACCTAATTAGGTTTACTAGAAATAGGTTTAAAATTATTAGTCACTTGAAATAACAAGATTATTCACTTAAGTTAGTTTACATATTAAATACTAACATTTCCTTATTACCATAACCCTTATGTTATTTAATTGTCTCACCTAATGTATAATTAGGTTACGAAGCTTTCATTTAGGGTTTAAAATAAAATAAAATTAGTTCCTAAAATTTGTAATTAGGGTTTTCTTAATTTGATTAGGGTTCTAATCATACATGAATATTAGGGTATTATATAATAATTATAATTATCATTGCTAATCTAGCAATTAGGGTTTATAATTAATAAATAGGATTTCAAGAAATTAATAAATCTAAATGTTAATTAGGGTTGACCTAATCAATAAAAAAAATCATATAACACAGTTATATAATAGTCTTAAACTCACAATTGGGTTTCAAATTAGGGTTTTCTACAGTAAAACTAGGGTTTGACATAATAGACCATAACTGACCAATCATTGTCAGTCCACATACATACAGTATATAATTATAGCACTGAAAAATCAAAATATAAATAATATTATATTATTATTCTCATTCCTTGATAAAAAATCCAAAATTAGGGTTTGGATTCCATATCTGACGTATCTGTCATACTTAACATTATTAATTAAGTTAAAAATAATTAACCTAATAATCCGAACAAAATTCATATAATAAAATAATTATTATAATAATTCTAAAAATCATTTCATATATTATATAAATAATATATAATTATACTTTCATGGAAAATAATTAATAAAAACATTTCTACTATAAAATTAATTATTATAATAATATAGTTTATAAAAATCAAAATTTTAAAATAAAATTAGTTAAAATCATTCATGTAATAAATATATCACATAAATACATACACACACTATCTTCGCACATATTCCCCATATTTAAAATAAAAAAAAATCTATACCCAAAATTTCTAATTTATTTGTATAGAAAATATCGGGTTGTTACAGATTACAATATGTTATTACGTCTTATAACATGTTTTAGGTTCCTCTACAATCATTAAAGTAGGTTAAGTTAACATTTCCCAATTATACTGTTAACAGTTCCTTATTGGGTCTGTTTGACCACTAGCATGGCCGCGCCATGGCTACCTTTTAATTCGCGTGCAGATCCGCATGCAGAAGCACTCAAGGCCAGAGGTAGTGCTCGTCTTTCGACACCGTAATCGATTTTCCATAAACACGAATACAGTCTTTGTTCTAAGCCAAAAATCCCAATTTCTTCACCCAACACCAAATTAACCAAACCCAAATACAAAAAACCAAATATTTATAAAGCAATTCTAACATCACAAACCACATTCTAGAGGATTAAAAATCATATTTTTGCCATTTTCTTCAATTTCAACGCATTTAGTAATTTCAATCACCAAACCTTCAATTCTTAACCAAATTAAGCCATTTCAATTGCGTTGTTTTTTTTTTGACATACTAACACAATTCACAACCAATTTGAAGATTATAATCAGAATTGAACATTTATTTTGGCCTCAAATAAGCCACTTTGTACACATAAAACACTATTAACTAAATTTTCTTCTACAAACCATTTCTCCATGAATTTGATTACTCAATACGGCTTCTATATAACAATTATCAAATTACACATGTATATAACTAACACCTCAAACCATATTCCAAAAAAAGTCAATTACAGATAATAAAATTACAAAACCAAAACTTAAATTCCTCTTCATCAACACATTTACACAAACTTTGATTACTTCAACATCACATCTAGATAATTATAATAGGTTATACATATATATAACCAACATTTAACTCTAATCCAACAAGAATTCTAATTCACAGAAAATAGATATTGCAAAGCAAAATTTGGAATTAGGATAAATTATACATTAATCCTTTGTTAGCAAGATGATAACAAGGTTTTAGAAATCCTTCATCTTCCTCTTGACCAACTCACAACAAAACTCTCAATTTCTTCTCTAACTCTCTGTCAATTTTCTCTGTGTTTCTTTCTCTCTACCTCTCTGTTCTTTAGCCTTAGGAAAAAGAATACACATAGGATTAAACTGATATAGGCCTCTCTCCCACATATACTTCAGTTAAAAAATCAAAGAGCCTATCAGTTATATTATGCCAAAGGCCACAAGGCCATGTTTGGCTACACCTTAGATTAGATTTCTAATTTATTTTTATATTACTTATATTATATAGTTCCATTTGTCACACATTTATTTAATTAATTTTAATAACTTACAATTACAATTATAATTTCCATTATAATTATACTTATACTTAACAAATTACTACATATCTAATTTAATTATTAAATTAAACTAGAACATCATTTTATTTAATTTAATTATTTCCTTAAATATTAAACAATTCATTTAATTTAATTATTTTATTAAATTAAATCTTCAAATAATAAAATTACCATTCATTAATTTAGTTAACATACACACTTAACTAAATTATTACACCACAATTTCATCAATTATTTATTTATCTCAATAAATAAATCAATGAAAATATTTATTTAATTCGATAATATTTTTAAATTACAAATTAAATTCTTATTCGTTACATCCTTCCCTCCTTAAAAGGATTCTGTCCCCAGAATCACAACTGAATAAATTTATTCGTTACATTTTTCCCTCCTTAACAAGATTTTGTCCTCAGAATCGCTATATAAGATTAAGCAAATAATTGAGGATAATTTTTCATTATAACATCTTTAAGTTCCCATGTAGCTTCTTCAGCACTGTGGTTTCTCCAAATTATCTTAACAGAAGGTATTATTTTGTTTCTAAGAACCTGAGCTATCCTGTCAACTATTTGAACAGGAACATCCTCATAAGGCAGATTTTTTTCAAATTGTAACGGTTCATATTCTATAACCTGTTTATAGTTGGGCTTATATGGTCTTAATATCGAAACATGAAAAATGTTATGAATATGTTCTAGTTCCGGAGGTAGAGCTACCTCATACGCCACTTCGCCAACTCGTCGCAACACTTCAAAAGGACCTATAAACCTTGGGCTTAGTTTTTCGTTTTTACCAAACTGGATTTTCCCTTTCCAAGGAGACACTTTTAAGAAAACAAACTATCGGTTTCAAATTCTCGATTTTGTCGGTGTTGATCAACATATTTCTTCTGCCTATCCTGTGCAGCTATCAATCTCGCTCGAATCACCTTGATAATCTCGACAGTTTTTGCACTAATTCTGGACCTAACAGTTGTCGTTCACCAACTTCGTCCCAGCATAACAGAGTTCTGCATTTCCTGCTGTACAACATTTCATAAGGCAACATGTCAATACTTGCATGATAACTGTTATTATAGGAAAATTCAACCAATAGTAGATGGTCATCCCAATTCCCTTTAAAAATCCATAATGCATGTCCTAAGAATATCTTCCAATGTCTGGATTGTCCTCTCACTTTGTTCGTCGGTTTGAGGATGATACACTGTGCTCATTCTTAATTGCATCCGCAAGCATTCCTGTAGTCGTTTCCAGAAATTTGATGTGAATCGTGGATCTCTATCTGATACAATGGACACCAGAACACCATGTCTCGAAACAATTTCCTCTGCGTACAGTTTTGTCAACCGATCTAGGTTAAATCTAATCTTGATTGGAAAAAAGTGCGACTTCGTCAATCGATTGATAATCACCCAGATTGCATTGTAACCTTGTTGAGTCATTGGAAGACCTTCCATAAAATCCATTTGATATGCTCCCATTTCAATTCCGGTATTTCTAA
Source organism: Panax ginseng (assembly GCA_020205605.1). Taxonomy (NCBI): domain Eukaryota; kingdom Viridiplantae; phylum Streptophyta; class Magnoliopsida; order Apiales; family Araliaceae; genus Panax; species Panax ginseng. The sequence goes on along the minus strand of CM035133.1, from coordinate 115,364,685 downwards.
CGGTTGCAACAATCCGCTTGGTTTTTGATGTTCAGCTTTAACTTTCTGACACGTTAAGCATTTTGCCACACATTCTGCAACATCCTTTTTCATATTCGACCACCAGAAATGACGTCTGAGATCCTGGTACATTTTCGTACTTCCAGGGTGAATCAAATATCGTGAGTTATGAGCTTCACTCAAAATTTCCTCATTAATTTTCGGTACTGGCGGAACCCAAATTCTCCCTTTGAATCGGAGTAATCCTTCCAAATCAACTTTAAACTTATTTTCTTCACCTATAGACACTTTCCTTCTTATCTTTTTAAAATTTTCATCGTGAAGTTGTGCATTCTTTACCTTATCCACCAACAATGAACTGCTTCCCATCTGGAACTGTGACACCCTCAAATCCGGGTACTTCATTCCCACAAGATTTGGTGTTCAGTTGATAAAAACATTCTTGTCTAACTACCCAAATATAATAAAATTTAATAATAAACCTTCCCATCAAAGGATTACATCAATAAGCTCAATAAAATCTCCTAGGTTATCTAACCATTAAATACAAACATCATGTGCGGAAAATTAAATAATTACATCACAAGATTTAAAATAAAGTCTGGCAATATAAAAGTCAACAGGTTTACAAGTCTTCAATACTTGTTCATCTTCCCTTTCCCTTTACTGGTGGTAGGTTCATCGACCTTCTCTACTTTAGTTGTAATATTTATATAAGCAGGAGTGAGCAAACAATGCTCACTTGAAATGACAATGAATAAACATCATATCAACTACCAAACGATTATGATCAATAGAACTGAATAATGTGCTTTATCAATAATAATCAGGAACAGAATTTGAAATAAATATCTGAGGGTCAAAAGACCACGAACTATGTCCATAGTTATAAGTATTCTTTCAACATAAACTTTAACAGTCATAAGACTATAGGGACTCCTCGTACTTAGGGGGATCAGCCCTTCGTACAATGTATTGTGCATAAACATTTAAACGATATACCTAAAGTATCCCCCGTAATAGGGTTGTTCATCTTAGTATTTAGAATACAAGTCTGCACCAAAGTAAGTTTAGTTTGGATAAGTTTTAAGGTAATTTAGAGTTTAACGAACATCAACTAAGGATTAGTTTGAATAAAATGTAGTAACAATGCGCTATGGAATAAGTCATAAATGAATCAACATTGTATAATATGTTATATTATTAAATCAATAATTGAGATGACAAAGTTATTCATATTATTATTTGCAATATTGACAATGTCTAGAAGTTCTGTCAAGGAGAGATTTGGTCACCTAATTGCGCGCTAATAAGGAGAAATCCTTATTGGAAAGCCCCCTCTTTCCTGGGAACGACCTGATTGTTAAATATTGTGAATTATAATATTAATGATGAATAAGTTCGTGTTGATTAAAGATGAAATTGATAGTTCCATTGTGTTGGAATTATTAGTGTTAGTGAAAATCGACATTTATTTCGATAATAATTGATGTCTGGAAGTTATATTGGCCAATCGGGTAATTAATCAGATAAATGAGCAATTAATTTCTATTAATTCACATGCTTATAACTATTTGTTCACATGTGTGTACTATTGATTCACATGATTGAACTATTGATTCACATGATGTACTATTAGGGGAGGTGGTGCAAGTTTGATAATACTTGCAGGACTAAATTAAAAATGAAGGAAAAGATGAAGGTATTGTACTGTAATATTTCGAGCCCCAAAACGTGCAAATATCAAAACTATATTTTCCTATAAATAGAAGCTCATTCTACCTTCATTCTCCCCAATTCACTAAGACTCACAAGAGCAATTATAGAGAGAAGCTATAGAGAGAAAGAAGAAGAGTAGTATACTACTTCACTACTCCAGTATCCAGTCTTCTTTTGACGACAAAGTTATTCATATTATTATTTGCAATATTGACAATGTCTAGAAGTTCTGTCAAGGAGAGGTTTGGTCACCTAATTGCCCGCCAATAAGGAGAAATCCTTATCGAAAAGCCCCCTCTTTCCTGGGAATGACCTGGTTGTTAAATATTGTGAATTATAATATTAATGATGAATAAGTTCGTGTTGATTAAGATGAAATTGATAGTTCCATTGTGTTGGAATTATTAGTGTTAGTGAAAATCGACATTTATTTCGATAATAATTGATGTCTGGAAGTTATATTGGTCAATCGGGTAATTAATCAGATAAATGAGCAATTAATTGCTATTAATTCACATGCTTATAACTATTTGTTCACATGTGTGTACTATTGATTCACATTTATGTACTATTAGGGGAGGTGGTGCAAGTTTGATAATACTTGCATGACTAAGTTAAAAATGAAGGTATAGATGGAGGTACTATACTGTAATTCGTATTTTCACATGTATAGAACTATTGATTCACATGATGTACTATTAGGGGAGGTGGTGCAAGTTTGATAATACTTGCAGGACTAAATTAAAAATGAAGAAAAAGATGAAGGTATTGTACTGTAATATTTTGAGCCCCAAAATGTCCAATTATCAAAACTATATTTTCCTATAAATTGAAGCTCATTCTTCCTTCATTCTAACCAATTCACTAAGACTCACAAGAGAAATTATAGAGAGAGAAGCTATATAGAGAGAAGCTATAGAGAGAAAGAAGAAGAGTAGTCTGCTACTTCACTACTCTAGTATCCAATCTTCTTCTAAGGTTAGGGTTATTATGTTTTTCATATTCTGAAGAGAAATTATTTTTAATATTCATATAAATATTATTATCGTTCAATATTCATTGTTTTCGTTTAAATATTCGTAAGGAATATTATTTTCGTTTAATATTCGTAAGGAATATTATTTTCGTTCAATATTTGTAAGGGGTGTTATTTTCTTCGTAAATGATATTATTTCTTTTAATATCATTATGCCAGGATATTGGTATGAATTTTATTGTGGAATTTCTACCTTTTTGTGTCGAGGTTATTATTCATTCTAGTATTATTCACTCGGGTATTTGGGGCACTTTTCATGCCAGAGTACTATTCATAGGTTACTATTCACCTAGTTACTATTCACTCTAGTATTATTCACTCGGGTATTTGGGGCACTTTTCGTGCCGGAGTACTAATCACGAGTTACTATTCATGGGTTACTATTCACCCGATTACTATTCACTCTAGTATTATTCACTCGGGTATTCGGGACACTTTTCATGCTGGAGTACTATTCACGAGTTACTATTCACAGGTTACTATTCACCCAATTACTATTCAACTAAATATTATTCACTCAGGTATTTGGGGTACTTTTCATGTCAGGGTACTATTCACGAGGTACTACTATTCACGGGGTACTATTTACCCGAAAAATATATTTCTTTTCTGTCCAAATTATTTTTGGTACATGTTGACAATTTGGATATTTTTAAACTCTGGATAAATTTAAAGTCTTTAATATTTATCCTTGATTTCATTTGATTTGATTTCGTTTGATTAATGCTTATATCGTTGTCATCATCTTCATGCTTATATTGTGATGAAAGTCATCTTTGGCTTACATGCATAGATGGACTGTTGATTGGTATGATTATGACCATGGATCATTCGGTATAATCATGACCCGTAATGTTATAAATGATGTGGTAAAAGTCCTCATTGGCTCGTAGTGCATTGATGGACAGTTGTTGGTATGATTATGACCAGGGATTATTCGATATAATCATGACCATTGATGATTACATGAATATCCTTGGCCCGTAGTGCGTGGATGATTCGATGATGTGGTTTATTTATTAAGCTGAGTCTCAGCGATAAAATTGAGGAAAAACTTTTTAAATCATAGAAGATAGTAGATATCATGTTCTACTTGACTCTTCTAATGGATTACTTATTCTGCTGCAGATGTTGATCTAAAACTTGTTGTCTATTATATTCTATCAATTGTTATACTGTTGAAGGCTAAGGATAAATTATTCTACATTATCTTAGTCATAATATTTCTTACTAGGCTAGTTGAGCTCACCCTTTTCATTCATTGTTCTCTTCAGGAAATGACAATATAGCTGGGACGAGTTGGGAAATGGAGTGATGGTCCAGGATAAGTGGCTTTAGTAGTCCTCACTATTCTGTGAAATAGTGTGATAATAATTGTAATGAGGACTCCATTGAGTGTGGATATTGTCTAGAAGACAATATTCTTGTTTAAACTCTCAACTATATTTTTTTGTATTTTACACGACAGTTGTATAAAAGAAGTTTATAGTTGTATTATGTACCATGTATTTGGCGACTCAAGATGGGTGACGTATACCTGTTTTGGGGGCATCACAGTTTACCTTCTGCATGATTGTAAACTGACAATAAAAGAAAGGTTACAACGTCATGCTATTAAACCTAGTAAGAGTTCATGGTCAATTTGACCCCTCATCAAAAGTATGAAATGTTTTAAAGGAATTCTTATATTCCTCATTGTTCATTCTACTTTATAATTCTTGATATGTTATGAAGGTGAGGGAATGTTTGAAAGAGAAGTTGAGAAGAAGGGTAAGCTAAAATTTTGAGGGCAAAATTCTGTGAAGGAGGAGTGAATGTGATGACTCGGGTATGGGTGTAGTTTGAAGAAATTATGAGGACAAAATTTTTATAATAGGGGAAGTGTAACAACCCAGAGAATCCAGATTGTTCAGAATTTAAGTTTAAAGAATTAGTTATTAATAAAATAAATTTTTATTAATAATGTTATGTGCTTTGTGTTTATTAATCATTCTATAACCTAGGATGATGATAAATCGGGAGGATTCTGGATATGAGCTAGACTGAGCGAGTAAGAATTTTCAAGACAAAAATAAAATATTTCCGGGAACAAAATATTTCCGGGGAAAAAGAAGAAATAGGCACTTATTCACCCGATGAAACCCTAAGGGTTAGGGTTTGAATAACCTAAGCCTTTCTGAGAGTTCGGTATGTCGAAATGACATTCCTTCGAAAGATTTGACGATAATATATCATGAAAAGTTAAGTAAGCCGATAAAAGTTTTTCTCAAAAAATGTGCAGAAATCAGATGAAATAAAAATGACGAAAAGTACTGTTATGTACTTTTCATTCGTTTAGCTATGTTAGGGGAAAACGTGAAGGAAAATGCTTAACGTCGAAAAGTGTTTTTCAGTTTTTCGGAGATCCGAAGAATGCGCAAAAGGTAATCGATAAAGGAAAGACAAAATATTCAAAAATATTTGGATTCTGAGAATCGCAATTTTTGAACTATCAGACGAATTCCGCAAGACGAAAGCATGAAACTTCTAAGGGAAGCTTCATGAATAGTAAGGAGGTGGAATAGTAAGGAGGTGTGAATAGTAATTTAGGGGTAAAACGACTATTTTACCCCTAGCTTTGAAAATATATAAAAGGAAGCTTATTTTTCATTTGTTGGTGGTTTTGAAAATCACCAACATTTGAGAGAGAGAGAGATTTCGAATGAGGAAGAAGAGGAAAAGGAGGAGGAAAAGTTAGCTCGTGAGCAAACTTTGTCCGACGGGAGGAGATTAAAGAAGAAAGGTAATCCGAAACCTAACTTCTATATAATTTTTCTTTAAGTTTTTATGTTTAAAACATTGCTTAATGTGAATAAGAAGTAAAAGATGTTAGGAATGATTTCATATAGTTGAAATCAAGAGAAAATGAATAAATAAGAATTAGAAGTTTATTTTATAAATTTCTTAAGGAAATATAAGATTCGTAATAAATTTGAGCGATCCAAATGAATCATATGAACGATTCAGTGAAATAAGTAAGGAATAGTGTTTTATAACATCAAATTCTAAGAAAAAGTGAAATTATAATCAAAATATTGATTAAAAATGAAGAACAAACGAAGAATGTGAAGAACACGCGAAGAACACGAAGAACGTTGTTGATAGACAAATTTAATACCATCGTAGTGTAATTGTTGTTGATGGACAAGTTTAAAACCATCGCGTATAATTTAGTTGCTTATTTCTTGGTTAGGAACGGTAGAAACGTTCATGAAGAACGAATTAAAACGTAGCTATAACAAAGTTATGGTGAAAATTTTGTAAAAGACGAACGAGAATTAGAAAGTGTGTAAATTGACTCGAACGTATAGGGTTTCATAAAAATGTAAGAGAACATAGGAAACGTGAGTCATGGACTCAAGAACAAACGAGTTCCGAGTACGGATGACTGGATTACGGGCGAACGAACGAAGAACGTTAATAACGTAAAAAAGAACAAAGGATGAAGATTAAGCTAATCAAATGGCATGTTAAAGGATTTAGAACGAAGTTTTATCTAAGGGGGATTGAAGTAAATAAGATAAGGAAGAAAATGGGTTTGGAACGACCTTGTTCTGAGTTATAACAAATAAGTTATGAGATCGGAAAGTAAGCGTCTCAAAACAATTTAACACTTAGAAATTTTTTTCAAGAATTAGGGCTTGGCGCCATGGCACCACCATGCTTTATAGGTGGCACCACAAACACCGCATCGGGAGTCGAGCATTATAAACTCGCATTGTAGCGTGAGTAATAGTAAGGAGGGTGGCACCGCAGTGGCTGATAATTGTGAAGGAACCGCACATCTTGCAACGCGCGGTGCGAGGCAAGGCCCAATGATGAGCTTTAGCGCCAAATCAAATCCTAGGGAAAGTGTAACGAAAGCTAATGAACATATATTTCATCGAATGTAACACTTAAAAAAGCGATTTAAACCTTAGATGAAGGTTGAACGGAAAAATTTAAACGAGATTAAAAGACAAAGAATGTAAACGCGGGTTGCAGAACCGATATCCGGGGACCATAGTCGCGATAAATGAACGTGGGGGATTGCTATGGTTGTGATTCCTTAGACGTTGAGTGAAGAGGGTAATGAATAACATTTCGATGTTATGTTGTAGTAATGAGAGATAAGTGTAAAGCGTTTAGACGCTGTGAACGCAACGCTGTTGCGATGAATGATCAGTCTTAGCATACAACGAACGATGACTTCGACATTAAGAACGAGTAATGAACATGGGGTTCATGTAATGAATAACGAAAGTATTAAGTAAGATATAATTTATCAAGAAAGCCGTAATGAATGGTAATAAGATTAATGAAAGTCGAATGTGAGTTGGATAAAGAATGAATCCTGAGGTATGACATTTAGTTTCCAGAAAGCCATAATGAATAAGAAATTAACTTAATTATAGTTTAATGTTTCAGATATGTTAAGATAAGTTTAGGTTGTGGTACAATCGTAACCTTTGATGGTTGACATATGGGAGCTGGGCTAAACAATTCCTTTAGAGAGCGAAGGTATGTACGAAACTGACAACCGATCTAACTCACTGTGATGGCAGTGTAGATGAGATGAGAACTTATTTGTTGGTTGTTTGTGGGAAACCACTCAGAGTACCATATGGACTACTATAATAACCCGATATTTTTTATATAATTAAATCAGAAATTTTACGTATAATTTTTTTTAAAAATAAATATGGGGAATATGTGCCAAGATAATGTGTATATGTATTTATGTGATAAATAAAAATATATTTATTACATGAATTATTACAAATAATTTTTATGTTAGAATTATTGATCATCATAAATTATATTCTTATAATAATTAATTTTTAGTAGAAATGTTTTTATTAATTATTTTTATAAAAATATAATTATATATTATTTATTTAATATATGAAATAATTATTTTATTATATTAATTTATTTAAGATTAATTAAGTTAATTATTATAACTTAATTAATAATGGTATGTATATGACAGATAAATTAGATATGGAATCCAAACCCTAATTTTGGATTTTTATCAAGGAATGAGAATAATAATATAATATTAATTATATTTTAATTTTTCAGTGCTATAAATATGCACTGTATGTGTGTAATGTTAATGTGTGGAACAGTTTTAATCTAACATGACAAAACCCTAATATTACTGGGATTAACCCTATTTTTAAAACTCAAACCGGAGTTTATGATCAGTCAGAAATTGTGATTAATATCATGTATGATAGATTTTATTGCTAATTAGGGAAAACCTAATTAGTAATTTAAAACCCTAATGGCTAGAACCCTAATTATCAAATTGGTAAACCCTAATTGCTAATTTAGAATGTTTAATGCTAATTAGTGGGCTTTAAACCCTAATGTTCATGTATAATGTAATTAGAAACACTAATTACAATTTGTTAATCCTAATTATTAAGTTGTTAATCCTAATTACTAATTGTAAACCCTAATCGCTAAATTATCAAGCTTAATTATAATTAGTAAATTGTTAAACTTAATGTTTAATTTCTAAGTATTAGAAAACCTAAATTAACTAAGAAACCTTAATTACAATTTTAAGAAACTATTTTTTTTCATTTTTACCATAATTGCAAAATCCTAGAAATTCTACAAAAATCTCTGTGTCAAAACCTTAGGGTTAAACCCTAAGGGTCAAACCCTAAAGATTATACAAACGACTATTGTGCCATTAAAATTCCAAGCTAAAAGTCCAAATTACCCTTATTGTAATTCTTTAACGAGATAACTTGTATATCTTGCCATATTTGTGGTTGTTCACAAAACTTAGATATCCTATGTGACTTAAAAACACTGATATCAGCCAAATCACCAGCTATATTCATTGCACATGAGTGTTATAAATAGATTGGGAGAGAGAAAATATCATTTGTTGGCTCATTTTGCACAAACACATATCATAGAGCTTTTCTCTCTAAAACCCACGAAATATAGTACCATTTCAGTTCCCAAATCAAGCCCCACGAACACCCTTAGCAAATCATAAGCATAGAATCAAAGATTGATCAAAGTAAAGGTATAAACCTAACTTACAATATGATCTTGGTAGCTATAATAAAAGTTGTGTTTAGTTGTTTAAATATGTTGTTTATAATGTTAATCAATGATCTGGGTTGATAGATGATAAGTCGGTTTTATACCGTACTTATCCAGAATCTATTACTTGAATTATTTGCTTAATCTCGTGATTCTTAGTTACTTTTCATGCATTTTGTTTCCATTTTGCAGATTATATGTTTGGAAGTGGAGTGACTAACTATTGGTATGAAAAATGCAAGAAAAAGCAATTACGGGTATCGTTCGGGCCTTCATGTTCATTTCATGTGTATTGCATATTCTTGGCGTGGAACTTGGACTATATTGTGGGACTCTTTCTTGGCATTCCGAAACATCTTGCATCATTCTAATCAGAAGTTCGGATGCGATAGTATGGCTTTCTAGCAACAAAGACAAAGTTAAGAGTTGTGTCGATTGTCATTACACAGCAGCAGCTGCTTCTAATGCAATTTCGACCTTCATCCGTTTGTTATTTCTGAATTCTCAAAGAATGAAAGTTGTAGATCTCGTCGATAGCTTCCATTTGATAGGTCGTGGTCCCTGTAAATCTTCACGGTTTAAAAGTTATTGCAGTTTTAGCAGAGGAGGTTCCAGCAGGAAAAGTAATAAGGCTTTTCAAGAAGCTTTGGGCTTGCCCTTTTGTGTTTTAGGATCGGTAGGAAATCGGGGTCCAAGCGATAATAGAAGGGAGCAAGCCGGGGCTGGCTTGTGGAAAGGGAAATAGCAAGCTGGGGCTGGGTACTCCAAAATTAAGACTCCTAGTTAGTTTCTAGTGCTACAACTGTGGAGTTTTAGTGATTGTGATGACTTGGGACTCGTTTTGGAATGGAATTTTAATCAGAATACATGTTGAAGTATATAATTAACAACAAACACTGAGATTAGAGTGACACAAGGCAAATTATGAAGATTAATCTCAGTTTTTCTAAGCAAGCGTTGAAGGAGTTTTTCAAGGAGATTTTCGAGACGATTGCGATTCTAGGCTACGTGAATGGTGTTTTTCAATATTCTTCGTCTTAGACTATTATTTGTAATTAAAAGAATGATTTCCATGATTTATTCAGTGTTTGTTTCGTTTATTATGAACTAATTCACTTTTTAGGCTTATGATGGATCTTTGAGTGAATCTATGATTTTGTAAACTTTGATTTCCAATTTAATAAGCTATTTCCAGTTTATCTATATTGATTTGAGCTTGAATCTATAAATTGCCTGATCAACAATTCTTTGTGGAGTTGGATGGAATCGAGAGAGGATATTCAAATCTAGACCTAGTTGATATAGCATGTGTTCAAGATTTTGTTAATAGCTTAAACTTGATGAGTGTTAAGGTAGAGATATGCTTGACACCGCATGTAATCGAATAGAGAACTTATTCTTCAACCTTCTTCAATTGTAATTCACATAGAGATATAGTGAGTTAGTTGCTTAAGGTGTTTAACGGATTTCTATCTTAATTGTGGATTGACGTTAATACGGTATTAGTGCATCGAGAGGTGGTTAATACTACGTTCGTGTTCTTGATTAATAAACTGGGATAGTGAATTGAATTGGAATAAAAGTATTAAAATCAGAGTGAAGCTTATGGTGAAATCATAAGTCTAATTCTCCATTAATTGTTTGAAATTCCAGATTTTGATATTTGTGATTGGTTTGTGATAGTTTAATTACTTTTTAATTTAGAATAATTATTTTTAATCATTGAATTGGATAGTTTAATAAAATTAGGATTAGTAGGAAATTGATAATTGTGAAGTTAAGTTTCTTATTAAATTGTCTCTGTGTGAATGATACTCTACTTATCATTTTATTATTTGTTGACCACGTATACTTGCGTGTTGTGCGTAACTAGATTTTACCCAACAAGTTTTTGGCACCGTTGCTGGGGACCATTTAGTATAATTCTTAATAGTTTTACAATATCAGTTTAATTAATCCAGTTTTACTTAGACATTTTTATTTTTGTATTGTTTCTTCTATTTCAGGTGTGGAAGCTGTTTATGCAAACTCGGTCCAAAAATCCAGACTTGTTGGCTTTTGAGGATGACATTGAGAAAAGGTTTCAAAGGTTGAGTAAGTGGATCAAGGAAACGAGGCAAGAATTCAAAACATCTGAAAAGGAAGAGGTAACAGTAATGGCAGCCGAAGATCGAAAAGCATTAAGGGATTTCGCAACACCCAAGGTGATTGAACTGCAGTCAAGCATCACTAGGCCAGCAATAGCAGCAAATATGTTCGAAATTAAGCCTGGGATGATACAAATGATTCATAATTTAGTTCAGTTTGGGGGATTTGCAAATGACGATCCGAACGAGCATCTGGTCAGCTTTCTAGAAATGTGCGACACTTTCAGGTTCAATGGGGTTTCAGATGAGGCGGTGAGACTTCGATTTTTCCCATTCTCTTTACGGGTCAAGACGAAGAGTTGGTTGCATTCTCTACCATCTGGTTCGATAACAACATGGGAGGATTTAGCTCAGAAATTCCTCGCAAAATTCTTTCCACCGGCGAAAACTGTGAAGATGAGGAACGAGATTACGATGTTTGAACATCAACATGGGGAGTCGTTATATGAGGCCTGGGAGAGATACAAAGAACTGCTCAGAAAATGCCCACATCATGGATTTCCCCAGTGGCTACAAATGAACACCTTTTACAATGGACTACATGGGAATCTCAGGACAAGTATTGATGCAGCGTCGGGCAGAGCATTCATGGCTAAGAGTTACGAGGAAACATACGAGTTGATTGAAACCATGGCGGCTAATAACTACAAGTGGCCCACATCAAGAATGACACAGGCGAAGGCAACTGGTGTGTTAGAAGTAGATAGTATAACAGCGATGCAGGCACATATATCTGCACTTTCAAAGATGTTGGAGTCGGTGAAAGCACAACAAACACAACAAGCACAACAAACACAGCAAGTACAACAAATGGAAATAATATGCGAGTTGTGCGCGGGAGAGTACCCAACGGAGAAATGTGCGATTAATCCAGCAGCTGTGCAGTTCATCGGCAATTACAATAGAATTCCACAAAATACATATCAGAACACATACAATCAAGGAAATAGGAATCATCCGAATTTCTCATGGAGCAACAACCAGAAAAATCAAGCTTCACGACAATCATATCCACCAGGATTTTAGAACCAGCAACAACCAGCTCAATATCAAGAAAGGAAATCTAATCTGGAGGAAATGTTGGCAAAATTCATGACTACCACCGAGTTGGCTATAAAAGATCACGCCATGACTATGAAATCACAAGATAGGGCGATTAAGAATCTAGAGAATCAGATAGGTCAAATGGCGTTGGCATTGAATAAGACCACAAGGGACATTACCAAGTGACACCGAGAGAAATCCTAAGGGTAATCATGAACAGTGTCAAGCAATCACATTGCGGAGTAGGAAACAACTTGAGGGTACTAACGTAGAAAATTCAGTGACTCTGGATGAAAAAGTTAATGATAGCAAAAAACAAGTATGAACAATAAGCCAATTGTTTATCCACCACCACCATTTCAACAAAGGGTCCAAAAACAAAAATTAGACAAGAAATTTTCAAAATTTTTGGAAATTTTCAAGAAACTTCAAATCAACATACCATTTGCAGAGGCCCTAGAGCAAATGCCGAGCTATGCGAAATTTATGAAAGGGATTCTGTTAAGAAAAAAGAAATGGAAATATTTCAAGACAGTTGAACTAACCGAGGAGTGTAGTGCGGTATTACAGCAGAAACTACCACCAAAACTCAAGGACCCGGGGAGCTTCACTATTCCATGCACGATCGGGGATATGCATTTCAACAAGTGTTTATGTGATTTGGGGGCGAGTGTAAACCTTATGCCATTGTCAGTATACTTAGAATTGGGTTTGCCTGCACCAAGGCCTACGAACCTCACATTACAGTTGGCGGATAGGTCAGTCACATATCCGAGAGGTATAATGGAGGACATTCTAGTGAAAGTGGATAAGTTTATATTCCCAGCGGACTTTATCATTCTGGTTATTGAGGAGGACAAGAACATCCCAATTATCTTAGGGAGACCATTTTTGGCTACGGGCAGGACACTTATAGACGTACAAAAGGGAGAACTCACTATGAGGGTCCAAGATCAAGAAGTAAAATTCAATGTGTTTAAGGCCATGAAATTTCCCACGGATGAGGAAGAATGTTTCCGAATGGAGTTAATTGAGCAAATCATTGGTGAAGATATGAGCAAGGGTTTGGTTCACGATCTGTTAGAAACAATGTTATTGGGGGATAAAGAGGTCGATGATCCAGAATTGGTGGAGTACTTACAAATACTAGACTCATTGCCACGAGTTTCCAGATTTAGAACACCGTTTGAACCATTGCACGCGGAGGAAGTAGCTGCAAAAAACCTGAAACCATCATTGGAAGAGCCACCAAAGCTGGAACTTAAGCCACTCCCTAAACATCTCAGGTATGCGTATTTAGGCAATTCAAATTCTTTACCTGTTATTATTTTTGCTGCACTTAACGAATTGCAGGAAGAAAAGTTGCTGAGGATGCCTAGGGAACACAAATAAGCGATCGGGTGGACAATTGCAGATATAAAGGGAATCAACCCTTCAATTTGCATGCACAAGATCTTAATAGAAGATGAGGCAAAACCAACGGTGGAGCAATAGCGGCGACTTAACCCGATTATGAAGGAAGTTGTGAAGAAAGAAATCTTGAAGTGGTTAGATGCTGACATCATCTACCCGATTTTCGACAGCAAATGGGTGAGTCCAGTGCAATGCGTACCGAAAAAAGGAGGAATGACAGTGGTGCAAAACGATAACAATGAGCTGATTCCAACAAGGACAGTGACTGGCTGGAGGGTTTGTATGGACTACAGAAAATTTAATAAAGAAACCCGCAAAGATTACTTCCCTCTACCTTTTATCGATCAAATATTGGACAGATTGGCGGGACATGCGTATTATTGCTTATTGGATGGATACTCGGGCTACAATCAAATCATCATCGCTCTTGAGGATCAAGAGAAGACTACATTTATATGTCCATATGGTACGTTCGCATTCAGGCGGATGTCATTCGGATTGTGTAATGCACCTGCTACTTTCTAGCGGTGCATGATGGCCATCTTCTCGGATATGGTGGAAAAGAATGTGGAAGTCTTCATGGACGATTTCTCTGTCTATGGAGATAATTTTGATGCGTGTTTGGAAAATTTGGTAATGGTCTTACAAAGATGCACCGACACAAATTTGGTCCTTAATTGGGAAAAATACAACTTTATGGTGGAAGAAGGTATAATCTTAGGACACAAAGTCTCGGCGCAAGGATTGGAGGTCGATAAAGCAAAGTCGAAATAATTGAGAAGTTGCCTCGCTTGAAGTTCATCAAAGGAATTAGAAGCTTTCTAGGACATCTTTGGGTTCTATAGGAGATTCATAAAGGATTTTCTAAAATGGAAAACCCTCATGCAGTCTTTCTAGAGAAGGATTACAGATTCAACTTTGATGAGGAGTGTAAGTTGGCCTTCGAGTTGTTGAAGAAAAAGCTGACTACAGCTCCCGTGATCGTCACTCCGGATTGGAATATGCCATTTGAACTAATGTGTGATGCAAGTGATTATGCAGTTGGGGCTGTTTTGGGTCAATGCCGAGACAAGATATTTCATGTTATCTACTATGCAAGTAAAATACTCACAGAGACTCAATTGAACTACACAACCATAGAAAAAGAATTACTTGCAGTAGTGTACGCATTTGATAAATTTTGGGCCTATTTGATTGGAACAAAGGTGATAGTCTACACGGATCATGCGGCTATTCGGTATTTGATAGCGAAAAAGGATGTTAAGTCACACCTTATCCGATGGATTCTCCTACTTCAAGAGTTTGATCTGGAAATAAAAGATAGAAAAGGGACGGAGAATCGTGTAGCCGATCACTTGTCTGAAATTTGGAAAACCAAGGAAATTGAAAGAGGACAAATGTGAAATCAATGAATCATTCCCGGATGAACAACTGTTTGGAATAAATGCAGAATTTCCTTGGTATGCGGACTATGCGAATTATCTTGTGAGCAACGTACTTCCACCTGATCTCACAAGACAACAAAAAAAGAAGTTTCTGCATGATGTGAAATGGTACATGTGGGATGACCCTTACTTATTCAAACAGTGCGCCGACAAGATGATTAGAAGATGTGTGCCTTACAGTGAAGTAAAGAACATTCTGCATGAGTGTCACTCATCTGCATATGGCGGACATTATGGGAGTGAGAGGACAACAATGAAGGTGTTGCAATCTGGGTTTTATTGGCCTACACTATTCAAGGACGCCCACCATTTTTGTTAAAACATGTGATAGATGTCAAAGGGTGGGCAACATTTCAAAACAGAATGAGATGCCTCTACAAACGATTCTTGAAGTTAAAATTTTTGATGTATTGGGAATTGATTTCATGGGGCCATTCCCGTCATCTCTGAACAATCAGTATATTCTACTTGCAGTGGACTACGTATCAAAATGGGTTGAAGCTGCAGCATTACCAACAAACGATGCCAAGGTGGTCCTCAAATTCCTACAAAAGAACATTTTCACAAGGTTTGGCACGCTAAGGGCAATTATCAGTGACGAAGGTAGTCACTTTTGCAACAAGTCATTCACAGCTCTATTGGAAAAGTATGGGGTCAACCATAAGGTTGCTACAGTATATCATCCCCAAACCAGTGGACAAGCTGAGGTCTCGAACAGGGAAGTAAAGAGAATCTTGGAAAAAGTGGTGAACCCGAATTGAAAGAATTGGTCGCTTAGGATAGATGATGCATTATGGGCTTATCGGACTGCATATAAAACACCGATCGGGATGTCACCATATAAATTACTGTACGAAAAGGCTTGTCACTTACCAGTCGAGTTACAGTACAAGGCTTATTGGGCAATTTAGAAACTCAATTTCGATCAAGCAGCTGTAGGGGAAAAGAGACTACTTCAGCTAAATGAGCTTGACGAACTCCGACTGTAAGCCTACGAGAACTCCAAGTTATACAAGGAAAAGGTGAAAAGATGGCACGACCAGAAAATTATGCAAAGAACTTTCGAGCCAGGGCAATCAATTCTTTTGTTCAACTCACGGTTGAGATTGTTCCCAGGCAAGCTTAAGTCAAGATGGTCAGGACCATTTACAATAAAAAGGGTTTTCTCTCATGGCGTGAATTGAAATCTATAGTGTAATCCTTTAGAAACTTTTAAGGTCAATTGGTCATGATTAAAAACACTATTGGGGTGGCGAGTCCAACACGGACGTCATAGCTATCACACTTGCAGACACACCATAATCAGGGAGTAGTCAGGCTGAACGACTTAAAATCAAGCGCTCACTGGGAGGCAACCCAATTTTTTTATTTATTTTGATGCTTTTTCTTCATTTTTCTTTTCTTAAGTAATTTTATCCATGCTAGTGAAATGGTAGTTTAGAATAAATTTTGGTCTAGAATATAGTCATGTAGGATTTAAAGTCTACTTGATAGCTAAATAAGCTACCCTCCATGCTTGAATTTGTTCAATAGTCACTCATAAGTATGTTTTTCATGTGTTCAGGAACTGAAAGAAGAAGCTATGGGATGCACATGAAGTTAGGCTCAAGGTGCCTTAACAGTCCACTAGCAACCCTAGGCTTGCCCCTTCAAAGCAAATAAGCAAGCCGGGGCTTGCCCCCTTACTGCAGTGACCGAATATAAGCAAGTTGGGGCTTGCCCATCACAATACAAACCATCCAGCCGGGGCTTGCTGCCTCACTGCCTTAGTAGCACACATGCAAGTCGGTCTTGCCCGCAAAGACAATTCATCCAAATTGGGCTTTCCCCCTCGCTTTTAAGACACACATGCAAGCCGGGGCTTGCTCCCTATAGCATAAATCATCCAGCCAGGGCTTGGGGGTCAGAATGTGAGCAGCAGTTACGACAGTTGGGCATGACAGATATCCTACTTCCATTCTACTTCAACTTCTTACAAACTAACTCCTACACAACATACACCCACAACATTCACATAACTTCCCATCTCCTCACAACAATTAAACACAATCCCACTCCTCCCACCTAGTCACCTACTACCCACCTCCATAAACTCCTCTCTATAAATCCACCCATTCACCACAAAATCTAACAACCTTAATTCAGACCAATTGGAAGTTCAAGGATAGGATTTGTGCAAATCTCTACAAACAAATTTGACATATATTGAAAGTAAGAAGTTAGTTTGCTAATTCCTCATCTTCTATCACCATAGTTCAAGCCAAATCACCAAGTTTGTGGGAATTTCAATTCTCACACACCAAGTGCTCGACAAATTGTTGAAGTAAAGTTTAGGGGAATTTTTTTTTAAAGCTCATCAATTCCAAATCAATGGCACCAAAATCGACATCGATGAGGCAACGAGGAGAGAGTTTGGGGGCCACACAACCAACACGAACCTTTGATAGGCGAAAATTCATAATTGCCGCCGCCGCCGATCGTTACGACTATATGGTGACAAAAGCACTCACACCTGGCGAAATGATGCAACAAATTTATCAAAAAGGTTGGAATAAATTCATAGCAGAGCCCGAGGCCGCAGTTGTAAGTGTGGTCAAAGAATTCTATGCTAACGCCGAGGATAATGCCCCCTACAATGCTTTTGTACGGGGTAGGTTAGTGCTTTCAAAGGTCTTGACACCATCAACACGCATTTATCGCCACGAGCACTTAGACATTGCCAGTACCGACACTTACGTGATAATGATACAGATTATGAGGCTATTATGCAGGAGATGACAAAGCCAGGTACCTCATGGAAAAAATCAAATCATAGAGGCACTGTCTTTCGCAGTAAGGATCTCAGTCGGTATGGGAAGGTATGGTACACCTTTTTATGCGCTAAGTTACTTCCATCTACACACACGTCATATGTGTCTAAGGATAAGGCAGTGCTATTATATGCTATGGTACAAGATTTCATCATCGACATAGGGGCTATAATTAACTTTTCAATCCGAAGATGCCTTCGAGGACCATACTCTGGCGGATTACCACACCCATCACTCATTTATGGGTTGTGTATACAGGCGGAAGTGCATTGGTCAGATGATGAGATAACCCAGATGCCGCTGCAGACACTCGACTCAAGAATGATTGCACGATATGCTGTGTGGCCCAGAGGCGAGTCGCACCCGAGAGGAGTAGGATTTGTATTTCCCTTAGCCTCGGAGGATGAGGCTGACGCTGAGGACACCTCAGATGACGATGAGTTTCAGGGGAATGCGGCAATGGGAGAGACATCACAACAGCCCGGAGTAATATCTAGCCCTCAATTCCTCAACCTTCAACGACAAGTGGATGAGCACAACAAGGAAGCACGGAGAGAAATGCAGAGACTAGCAGAAAGGCAGGACCACATGTTTGAGGCCATGAATGTATCTTTCGCCTCATTGAACACTACACTCCAGAGTTTCAATCCTACTGCCCAATTCCCATACCAACAACCAGCACCAATGCCAAGGTTCCCACCCAGTGATTCCGATGAAGAACAACAACCACCACCAACCCAGACTTAGGTGATTATAGGGAAATCCTCTCTTATTTATTGCTTTATCTATACAATGAGGACATTGCAATTTTCAAGTTTGGGGGATTTAGTTGCATGTTACATGTTGCATATTTAAATTCATTAGCTAGGTTGCATATGTTAGTTCATGGTTTATGTTTAGGATTGTTAAGTGTTGCATTCAGGTAATCATGTAGTTGCATAGTAGCTTAGGAATGTAAATAGTTTTTATTTATCTTTGCATTCATTTATATTTACCACATATATAAAAAAAAATTAAAAATTCAAAAATAATAGTTAGTTAATATGTTCATGAGTCCAGCTGTTTGATAATTTCATTCTATTTTGGCCAATGATGAGAATGGGATTGGATAGACAAGTATAGTACTGATTATTAGAGCTTTTGATGTGATTTCTTGTTATGAATTGAATCTTGTTCTGTTTGAAACTGGTATAATAAGGATAACACAGTAAAAACAACTTGTTGACTAATTGATTTTAAATTGATACATAATTGACCTCTAAAGGATAATACTAGTTTGAATGAAAGAATGACAAGAATAAGTAGTGATGGCTAAAGTTAGACAAGAACCTAAGTTTGGGGGAATATTTGGGGTATATAAGCTATATAAAAGAAAAAAAAGAAAAAAAAAAGAGAAAAAGAAAAAGGAAAAAAAATTATGAATAAACATCGTGGCGTGCTTGTCTAGTTTTGTGGCCTTTGTTACTTGAGTAAGTAAGCCCAAGGGGATTGTCTCTACACCTAGCGCCCTAAGGTCTTAATGGTCTAGGAGTCATTGGTTGAAAGCTCGTTAAGGTAGCATTGAAAAGCCTAAGGGAATAAGACATTACATAGCTATGTGTATATATATATAAAAAAAAGAATAAAATGGGAAATAAGAGCAAAAAGCCCCCGTAGATGAAAATAAAGCATAAGTATCCCATGTTGACCCTCGATAGTGGTAATTGTTTGATTTTAGTTGGATCTGACTTGTTTTTGAATTTCTTGAGTTGACACTGTATGATGCCTTCAAAGAGACTTGTTATGTGTTAAATTTGATTTTATATCAGTTAGCATTGTTGTTGAGCACACACTCACTATATCAGTAATAACAGTCTAAGATTTGATGATTGATCGGTAAATTACTGATGAGTTTTGATATGATGTATTATCATGTTTACTTGATTTCTCTGAGGCCGGGTGAAAAGACTTATGTTTATCAATACTGCTGGATTCGTAGGCATATAGATTAATTCCATTCCATTGCATTGCATTGCATCTTTGTTTTGTTTTTGCTTGAGGACAAGTAAAGGTTTAAGTTTGGGGGTATTTGATAAGTCGGTTTTATACCTACTTATCCGGCATCTATTACTTGAATTATTTGCTTAATCTCGTGTTTCTTAGTTACTTTTCATGCGTTTTGTTTCCATTTTGTAGATTATATGTTTGGAAGTGGAGTGACTAACTATTGGTATGAAAAATGCAAGAAAAAGCAATTACGGTTATCGTTCGGGCCTTCATGTTCATTTCATGTGTATTGCATATTCTTGGCGTGGAACTTGGACTATGTTGTGGGACTCTTTCTTGGCATTCTGGAACGTCTTGCATCATTCTAATCGGAAGTTCGGATGCGATAGTATGGCTTTCTAGCAACAAATACAAAGTTAAGAGTTGTGTCGATTGTCATTACACTGCAACAGCTGCTTCCAATGCAATTTTGACCTTCATCCGTTTGTTATTTCTGAAAGCTCAAAGAATGAAAGTTGTAGATCTTGTCGATAGCTTCCATTTGATAGGTTGCGGGCCCTGTAACTCTTCCCGGTTTAAAATTTATGGCAGTTTTAGTGGAGGAGGTTCTAGTAGGAAAAGTAATGGGCAGTTTCATTGCAAGCCGAGGCTTGCTCTTTTGTGCCTTAGGATCCAGCAGGGGCTGGGGGTCTGGGCAGTAATAGCAGAAGGGTAGCAAGCCGAGGCTGGCTTGTCCAAAGGGAAATAGCAAGCTGGGGCTGGGTACTCGAAAATTAAGACTCCTAGTTGGTTTCTAGTGCTACAAGTGTGGAGTTTTAGTGATGGTGATGACTTGGGACTCGTTTTGGCATGGAATTTTAAACAGAATACATGTTGAAGTATATAATTAACAAAAAAAACAGAGATTAAAGTGACACAAGGCAAATTACGAATATTAATCTCAGTTTTTCTAAGCAAGCGTTGGAGGAGTTTTTCAAGGAGATTTTCGAGACGATTGCGATTCTAGGCTACGTGAAGGGTGTTTTTCAATATTCTTCGTCTTAGACTATTATTTGTAATTGAAAGAATGATTTCCATTATTTATTCAGTGTTTATTTCATTTATTATGAACTAATTCACTTTTTAGGCTTATGGTGGATCTTTGAGTGAATCTATGATTTTGTAAACTTTGATTTCCAATTTAATAAGCTATTTCCAGTTTATCTATATTGATTTGAGCTTGAATCTATGAATTGCCTGATCAACAATTCTTTGTGGAGTTGGATGGAATCGAGAGAGGATATTCAAATCTAGACCTAGTTGATATAGCTTGTGTTCAGGATTTTGTTAATAGCTTAAACTTGATGAGTGTTAAGGTAGAGATATGCTTGACACTGCATGTAATCGGATAGAGAACTTATTCTTCAACCTTCTTCAATTGTAATTCACATAGAGATATAGTGAGTTAGTTGCTTAAGGAGTTTAATGGATTTCTATCTTAATTGTGGATTGACGTTAATACGGTATTAGTGCATCAAGAGGTGGTTAATACTACGTTCGTGTTCTTGATTAATAAACTGGGATAGTGAATTGAATTGGAATAAAAGTGTTAAAATCAGAGTGAAGCTTAGGGTGAAATCATAAGTCTAATTCTCCATAAATTGTTTGAAATTCCAGATTTTGATATTTGTGATTGGTTTGTGATAGTTTAATTACTTTTTAATTTAGAATAATTATTTTTAATCATTGAATTGGATAGTTTAATAAAATTAGGATTAATAGGAAATTGATTATTGTGAAGTTAAGTTTCTTATTAAATTGTCTCTGTGGGAATGTTACTCTATTTATCACTTTATTACTTGTTGACCACGTATGCGTAACTAGATTTTACCCAACAATAGATGTTAGATCCATAACATCTATAAGCTTAGATTAGAAGTTTTTCAAAAATCTAAAAAATGTTAAAAATGTTCTCTGACAACGAATGCAGACCTTATATCTCAGTGATTATTAATTATTTTTGTGTTTTAAAAGCTTGTACTTGTAGTATGTAATGCTATCTTTGATCTGGATCAAGAATCAAGCTTAGATTGGGTCTAGATTGCAAGTTATTCGTGGTCAAACCACGTTGACCGGCATTGACCGGACATTTTTGGGTAACCTAGATTTGCCCAAAAAGGGCCTGACAACTTGTTTGCAGCCTCAGATCTTACAGGAGTTGCGTGTTATGAGTTTATTGTTGTGACTATTTTGTAGTATGTTATGTTAACTTTCGATCCATGCTTTTAGTACCTCTAAATATCAAATATACTGGATTTGGTGGCTAGTCAAAGAGGGTCAGACGTTCATCAAATCAGTTTTCTGGGTAACCCAGAAAACTGATGAGCATAACGACTGACAGTCTTTGACCGACATATATCTGTATTCTGTGATGTTGTTATGGTGATGTTTTGTAATGGATCTGTAGTCTTACATGTTGTCTACAAGCTAGAACATTTAGATCACAAAAACAACAGTTAGATCACAAGTTGTGGATGCCCAAATATGAGCAGTCGAACTGTTCTTCATTTCTAGGTAACCTAGAAAATGAAGAACAGCTCTGACAGCTTGTTCAAGGCTCCAAATCTCACTTATGATATGCTTGTTGGCCATGTTTGTGGTTAATCATGTAGTATTGTATTAGTACTACAAGATCTAAGTCATAGTTTGTCCAGAAACACTTTGTGTTAAGAATTAACCATAGTCAAAGTTGCTTACTCGTTAACTGCACATGAGTTTCTGGGTTTCATGAAGAACATGCAGAACACCTAAAGCGACGGTTCTGTAGCTATAGGCAGTCTTTAGCGACACTTAATTTTTGAAAATTAGATTTATATTAAATAATTATAGAAAATTAGTTTTTAATTATTAAAAATACAAATTAAATTACTAAAAATTATTTTAAAGTCTAAAAATTAGTTTTTAATAATTTTTAATATATTTCATAAATAATTAATATTTTTGAAATATTAAAGGTATTTAATTTATTTAATTATTATATTAAATAAATTATTTAAAAATGATTTTAATACTTGAAAAATCATTTAAAATTATATTATGATATAAGAAAATATTTTAAGTTATTTTTAATGACTTTTAATATTTTGTGACGAAATTCATTAATAAATTAATATTAATGATAATTAATTTATTTAATAAATGCATTCAATAAATTAATTAAAAATGATTTTATTATATTAAAATCATTTTAAATAATAATAAGTTATTTAAAAATATTTTAAGTTATAAAATATAACTTTCAATATTTAAAAGTAAATTTCATTAATTAATTCAATATTAATGATATTACAATTATTTAATAATTATATTAAATAAATTAGTTTAAAAATGATTTTAATATTATAAAAATCATTTAAAGATATTTTAAGTTATAAAATATAACTTTTAATATTTAAAGGATAATTTTATTAATAATTTAATATTAATGATATTAAATTTATTTAATAATTATATTAAATAAATGGGTTAAAATGGATTTATTAATTTAAAAATCATTTAAAGAGGATATAAATGAATTAAAAATATTTTAAGCTATACTTAATGACTTTTAATATTTTGGGGAATAGTACATTAATATTTAAATATTAATAGTAATTATTTAAAATAATTTTAAATATTTTAAAAATCATTTAAAGGCAATATAAATGTTTTAAAAATATTTTGAGTTATTATAAATAACTTTAATATTTTGGCAATGGTTTCATTAATAGTTTAATAGTAATTAAATATTAATTACAATAGAATTATTTTATATTTAAATCATTTAATAATGATTCCGGTGTTTGAAAATTCATGATAAATTATAATTGATATTTAAAAATTATTATAAGTTATTTAAAAATAATATGACTGATACTTACAGATATTGAACTTCAGATTAGAGTCTTAGACTCGATAATTACCCGATAAAGCCGTCGGTACACCGACATGTTTCAGAATTGATCTGGACTTAGATATTTTGACTGTATTAATGTTTGTTTGTGATTTAATGACTGTTGAATATGTGTGACAAGGCGATTAAGTTATGTGTTGATTGCAATAAGCAGTGCTATGTGTTATAGTATGTTATTCTAATTGAACGAATGATCTTATTAATGATAGGTCGTGATATAAAAGATAAAACTAAGTTTTGTATTGTAAGCAGCAAACCAGGCAAGTATCCTACCTTTGCATTTCCATTATGCAATGGACATGAGTAAGAAAGTTTTAGAATTATATTATTATTTTATCAAATTATTAACCCTATTGTTATATATATTATATCCGATCATTGTTTATCAACATGATATTATAATATATAATTCATATATATATTATGTTTGTTAATTTCTAAATATGGTTATACAAGTGTCCTCACTTGGACAATCATTGTATTTAAACACATGTTGAGATATATATATATATATATATATATATATATATATATATATATATATATATATATATATATATATATATATATATATATATATATATATATATATATACCTATTGATCCCCCATATGTATACATTAAGTAAAAGTCGTCTAAGCTATTTGACCCATTTAGACATGATTTAGAAATATCGTTGAACCTTTTTGTATCCAGTCAAATTATTTTGGTTTAGATTCCAGACTATGTATGAACATCCCGATAAAGGGAAAACTTTTATGTTCCCAAGGCGGACAGAGTGAACGATAATATCATTCTTGTATGTAGTATTGATCAATACATGGCACATTGGGATGATCACCCTCGCGCCCGTAAGTTATGATGGTTTGCGGATGAAGTTCTGCTAAACCTATTCGAAAATTGAAAACAATATTCATATGTCAACTTAACCCTATTTATAGCCAATACGTAGTTTCAAAATTTTGGTATAGAATTGTTATGTTATTATTATCGGTTCAGTTTACTTCACAACTATTAATTCGTTGTAGAAGTGATGTACAAAGAAAACATTTAATTCTTTTAGCTAATTATATTTATAATTTCTATTACTTGTTGGGCACCCAAATGCTCATTTTTGCTTTAAATTTAAATGTTTTCAGCTAAGCATGATCAACCTGAAGGTTCAGACGAGAACAAGTGAAAAGGAAAGCAAACATAATATGTTTAATGGTATCTTTTGTAATAGTTAAACTGTATTAAGACAATGATATGTATTATCTATCATGTAGAGAATTTTAGTAAAGGTTACGTACTTGGGATTAGACTTTGATAAATGTAAGTTAAGTTTGATATTTATATTATTGTTATTATTATTAGTATTATTTCCGCTCATAGAAATGGTATCATAAAGCACCGAGTTCGGGTTTCAAGTACCTGAATTTGGGGGCTTTACAACTACTAGCAGAGACACGATGTGTGCTGAGGCCTAGATGAATTATAAGAAGAAGATAAGAATGCAAATCATTAAAAATGATGAACGTATGAGTAAAACATCTCTGTATGTCATGAAGCCGTAAAGCGGTAAAGAAAGTTGGTCGCGTAAACGTAAATTGAAAGAACGCGAACCCTAAGAAGTAAAGTTAAGTTTAAACCAATGCATAAGTCAAGTATAGGATTAATTGGTGTATGTGTTATTTTCTTATGTGTTTTATAGGGATTGAAAAGAGCGGTTCAGCGTAAGCTGTAGCTGTGCGTAAGGCAAGTTTCCTAACTTCATTCATATTCTAAATGAAAGCTAGTTTCTTAAACTTTTTAGATGTTGAACTTGAAAAGTTTTGTCTATGTGCAAATGTGTGATATTTGTACAAGATGGTAAAATGTATGAGGCCTTGTGCCATAATTTGAACACTTCGGTGTTTATATGAGATGAACTGTTCTGTGATTGAACTGTTCAATAAGAGAATGTTCTGTTTATACATGCACCGTTATTGTTAAGTTTGTGCTATCGATTCTAGCCAGACAAAATGTGTATGAAAAAGGTAGAAAAATGAAAGTATTTCAAAGTGAATGTGAATAATGTTTTAAAATGATAGGAGTCAAGATTATTCCTATTATTCAAGCTTCTTTATAGTTATCAAAATTTTAAAAGAATGTTTGAATTCTTGAAGTTGTTTGCTCAACTGTTATGACTTGCTAGGCAATTGAATGCTCACACTTGCTTTAAATGAAAAACATTTTTAGCGTACGATGTTAGAAGAACTTAAGGATCCCGTAAAGATCAAGCTGACTGGTGTCCAGATGAAGTGTCATTCATTAGATGAATGAGCGTGAAGATAAAGCGAAGATTTGTAATGTAGAATGATAAAATTAAACTATAGACTATTTTAATAAATTGTTATGTATCCTTGGTGGCGGATGAAAGTTACTCTTGTAAGATGAAAAGAATAATGTAATTATCATTATTTGTAATGAACGAGGTTAAAGGTATTAGAACCTGGGAATTGAGAATGTATGTTGTTATATTTTAGTATATAATGATGTATGTTTGGAAAGAAGTGGGATCATGACATACGAAATCCAGATATGAAGATAGACCAGATTTCGGGACGTTACAGTTGAACCCTCGAATAGCAAATAAACCTTTATTGGTTGGACTAATCCATAATTGGTGAGTGTTCTAAAATTCTTGAACCACTGTTAAGCTATTCCAAACTAAACTTTCTTTAGTGCGGAAATAGGTTGAAGTAGATATACTTAATAACCTTGGGACATAGTTCATGGTCTTGAAGACCCTCATATATAAACCTTGAACTTGTTTACTAATCTTGACTCGAAGAAAATGTTCTAAATTACTCAGTATTCATTACTTACCCTTATGTTACTGCTATTATCATTCTTTATATCAGTGAGCAATTGTTTGCTCACTCTTACATTTAACACTGCAGTTAAAGTTGAGAAAATTGATGAGCCGTCTTCTAACAAAGGCAAGGGCAAGATGTCCAAATGATAAAGACCTGTTTAATTTTATTTCCTAAACTTATGTTAGGAGACTTAAATTATTTTGTGATGTATTCCGCAAACTCATGTAATAGTTTAAGGTTAGATTACCTGGGATTTGATTTACGTTGATGTAACCCTATAAAGGGATGGATTATTATTTAAGCTTTTTAATTTACATAATTATCCTTGATTATGGGTAGTTAGAAGTAATTGTTTTGGACAGTGAGCAACAGATCCTGTGGGAGTGAAGTACCCGAATTTGGGGGTGCCATAGGGGCCCACATGGGTTGCCCCAAGGGTTTTGCCTATCCGGTGACCCATTAATTCAATTCACGGGTTCGGTTCTTGGTTCAGACTTAGGTTTAATTCCATTTGGGCCTAACCTTGGGCTTGAATTACATTATCTTTGGGCCTTGATTAATTTTTTCATTAGGCCTCTCTTAACTTTCACTTGGGCTTGCCAAAGTGCACATTTAAATTCTATTAGTCCATTAATCAATGATTTATGCTCTTACCATATTATTCTCGTATCTCCCTCGTATACTAGTTCGTATATCATTCATCCTATACGTTATATTATCTTTTATATATACTTGTACAATACCTTGTATTATACTTGTATTTATTCCCTCGTATAATAACTTTCTTATTATACGACCATCAATTTATTCAAATCTTTACTTTCCCTAACATTCTCGCATTTGAGTACGCAGGCAAAAAAAACTGCGTTTACCATAACTGAATTATTATTAAATAACCAATATTTCCTTAACTTTCTATCATTACGTATTTCCCGGAAGTTTATAAATAATTCCCCAGCAGAAATGTATAAATAGTATTTTTCAGAGAATTTCTTGGAAAGATTTTAATTTCATCTTGGAAATTCAAACACCTTATTTCTATCAGTTAGCCAGAATACTACTATCATATCTCTCTTTTAGATTATAGAATAACCTTCATCTCGCTTACTCGTTATAAATAGCATATAATATAATTTTATTCAATATTTTTAACTAAAAATTACTTTACATTATGATCCGATTTTCTCAGTTGTTACATTCTCCCCCCTTATAAGTATTCTGTCCCCATAATCTAGATACAAGTTAGTCAAACAACTCAGGATAATTTTTCTTCATCTTTTCTTCAAGTTCCCACGTTGCTTCTTCGGCATCGTGGTTTCTCTATACTACCTTCACCGAAGGTATTTCTCTATTCCTTAGAACTTGTTCTTTTCTATCAACGATTTGAATAGGCATTTCTTCGTACGTCAAGTCCTTTTGAACCTGAATAGGCTCATATTCTATTACGTGCTTATAATCTAGCTTATAAGAACGTAACACAGATACATGAAACACATTGTGTATGCGTTCTAAGTCTAGAGGTAATGCTACCATGTAAGTTGTCTCTCCTACCCTTTTTAATATCTCAAAAGGTCCTACAAACCTTGGAATTAACTTTTCCTTCTTCCCAAAGCATATCTTTCCTTTCCAGGGAGATACGTTTAGAAACACATACGAGCCGACTTCAAACTCTCTTCTCATTCGATGAGGATAAACATACTTTTTTGTCTATCTTGAGTTGCTACCAGTCGCATTTATATCAAAATAACTATATCTGCTATTTGTTATACCATTTCATGTCCTAGCATACGACGTTCTCCCACCTCATCCCAACACAGTGGTGTTCTGCACTTTCTCCCATATAAAGCTTCGTAAGGCGGCATGCCTATGCTTGCATGATAACTATTGTTATAAGAAAACTCTACTAACGGTAGATGATCATATCAACTACCTTTAAAATCCATGACATAAGATCTTAGCATATCTTCTAACGTCTGAATTGTTCTTTCGCTCTGCCCATCTGTCCGTGGATGATAAGTTGTACTTAACTTCAACTGCGTTCCCATCTGTTCTTGTAGACTTCTCCAAATGTTTGATTTGAATCGTGGATCACGATCTGACACTATTGAAACTGGTACTCTATGTCTTGAAATGATTTCCTTAACATAGATTTTAGCTAACTGATCTAACTTAAATTTGACTCTTATTGGCAAAAAGTGAGCCGACTTCGTCAAACGATCTACTATTACCCAAATAGTGCCGTACCCTTTCTGTGTAGTTGGAAGTCCTACCACAAAATCCATTGTGATATGCTCCCACTTCCATTCTGGAATTTTCAATGACTGTAACAAGCCAATGGGTCGTTGATGTTCGGCCTTAACTTTTTGACAAGTTAAGCACCTACTTACATATTTTCTATCTCTTTCTTCATGTTCAGCCACCAAAAATTATGTCAAAGGTCTTGATACATCTTTGTACTACCAGGATGAATCGAGTACCTAGAACTATGCGCCTCTTGTAATATTTCCTCATTCAATTCTGATTCACTCGGAACTATATTTTATTTCTTTTGCATTTGCTAGCCATTTCTTCAGCTGGTCACACTCATCATTTGACCACTCATCATTTTTTAGTTATACCTCCTTGACTCTTTCTACAATGGTAGGTCGATTCTCCGCTGTGAATAGTTTTTTATCTGATTTAACCGGTAATTTTACCTCTAACTCCATTCTAGCCATCTCTGTTATTAATTAAGTTTGAATCGTTAATATAGATAACTTTTCCTAACCCTTTCTACTTAAGGTATCGACCACTACATTCGCTTTTCCTGGATAATACAGGATATCACAATCGTAATCCTTTATCAACTACAGCCATCTTCTTTGTCTCATATTTAAACCTTTTTGTGTGAAGATATATTTCAAACTTTTATGGTTCGTGTATATCTCACATTTTTTCCCATATAGGTAATGCCTCCAAATCTTTAAGGCGAATACCACTACTGCCAGTTCTAGATCATGAGTAGGATAAACTTTCTCATAATCTTTTAACTGTCGTGATGCGTACACAATGACTTTGCCATGCTGCATGAGCATGCCTCCAAGCCCTCTATGAGAAGCATCGCTATAAACTACAAAATTCACCGTATCATCGGGTAGAGATAATACAGGTGCTCCACTTAAATTTTTCTTCAGTTCCTGAAAGCTATTTTTGCATTTCTCAGTCCACACGTACTTCACTGTATTCTTTGTCAAATTAGTCAATGGAGTAGCTATCTTAGAAAAATTCTGGATAAATCTTTGATAGTATCCTGCTAACCCTAGGAAACTCTGTACCTCTATCGGTATTTTCAGTTGTTCCCAACTAATCATTGTTTCCACCTTTGCTGGATCTACTGAGATTCCATCTTTGTCAATAATGTGCCCCAAAAACTGCACCCCTTCTAGCCAAAATTCCCATTTAGTGAATTTTGCGTATAACTTCTCTTTCCTTAGTGTATCCAACACTAATCTAAGGTGTTCAGCGTGATCTTCTGGCATGTTAGAATAGACTAGAATATCATCAATATACACTATAATGAACTTGTCCAAATATTGTTTTAACACTCTGTTCATCATATCCATGAATGCAGCTGGTGCATTTGTCAACCCAAATGACATTGCCGAAAACTCATAATGGCCGTAATGAATCCTGAATGCCGTCTTAGGCACATCCTCCTTTCTGACTTTTAACTGATGATACCCCGTTCGCAAATCTATCTTAGAAAAATACTTTTCCCCTTTCAATTGATTAAAAAGATCATCGATCCTGGGCAATGGGTATTTATTCTTTATCGTTAGCTTGTTCAACTCTCGGTAGTTTATACAAAGTCTTAACGATCCATCCTTCTTCTTCCCAAATAGTACCGATGTTACCCACAGTGAAACAATCAGTTGAATGTATTTTCTATCCTACAGTTCTTGTAGTTGAACCATCAACTCCTTCGTTTCTACTGGTGTCATACGATACGGTGCCTCTGAAACTGGTGTCGCTCCT
This sequence comes from Panax ginseng, assembly GCA_020205605.1. Taxonomy (NCBI): domain Eukaryota; kingdom Viridiplantae; phylum Streptophyta; class Magnoliopsida; order Apiales; family Araliaceae; genus Panax; species Panax ginseng. The sequence goes on along the minus strand of CM035133.1, from coordinate 115,334,210 downwards.
AGAAAAATATCTATTACAAATTCGATCGCCCTATCCGGTGGAAGACCTGGTAATTCGCTTGGAAATACATCGACGAATTCTTTTACTATAGGTATTTGTTCCATTGTTGCTCCCACTTTCTGGGTATTAACAACATGAAACAAATAACCCACACATCCATTCCTCAGCAATTTCCTAGTTTGTGTCATGGTAAGACAACACGAACGTCTTGGTGACTAACTACCATAAAAAACTACCTTAGGCTGTTTCAAAGTTCTGAGGTTTATACATTTCATTTGAAAATCTATAATTTTGCCATGGTTAAACAACTAATCCATCTCGATAATTACATCAAATTCTCTCAACTTTATCGGTATTAGATCTACCGATAATTTATAACTTAGTATTTCCACACAACAATGCCTATGAATATGTTCAACAGGAATTATTTCTTCATTTGCTACCTTAATATTTAAAGGTATATGCAATCTTTCAGGAAGTAATCCTAATCGTCTAGCAAAATCACATGTTATAAAAGAACAAGTAGCACCCGAATCAAATAACAAATAAGCATTTATATCATTATTTGGGATAATACCTGCAACTACATCTCCTGATGCAACTGCATCTTGGACCGTCATATTAAAGGTGCGGGCCATCGATCTACTCGATTGAGTTGGACCACTAATATCTAACTTACCAATATTAGTGCCCTTATTACCATCCATCCCCTTCTTCGGGCAATTCTTCGCCATGTTGTTAGTTGATCCACATATGAAGCATCCATGATTCTTCTCCAGACTTGGACAGTTAGGAGAAATGTGCCCTTCTTGTCCACAGTTGTAGTACACAGCTTTACCCTTGAGACATACTCCTAAATGAGTCTTCCCACAGTTCTTACACCCCTCCATCCTCTTCTTAGGATCTCCTTGTTTTACTCCAGTATTCCTAGAGTTAAAAACTTTTCTTTTATGTCCGTTGCCACTCCCACTGGCTCCCTCAGTTTTTACTCCCCCATCTACTTTACTCTTATTCTTCTTCTCCTTGTGGTATTGGCTTAAAGCCTCGCTACCACCCTCTGTGATTATTGCCTTCTCTAGAATAGTTCCAAAGGAATTGCTTTGAAACACTGATATCCAACTATAGAGCCAGGGTTTCAAGCCCTACTCAAATCTCCTCACCTTTCTCACCTCCGTATCCATCTGATGTGGAACAAATCTTGCCAGTTCATTGAACTTGACAGCATATTGGGGAACAATCATATCCCTATGTTTTAATTCTAAGAATCTCATCTCCATCCTACCCCGCATACTCGTGGGGAAATAGTTCTCGAAGAATATCTCCTTGAACCTTGTCCACATTACATTCTCCACTCCAGCCCTAGCCTGGTTCGCCTCCCACCAGAAGTTGGCCTCTCCCTTCATCATGTAGGTGGAAAATGTGACAACCCGATATTTTCTATATAAATAAATCATAAATTTTGCGTATAAATTTTTTTTTTATTTATTTTAAGGATGAGGATTTGTACAAGATTATGTGTATATGTATTTATGTGGTAAATAAAAATATATTTATTACATGAATATTTACAAGTAAATTTATTTTAGAATTTTTGATTATTGTAAAGTATATTCTTATAATAATTAATATTATGATAGAAATGTTTTGATTAATTATTTTCCATGAATATATAATCATATATTATTTAAATAATATATGAAGTGATTTTAGAATAAATATAATAATTATTTTATTACATGAATTTTTGTACAGATTATTAAGTTAATTATTTTACCTTAATTATTAAGGTTAAATATGAAAGAATAATCGATATGGAATGCAAACCCTAATTTTGGATTATTGTCAAGGTATGAGAATAATAATATAATATTACATATATTTTGATTTTTCGATTCTTATGAATATGTACAGATGTCCAGATTGATAATGGTTGGTCAATTACGGTGTATTTTGACCCAAACCCTAGTAATAATGTTAAACCCTAAATTGAGATCCAAATTAGAGTGTGAGATTGTTTTATAAGTATGTAATATGAATTATGTCGTGTATTAAATGTATTAATTAGGTAAACCCTAATTAAAATTCTGGAAACCCTAATATTTAGAAAACCCTAATAGTAATTTGGTAACCCTAATTACCAAAAGAATAAATCCTAATTGCTAAATTAGCAAAGTCAATGATAATTATATGATCTAAACCCTAATGTTACTGTATAAAGTAATTAGAAAATTAATCTAATTAACAAACCTAAATTGTCAAATTTTAGAAACTAAAATTTGGTTATTTTATAATAAACCCTAATTGTATTTCTAGAAACCGTAATTATCGATATTTTAAACCCTAATTGCTTTATTAGCAAAGTTCATTATGATTAAGGGTAATAAACCCTAATGTTCATGTACTTACAAACTTAATTTAATTAACAAATTTATTTTGCAAAATTTTAGAAACTAAAAGTTATTTAATTTTATTTATTTAATTTTATTTATTTAATGTGCAAACCCTAAATTGGAAATCCTAGATGTTTGTTTACTTATAAAACCTAAATTGGCTCAAACCCTAAACACTAAAATGTCTAAACCCTAAACCCTAAGGCAATTTTCTAGAAATTTAAGAAAATGACAAAAATGCCCCTAAGTGTATAATTGAGGCTAAATTGTAGGTTTTGAAAATAGGTGAGGTTGTTAGCCAACTCCAACCACTCTTTGTGACTCAAATATGCCAGCAACAAGCAACATCTCAGCTCATTCATGCATCATATTTGTCTATATATAGATTTATGGAGAGAGAAAGTGGGTTGTTTACTAAAAATTGCACAAACACTCTACTAATTCTCTTAAGCCCCCAAACCTCCGAAAATATCAAGCTTTATAGTCCCTTATTGAAGCCCCACGAAATCCAACAACAAATCAATAGCCAGAAAATCATAATTGAGCATAAAAGGTACAAACCCTAGTTCAAATTCTGTCCAATTTTTTTGTGTTAGATGTTAGTTTTTGTTGTTGTAATATGTCTCTAGTGATGATCTGGGTTGGTAGTATTCAGATCCATAACATTAAAGTGCTCGAAATTAAAGATTTTCAAAATCTGGAAAATTATTTTTTTGTGTTCTGACATCAAAATGTCGTATCAGAGATTTATTGTGTTTAATATTTTTGTTGTTTAAGTGTTTGATGTTGTAGCTTTGTATGAGATCTTTCATCTGTAGCAAGAATTAAAGCTAGACCTGTTTTAAATATGAAGTTATTAATGGTCAAAGGTCGTTGACCGACCATGACCAGGAAGGAATCTGGGTAACCTAGAAAATTTTCCAGCGTCTGACAATATTTCAAGCTTCTATATCTGACAGATTTGATGATTTTTGTTGCTGTTGTTGTATTCAATTTGTAGCTGGTAATGTGGAAAGTAGATTTATGCAGTAATATCCCATAAAAAAATCAACAGATCAAACGTGTCAAGCGGTCAAAGTAGACCATTATCATTGAATTGGCAATTCTGGGAATTTCCAGAAATCAAGAAGAACAGATTTCTGACATGGTTTGACTATGCCAGATCTTACACGTGTTTTGATGATATGGTGTTTTGATGTTATGAACTTGTACCTTGACATATAGTCTATAGATTTAAACCTTTAGATGACATAAATGTTGAGTAGAACACTTAGATATTTAGGCATGAAAGTGGCTGGTTGATCACCTGGGTTTCTGAAAAACCCAGGAATGCTCTGACAGGAGGTTTGTGAGCTCAGATCTTCTTGTGTGTTTGATGTATGACCTAGTTAATTGTTGATAGTCAGTAGTATTGCAGACATCGCGATAATATCAATGCTTGAGATAGACAAAATCATGATCGATCACGCTTTTACGTTCCAATCAAAGGAAGTAACTCGAACATCGACTCGCCGTTGTTCTTGAGCTCAAGAACACCTATAATGACGTAAAGTGTCGCTTATAGCCCTTTAATTGATACGTAAAATAATTTTATTTTAGGAAATTAATTAATAATTATAGAAAATTAGTTTTAAATTATTAAAAATACAAAATAAATTATTAAAAATTATTTTAATATCAAAAAAATTATATTTTAATTATTTTAAATATATTTCATAAATATTTAATATTTTTGAATATTAAAAGTAATTAATTTATTTAATTATAATATTAAATAAATTATTTAAAAATGATTTTAATTCATAAAAAATCATTTAAAATTATCTTATGATATAAGAAAATATTTTTGAGATATTTTGATAACTTTTAATATTATTTGATAATTTTCATTAATAAAGGAATATTAATGATAATTAAGTTATTTATTAAATGAATTAAGTAATTAAATTAAAATGATTTTATTATTTTAAAAATCATTTTAAATAATAAGAAGGTATTTAAAAATATTTTAAGTTATAAAATATAACTTTTAATATTTAAAGGTAAATTTCATTAATTAATTATGATTAATGATAATAAAGTTATTTAATAATTATATTAAATAATATAGTTTAAAAATGATTTTATTATTATAATAATCATTTTAAATAAAAATAAAGTGTTTAAAGATATTTTAAGTTATAAAATATAACTTTTAATATTTAAAGGATAATTTCTTTAATAATTTAATATTAATGATTATTAAATTATTATAAATGATATTAAATTTATTTAATAATTATATTAAATAAATAGTTTAAAATGGTTTTATTTATTTAAAAATCATTTTAAAAGGATATTAATGATTTAAAAATATTTTAAGTTATAATTAATGACTTTTAATATTTAGATAAATAGTTCATTAATATTTAAATATTAATGGTAATTATTTAATAATGATTTTAAATATTTTAAAAATCATTTAAGGGTATTATAAATACTTTAAAAATATTTTGAGTTATTATACATAACTTTAATATTTTGACAATGGTTTCATTAATAAGTTAATACTAATTAAATATTAATGATAATAGAATTGTTTAATCTTTAAATCATTTAATAATGATTCTGATATTTCAAAAATTATGATAAATGATAATAATTATTTAATAATTATTATAAGGCCATGAAAAATAGTGTGACTAATGTTTAAGTTATCCAAATGGATATTGAACTACGGTTTAGAGTCTTAGACTCGATAATTACCCGAAAAAGTTGTCGGTAGACCGACATGTTTCAGAAATTGATCTGGACTTAGATAATTTAATTGGATATGTGTTTATTTGTGATTCAATGGTTGTTAAGGTTGTGTGACAATGTGATTAGAGAGGTGTTGGTGTTTGATTATGAGTCAACGATTGTTAAAACATATGTGATGATGTGAATAGGGAATGCTTGTCAATCGCAATAAAAGTGTTATATATACGTTATGTTATACTAATCAAGAAATGATCCGATTAATGATAGGTGATTTCATAAAAGATAAAACTAAGTTGAGAATAGTAAGCAGCGCATCAGGCAAGTATCCTAACTTTGCATTTTCTTTATGCAATGGACAAGTGTAAGAATGTTTCAAAGTTATATTATTATACAGATTGTTAAACTTATATTATATAAGCCCATTGATTATCAACATGCTAGTATATGATAATTCGGATAAATATATTCTGTTCGTTAAATTTCTATAAATGATTATACAAGTGTCCCCACTTGGACAATCATTGTCTTTCATCGCATGTTGATACACATTTGATATACATATATGTTGAATTATATAAGACCTTTGTTATGAAAACCCGACAGATATGAACATCCCGAAAATGGGAAAATTTTATGCGCCAAGGTGACAGAGAATAACGATAACATCGCTCATGTAAATGTAGTATTGATCAATACAGGTACAACGGGCCGATCACCCTCCGCACTGTAAGTAAGTCATGACGGTTTACATGATGAATTTCTGCTTAAACCTTTTCAAAATGAAAACAATGTTCATGGTATGTCACGTAAACCCCATATACAAATCAATACGTAGTTTCAAAAGTTTGAAAGAGGGTTGTTATGAATTATTATTGGTACATATTACTTCACAACTACTGACTAGTTGTAGAAGAATATTATTAAGAAAACATTTAAATTCTTTCAAATATATATATATATATATATATATATATATATATATATATATATATATAATACTTGGGCACTCAAATGCTCATCCTCGCTTAATTTAAATGTTTTTACTAATGTGAAGGACCGTAAAGTTCAGCCGAGACAAAGGAAAAGGAAAGCTAGCTAAATAAGAATTGCGATTTGTAATATTTGTAATAGTTTTATAAGACTATGATATATATATATATATATATATATATATTATGACATGTAATGAATGTTTAAAGGTTACGTACTTGGGAGAAAGACTCTGATGTATATGTAAACTTAAGTTAAGTTTTATATTATTGTTATTATTATTAGTATTATTCCGCTCATAGAAATGGTATCGTGAAGTACCGAGTTCGGGTTTCAAGTATCCGGATTCGGGGACCTTTACAGAATGGTATCAGAGCTATAGGGTTAGAAACCTTAGGTGGGATAGACCTTAGGCTATAACCTTAGAACAGAGGGAAACGTTGAAAATATAAATAACTCATATAGAGTTTAAAAAGAGATGAATTGAATAAATTCATCGTCAAACAAAATAAAAGATAATTCATACAAAACTATTATTCGACTATGTGTATATAATATATGCTAATCAGATAATTTCGTGTGTGTAGATGTCGTGTGAAAAGGATTAGGATATCCACGGGATCTAAAAAGAAGGAGCTAATATCGAAGCCAATAAGCGGAAATATAAGCTCACAATGAAATAAAACTCGCATTTAGGTGGTTATCGTGGAAAACATAGTACCAGATCCTAAATAGTAGATTTGACAGATAGTGATTCGCACCTAAAGTCGAAGTCGATCAAGCATCAATGGAGATGCAAGAATTGAGGAACAAGGTATCTTCTCTAGAAGGGTTGTGGAAGATGAAAAACCGCTAACAATCAAATCGTCAAGCGTTAATAGAAACAATGGAAGAGCAGGATAAGCTTAAACTCAAAATCAATCGATGGGAGCCTCAAGCAACACTTCGTGCATGCGTACTCCAAAGAGATAAGGGAAAAAGGAAGGTAGAAGACCATGATTTAGGAAAACCGGGAAGAAGAAATGGAAAAGAATATGTTATCTTTTGCGGATATGAAGGACATACTACTCAGATTGTCCTGACTATAAACGGGGAACATGTTTTGTTTGTGGAAAGGAAGATCATCAGGCAAAAAGCTGTCCAAGGAAGAAGGTGTAGCGAATAGGTAGTATAGGTTAGGTTGTGTAAACATGTTTAATATAATATGTGTGTTTAGTATGTCTGTGTAATGCAGTATTATAAGACTTTTGTGCAAGTAGTGATGTAAATCCCGACTTTTGTAGTCACAATGGGATGACTGATGTTTAAAGCACTTTGTGCTGTGATATGTAAAATATTTTGAAAGCAATGAATGAATATGAATCAAAGTTTGAGTTATGAAACAAGTTTAATAAGTTTAAACTTATATGATAAGGTTTAGAATGTAAGTTAATGTATAGTTTTTACTTAACCAGATAATGCCGCCAAGACGTCAAACTCGAAATCAGAGGGCAGAAGAGTCTGTCAACAACGTTGAAGGACAACAACAAGCGGACCCAATGCAGCAGTTCGTAAATATGGTAGCTCGTGCCATGCAACAAGGGAACCAAAATGGATAATTATTTGGCAAATTTCAAAGACTTTAAGGTCAGAGGACCCTTAGAATTCAAAGGTACAATCGAACTCAGAGAAGCCCAAACTTGGGTTAGGGAAATTGAGAAGGCGCTTGTAATAGCTAGGTGGTAATGAGGGGTAAAGACCTCTTTGCCACCTACATGATGAAGGGTGAGGCAAATTTCGGTGGGAAGCAAATCAAGTGAGGGGGGGAGTGTGTGGTAGCATGGGATAGATTTAAGACCTTATTTTTCGAGAATTATTTTTCAAACTAAGTATGCAAAGCTAGAATGGAGGTAAAATTTCGGAGTTGAAGCAAGGGATATGTCGGGTGGCGAGAATATGCCGCTGAAATTTAATGAGTTAGTTAGGTTTGCGCATCGCATCAAGTCGATACGGAGGCTAGGAAGGCGAGGAGATTTGAGCTGGGATTAAAACCCTAGCTCTATAATAAGGTGGCAGTGTTGCAGATCCCAACATTTGCAGCACTCATGGAGAAGGCTATAATTGCGGAAGAGGGAAGTGAGGCTATGAGTCTCTACAATAAGGAGAAGAAAAACAAGGGCAAGGTCGAGGGAGCTGAGAAGGTGAGAATTAATAGTGGAAGCAGGAGTGCTGATGGAAAAAGAAAGGGAAACTACTTTGGAAACGTGCAGGTGAAGCAAGAGGGAGTTAAGAAGCCAACGCTTCAGTGCAAGACATGTGGAAAGAACCACTCCGGAGAATGTTTGAAAGGAAAATTTGTGTGTTATAAGTGCGGGCAGGAGGGTCACATCTCTCCCAACTGCCCCAATCCTAGAATGAACAGTGGTTGTTTTATTTGTGGATCACTGGAGCACAGGGTTAAGGATTGTCCGAACAGGAGGGTAGAGGCTGGTAGTGTGAATATTGGTAAGGGTAGTGGAACATTAGCAATCACGGGACCGACATCATCGAACAAACCAACAAAGTCAACATCAAGGGTCTTCAACACACGACCAAGCTCAAGACACGGTGGCAAACCGGCAATGCGATTCCTGTAATATTCGAATAACTTTTATTTGCGTAATTAGAATTTTTCTATTTATAGTAAATTATTTTATAAAGAAATTTTGAGGGAGAAATTTGAGTTCTTTTAGAAATCAAATTTCCGCTTAATCGTAAAGACAAGCTTAATGTGATTAATTAAAGATCGGTTCGATTAAAGTTAATCGAGATCTATTTATGTAAGATCGTGTATGCTATGAACCCGCTTATGTGTAGGTTTTAAGTGGTGATTCCTAGGGACTAATCCTTATAAGGGAGGGTGAATGTGACAACCCGATATTTTCTATATAAATAAATCATAAATTTTACAGATAAATTTTTTTTATTTATTTTAAGGATGAGGATTTGTACAAGATTATGTGTATATGTATTTATGTGGTAAATAAAAATATATTTATTACATGAATATTTACAAGTAAATTTATTTTAGAATTTTTGATTATTATAAAGTATATTCTTATAATAATTAATATTATGATAGAAATATTTTGATTAATTATTTTCCATGAATATATAATCATATATTATTTAAATAATATATGAAGTGATTTTTAGAATAAATATAATAATTATTTTATTATATGAATTTTTGTATGATTATTAAGTTAATTATTTTACCTTGATTATTAAGGTTAAATATGAAAGAATAATCGATATGGAATCCAAACCTTAATTTTGGATTATTGTCAAGGTATGAGAATAATAATATAATATTACATATATTTTGATTTTTTCAAAGGCTATGAATATGTTCGGTAGATGTCCAGATTGATAATGGTTGGTCAATTACTATGTATTTTGACCAAACCCTAGTAATAATGTTAAACCCTAAATTGAGATCCAAATTAGAGTGTGAGATTGTTTTATAAGTATGTAATATTAATTATGTCGTATTAAATGTATTAATTAGGTAAACCCTAATTAAAATTCTGGAAAGCCTAATATTTAGAAAACCCTAATAGTAATTTGGTAACCCTAATTACCAAAAGAATAAATCCTAATTGCTAAATTAGCAAAGTCAATGATAATTATATGATCTAAACCCTAATGTTATCAGATAAAGTAATTAGAAAATTAATCTAATTAACAAACCTAAATTGTCAAATTTTAGAAACTAAAATTTGGTTATTTTATAATAAACCCTAATTGTATTTCTAGAAACCGTAATTATCGATATTTTAAACCCTAATTGCTTTATTAGCAAAGTTCATTATGATTAAGGGTAATAAACCCTAATGTTCATGTACTTACAAACTTAATTTAATTAACAAATTTATTTTGCAAAATTTTAGAAACTAAAAGTTATTTAATTTTATTTATTTAATGTGCAAACCCTAAATTGGAAATCCTAGATGTTTGTTTACTTATAAAATCTAAATTGGCTCAAACCCTAAACACTAAAATGTCTAAAACCCTAAACCCTAAGGCAATTTTCTAGAAATTTAAGGAAATGACAAAATGCCCCTAAGTGTATAATTGAGGCTAAATTGTAGGTTTTGAAAATAGGTGAGGTTGTTGGCCAACTCCAACCACTCTTTGTGACTCAAATATGCCAGCAACAAGCAACATCTCAGCTCATTCATGCATCATATTTGTCTATATATAGATTGATGGAGAGAGAAAGTGGGTTGTTTACTAAAAATTGCACAAACACTCTACTAATTCTCTTAAGCCCCCAAACCTCCGAAAATATCAAGCTTTATAGTCCCTTATTGAAGCCCCACGAAATCCAACAACAAATCAATAGCCAGAAAATCATAATTGAGCATAAAAGGTACAAACCCTAGTTCAAATTTCGGCCCAATTTTTTGTGTTAGATGTTAGTTTTTGTTGTTGTAATATGTTGTATTTAGTCTCTAGTGATGATCTGGGTTGGTAGTATTCAGATCCATAACATTAAAGTGCTCGAAATTAAAGATTTTCAAAATCTGGAAAATTATTTTTTTTGTGTTCTGACATCAAATGTCGAATACTTCGTAGATTGTTGTGTGTTTAATATTTTGTTGTTTAAGTGTTTGATGTCAGAAGCTTTGTATGAGATCTTTCATCCAGAGCAAGAATTAAAGCTAGACTCGTTTTTAAATATGAAGTTATTAATGGTCAAAGGTTGTTGACCGACCATGACCAGGAAGGAATCTGGGTAACCTAGAAAATTTTCCAGCGTCTGACAATATTTCAAGCTTCTATATCTGACAGATTTGATGATTTTTGTTGCTGTTGTTGTATTCAATTTGTAGCTGGTAATGTGGAAAGTAGATTTATGTAGTAATATCCCATAAAAAATCAACAGATCAAACGTGTCAAGCGGTCAAAGTAGACCATTATCATTGAATCGGCAATTCTGGGAATTTCCAGAAATCAAGAAGAACAGATTTCTGACATGGTTTGACCATGCCAGATCTTACACGTGTTTTGATGATATGGTGTTTTGATGTTATGAACTTGTACCTTGACATATAGTCTATAGATTTAAACCTTTAGATGACATAAATGTTGAGTAGAACACTTAGATATTTAGGCATGAAAGTGGCTGGTTGATCACCGGGTTTCGAAAACCCGTGGAATGCTCGACAGAGGTTTGTGAGCTCAGATCTTCTTGTGTGTTTGATGTATGACCTAGTTAATTGTTGATAGTTGTAGTATTGCATCGCTGCGATAATATCAATGCTTGAGATAGACAAAAACATGATCGATCACGCTTTTACACCTTGGTCCAAAGGAAGTAACTTTAACATCGACTGCCGTTGTTCTTGAGCTCAAGAACACCTATATGATGTAAAGTGTCGCTATAGCCCTTTAATGACGTAAAATAATTTATTTTAGGAAATTAATTAATAATTATAGAAAATTAGTTTTAAATTATTAAAAAATACAAAATAAATTATTAAAAATTATTTTAATATCAAAAAAAATTATATTTTAATTATTTTAAATATATTTCATAAATATTTAATATTTTTGAATATTAAAAGTAATTAATTTATTTAATTATAATATTAAATAAATTATTTAAAAATGATTTTAATTCATAAAAAATCATTTAAAATTATCTTATGATATAAGAAAATATTTTTGAGATATTTTGATAACTTTTAATATTATTTGATAATTTTCATTAATAAAGGAATATTAATGATAATTAAGTTATTTGTTAAATGAATTAAGTAATTAAATTAAAATGATTTTATTATTTTAAAAATCATTTTAAATAATAAGAAGGTATTTAAAAATATTTTAAGTTATAAAATATAACTTTTAATATTTAAAGGTAAATTTCATTAATTAATTATGATTAATGATAATAAAGTTATTTAATAATTATATTAAATAATATAGTTTAAAAATGATTTTATTATTATAATAATCATTTTAAATAAAAATAAAGTGTTTAAAGATATTTTAAGTTATAAAATATAACTTTTAATATTTAAAGGATAATTTCTTTAATAATTTAATATTAATGATTATTAAATTATTATAAATGATATTAAATTTATTTAAGAATTATATTAAATAAATAGTTTAAAATGGTTTTATTTATTTAAAAATCATTTTAAAAGGATATTAATGATTTAAAAATATTTTAAGTTATAATTATTGACTTTTAATATTTGGATAAATAGTTCATTAATATTTAAATATTAATGGTAATTATTTAATAATGATTTTAAATATTTTAAAAATCATTTAAGGGTATTATAAATACTTTAAAAATATTTTGAGTTATTATACATAACTTTAATATTTTGACAATGGTTTCATTAATAAGTTAATACTAATTAAATATTAATGATAATAGAATTGTTTAATCTTTAAATCATTTAATAATGATTCTGATATTTCAAAAATTATGATAAATGATAATAATTATTTAATAATTATTATAAGGCCATGAAAAATAGTGTGACTAATGTTTAAGTTATCCAAATGGATATTGAACTACGGTTTAGAGTCTTAGACTCGATAATTACCCGAAAAAGTTGTCGGTAGACCGACATGTTTCAGAAATTGATCTGGACTTAGATAATTTAATTGGATATGTGTTTATTTGTGATTCAATGGTTGTTAAGGTTGTGTGACAATGTGATTAGGAGGGTGTTGGTGTTTGATTATGAGTCAACGATTGTTAAACATATGTGATGATGTGAATAGGGAATGTGCTGACTGCAATAGGCAGTGTTATATGTACGTTATGTTATACTAATCAGTAAAATGATCTGATTAATGATAGGTGATTTCATAAAAGATAAAACTAAGTTGAGAATAGTAAGCAAAGCGATCGGGCAAGTATCCTAACTTTGCATTTTCTTTATGCAATGGACAAGTGTAAGAATGTTTCAAAGTTATATTATTATAAGATTGTTAAACTTATATTATATAAGCCCATTGATTATCAACATGCTAGTATATGATAATTCGGATAAATATATTCTGTTCGTTAAATTTCTATAAATGATTATACAAGTGTCCCCACTTGGACAATCATTGTCTTTCATCGCATGTTGATACACATTTGATATACATATATGTTGAATTATATAAGACCTTTGTTATGAAAACCCGACAGATATGAACATCCCGAAAATGGGAAAATTTTATGCGCCCAAGGCGGACAGAGCGAACGATAACATCGTTCATGTAAATGTAGTATTGATCAATACAGGGTACAACAGGGCCGATCACCCTCCGTGCCCGTAAGTCATGACGGTTTACAGATGAACTTCTGTTTAAACCTTTTCGAAAATGAAAAACAATGTTCATGGTATGTCATGTAAACCCCATATACAAACAATAATACGTAGTTTCAAAAGTTTGAAAGAGGGTTGTTATGAATTATTATTGGTACATATTACTTCACAACTATTGACTAGTTGTAGAAGAATATTATTAAGAAAACATTTAAATTTTTCATTTATATATATATATATATATATATATATATACTACTTGTGGCACTCAAATGCTCATCCTTGCTTAATTTAAATGTTTTCACTAAGTGTGAAGGACCGTAAAGTTCAAAGCCGAGACAAAGGAAAAGGAAAGCTAGCTAAATAAGAATCATATAAAGATTTGTAATAGTTTTATAAGACTATGAAGACTATGATATATATATATATATATATTATGACATGTAATGAATGTTTAAAGGTTACGTACTTGGGAGAAAGACTCTGATGTATATGTAAACTTAAGTTAAGTTTTATATTATTGTTATTATTAGTATTATTCCGCTTATAGAAATGGTATCGTGAAGTACCGAGTTCGGGTTTCAAGTATCCGGATTCGGGGACCTTTACATAAAAAGAATTCATCTGCCCCTTTTTGACATTTGCAATTATAAATGGCTTTTCAATCTCTTTTACCCAAGCTTCGTCTTCTATAGGGTCCGTGGTTCCTTTGAACTCTGGCGGATCTACAGTCTTAAAATCCTTAAACGTTGTAGCACGTACTACCGCAGGATTGACAAGTATATTTACACCATTTCTATTAAAGGCAGTTGTTAATAAGTTAATAAACTTCTGCATTGGGTTAACCGGTCCCCTTTCTGGTTGATTCACGTTAGCTTCCTGATGTCGTTGTCTTCTTCTTGGCGACATCTTTCTGTTAAAATGAATAACAATTCATTATTACTTTCTTCTTACGAATTAGTCATTATTCATTTTTGTTTAACAATAATCCAATCTCATTACAAAACATGTTCAATAAAGTGCTTATACTGATATGCTTTCATCTTTGTAGTATAATACTACATCGTTCACCATTACATAGCCTTAGCTAATTACATTACTTTCTCGCAATTACTTTCCAAAAATTGGGATTTATACAAAACTATCATTTGATTATACAAAAGAGGGTTTTACGTCACTACATAGATACACAATATTTACATAATATTCTAATTTAATTTAATTTAATAGTTAGAGATGGAATGCTATGTTTTAATTTAATACTTAAAATGGTATGTGAATTTATTAAGTAAAATTATAATTAGATTATAATTTTAAGATATTTGTTTAAGTGGAAAATTTATTTAAAATATAGTATTTGTAATTAGTTTATTTGACTAATGTTGGATATGGGATCTAAATAAATAATATGAGATTTTAAACTATAGTGTAATGATTTATTAAAATAAATTAAATAGATTTACCCAAACAAGGCTTAAAATATTAAATCTTTATTTTAATTAGTTTTATCCAAACATAGCCTTATGACTTTTAAATTTTGAATTTGAATTATAATAAATAAAATAAATCAAAATAATATATAATATTTTATAACTGATATGTAATTATTATAATAATAATTATATGGTAGTTACATACGTTTTAGGAGCGTCTATTTTATTTACGTGAAAAGCTTTTGGCTTAAGCCTAAGGAGAGAAAAGAAAAGAAAAGAAAGAATACAGATAAAAGAAAATAGAGAGAGTTTGCAGAGAGAAGTTTGTGAGAATTTGAGAGAGAGTTCTGTGATTCCAAGCAGTTGTCTGTGGTTAGCAAGGATTATCCAAGCAATTGAAGGTATATTTTTCAAGCCTTGATATTATATATATGAATATTTTATATTCATGAGTTTTATGGTTTTTGTGAATTCATGTTGGGTGAATTGTTATTTTATATTTTATATTCATGAGTTTTAAGGCATATGCCTCACAACAAGATCGCTATCATCACATAACGCAATAGAAAGTAATATTCCAAAGTGTAATCAAGTCCGCAGTCTTAGGTTATAGCAGAATGGCTTAAAATTTGTTTTTATTATACAAAGTCAGTAATTATTGATAAGGTGCAATATTATGACTGTTAAAATGTGATTTTTGTTAATTGTGGTATTATAGTACTAAGAAAGGAAATTTTATTAGGAATTAACGAGTTTTGTTATTACATTACTAGTGTAACTTGACTATGTGGTTAAAAAACTAAGCCATACATGAAGTAGATACTTAATTGTATTCTGAGTATATGTAGTAACTAATTATGTCATAATGACATGTGTATAGGATATTGTGAATCGAATTATTACGGTTTAGCTTACACGCAAGGCAAGTTTCAAAACCTTACCTCTTGATTTTGAGCAAGTTTTTCTTATCTTTAACTTGTTTCTTAGTATTCAAGTTCTCTAACTCTATTGTTACGATTGTGCAAGGTATGTTATGTTATTTAATGCTTATGCTGTTAGTTCATTTCTAAAGCACGATTTTAATATATTGTTGATTCCTTTATGACTTACTCCATAACATATTGTGATTACATTTTATTCAAATAATCCTTAGTTGATGTTCGTTAAACTCTAAATTACCTTGAAACTTATCCAAACCAAACTTAATTTGGTGTGGACATGTATTCTAAATACTGATATGAACAACCCTGTTACAGGGGATATTTTTATGCGAAGCATTTTGATGTTTGTACACAATGCATTGTATGAAGGGCTGATCCCCCTAAGTACGAGGAGTCCATACAATCTTATGACTGTTTAGGTTTAAGTTGAAAGAATACTTATAACTTTGGACATAGTTCGTGGTCTAGTGACCCTCAGATATATATATTTCAAATTCTGTTTTTGATTATCATTGATAGAGAATATTATTCAATTCTATTGATCTTATTCATTTGGTAGTTGTTCTGATATTTTATTCATTTTCACTTTAAGTGAGCATTGTTTGCTGATAAGTAGGTTTTATACCTACTTATCCGGTATTTGTTACTTGAATTATTTGCTTAATCTCATGTTTTTCAGTTCTTTTCATGCATTTTGTGTTTGTTTTGTAGATTATATGTTTGGGAACTGTGATCGCAAAGAATTGGTATGAAATCGTAAAGAAAAGCAATCTGGACATCGTTTGGGCTTTCATGTTTATTTCATGTTCTTGGCTTGGAACTTGGATTATATTGTAGAGCTTCTTCTTATCTTTTCGTAACATCTTGAATCATCCCAATCGGAGTTCGGATGCGAGAGTTATGGCCTTTTTATCAACGAAGATCAAAGCTAAGAGTACTCATGCTTGCAATTTACACAACATCTACTTCAAGCTCGATTTTGATCTTGTTCTGGCTATAATTTCTCAATTCTCAAAGAATGCAAGTTTTAGAGCTCGCTGATAGCTTCGATTTGATAGGTTGCAGGCCCCGTAACTCCTCTCAGATCAAAAGTTATGGTCGTTTTACCAGAACGTCAGAGCAGAAAAGTGACCCCCGTCGGGGCGGGCTTTCCCTTCACAAAATACCCGGCGGGGCGGGTATACCAGCTGGAAAATAGAACCATAGCCCATCGGGGAGGGCCCTTTACAAGGCTAGACCCCCACCGGGGCAGGGGTACGCGCAGAAAACTCAGTTTTTGTCCAAATTTGAGTCCAAGAAGGATTGGTTCGATCCGATTGACTCAAGGACTTCCAAGAGGACTTAAAGACATGTAAAGAGGCATATAAAAGGAGGAGAGATTTAGATTAGGAGAGAAGGAAGATTCCATTAGATTAGATTGTAGTAGATTAGGAACACTAGATTAGATTAGAACTGAAGATTGAAGCTATTGATCATAATTGGAGAAACAGATTGGAAGCATGAGAATACATATTTGTTTATCTCAATTCTAATTTCTTTTCTTATCTATTTGTATCTTTTAATGCTTAATCAGTTGTGGATGATGGATTCTAGTTCCGTTATGAATTAAACTCTATTTTGAGATTACTATGGATCTTATTGTGTAGTTTACTTTGATATGCTTCTTTGTTAGTCTTATTAGCTATATTTGGATTGTCTATTATAATTTGGAATTAATTGCTTAATTGCCTAGCTAACAATTACCGTGCTAATCTATATGAACTCGAGAGATGAAGTATAGATTTAGATCTGATCATGATAGCATGTGTTTGTGATTTCTGCATAGATGGAATTCATGATTCGTGTTTAGGATAGAGATATGCCTTTACGCCATATGTAGTTTAATAAGAACTTGTACTTAAACCCTTTTTAATTGTAATTCACATACAGATATAGTGGGTTAGTTAATTAGGGTGTTTGATTTGATTCTATCATCTGTGTATTTGATTTGATATGAGTATGGTGCGTTGAGAGATGGCCATATTTTACTTTTGTGTTCTTGATTAACAATCCAATATAAATAACTTAGCTTAAAAGGAAGTGTGATGACTTAAATGAAACAATAAGTGAAATTGTAATCTCGAGTCTTCATTATCTTGTTTCATTCTAGGGATAGTTAGTAATAGTTTAATTAATTATTTTAAATTAAAATATTAAAGCATTCGTTTAAATAAGATTAAATTGGTTATAGGTTAGTACTTAGTAATTTCTTGTTAACTAATTCTATGTGGGAACAATACTCTACTTTCACTTTATTACTTGTTGACCACGTATACTTGTGTGTTGTGCGTAATTAGATTTTACCCAACAAGTTTTTGGCACCGTTACCAGGGAATTAGTTTAATACTTTTTACCAATATTAATTTCAATCAAATTAGTCTTAATTTAAACATTTTTATTTTTATTTTGAATTCTCTTCCTATGTTTTCAGGTACCATGGATTACTTTACGTATCAATGGCCATACACGAACATGACTCAACCAAGGGAAGCGGGGATTGATGGTCTCAATGCATTTTCTGCATTATCAGCGCAGCTTGAGACACCTTTGAGGAGGTTGGACATTGTTGCAGCCCAACGTAATCGAAGGATAGCAGTTACTTGCAATTAATGTGCTGGTAATCACCCGAGTCATCAATGTACCATCAGTCTTGGGCCGATACAGTATGGTGGTAACTACCTAAACAACTATTCTTATCCCAGTTATCATCAAGTTTGGGTGTATCACCCGGATTCTTCATGGAGCTATAATTATCAAGATCAATACTCTACTCCAAATCCAACATACACGCCGGAATTCTCATATCAACCTCCATTAAAAGGAGAAAAGTCAATGTAGGAGGAATTACTGTCAAAGGTCATAGAAAACCAAGAGGAGAGGATGATGAGTCAAGAAATAATGAGCCACAATTTTCAGCACCAGATGGAACAACTCATCGCCACTTCAACTCATGGTCCTGAATACATGGATTCCAAAACTTAGACAGATAATTCAAGATTGGAGGAATTGTTGTCCAAGTTCATAGCATCAAATGAGGAGAGAAGGATTAATCAAGAAAAGTCAATTCAGAATCTTCAGAATAAGATCAATCAAATGTTCAAAGCCTTGAACAACTATCCTCAAATAAATTGGTGCTATGGCGAGGATTCCGAGATTGATGAAGTGCCCGAAATAAATATACAACTGGATGAGCCGCAAGACGTTGAAAAAGAGGAGACATATGGGGATAATGACAACAAGGTCGGTGAAGAACTAATTGTGAGAACCACGATGATGAGCCGATGTTATTTATGCCTCAAGTGCCTTATCCACAAAAGTTCAAGAATCCGATTAGATTTGGAAAACCTTGTCCGATTGGTAGTTATGTTGTCGGCAAAGCTCCTGGAGACGTAAGAGTGAGTACAACTTCGAAGCCATGGTGCAAGGGGTGGGATGAGAAAGATGAAGAACCAATTGTGTTAGAAAAGCCTCAATGCCATAATCTATTCACAGACATAATGGAGAAAAGACCTAGATGTTGGACGTTCTTGAATGTGATCTTATCTAAACAAAGCATGCTAGGTGACTTTAATTCGATAGCCATCACAAAAGGGAACCTACCAAAAGCTATATTATTTCCGATGGATGGAGGGTTCCTCAATTATCGAAGAGGAATTGGATAGCATTGACCAGACAAAGTCAGGCTGAAAGACTATAATTCAAGCGCTAACTAGGAGGTAACCCAGGAATTTTTATATTTATATGTTTTACTAGTTTATTTAGTAGATAGGAATTAATTTGCTATTAAGTTCTTTTACCAATCTAAGTGCTATTCTAATCCATGTTGTCTCTTTTAATAGCATGTATTGGAGGTTCAATGGATAGGCAAAAGATTATGAAAAGGTTATTCAAGTTAAATTCAAGTGTGGTGCCCAATTTGTTCCATGTGCCTAATCTATTCTCCAAACTTAGCGGACAAGGAGGAGGATTGCTATATTTTCAGGGAAGTCGTCTACTTTACTTTTTTCTATTTCATCCATTGAGGACAATGTCTAGTTTAAGTTTGGGGGCATTTTAGTGTCGTATTGCATATAGTTAATTATTTACATTGTAGTTCGTATAGTTACATTTATTTTTTGCATTCAGTTTTTTAAAAAATTGAAAATTTTCAAAAATAGTAGTTAGTTTAATATGTTTATATAGTATTTAGTACATCTTGCATAAGTCCAGCTGTTTGATATTAACAATTTGTTTTGGCCAATGATGAGATTGGAATTGGGTAGACAAGTATAATACTGACTATTAGAGCTTTGATGTGATTTCTTATTATGAATTGAATCTTTTTCTGTTTGAAACTGGTATAATAAGGATAGCACAGTAAAAACAACTTGTTGATTGATTGAGTTTAAATTGATACATAATGGGACTCTAAAGGATAATGCTAGTTTGAATGAAAGAATGACAAGAATAAGTAGTGCTGGCTAAAGTTAGGCAAGAACCTAAGTTTGTGGGAATATTTGGGGTATATATGCTATATAAAGAAAAAAAAAAGTACGAATAAACGTAGTGGTGTGCTTGTCTAGTTTTGTGGCCTTTGTTACTTGAGTAAGTAATCCCAGGGGGATTGTCTTTACACGTAGCGCCCTAAGGTCTTAATGGTCTAGGAGTTGTTGGTCGAAAGCTTTTTAAGATAGCATTGAAAAGCCTAAGGGAATAGGACATTGCATAGCTATGTGTATATAAAAAAAATGAATAAAACGGGAAAGAAGAGCAAAAAGCCCCCATAGATGAAAATAAAGCATAAGTATCCCATGTTGACCCTCGATATTGGTAATTGTTTGATTTTAGTTTGATCTAGCTTGTTTTTGGATTTCCTGAGTTTACACTTTATGATGCCTTTGAAGAGACTTGTTATGTGTTAAATTTGATTTTATATCAGTTAACATTGTCGTGGAGCACACACACACTATATAAGTGATAACAGTCTAAGATTTGATGATTAATTGAGAAGTTAATGATTTGTTTTGATATGATGTATTATAAAGGTTACTTGATTTCTCTAAGGTCGGTTGAATAGACTTGTTTCTGTCATTACTGCTAGATTCATAGGCATGTAAATTAGTTGCATTGTATAGCATTGTTGTTTTGTGTTTTTTATTGAGGACGAGCAAAGGTTTAAGTTTGGGGGTATTTGATAAATAGGTTTTATACCTACTTATCCGGTATCTGTTACTTGAATTATTTGCTTAATCTCATGTTTCTTAGTTCTTTTCATGCATTTTGTGTTCGTTTTGTATATTATATGCTTGGGAGCTGTGATCGCAAAGAATTGGTATGAAATCACAAAGAAAAACAATTTGGACATCGTTTGGGCTTTCATGTTTATTTCATCTTCTTGGCTTAGAACTTAGATTATATTGTAGAGCTTCTTCTTAGCTTTCCGGAACATCTTGAATCATCCCAATCAGAGTTCGATGCGAGAGTTATGGCCTTTTTATCAACGAAGATCAAAGCTAAGAGTACTCATGCTTGCAATTTACACAACATCTACTTCAAGCTCGATTTCGATCTTGTTTCAGCCATAATTTCTCAATTCTTAAAGAATGACAGTTTTAGATCTCATCGATAACTTCGATTTGATAGGTGGCAGGCCCTGTAACTCCTCCCGGATCGAAGGTTATGGTCGTTTTACTAGAGAGCGTCAGAGCAGAAAAGTGACCCCCGCCGGGGCGGGCTTTCCCTTCACAAAATGTTCGCTTGGGCTGGTATACCAAATTGGAAAATAGAACCACTGATTCGCCGGGATGGGCCCTTTACAAAGGCTAGATCACGAATGGGGTAACGAAGCAGAAAACTCAGTTTTTGTCCAAATTTGAGTCCAAGAAGGATTGGTTCGATCCAATTGACTCAAGGACTTCCAAGAGGACTTAAAGACATGTAAAGAGGCATATAAAAGGAGGAGAGATTTAGATTAGGAGAGAAGGAGTATTCCATTAGATTAGATTATAGTCGATTAGGAACACTAGATTAGATTAGAACTGAAGATTGAAGCTATTGATCATAATTGGAGAAACAGATTGGAAGCATGAGAATACATATTTGTTTATCTCAATTCTAATTTCTTTTCTTATCTATTTGTATCTTTTAATGCTTAATCAGTTGTGGATGATGGATTCTAGTTCCGTTATGAATTAAACTCTATTTTGAGATTACTATGGATCTTATTGTGTAGTTTACTTTGATATGCTTCTTTGTTAGTCTTATTAGCTATATTTGGATTGTCTATTATAATTTGGAATTAATTGCTTAATTGCCTAGCTAACAATTACCGTGCTAATCTATATGAACTCGAGAGATGAAGTATAGATTTAGATCTGATCATGATAGCACGTGTTTGTGATTTCTGCATAGATGGAATTCATGATTCGTGTTTAGGATAGAGATATGCCTTTACGCCATATGTAGTCTAATAAGAACTTGTGCTTAAACCCTTTTTAATTGTAATTCTCATAGAGATATAGTGGATTAGTTAATTAGGGTGTTCGATTTGATTCTATCATCTGTGGATTTGATTTGATATGAGTATGGTGCGTTGAGAGATGAACATATTTTACTTTTGTGTTCTTGATTAACAATCCAATATAAATAACTTGGCTTAAAAGGAAGTGTGTTGACTTAAATGAAACAATAAGTGAAATTGTAATCTCGAGTCTTCATTATCTTGTTTCATTCTAGGGATAATTAGTAATAGTTTAATTAATTATTTTAAATTAAAATATTAAATCATTCGTTTAAATAAGATTAAATTGGTTATAGGTTAGTACTTGGTAATTTTTGTTAACTAATTTTGTGTGGGAACGATACTCTACTTTCACTTTATTACTTGTTGACCACGTATACTTGCGTGTTGTGCGTAATTAGATTTTACCCAACAATTGTTCACTCTTGCTTATATAACCATTACAACTAAAGTTGAGAAGGTTGATGAACCTACCACCAGTAAATGAAAAGGAAAGATGAACACGTGTTGAAGACTTGTAAACCTGTTAACTTTTATATTGTCAGAATCTATTTTAAATGTTGGGATATAGTTATTTAATTTTCCGCACTTGATGTTTGTATTTAAAGGTTAGATAACCTGGGAGATTTTATTGAACTTATTGATGTAATCCTTTAATGGGAAGGTTTATTGTTAAATTTTATTATGTTTGGGTAGTTAGACATGAATGTTTTTATCAAATGAACACCAAATCTTGTGGGAATGAGGTACCCGGATTTGGTGGTGTCACAAGTTGGTATCAAAGCTTTAGGTTATGAACCTTAGGTGGGGAAAAGCCTTAGGAGGTAACCTTTGAAAAGATAGTGGTGATGAACTCTTATCGAGTTTTAAGAAAGAAATAATAAAATACTTATGTGCTTATGTGGTTGTAACCTATGTGCTCGTGAGTGTTAGGTAGTAATGATTAGTAATTAAAACATAAAATTTCTGTTGTCAGGATGACTAATGTAGGAGAATCCACTCAGGCTAGAGAGGAAGGATCCCAGATGCCTAGGGAGGAGGAGCCTCAAGATATTCAAGTGGTTTGGGAACAACTACTGCCACAGAAAACATCTCCGTTGGTCACAGTGGTTGACCATGAAGGTTTACCTGATGAGGATGATGAGATAGAGACGGACGAGGAGAACCCTTTGGAGCTTCCACAGTCGAATGAGGATGAGGAGGATGAGGAGGACGAGGAGGAAGAGATTACACTAAACTCGATCGTTGCCCGTATGTACGACGAGGTATACGACCGTAATGTGGAACTTCAGGATAACATCGAGGAGTTGGAAGATATAGTAGCTGAACAACAGACCTCAATGGCATAGAAGGATAACGAGATCCAGGATCTAGAGGAACGTCTGGGTAATGTCGAAGGGAAACTGGTTAACACTGAAGGAGGAAATGAGCAACTGACAGAGGAGATCGCAGAACTGAAGAACAAGCTGAAGGAAGAGTCTACTAAGAGGGAAAGAGCCGAAAACGCGTACGAAGAAGCTTCTAAACGAGCAGGGGAAGCAGAGAGAGATGTACAAGTGAAGAAGATCAAGATGGAAGAGATGAATAGCATTTTCAACATTGTGATCAATCGAGCTCATGATCGAGTCATGTGTTATCCGATTCAATTTGAGATGCTGCCATCGTACATGTTAGATCGCCGAACAATGTTCCGTATTATAGAAGAAGAGCGTCGTAAGGCTATGCAATATTTTAGTAGGTCGTCATAAATGTACTTGATATGTGATTAATGATTTGATACATAAGATGTAAATCCCAAGTGTTATGTAATGTGACACCCCCAAAACAGGTATACATCACCCATCTTGAGTCTCCAAATACACGGTACAAAAATCAATTACAAACTTAATTATACAACTGTTGGGTAAAATATGACAAAATATAGCTGAGAGTTTAAACAAGAATATTGCCTTCTAGACAATATCCACTCTTAATGGAGTCCTCATTACATTTATTATCACACTATTTCATAGAATAGCGAGGACTACTAAAACAACCATCTGGACCGTCAATCCGTTCCCCGACCAGTCTCAGCTATATTGTCATTTCCTGAAGAGAACAGTGAAAGAAAAGGGTGAGCTCAACTAGCCTAGTAAGAAATATTATGACTAAGATAATGCAGAATAAATTATCCTTAGCCTTCAACAGTATAACAACTAATAGAATACAATAGACAACAAGTTTTAGAGTAACAACTGCAGCGGAACAAGCAATCCATTAGAAGAGTCAAGTAGAGCATGATATCTACTATCTTCTATGATTTAAAAAGTTTTTCATCAACTTTATCGCTGAGACTCATCTTAATAAATAAACCACATCATAGAATCATCCCTGCACTATGGGCCAAGAATATTCATGTAATCATCAATGATCATGATTATACCGAATAATCCCTGGTCATAATCATACGAACAACTGTCCATCAATGCACTACAGGCCAATGAGGACTTTTACCACATCATTTGTAACATTAAGGGTCATGATTATACCGAATGATCCCTAGTCATAACCATACCAATCAATAGTCCATCTATGCACGTAAGCCAAAGATGACTTTCATCACAATACAAGCATGAGGATGATGACAATGATATAAGCATTAATCAAACGAAATCAAGGATAAATATTAAAGACTTTAAATTTATTCAGAGTTTAAAAATATCCAAGTTGTCAACATGATACTGCTTTGTGGAGTAAAATTCAAGAATAATATTCATGTATCAAAAATAATTTGGACATAAAAGAAATATATTTTTTGGGTGAATAGTACCTCGACATGAAAAGTGGCCCAAATACCCGGGTGAATAATATTCATGTGAATAGTAACTGGGTGAATAGTAACTCTTGAATAGTACTCCGACATGAAAAGTGCCCTGAATACCCGAGTGAATAATATTTGAGTGAATAGTAATCGGGTGAATAGTAACCCGTAAATAGTAACTCATGAATAATATTCCGGTATGAAAAGATCAATAATTATCAAGAAAGCTCATAATAATATTTCCATGAAAAGATACTGGATGAAGCGCAAATATCAAGGATATTCTACTAATTCACGGAGTATAGAAGTAATACTTTAACAGAATGAGTGTAGAATTAGGAATATGAAACGAAATAATATTTTTCACATACTACAGAGTATGGAAAAAAAATAATATTTCTACGAATACTGAAAAATAATATCCCTTACTAATACGAAAGAAATAATACCCCTTGGAACTGTTGAACGAAAATAATATTCCTACAAATATTGAACGAAGATGATATTCCTTACGAATATTGAACAAAAATAATATTCATACGAATACGAAAAATAATATCTCTTCAGAATATGAAATATATAATACCCCTTACCTCAGAAGAAGACTGGATACTGGAATAGTGAAGTAGCAGACTTCTCTTCTTCTTTCTCTCTATAACTTCTATCTCTATAGCTTCTCTCTATATAATTGCTCTTGTGAGTCTTAGTGAATTGGTGAGAATGAAGGAAGAATGAGCTTCTATTTATAAGAAAATATAGTTTCGATAATTGCACGTTTTGGGGCTCAAAATATTACAGTATAATACCTTCATCGTTTCCTTCATTTTTAATTTAGTCCTGCAAGTATTATCAAACTTTCACCACCTCCCCTAATATTATATTATGTGAATCAATAGTAAAATTATGTGACTCAATAGTTCTATACATGAGAAAAAAATTATTACAGTATAGTACATTCATCTATACCTCTATTTTTAATTTAGTCATGCAAGTATTATCAATCTTGCACCACCTCCCCTAATAGTACATGCATGTGAATTAATAGTACACACATGTGAACAAATAGTTATAAGCATGTGAATTAATAAGAATTAATTGCTCATTTATCCAATTAACTACCCGATTGGTCAATTTAACCTCCAAAAATCAATTATTATCGAAATAATTATCGATTTCCAACAACACTAATAATCCAAACACAATGAAAATATTTTTATCAACAATTTCATTTTAGAATTTTTGAAGTTTGAATTTTTCCAAAAAAGTCAACTGTTGACTTTTTGACCAAAAAGTCAACCCTGGTAAATTTTGTGTTTATAGTCTATTTCTACTAATTTCATCGTTCTGGACTCAAATATCATGTCCGCGTCACCAAATTTAACTCCGAGCTCAAATTCGATTTTTAATAACATTCATCATTAATATTATAACTCACAATATTAACAACTAGATCGTTCCCAGGAAAGAGGGGGCTTTCCAATAAGGATTTCTCCCTATTGGCGCGCAATTAGGTGACCAAACCTCTTATCGATTGAACTTTCTAGACATCGTCAATATTACAAATAATAATATGAAAATTTTGTCGTCTCAATTATTGATTTAATAATATAAAATATTATGCAGATGATACTATGACAATAATTGAATCAATAATATGAGAGATATTATGCAGCAATTACTGTAGCAATAATTATGTATAAATGAGTGACTTCTCACGTAAGCATCAATAATCAATACCGTGTTCTACTATGCAACCACGCATATTACTGTACTTTTACTATCGGGTAGTTCAACAGTTTAACGGTAAAACTTTTGTCATTATTGTTATAAAAAGATATTTCTATCATTATCTAACTACGACAATACTTCCGTTGTGGGGACCACAAATGATTATGTCGTCGTATGAATATTCCCTATTAAAACGAATATTCCCCGACCAATTGAATATTCCCAAACACAACGAATATTTTATATCAACTTGCTTACTTTGCAAAATTTTCAAATATTACCCGTAATTTTAACCTTTATCAATTTAACCATTTACTAAATAACATAATAATTATATGAAAATTGAATACTTTTATTTCATAAAATTTGGGATCTCACATGTAACCTATGGGATATGATGATGATGTTATCCTGAAACTTTAATAGTTTAGGAAAGTAATATAATAGCACTGATGCTATTGTTCTTATGTTTTCTAAAGATGATAAATGAATAAAATGTTAATTTTTATTCAAGATGTTATGTGTTATGTGATGATATTTTATGATGTAAAAATTAAGTAGAAAATACTTAAAAATAAATTAAGTAACAATCTAATAAGTGTATTTTAATCAGAAAATGCCTCCAAGAAGACGTCAACCACGACAACAAACCCCTGAGGGATCTACCAACAATAACAACGTTGAAGCTAACCTTGATTCAAATGATTTGTGACACTTCCGACAGAGCTTTCGCAAAATCAATCGCGGAATCAAGCTGCAACTTTTAAGGATTTCAAAACAGTTGGACCACCAGAATTCCGTGGAACCATGAATATGGTTGATGCATAGACCTGGATCATGGAATTAGAGAAGGTATTTAATGTTGCTAGGGTCGGTGAGAACTAGAAGACTGCTTTTGCAACATTCATGTTGAAAGCAGAGGCCTGTTATTGGTGGCAAGCCAATAAAACTAGAGGAGGTCATGGAGTGATGACTTAGGAAAGGTTCAAGGAAATATTCTTCGAGACCTATTTCCCAGAGAGTTCAAAGAATCAGATGGAAGTGCAGTTTTTAGAGCTAAAATCGGGCACAATGACAGTGTCAGAGTATGCAGCAAAGTTCAATGAGTTGGCGAGGTTTGCGCCATATCAAGTGAACACGGATGAACGCAAGGCGAGGAGATTTGAACAGGGACTGAAGCCCTGGTTGTACAATAGAGTCTCCCTATTCCAGTTAAAGACATTTGCAGCGGTGCTTAAGAAGGCAATTCTCATTGAGGGTGGAGGCGAGGCTATGACAAAGTACAATCAAGAACAAAGAAAGAAGAAGAATAAGGGTGAAGATAAGAATGGTAGTAGTAGTAGTGGTGGAAATGGTAGTAGTAACTTGAAGAGGAAGTGGAATGCGAGTGTTGGTCCTGGAAGCCAACAAGGTAGCTAGTAGAAAAAGAAGTTTGAAGCATGTGCTACATGCAGAAAGAATCACACTGGCATTTAATTAAGGGGTAAGCAAGTATGCTTCAACTATGGCCAGGAGGGTCACATTGCCCCAAATTGCCATCAACCAAAGAAGAATGTTTGCTACACATGTGGGTCAAAGGATCATTTTGCTCGCGAGTGCCCTATGAAGAAAGCTGGAGAGACAACGGGAAACAAGGGAGGTAGCAGCGGAGGTACATTGACCATTGCTGGACCAACGTCATCAAACAGACCCACAACCAAAACCTTCAACATGACTGTACAGAATGCTGTATAATTAAAAGATGTTGTGTCAGGTATTATCCTAATCAATGATATAAATGTTTATGTATTATTTGATTCAGGTGCTACTTGCTCATTTATATCTGATGAATTTTCTAAGAAGTTAGAATTGCCTATTGAAGAATTGAATTTCCCTTTAAACATAGAAAATGCGAATATGGAGGTGATTCCTGTTAGGTTCGTATACAAGAATTATAGGGTGAATATTAAGGGGAATGTCATGATAGTAGATTTAATTCTGATAAAACTTGGAGAGTTTGATGTTATATTGGGAATGGATTGGCTATTCAATTATGGAGCGATAATTAATTGCCAAAAGAAATGTGTAAACCTTATGACTCTGTCAAATGTAGTTTTCTATGGTAACAAATCGCCTTAGACAAGCGATGTGTTTGATGGTTATGCAGGCCAAGAAGTTATTGAGTCAGGGCTGTGTAGGGTACCTAGCTTACATAGTCGATACTCAAAAGAAGAAGGGTGTGAAACTGGAGGATAAACCAGTGGTTAGGGAATTTGTAGATGTGTTTCCGGAGGATTTTCTAGGACTTTCGCATGACAGAGAGATCGAGTTCGTTATCGATTTGGCGCCAGGAACTGCTCTGATATCGAAGGCACCGTACAGGATGGCTCTAGTAGAAATGAAGGAACTGATGGTACAATTACAAGAGTTGTTGGACAAGAAATACATTCAGCCAAGTGTATCACCATGTGTGAGATCCCGAATTTTATGAAATAAAAGTATTCAATTTTTCTATTTTAGTAAATAGTTAAATTGATAAAAATTTAAAGCTAAGGGTGATATTTAAAAATTTTGCAAAGTAAGCAAGTTGTTATAAAATATTCGTTGTGTCGAGAAATATTCGTTTGGTCGGTGAATATTCTTTTTGTCAGGGAATATTCGTACGACGACACAATCATTGGTGGACCCCACAACAAAATAATTGTCGGATATAAAAAGCGACAGAAATAATCTTTTTATAAAAATAACTGTGAAACTTTTACCATTAGACTGTTGAACTACCCGGTAGTAAAAGTACAGTAATACGTGTGGTTGTATAGTACCACATGGTATTTATTATTGATGCTTACGTGAGAAGTCACTCAGTTATACTCAATTATTGCTACAGTAATTACTGCATAATATCTCTCATATTATTGATTCAATTATTATCACAATATTTTATATTATTAAATCAATAATTGAGATGACAAGTTGTTCATATTATTATTTGCATTATTGACATTGTCTAGAAAGTTCTGTCGATGAAAGGGGTTAGGTTATTTAATTGCGCGCCAATAGGGAGAAATCCTTATCGGAAAGCCCCCTCTTTCCTGGGAATGATCTGGTTTTTAAATATTGTGAGTTATAATATTAATGATGAATACGTTTGTATTGATTAAAGATGAAATTGATATTTCCATTGTGTTGGGAAATGGACATTTATTTCGATAATAATGGATGTCTGGAGGTTATATTGACCAATCAGGTAATTAATCGGATAAATGAGAAATTAATTGCTAGTAATTCACATGCTTATAACTATTTGTTCATATATGTGTACTATTGATTCACATGCATGTACTATTAGGAGAAGTGGTGCAAGATTGATAATACTTGCGTGACTAAATTAAAAATGGAGGTATAGATGAAGGTACTATACTGTAATTAATTTTTTCACATGTATAGAACTATTGAGTCACATGATTATACTATTGATTCACATGATATACTATTAGGGGAGGTGGTGCAAGTTTGATAATACTTACAGGACTAAATTAAAAATGAAGGAAATGATGAAGGTATTATACTGTAATATTTCGAGCCCCAAAACGTGCAATTATCAAAACTATGTTTTCCTATAAATAGAAGCTCATTCTTCCTTCATTCTCACCAATTCACTAAGACTCACAAGAGAAATTATAGAGAGAGAAACTATAGAGAGAAAGAAGAAGAGAAGTCTGCTACAGTATCCAGTCTTTTTCTGAGGTAAGGGGTATTATTTATTTCATATTCTGAAGAGATATTATTTTTTGTATTTGTATGAATATTATTTTCATTCAATATTCCTAAAGAATATTATATTCATTCAATATTTGTAGGAATATTATCTTCGTTAAATATTCGTTGGAATATTATTTTCGTTCAACAGTTGTCGGGGATGTTATTTTTGTTCAATATTCGCTTGAAATAATTTTTTCTTCCATACTCTATAGTATGTAATTAATATTATTTCGTTTCAGATTTCGAATTCTATACTCATTTTGTTAAAGTTTTGTTATAGATTCTATATTATTTTGTTATTTTTGTGTTTCATCCTGTATCGTTTTACAAGGATATTTTTGAACATTCTTGTTAAATTTTAAGCTTTTCATGTCGGAGTACTGTCTATGAGTGCTATTCATTTATATGGTACTATTCACAAAAGTACTATTCACAAAGTACTATTCATAAAATACTATTCACGAAGTACTATTCATGAGTACTATTCACAAAGTACTATTCATAGGGTACTATTTCCAAAGTACTATTCACGAGGTACTATTCACCCGGGTACTATTCACCCGAAGTACTATTCATGACAAAAATTGATTTATTTTCGGTTCAAATCATTTTTGATACAATATCATTCTTGAATTTTACTTCACAAAGTAGTATCGTGTTGGCAATTTAAATGTTATTGAATTCTGGACAAATTAAATTATAAATCTTTAAAAATTTATCCTTTGTTTCTTTTAATTGAATTCTTATATCATTGTCATCATCCTCATGCTTATATTGTGAAGAAAGTCATCTTTGGCTCACGTGCATAGATGGACTGTTGATTTATATGATTATGACCAGGGATCATTCGGTATAATCATGACCCGTAATGTTACAAATGATATGGTAAAAGTCCTCATTGGCCCGTAGTGCATTGATGAACAGTTGTTGGTATGATTATGACCAGGGATTATTTGGTATAATCATGACCATTGATGATTACATGAATATCCTTGGCTCGTAGTGCAGGGATGATTCGATGATGTGGTTTATTTATTAAGCTGAGTCTCAGCGATAAAGTTGATGAAAAACTTTTTAAATCATAGAAGATAGTAGATATCATGCTCTACTTGACTGTTCTAATGGATTGTTTATTTCAATGCAGTTGTTGATCTAAAACATGTTGTCTATTGTATTCTATCAGTTGTTATACTGTTGAAGGCTAAGGATAATTTATTCTGCATTATCTTAGTCATAATATTTCTTACTGGGCTAGTTGAGCTCACCCTTTTCTTTCAGTGTTCTCTTCAGGAAATGAGAATATAGCTGGGACTAGTCGGGGAACAGAGTGATGGTACGAGATGGTGCATTAGTAGTCCTCACTATTCTGTGAAATACTGTGATAATAATTGTAATGAGGACTCCATTGAGTGTCTAGAAGACAATATTTGTTTTAAAATTCTCAGCTTATGTTTTATCGTATGTTACACGACAGTTGTATTTGATTTATGTACCATGTATTTGATGACTCAGAATGGGTGATGTATACCTATTTTGGGGGCGTCACATGGAGCACCAGTGTTATTCATAAAGAAGAAGTATGGGTCAATGCGCCTTTGCATTTATTATAGGGAATTAAACAAAGTCACTATTAAGAATAAATATCCATTTCCAAGAATAGATGACTTGTTTGATTAATTGAAGGGCGCTAGATACTTCTCAAAAATAGATTTGAGAAGTAGGTATCACCAATTAAAAGTAAGGAAGGAGGATGTATCAAAGACGGCATTCAGAACTCGGTATGGACATTACGAGTTTCTGGTGATGTCTTTGGAATTGACAAATGCCCCTGCTGCATTCATGGATTTGATGAACAGGGTGTTTAAACCATTTTTAGACAAGTTTGTTGTGGTATTTATCGATGATATTTTGGTGTACTCCAAATCTCAAGAAGAACACGTGGAACATTTATGTTTGACGTTGGAGACTCTATGAAAGGAAAAATTGTACGCAAAATTCTTGAAATGTGAATTCTAGCTAAAACGTGTACAATTTCTTGGACATGTGATTGACAAAGACAGGATCTCAGTGGATCTATTAAAAGTCAAAGCCATAATCAATTGGGAACAACTAAGGACACCATCGGAGGTGAGAAGTTTCTTGGGATTGGCAGGCTACTATAGACGATTCATTCAAAACTTTTCCAAGATTTCCACCCCGTTAACAAATTTGACAAGGAAAGCTGTAAAATTTGTTTGGACGGAGAATTTGAAGAGAGCTTTGAAGACTTGAAAAAGAAGTTAAGTGTGGCACCTGTGTTGTATTACCAGATAATATAGGAAACTTTGTGGTGTATAGTGATGCATCCCATAAAGGACTAAGGTGTGTGCTTATGAAAAATGGCAAAGTCATTGCGTATGCATCAAGGCAATTGAAGGAATATGAGAAAGGATATTCGACTCATGATTTAGAGTTGGCTGCGGTGGTATTTGTTCTGAAGATATGGAGACACTATCTCTATTGAGAAAAATATGAGATCTACACAAACCATAAGAGTCTGAAGTATATTTTCACACAGAAGGATCTCAACATGCGTTAAAGGAGAAGGTTGGAATTAATAAAAGACTACGATTGTGAGATCTTTTATCATCTAGGTAAAGCAAATGTAGTTGCTGACGCCCTGAGTAGAAAAGGTCGTGAGAAATTGATGTTCTTAACGGCGCAGGAGGAACTTATCTCAGTGATGGCAGGGCTAAAGTTGGAAATAAAATTTCCAAAAGAATCCGATAAAAGATTGTTCCAGATGGGAGATAGCCTAGATTTGGTGGACAAAGTAAAGAATGCTCAACTACAGGATGAAGAATGCAGAAAAATAAAGGAAAGTATGGTCGAGGGTAATGAGGTGAAGTACAAGGTTGATACCGAAGGAATGCTAAGATTCGAGGGACGAATTTGGGTTCCAACAGTACCGAATATTAAAGAAGAAATCTTGATCGAAGCTCATAACCCAAGATATTCAATTCACCCGGGAAGTACGAAGATGTATCAAGATTTACGACGACACTTTTGGTGGTCATACATGAAAAGAGATGTTGCAAAATGTGTCGCAAAATGTTTAACATGTCAAAGAGTCAAGGCCGAGCATCAGAGACCCAATGGATTACTTCAACCGTTGGAAATAACAAAATGGAAATGAGAACGCATTATAATGGATTTTGTGGTAGGTCTTCCAACTACTCAAAGAGGATACGATGTGATTTGGGTGATAGTAGACAGGCTGACGAAATTGGCACACTTTTTCCTAATAAAGATTAGATTCAGTCTTGATCAGTTGGCAAAGTTGTACGTTAAAGAGATCATTTCGAGACATGGAGTTCCAGTGTCAATTATGTCAGATAGAGATCCGCGATTCACATCAAATTTCTGGAAAAGACTACAAGAATGCATGAGAACACAATTGAGAATGAGTACGGCGTACCATCCTCAAATAGACGACAAAAGCGAACGAACAATCTAGACTTTGGAAGATATGCTCAGAGCATGCATCATGGATTTCAAAGGGAGCTAGGATGAACATTTACCATTAGCAGAATTCGCCTACAACAACAGTTACCATGCAAGCATCGACATGCCACCTTACGAAGCATTGTACGATAGGAAGTGCAGAACTCCACTATGTTGGGATGAAGTCGGTGAACGTCAACTATTAGGACCAGAACTGATACACCAAACTGCTGAGGTTGTTAAACTCATCAGGACAAGATTGGTAGCTTCTCAGGACAGAAAGAAGAAGTATGCTGATCAACACAGACGAGATCGTGAGTTCGATGTAGGAAATTTCGTGTTCTTAAAAGTTTTTCCTTGGAAGGGAAAAATTCATTTTTGTAAAAAGGGAAAGCTAAGCCCGAGGTTTATTGGACCCTTTGAAGTGCTGCGAAAAGTAGGAGAAATGTCTTACGAGGTAGCTTTACCTCCAGAGTTGGAACACTTTCACAATGTTTTTTATGTTTCGGTGTTACGACCGTATAAACCCGATTACAAGCATGTGATCGAGTACAAACCATTACAGTTCGATAAGGACTTGTCATATGAAGAGGTTCCTATCCAGATAGTCGACAGGAAAGAACAAGTGCTCAAGAATGAGGTGATACCTTCTATGAAGGTGATATGTAGAAACCACAATGTCGAAGAGGCTACGTGGGAACTCGAAGCTGAAATAATGAAGAATTATCCTGAGTTATTTGTTTAATCTATGTCTCCAATTCTGGGGACAGAATCTTTGTAAGGAGGGAAGAATGTGACGAATGATGTGTTTGAGTTGTGATTCTGGGGACAGAATCCATGTAAGGGGTGGAGGATGTAACAATCCAAGAATTATTATTTGTAATTTAAAATATTTATTAAATGAAATAAATATTTTATTGATGTGGTTGTTGTTAGTAAATATTTATGAATTAAATTTATTTATTAGATAATATTCTAATTTAATTTAATAGTTAGAAATGAAATGCTTGGTTTTAATTTAATAATTAAAATGGTATGTGAATTTATTAAGTAAAATTATAATGAGATTATAATTTTATGATATTTGTTTAAGTGGGAAATTTATTTAAAATATAGTATTTGTAATTAGTTTATTTTACTAATGTTGGATATGAGATCTAAATAAATAATATGAGATTTTAAACTATAGTGTAATGATTTATTAAAATAAATTAAATGGATTTACCCAAACAAGGCATAAAATATTAAGTCTTTATTTTAATTAGTTTTATCCAAACATAGCCTTATGGCTTTTAAATTTTGAATTTGAATTATAATAAATAAAATAAATCAAAATAATATATGTAATATTTTATAACTGATATGTAATTATTATAATAATAATTATATGGCAGTTACATACGTTTTAGGAGTGTCTGTTTTATTTACGTGAAAAGCTTTGGGCTTAAGCCTAAGGAGAGAAAAGAAAAGAAAAGAAAGAATACAGAGAAAAGAAAATAGAGAGTTTGCAGAGAGAAGTTTGTGAGAATTTGAAAGAGTTCTGTGATTCCAAGTAGTTGTCTGTGGTTAGCAAGGATTATCCAAGCAATTGAAGGTATGTTTTCAAAGCCTTAATATTATATATATGAATATTTTATATTCACGAGTTTTATGGTTTTTGTGAATTCATGTTGGGTGAATTGTTATTATAAACTGAATTGTTGTATTTATATGAATTTGTGATGTTGGAACTAGCATCCAGATAAAGATTTAGTGTACTAATTACTTTCTTTACGTTCAAAAATAAGAAAAAAACTGATTACAGTGCATGTGTATGAATATGGCTTGTTGGAGTTCAAAATTGATACTTGGTTTGTAAACTAATTTGTAAATTGAGTCTTGAATATGTTAATTCAGTAAGAAATGAAGAGAACATAGTTTGAATGAGTTAAATTGGTGTAGAATTGTGATCACAGTTTTAATTCTGTCAAGGATGTCAAAAATGGAGTTTTGGTAAAAATATGGAAATTAAAATACTTAATTTGATTGTAGTTGTTGTTAATTGTTCTAAATTAGTATATATATATATATATATATATATGATGGGTAATGATTATGTAAATTAGACGTGTTAAATTGATTGATAAATATTTAGATGTAGGCCAAATTGGACTTGCATGTGCTCGTCACCTGGAACTGTAATTCGGCGCCACAACGCCAAGTCTCGCGTCGCAGCACCAACGTCAAGCCTATGCCACGACCTTGGTAATACCAACACCGCATGATGCAAAAGTAGTTCCCAGATGTAATATGGGTGCCTTCATACCGTGACGCCCCAAATCCATGTAACATCGATTACAAGACATGGTGCTCACGATACACATATATAACCATCTAACTACATAAACTCCAATAATAATAATACTAATACTAATACTAATAATAATAATAATAATAATAATAATAATAATAATAATAATTATAATAATAATAATAATAAAAATAATATCTATTACATATCTATTCAAATAAAATCCCAAGTCTTTATAACCTTAAATAAATTAAAACTTTAACCTAGCGTTTCTCGCTACACTACATCATATGCGGAAATATAACTTATTACATAAATAACTCTCATCATTTCATCTTAGACTTTTCCTTGTCCTTGCTCGAGCCCTCAGCATTATCAGCCTTAACTAAAAGGTTTAAGCAAGAATGAGCACAAATTGTCCAGCAAGTATATAAAGTAATTTTGAGAACATATATCAGAAGTAAAAGCATTAGTATGAATATTTCTCAACAGTTGAAATAATTATCAAGAGATAAACTGGAATATCAAGATAAGAGTTCAGGAATTCTCAATAGCATACTAAGGGGTATTAGATACCCTGAACATTACTTTGTTTCATCGAAAACCATCAGACCGTTTAACAATCAAATAGATTATAAACAGTCTCTGCAAGTACTCCAGGTGTTTAGCCTATCATACCCTACATTGTGCACAAGTATAAAGTTTAAACGCATAAGCATAAATGGGACTATATGCCCGACATCAGTTACCCCATTATCCGGGTTGTTCATCTTAGTTCCATGCGAGACTACACCAAAACAATTTGGATTGGTAGACTTAAATAGTTACAATAAATTTGAAATAGTTCAAACAATACAACATTTCACATCTATAATATCTGTAATAACCCAATATTTTCAATAAGAAATTTTGCGAACAAATTTTTTTTAATTTTTATTATAAATATATAAAGGTGGAAATATGTTCACAGTAAAGTATATGTATCTATGTGATAAATAAAATTATTTATTAGATGTAAATAATTTCTTTTTTTTCGAATTATTGATCATTATAGATTATATTCTTATAATAAATTAATTTTGTAATAAAAATATTTATTATTTATTTTCCATGAAAATATGATTATTGTATATAAGATATGATCTTTGGGATTATTATGATATGTATTTTATTATATCAGTTAAGTTAATTATTTTAACTTAATTAATAATGGTATGTCAAATATGAATTCAAAACCCTAAGTCTGGATTTTGAATAAGGAATGAGAATAATAGTATAATATTATTAATATTTTAATGCTATAAACAAGCATGATATGTGTAATGTAATTTGTGGAATAGTTACAGTAAAACAATACAAACTTTAGCATTACTGATAAACTATAGTACAGAAGTCAACTATGACTGTGAGATTTGTTAAGTTATGTGTTATGACCATTATTATGTTTAATGTTAATTAGGTAAACCCTAATTAATATTTAGGAACCATAATTACTAAATTAGAACCCTAACTGTTAAGTTATAAACCCTAAATATTAATTTAGCAAGGTTAATGGTAATTAGTATATTATAAAGGAAAATTTATAAATCCTAGGTGATTAGGAAACCTAGTGTAATTAGGGAACCCTAATTCACATTTTTAGAAACTAAGATTCTCATTTTAGCCCTAATTACATAATCCTAAAAATTAAGCTTATCAAACCTTAGGGTTAAACCCTAAAGGTTAAAACCTAATGGTTGTGAGAAGTTACCAAGTTGACATTCACTTTATAAGTCAAATGACCAAACTACCCTTTTGATTATTTTGATAAGGTGGAGTGTAGATCTAGCCCTAGTAAGGGGTTGGTGACCAACTCTAGCTAGTCACATGGTCTAGTATTCAACTTTAATCAGCCAACTTGCTAGATTAAATACATTGCATCATAGATCAAGATTATACAAGTAAGTAAAGTAAGTTACTTTACTTCTCAACCTATCCAAGTCTTCTCTCTCTCTCCCATCCAAAAATTTTGAGTGATAGTGAGTTAGAAACAAAGTTCAGAACACTTCATAGCTTGCCAACTTGTTGTTGTTTATTATTTAAAGTTATGTTAGAAGGTGTCATTTAGTGATCTGGGTTGTTATAACTCAGATCCATAACACTTAGATACTCGAAATTGATGATTTTAGGAATCTGGAAAAAATTTAAAACTGTGGTCTGACAACGAATGTTAGAGACTCTAGATCTTTCTGTGTTAAGTGTTATGTGTGTTTTATGTTATGGATATGTTCTTTGATATATAGGCTTTGATCTGGAACTTTAATCAAGCCCAGATCATGTCTAGAACTCAAGATATGAGTGGTCAAAGGTCATTGACCGACCATGACCGAACGAATCTGGGTAACCCAGATTACCCAGAAAAGTCTGACAGCCATCTTTAGAACCTCTGATCTTGCTGCTCTTTAATAGTTAGGTCATTTTATTGGTTAGATCTTGTACACTGACATGTAGGCTATACATATAAACCTTTACTTTACCAAAATCATAGACAGAAACGAATAAAATCGTGGTCAAAGTAGGGTTGATGAAACTGCCTTATGAAGATTTCGGGGAAAGCCATATCTTCAAAGAGCAGTTCCTGACCTCTACTTTGACCGGTCTAGATCTCATAGATTTGTTGTTGTTATGATGATATAATGTTATAACATTGTACACTGACATCAATA
Source organism: Panax ginseng (assembly GCA_020205605.1). Classification (NCBI taxonomy): domain Eukaryota; kingdom Viridiplantae; phylum Streptophyta; class Magnoliopsida; order Apiales; family Araliaceae; genus Panax; species Panax ginseng. The sequence continues at coordinate 115,295,125 of CM035133.1, read as the reverse complement.
CTACATGATTAAGCCAATGAAACACATTATGTAAGCTCGGAATGTATTGATTCGAAGCTTCAAAGTAGCACCCTTGTTACTGCTTGAGTTTCTAGGCAATCCAGAAACTCAAGAATACGTCTGACAAGATCTTTGGTGGCTTAGATCTTTCTGTGGTGTTATGTATTAATCATGAAACTTGATTCTAGTTGAAGTGTTACACTTATACTACAATCTTAACACTTTAGCAGCCCAGAAAACATAACAAGCAAAGATCAAATGCTGGTCAAACTACCTACCTTGTACACTGAGTTGAAGATATGGGTTTACTAATGAACACTTAAGAACACCTATAGCGACAGTTTTATCGCTATAGGGCCCTTTAGTGACAGTTTATTTATGAAAATTAGTTATTTTATTTAATAAATAGAGAAAAATAGTTTTTAATTATTAAAAATACATAATAAATTACTAAAAATTATTTTAAAGTGTAAAAATTAGTTTTTAATATTTTTGAATATATTTCATAAATATTTAATATTTTTGGAAATATTAAAGGTATTTAATTTATTTAATTTTTATAATAAATAAATTATTTAAAAATGATTTTATTACTTAAAAATCATTTAAAATTATATTATGGTATAAGAAAATATTTTAAGTTATTTTTAATGACTTTTAATATTTTGTAATAAATTTCATTAATAAATTAATATTAATGATAATTAAATAATTTAATAAATGTATTGAATAAATTATGAAAAATAGAATTAATGATTTCAAAATTATATAAAATGATTTAAAGGTTATAAAAATATTTTAAGTTATCAAATATAACTTTTGATATTTTGTTATGAAAATATTAATATTTTAATATGAATGATATTAGATTTATTTAATAATTATATTAAATAAATTAGTTTAAAAATGATTTTAATATTATTAAATCATTTTAAATGAAACTAAGGTGTTTAAAAATATTTTAAGTTATAAAATATAACTTTCAATATTTAAAGGTAAAATTTATTAATTATTTAATATTAAATGATATTTGATTTATTTAATAATTATATTAAATAAATAGTTGAAAAATGGTTTATTAATTTAAAATTATTTAAAAGGATATAAATGAATTAAAAGTATTTTAAGTTATAATTAATGACTTTTAATATTTAGGTAAATAGTGCATTACTATTTTAGTATTAATGATAATTATGTAAAATGATTTTAAATGTTTTAAAAATTATTTAAGGATAATAGTAATACTTTAAAAATATTCTAAGTTATTATAAATAACTTTAATATTTATGATATGGCTTCATTAATAGTTTAATATTAATTAAATATTAATGATGATAGAATTATTTAATATTTAATTATTTAATAATGATTCCAGTGTTTGAAAAATAATGATAAATTGTAATAATTGTTTAATAATTATTATAAGTAATTTAAACATAATTTGACCAATGTTTAAGGTATATTGAACTTCGATATAGAGTCTTAGACTCGATAATTACCCGATAAGGCCGTCAGTACACCGACATGTTTCGGAAATTTATCTGAATTTAGATAAATTATTTGTATGCATGTTTATTTGTGATTCAATGACTGTTAAACTTATGCGATAATGTGATTAGGTTATGTGCTGACTGCAAATAGCAGTACTATGTGTTATAGTATGTTATTCTAATCGAATAAATGATCTTATTAATGATAGGTCTTGATATAAAAGATAAAACTAAGTTTCGTAATTGTAAGCAACAAACCAGACAAGTATCTTTACCCCTTGCATTTACTTTATGCAATTGACATGTATAGGCAAGTTTCCTAAACTTACTCCAATTATTATTGAGTAAGTATCTAAAACTATCCTTTACGTTGTGTAAGTATCCTAACCTTTGTATTTACTTTATGCAATGGACATGAGTAAGAAAGTTTCAGAATTATATTATCATTATGTCAGATTATTAACTCTATTGTTATCAACTATGTATCCAATCATTTGTATTCATACAAGTTCTTAAATTATCTGATCATTGTTTAACACCATAGTATTATTGTATAATTCAGATATTTATTTTGTTCACTAATCTCTAAATATGGTTATACAAGTGTCCCCACTTGGATAATCACTATATTTAATCACATGTTAATACATACCTATTGATTTTCGGTATATATATATTAGTTAAAGGTCGTCTAAGCTATTTGACTCGGCTAGACACATATTTAGAAATATCGTTGAACATGATAGAACTTTATTGTATCCAACCAAATTATTTTGGTTCGGGTTCCCGACTAAGTATGAACATCCCGAAACTGAGAAACTTTTATGCGCCTAAGGCGGATGTGTTGAACAAGAATATCGTTCATGTACGTAGTATTGATCAATACAGGGCACATTGGGCAGATCACCCTCGTGCCCATAAATTATGACGGTTTGCGAATGAAGTTCTGCTAAATCTTAGCGAAAATGAAAAATAATGTTCATAGTCTGTCATCTGATCTTCATTTATTGTCAGTACGTAGTTTCAAAAACTAGAAATAAGATTGTTATGTTGTTTAGTGTTACTTCAGTTTATTTCACAACTATTGTTTCGTTGTAGAAGTGTTATTCAAAGAAAACATTTAATCCTTTCAGCTAATGTTTATTGTTGCTATTACTTGCTGGGTGTTGGGTAAAATCTATATACGCACAACACGCAAATATACATGGTCAACAAGTAATAAAGTGATAAGTTGAGTATCGCTCCCACGAGGAATTATTAATAAAAATCACCAAGTACTAACCCGTAACCAACTCAATCTTATTTAAACAAATGAATTTCAAATTTTATAAATTAAACTACTATTAAATTCCACTAATTAAATTAAGACTATGGAGATTTAAGATCACAACTTCACTTATTGCTTCATTTAAGTTAACACACTTCTCATCAATTATTCTTTATCCTGAATTGTTAATCAAGAACACTAAAGTAGTATTAACCACCTCTCGATGCACTAATACCGTATTAATGTCAATCCACAATTAAGATAGAAATCCGTTAAACACCTTAATCAACTAACCCACTATATCTCTATGTGAATTACAATTAAAAAAGGTTTAAGAACAAGTTCTCTATCCGATTTCATGCGGTGTCATGCATATCTCTACCTTAACACTCATCAAGTTTAAGCTACTAACAAAATACTGAACACATGCTATCACAATCAGATCTAAATCTATACTTCATCTCTCGAGTTCATATAGATTATCACGGTAATTGATGGCCAATCAATTAAACAATTAAGTCCAAATCACAATAGACAATCCTCATAATAGAACACAATAATTGATAACGAAGCATATTAAAATAAACTACACAATAAGATCCATTGTAATCTCAAACAAAGAATTAGTTCATGATTATTGAATAAAAAATAAGAATCCACAATTGAATAAACAATAAATGACAAAGATAGAAGAAGATGAGAAGATAAAATCTATTGTTTGTAGATTTGACGCTCCCTCTTTGCTCCTACTTTGAATCTTCAATGGTCTCCAAGTTGCTTCAATCTCCAAAACTCATTAGAACTAGGGTTTTGATTTAATTTACTCTAATCTAATGGAATTATTCCAAAAACTTCCTCTAATCCTTGTAATTCTCCTCTTTTTATATGTCTCTTTATATGTAATTAAGTCCTCTTGGAAGTCCTTGAATCAAACAACTCGAAACAATCCTTTTCGTACTCAAATTCGAACAAAATCTACTCTTTTCAAGCAAGATAGCAAGCTCCAACTTGCTATTTGCCTTGTAAATAGTGGCCTCACCCCCTGATTTCTACTGGATCCGATCCAGGCACAAAAAGAGCAAGCCCTGGCTTGCCCCCAATCTGCCAATTATTTTTCTCTGCAACGTCTTCTGGTAAAACGGTTATAACCTTTGATCCGGGAGGAATTACGGGGCCTGTCACCTATCAAATTGAAGCTATCGACGAGATCTACAACTTTCGTTCTTTGAGTTTTGAGAAATAAGGAACAGATGAAGGTCGAAATTGGACTGGAAGTGACTGATATGCAAATGGGCACCCGAAACAATGAAATTCAACGTCCGTTGGTAGAAATGTCATAACTCTTTCATCCGAACTCCGATTGGAATGATTCAAGATATTCCGAAAAGCTAAGGAGAAGCTCTTCAATATAGTCCAAGTTCCATGCCAAGAACATAAAATGAACATGAAAGCCCAAATGATGTCCGAATTGCTTTTCTTTGCATTTTCCTTGCTTTTCCTTACCAATAGTCGCTCACACCGCTTCCAAACGTATAACCTACAAAATGAACACAAAATGCATCAAAAGTAACTAAGACACATGAATATAAGCAACTAATTCAAGTAAAAGATACCGGAAAAGTAGGTATAAAACCTACTTATCAAATACCCCCAAACTTAAACCGTTGCTTGTCCCTAAGCAACATAATAAAATGCAATGCAATGCAATGAAATGCAACTAATCTATATGCCTACGAATCCAGCAGTATTGATAGAATTAAATCTATTCACTCAGCTTTAGAGAAATCAAGTAAACATGATAATACATCATATCAAAACTCATCAGTATCTTCCCAATCAATCATCAAATCTTAGAATGTTATCACTAATATAGTGCGTGTGTGCTTCACAACAATGTTAACTGATATAAAATCAAATTTAATACATAACAAGTCTCTTTGAAGGAATCATACAGTACAAACTCAAGAAATCTAAAAACAATCTAGATCCAACTAAAATCAAACAATTACCAATTTCGAGGGTTAACATGGGATACTTATGCTTTATTTTTCATCTACGGGGGCTTTTTGCTCTTATTTCTCGTTTCATTCTTTTTTTTATTATTTTATATACACATAGCTATGCAATGTCTTACTCCCTTAGGCTTTTTAATGCTACCCTAACGAGCTTTTGACCAACGACTCCCAGACCATTAAGACCTTAGGGCGCTAGGTGTAGAGACAATCCCCTCGGGCTTACTTACTCAAGTAACAAAGGCCATAAAACTAGACAAGCACGCCACGGTGTTTATTCATACTTTTTTTTTCTTTTTTTTTTCAATAGCTTATATATCTCACATATTCCCCCAAACTTAGGTTTTTGTTTAACTTTAGCCATCGCTACTTGTTCTTGTCATTCTTTCATTTAAACTAGCATTATCCTTTAGAGTCCCATTATGTATCAATTTGAAATCAATCAATCAACAAGTTGTTTTTACTGTGCTATCCTTATTATACCAGTTTCAAACAGAAAAAGACTCAATTCCTAACAAGAAATCACATCAAAGCTCTAATAGTCAGTACTATACTTGCCTACTCAATCCCATTCTCATCATTGATTAAAATAGACTGTAACTTATCAAACAGCTGGACTCATGCAAGATGAACATAGTAACTAACTATTATTTTTGAATTTTTGATTTTTGATTTTTTTTTTTAATAATGAACCTAAACTATATTAACAATATATGCAAAATAACATAACATAAACATGAAACTAAACATGCAATAACGAACTAAACTAAACTCCCCCAAACTTAGCAATTACAATGTCCTCATTGTAAGAATATAACGGTAAGTAGAAGAGAACTTCCCTGTAATCAACTAAGCGTGAGTTGATGGTAGCGATGGCTGCGACGCTCATTTTGCTATCCATTGGACCTCCAATACCTGCAATGAAGAGAAACAACATGGATTAGATTATAAGAGAACTTAATAAGCAACTTAATTCCTATCTACTAAATAAACTAGTAAAGCATATAAATATAAAAATTCATGGGTTGCCTCCCAGTCAGCGCTTGATTTATAGTCTTTCAGCCTGACTTTGTCTGGTCAATCCTATCCAATTCCTCTTCGAAAGTTGAGGAACCCTCCATCCATCGGAAATAATATAGCTTTTGGTAGGTTCCCATTTGTGATAGCCATTGTATTAAAGTCACCTATCATGCTTTCTTTAGATAAGAATACATTCAAGAACGTCCAACATCTAGGTGTTTTCTCCATTGTGTATGTGATCACTTTGGGGCATGGAAGCTTGTCACACACAATGGGCTCTTCATCTATCTTCTCTTTCTTATCCCATCATGGATTTAAAATTGTATTCGCTCTTATGTCATAAAGAGTTTCGCCGACGACATGACTACCTAGCGGACCATGTTTTGCAAATCTAACCGGATTCTTGAACTTTGGCGGAGAAGGCACTTGAGGCATTAATAACATCGGCTCATCCTCATTAGTATTCATAGTTAGCTCTTCACCGACCTTGTTGTCATTATCCCCACTTGTCTCCTCTTTTTCAACATCTCGAGGCTCATCCAGTTGTAGATTTGGTTCGGGTTCTCCGTCAATTTCATCATCCATGTTATAAAGCCAAGTGTTTGGAGGAAGGTTGCTTACGGCTTTGGTCATTTTCTATCTATATTATTATGATTTTGAATTGATATCTCTTGATTCTGAGTTGACCGCTTTAGATTCTTCATTCTCTCCTCAGTTGATGCTACGAACTTGGAAAATAATTCCTCCAACCTTGAATCTTCTATTTTAGTCTCGGAAGCCATGTACTGATGACCATTGGTTGAGGTTATGACACGTTGTTCCATCCAATTATTAAAATTTTGGGTTGACAACTCTTGGCTAATACTCATCTCCTCTATGTTTGCTATGCACTTCAACATTACATCCGTCAGATTTGGCTTTTCTTCTTATAGTAATGGAGGTGGACATGAAAATTCTGGTGTGTATGTTGAATTTGGAGCGTAGTATTGGTCTTCATAATTGTAGCTCCATGGATTTAATCCGGGTGATACCCCAAAATTGATGGTAATTATCATATGCATCTTGATTGAGGTCGTTACCACCATCTTTGTCTTGGCCCAAGATTGATGGTGCATTGATTACTCGGGTGATTGCCAGCACAATAGTCACACATAACTGCCATCCTTCGACTCTGTTGGGCTGCGATAACGTCCAACCTCGTTGAAAGATCTTCAATCTGTGCTGACATTGCGGAAAGTGTCGCGAGTCTGTCAATCTCCACTCCCCTTGGCTGAGTCATGTTCGTGTATGGCCATTGATACGCAAAGTCATCCATGGTACCTGAAAAGAGAGAAATATAGGAAGAAAATTAAAAATTAAAATTAAAATGTTTAAATTAAGACTAATTTGATTGAAATTAATATTGGCAAAGAGATATTAAACTAATTCACTAGCAACGGCGCCAAAAACTTTTTGGGTAAAATCTATATACGCACAACACGCAAGTATACGTGGTCAACAAGTAATAAAGTAATAAGTTGAGTATCGTTCCCACGAGGAATTATTAATAAAAATCACCAAGTTCTAACCCGTAACCAACTCAATCTTATTTAAACGAATGAATTTCAAATTATATAAATTAAACTACTATTAAATTCCACTAATTAAATTAAGACTATGGAGATTTAAGATCACAACTTCACTTATTGCTTCATTTAAGTTAACACACTTCTCATCAATTATTCTCTATTCCGAATTGTTAATCAATAACACTAAAGTAGTATTAACCACCTCTCGATGCACTAATACCGTATTAATGTCAATCCATAATTAAGATAGAAATCCGTTAAACACCTTAATCAACTAACCTACTATATCTCTATGTGAATTACAATTAAAAAAAAAGGTTTAAGAACAATTTCTCTATCCGATTACATGCGGTGTCAAGCATATCTCTACCTTAACACTCATCAAGTTTAAGCTACTAACAAAATCCTGAACACATGCTATCACAATCAGATCTAAATCTATACTTCATCTCTCGAGTTCATATAGATTATCATGATAATTGATGGCCAATCAATTAAACAATTAAGTCCAAATCACAATAGACAATCCTCACAATAGAACACAATAATTGATAACGAAGCATATTAAAATAAATTACACAATAAGATCCATTGTAATCTCAAACAAAGAACTAGTTTATGATTATTGAATAAAAACTAAGAATCCACAATTGAATAAATAATAAATGACAAAGATAGAAGAAGATGAGAAGATAGAATCTATTGTCTGTAGATTTGACGCTCCCTCCTTGCTCCTACTTTGAATCTTCAATGGTCTCCAAGTTGCTTCAATCTCCAAAACTCATTAGAACTAGGATTTTGATCTAATTTACTCTAATCTAATCTAATGGAATTCTTCTAAAAACTTCCTCTAATCCTTGTAATTCTCCTCTTTTTATATGTCTCTTTATATGTATTTAAGTCCTCTTGGAAGTCCTTGAATCAAACAACTCGAAACAATCCTTTTCGTACTCAAATTCGAACAAAATCTACTCTTTCTGCGTATAGGCAAGCTCCAACTTGCTATTTTCCTTGTAAATAGCAAGCCCCAACCCCCAGCCCCTGCTGGATCCTAAGGCACAAAAGAGCAAGCCCCGGCTTGCCCCCAATCTGCCAATTATTTTTTTGATACAGCTTCTTCTGGTAAAATGGTCATAACGTTTGATCCGAGAGGAATTACGGGGCCTGCCACCTATCAAATCAAAGCTATCAACGAGATCTACAACCTTTATTCTTTGAGTTTCGAGAAATAACGAACAGATCAAGGTCGAAATTGGACTGTAAGTGACTGCTATGCAAATGGCCACCCAAAACAATGAAATTCAACGTCCGTTGGTAGAAATGTCATAACTCTTTCATCTGAACTCCGATTGGAATGATTCAAGATGTTCTGGAAAGCTAAGGAGAAGCTCTTCAATATAGTCCAAGTTCCATGCCAAGAACATGAAATGAACATTAAAGCCCAAATGATGTCCGGATTGCTTTTCTTTGCATTTTCCTTGCTTTTCCTTACCAATAGTCGCTCACACCGCTTCCAAACGTATAACCTACAAAATGAACACAAAATGCTATGAAAAGTAACTAAGACACATGAATATAAGCAGCTAATTTAAGTAAAAGATACCAGATAAGTAGGTATAAAACCTACTTATCACTGGGCACTCAAATGCTCATTCTTGCTTAATTTAAATATTTTCAGTTAAGTATGATCAGCCAAAGGGCTCTGCCAAGAACAAAGGGAAAGGAAAGTTGACAGTATAAGTTTGTGTTATCTTATGTAATAGCTAGACTTAAATAAGATAATTATATTTATTATCTATCATGTAATGAAATGTTTTGATGGTCGCGTACCTGGGATTTAGACAACTCTAATATGTAAATTAAGTTTGATAGTTATGACAATGTTATTATTATTTCCGCTCATAGAAATGGTATCGTAAAGCACTGAGTTCGGGTTTCAAGTACCTGAATTTGGGGGCGTTACAATATCTAACCGAAACAAATGGCCAGATCGCATTCTTGAAAGTAGTTCATAAATAATTAAGAACTTTAAGGCATAAACAACTGAATTAATAATTGAGTAATCATTAATAGAACTTACACTATATATAAGTTTGTACAAGTTATAACTTGCAATATAAGAGACTTGTACACAATGATAAATTATACAAGTTAAGGGAACTTACATTCACTGCAATAAAGTGAATAAAGTTAGGAAACTTGCTTGATACGTCTTCTACAATTACTGTTATCTACTAGCCCTTCACGTAACCTATTCACAAGTGTCACGTTAAGCAATTTGGTTCTCGAACACCACTTTGAAGTGTAATGGTTCCCTTTTATTTTAATAAGACGATTAAACTCACACGTATTCAAATACAATTCAATTACATAACATGTTGCTACGTATATGCCACTTGGTTAAATAAAAGAATATGGGAAACATAAATTTCTGACATTTTTCGGACCAAACCCTCCATCAAAAATTTGCATAAAATATGCTTAAGGGTCTCAAGTCGGAAAACCTCATTTTCCATAATTATGACATCACATATTTAATTAAACTCATTTATTCATATAACATCATTTATATGAAAAATACCAAATCAGTCTCAAAAATATTTTTTTCTGGGATTTTGTAGAATATAGTCCCACATTGAACATATATTTTTCTCAAAATTTTTAAAATCCATCTACTATTTTTAATTAGTCCATAATAGCCAAATATTCTCAGATTTTTCATAAATCGAGATTAGCTCCAAATATTCTTAAATTTTCAGGGTTAGCTCCTGTTATATACATGTACTTCTAGTAAACATTTCGTAATATGTGGACTTATACACAGAGAGTTATTCGGGTATCTTTTCAAATAGTGTCATTAGTCGTAAAATCCATAACTCTCAAACCGTATGGCCAAAAATTCTCAAATTTTTACAGGACCTTCATATCTTCTTATATTAATACTCCAAATTTTTCCAGAATTTTTAAAGTACAAACAGTGGACGAAAATGCCCCCAAGACAGACTGATCCAAAATAGTCCCAAGAAAGACATCAATTTTTTTTCTTGTAGCCCCTTTTGCGATTTTATTCCCACTAATCTACAGATGATATGACCATGATACTTGGACACAATAAACTTCATACAACAAGGTATTTTACAAAAATATAACATTCATGAAACTAGCATGCTAAAACTACAAACCAACAACATAGAAAAGCGTGCCAGCACTAGTTCTATACTTAGAAAAAATCTAGAAATTCCAGATTTTCTGCAGATTTTGATATGAACATGCTTGCTTACGATTTTCATAACTTGCTCATTATAACTCCGATTCTAACAAAATTTGGGATAGATTAGACTTCATACTACATACTATTTTATAAAATTATTACATACGTTAATCGAGTCATATAACCCACGAATCCAAGGCTCTAAAAAACCCGAAAAGTCACATAAGCATAATCTCATTTTTACTAAAGAACATGGAAAAGAGAGTTCATGGCTTACCTCTTTGATGAATTCTACTTGCTCGAACTCATCCAATGATTCTCCTTGCTTGATTAGTTTCTGAAAACTCTAGAATTCGCCACTCTCTCAAGCTCCTTCCTCTCTCACTCTCAACTTCACTCACGGTAGAATTTTTTTAAAAAGAGGAAGAAGAGAATTGGATTGGGAGTATATATAAAATATGATATCAATTGATTTTCCAGCCCTTCCATCTCCAATATAAGTTATATGTATTAAGTATATTGTATAAATTCAATTTAGGGGGTGGGGGTTAGAGAAAGGAAAGGTCTTGAATTTATAAGGAGTTTGTAACTCCCTCCCCCCCTCATTACCTTATAATATGAATACTCCCTCTCTTGTCCCAATTTTGTTGTCATGTGGGCCCCACGACTGCTGCACTTTTCTATTAAAATATTACTATAATCAATTTAATCGCGTAATATACTATTTTAACCATTTTGCCCTCCGTAGCCAAATGTTTCGATACTAATATCAATTCCTACTAATTCAACGTTCTGGACGTCATGAGACTATCCATTTTGTCAAAATTTCCTCCAAAATTCATGGTTGACTTTTTCCCCGAAAAAGTTAACCAATTGACTTTGACCAAAAAGTCAACTGTGACATATTTTTGTGCTTACAGTCTAACCTGACTAATTGACATTCCGCGTCTCTAAATTCCGTTTCGAACTCCAGCTCATGATTTAATACCAACCCACATAATAAAAATAATTAATTCCCCACTTAATCAATTTAAATAGTTAAATAAAACTAAACCAACCATTTAAATACATCTCATCACATATCTTAACATAACACATATACATCTAATAAATGAAATCACACAAGAGTTTCACATAAGTTCATTTATTGATAATTATTAAATTACATAGAAAATCTGAAATATTACATTCACCCTCCCTTATAAGGATTCCGTCCCCAGAATCATTACACATCAAACAAAAAGATTAGGGTAATTTTTCATCATTTTCTCCTCGAGTTCTCACGTAGCCTCATCGTCATTGTGGTTCCTCCATACTACCTTAACAAAAGGTATTATCTTATTTCTTAACACTTGTTCTTTTCTTTCGATTATCTGCACTGGAACCTCTTCATAGGTTAAGTCCTTTTCAAACTGAATAGGTTCATACTCTATAACATGCTTGTAATCCTACTTATAGGGTCGTAGGACTGAAATGTGGAACACATTGTGTATATGTTCTAACTCTAGAGGTAAAGCTATTTCATAAGCTACCGCACCCACTCGCCTCAACACTTCAAAGGGTCCTATGAATCTGGGACTAAGTTTTCCCTTCTTCCCAAATCTCATTTTCCGCTTTCCAAGGCGAAACTTTCAAAAACACATAAGTGCCGACGTCGAAGTCTCGTTGTTGCCGATGTTGATCTGCATATATCTTCTGTCGATCCTGAGCCGTCACAAGCCTCGCTCGTATTATTTTGATAACATCTGCAGTTTGTTGCACCAATTCTGGCCCTAGCAATTTTTGTTCTCCCACTTCATCCCAGCACAATGGCGTTCTGCATTTCCTTCCATATAAAGCTTCATAAGGTGGTATACCGATGCTCCCGTGATAACTGTTGTTGTACGCAAATTCCACCAACGGTAGGTGGTTATCCCAGCTCCCTTTTGAAATCCACAATACATGCTCTCAGCATGTCCTCTAATGTTTGAATAGTTCTCTCGCTCTGTCCATCTGTTTGAGGATAATACGCCGTGCTCAACCTTAGTTGCGTTCCCATGCATTCTTGAAAACTTCTCCAAAAATTTGTTGTGAACCGCGTATCACGATCTGACACAATTGATATAGGTACCCCATTCCTGGAAACAATCTCTTTGATGTAAAGCTTTGCCAACTGATCCAAGGTATATCTGATCTTGATTGGCTAGAAATGTGCTGAATTGGTCAATCGATCAACGATCACCCATACTGCATCGTAACCCTTCTGCGTATTTGGAAGCCCTACCACGAAGTCCATCGTGATATGCTCCCACTTCCATTCTGGAATTTCTAAAGGTTGAAGTAACCCGCTCAGTTTTTGATGTTCCGCCTTAACTCGTTGGCATGTTAAACACTTGCTGACGCACTCTGCGACTTCTCTTTTCATATTGGGCCACCAATAATGTTGGCGGAGATCCTGATACATCTTTGTGATTCCCGGGTGGATTGAGTAACTTGAGCTATGAGCTTCCTACAAGATTTCTTCCTTTAATTCAGACACCGCTGGCACCCAAATTCTCTTCTCACATCTTAATAGTCCATCACCCCCATACTGAATTTAAGATCTTCTCCATCTGAAATTCTTTTCCTCACCTTCACACATTCTTCATTGTTGCCTTGTGCTTCCTTAATTTTATCCAATAGAGTCGGATGAGCCTCCATTACAAAAAATTTCCTCTCTGGCTCCCTCAGACTTTTTATCTCGAGATCTAATCTAGCCATCTCCTTAATTAACTCCTCTTGAGCTGTTAGCATTGCCAACCTACCACTGCATTTTCTGCTTAGCGCATCCACTACCACGTTAGCTTTCCCTAGATGATACAAGATTTCGCAATCGTAATCCTTTACAAGTTCCAACCATCTTCTTTGTCTCATATTCAATTCCTTCTGCGTGAAGATATACTTCAAACTTTTATGGTCCGTGTATATTTCACACCCTACTCCATATAAATAGTGCCTCTATTTCTTTAGGGAAAATACTACCGCTGCCAATTCCAGGTCATGGGTAGGATATCCCTTCTCGTAATCCTCAATTGACGCGATGCATACGTAATAACTTTACCATGTTGCATAAGCACACAACCAAGTCCTTTGTGTGACGCATCACTAAAAATCACGAAGTCACCTGTATCGTCGGGTAAAGACAACACTGGTGCTTCACTTAGTCTTTTCTTGAGTTCCTTAAAACTCTCTTCACACTTCTCCATCCAGACAAATTTTACCGACTTCTTCGTTAAATTCATTAACGTTCCCACTATCTTTGAAAAATCATAGATAAACCGTCTGTAATAGCCTGCCAGTCCTAAGAAACTTCTTACTTCGGTTGGTGACTTTGGTTGTTCCCAATTTTGCACCGCTTCGACCTTCGCTGGATCCACAGAGATTCTGTCCTTGTCGATCACGTGACCCAAAAATTGAACTTTCTCCAACCAGAATTCACACTTTGAGAATTTTGCGTATAATTTATCCTTCCTCAATGCCTCCAATACTAACCTTAAGTGTTCATCATGATCTTCCTGAGTCTTGGAATAGATCAGGATATCATCTATGAACACAACTACGAATTTATCTAAGTATCGCCTGAATAACCGATTCATTATGTCCATAAATGCCGCTGGCGCATTTGTTAACCCGACCGACATCACCAGGAACTCGTAGTGACCGTAACGAGTCCTGAACGCTGTCTTAGGTACATCTTCCTTCCTCACCTTTAACTGGTGATATACCGTCCTCAAGTCAATCTTGGAAAAATATTTTGCTCCTTTTAACTGATCGAACAGATCATCTATCGTAGGTAACAGGTACTTGTTCTTAATCGTCACCTTTTTCAACTCTCGATAGTCGATATATAGTCTCATCGATCCATCCTTCTTTTTCACAAATAAAACTGGTGCTCCCCAAGGAGACACACTCGGTTGAATATACTTCCTATCCAATAACTCCTGCAATTGTACCATCATCTCCTTCATTTTGCCGGTGCCATTCTATAAGGGGCTTTCGAAATCGGTGCCGTTCCCGGTACTAAATCTATAACGAATTCGACCTCCCGATTCGGCGGAAGTCCTGGAAATTCCTCCGGAAATACATCTAGAAATTTGTTCACTACTAGTATCTGTCCCATCTCTATCCCTACTTTCTGCATATCGACGATATGGGCCAAATGTCCTATACATCCCTTTCTTAGTAACTTCCTCGCTTGCATCATCGTCAGACAACTTGAGTGTCCTGGTGACCTACTTCCATTGAACGCTACCTTAGACCGGTCTAAAGTCCTAAGGTTTATACACTTCTTCTGGCAATCTATCATCGCTCCATGGTTAAATAACCAATCCATTCCTTGAATTAAATCAAATTCTCCTAATTGAATTGGAATTAAATCCACAGGTAACTTATATCCTCTGATGTCTACAACACAATTTCTATAGATATGGCTAACGGGAATTATTTCCTTATTAGCAACTTCTATGTTCATAGGATATTCTAATTCTTCCTGGGGTAAGTTTAATCATTGGGAGAATTCATGTGATAAGAAGGAACATGTAGCACCCGAATCAAATAATATGTAAGCAGATATTGATCAGAATGATACCTGAAACCACACCCCTGGATGCGACTGCATCCTGAACCGTCATGTTGAAAGTCCTAGCTGTGGGTCGATTCTGAGTTGGTGGTCCATTAATCGTGAGATTCCTATCGCTTGGTTTTCTTCCTCCATTTCCTCATGCTGTGTTCTTCTTTGGGCAATTCCTTGCTTGATGATCTAATGCTCCACAATTGAAGCATCCATTTCTCTTTGGTGCAGAGCAATTGGGAGAGATGTGCCCCTCTTGCCCGCAGTTGAAACATACATTCTTCTCTTTTAGACATGCCCCCGAGTGATTCATCCCACACTCCTTGCATGCCTCAGTTCTCTTTTTTGCTTCCCGTGGTTTTCCCCCACAGTTTCTCGATTTGAAATTATTGCTGATACTGTTGTTATTGTTCAACTATTTCTTGTTTGCTCCACTACTGCTGCTACCTTCCCCATGATTCCCTCCTTCATTCCTCTTCATTTTCTCCTTGTTAAATTTCATCAGGGCCTCACTTCCGCCCTCAGCGATTATAGCTTTCTCTAGGAGAGTCACAAAGGTATTCGTCTGTAATACCGAGAGTCTGCTATATAGCCATGGTTTGAGACCCTGTTCAAATCTCCTCATTTTTCTCTCCTCAGTGTCGACCTGGTGAGGCGCGAACCTCGCAATCTCATTGAATTTTGCGGCATATTGAGGTACTATCATGTCTTCTTGCTTCAGCTCCAAGAATCTCATTTCCATGCAACTCTGCATACTAACCGAAAAATAGTTCTCGAAAAAGATTTTCTTAAACTCTTCCCAAGGTATCACACCTTCTCCAGCCCTGGTCTAGTTTGCCTCCCACCAAAAGTTGACTTCACCCTTCAGCATTTAAGTGCCGAAGATTGTTTTCTGATCATCACCTACTCGGGCAATAACGAACGCCTTTCCAATTCCCTTGACCCAAGTTCGAGCTTCGATGGGTTCAGTGGTTCCCTTGAACTCAGGGGGTCCCGCGCTCTTGAAGTCCTTAAAGTGTGCCACTTGGGCCACTAGAGGGTTATTGGCATTTGGGGTTCAATTCTAAAGTTCCCCCACTAACATGTCTACAAATTACTACATAGGGTTTGGTGGATCCCCAACATTACCGCCTGACCCCTCGGTTGTTTGACGACGTCTTCCTCTAGCCATCTTGTCTATCTTAACCTTCTTATCTCTCACCTCTCCTTCTAACTCGCCAGTTAGCTTCTCAGCCCGAACACGGTCTCTCTTCTCATCTCCCCATAATGTGGTGATGATCTGCTTATCGGTTTGAAGACTCTGAATCCTTGACTCTAACCAATTAATGGTATGCCCCAAATGGGTTCTAATAGCTTCTTTCTCATCCTCCAGACTATCCGCCTTGCGGTGCGATGCATGACTTGTCGTCACCGGATCCCCATTCCTAATTATCGGTGGTGCACCAATGCCTCAAGCAATGCTGCAGCTTGTTGCTCCCCCCTGATATAGTTCCTCCAACTCATGGACCTTGTCTTCCAACTCCATAATCCTATCTGTCAACTCATCCAACAAAGTATCCTCAAGTGCTTCTTCAGAGTCCTCCTCGAGCTCCTCTCCCTCTTTAGGATACTCCTCTGGGTTTTAGTCAGCTGCTGCCTCAATTATAGGCTCAAGTACAGTTGTCACCAACTGCTCACTCACAACGTGGATATCTCTAACCTCCTCTTCTCCTGACATCCTTCAAACAAGACAAAATAACTCGGTTAGTATTTTAAAATAGATGTTTTTGTTTTAGAAAAATAGATTTGACACAACCCATAGAACTCTACGTGAGTTCATCTCTTTATTTCTTCCACTAACTTCCCTAAGGTTATAGTCTAAGGTTTCCCCACCAAAAGTTTATAACCTATAGCTTTGATACCAACCTGTGATGCCCCCAAATCCATCTAACATCGATTACAGGACATGGTGCTCACGATACACATACATAACTGTGACGCCCCCAAAATAGGTAAACAACACCCATCCTGAGTCGCCAAATACATGGTACAGAAAGCAAACTACAACTTCAATAATACAATTATCGTGCAAAATACGACAACACAAATACTGTGAGTTTAAATACAAATATTGTCTTCTAGATAATATCCACACTTAGATAAAATCCTCATTACAATTATCAATACACTATTTTACAAAAGTAGTGAGGACTACTAAAATAACTTTCTAGAACCATCACTCCATACCCCGGCTAGATCCTGCTATGTTCTCACCTCCTGAAAAGAAAAATGGAACAAAAAGAAAAAGGGTGAGCTCAACTAGCCCAGTAAAGAATATTATGACTAAGATAATATACAGGAAATTATCATTAGTCTTCAACGAGGAAAAATCTGATAAATCATAATAGATAACAAGTTTTAGATCAAAACTGCAGCGGAAACAACAATCCATTAGAAGAGTCAAGTAGAGAATGAGTTCTACTATCTTTTAAGATTTAAAAGTCCATCATCAATATTTTATCCAGTAACAACAATCAATATACATCTTTAATCGAATATTCATCTTTGCACTACAGGCCAAAGATATTCATTTGTTTCACCAGTTGGTCATGTTCATCTCAACACCTGTTCATCTTTGCACTACGGGCCAAATATATTCATCAGTTAATCATTCATCTTTGCACTACAGGCCAAAGATATTCAATAATATCATCATTAAGGACTGAGAATGATGAAAAACATTTTAGAGAACGAATCTAGTGAGACAGAAGGACAAATATTAGGGATTCGTATAACAGCTTATCCAAGATCAATAATACTTCATAATAACCAATTAAGAAGCAGAATCAAAAATAAAGATCAAAACATGGATAAAATCAAAGATAGTAACCATAATAGACATCTTGGACAAAAAGCAAAAATTTCATTTTTCAGTGAATAGTGTCGTATTCGTGAATAGTGCCGTATACGTGAATAGTGCCGTATACATGAATAGTAACCCTGACACCAAAAGGTAGAAATTCCACAGTAAAATTCATAAGAATATCTCAGCATAATGATATTGAAGAAAATAATATCATTTAAGAAGAAAATAACATCCATTACCTCAAAAAAATAGTACTTCGGAATGAAAGGCTCAAGTGATCTTTGAATGAAACTTATCTTAACAAAGAACTCTTAAAGTATCTAAATACTCACAAAATACGCTCGATAATATAGAGAGAGAAAGATAGAAAACTTATGTTTCTGGTGTGATTTTCAATTCTAACTTAACCCTCTATTTATAGGAAAATGTTATCATGCCGAAGCAGACTTGACCTGCTACTTAATGGCTTTACCTGCTACTATTGCCACCCACCACATTTAAAATAAAATTCAGCACATTTCTTCACCAACCACAAGTGGGGCCCACTCAATTCTAAAATTTTCCACCAAAATCATTTATAAACCTAATTTCTGAATCAGTCAGCTCTTAAAATTCATAATAAATCATTCGTTCATTTTAAACGGTTCAAAATTTGTGGACATATACTCAACTTATATATGTATAACATATCCAAAAATCACAACAATCCAACGGTCAGATTAAAAATTATTACTCACTCAATATATCGTAAAAATACTGATTTAATTTTTAATACCTCCATTCCGACAAAAATATAGATAAAACACCTCAACATTAATTCCTTCAATTATAACCACATAAAATAAATAAATCCATCATTTATATCCGCATCAAATAAATATTTCCTTATCATATAAATCAATAATTAATTATTCACAAATAATATTACGAGAATCACAATTATGACAACCAGGCCATTCCCAGAAGAGGGGCTTTCCGATAAGGATTTCTCCTTCTTGGTAGCGCAATTAGGTGACCAAACCTCTCTTTGATGAACTTTCTAGACATTGCCAATAATGTTATCTAATAATATTATTCAAATAATATGAATTATTGATCCGATAATGGAAATACTATGCGTTGATAATTATTGAAACAACAATAATATAAAATATCAACGCAAACAATTATTGAATCAAAAAATAAAATATTGAGCGAAGAATTCATCGTAACAATTATTGAGTAGTGCCTTCTTACGTACAAATCAATAATTCAATAATACTGTGCAATACCGTGTCCTATTATGCAACCACACGTATTACTGTATTTTAACAACCAGGTATTCCAACAGTGTTAACGGTAACAATTACGCCGTTATTTATAAAAACTCATACTTTGTCGTTTTCCTTCATCCAACCGTTTTTCGTTTTGGAGCCCACAAATAGTTGCGCCATCGTACGAATATTCCCCGACAACAAGAATATTCCACGACCAAACGAATATTCCCCGACAGAAATGAATATTTTTTAACCACTTGCTTATTTTGTAAAATTTGCACATTTCACCCATAACCAAAGCATTATATCAAATTAACACGTTATTAATTTAGAATAATGAATAGAGAAAAAAATTTAATTTTATTTATAATAAGTTGGGGTCTTACAACCTCCCCTCCTTATAAAATTTCGTCCTAGAAATTGATGTACGTACCTGGTATTTCGAACAGGTGAGGGTACCTCGATTTCATTTCTAATTCCAACTCCCAGGTCATTTCTTCAATAACATGGTTCTTCCACAAAACCTTAACTTGTGGTATAACCTTGGTGCGTAGGACATGCTCTTTCCTATCCAAGATCTTAACAGGTACCTCCTCGTACGTTAAATCTTCGACTATCTCGTCTGGTTCTAACTCAATAATGTGGTTCGGGTCTTTCACATATTTATGAAGCATAGATTTGTGAAAAATATTATGAACACGAGACATGTTTGGAGGTAATGAGAGTCTATAGGCCACATTTCCTATTCGATCAAGAATCTCAAATGGACCAACAAATCTTGGATTCAGCTTTCCTCTCTTTCTAAATCTTGTAACTCCCTTCCATGAAGCAACACGTAACAATACATGATCCCCAATATTAAATTCCACGACCTTTCGATGAAGATCAGCATAACTCTTTTGTCGATCCTGTGAGGTTTGAATACGTTGTCAAATCATTTGGATTTTTTTCTGTAGTCATGCGTACTAATTCTGGTCCCAACAACATTGCTTCTCCCACCTCTTCCTAGCATACTGGAGAACGACACTTTCGTCCATACAACGCCTCGAATGGAGCCATGCCTATAATTGTTTGATAACTGTTGTTGTAGGAGAATTCTACCAGTGGCAAGTACTTATCCCAACTTCTTTTGAAATCTAGGACACAGAGTCTTAATAGATCTTCAAGGGTTTAAATAGTCCTTTCCGATTGCCCGTCCGTTTGAGGATGTTATGCCGAACTGAATCATAAATCCGTGCCCATAGCTTTCTGTAAGCTAACCCAAAATCTTGAAGTGAATCTTGGGTCACGATCTGAAACTATGGATACTGGCATGCCATGCAATCTCACAATCTCATTCACGTACATACGAGCAAGACGTTCAAGGGAATAAGTTTCTCATATAGGTAAGAAATGAGTAGACTTGGTTAATCTATGAACAATAACCCAAATCGCATCTATGCCTTGAGAAACTTTGGTAGGACCCGTAACAAAATCCATATTAATGTGTTCCCACTTCCATTCCAGAATCTCAAGTGGTTGTAATGGACCTTTTGGCACTTGATGCTCCGCCTTTACTTGTTGACAAGTTAAACACCTTGAGATAAACTCCGCGATCTCTCTCTTCATATTATTCCACCAAAATGTATGTCGAAGATCATTATACATTTTGGTACTCCCAGGATGGATTGCAAACGGTGTGTTGTGTGCCTCCATCATGATTTTATGCTTCAAGTTAGAATCGTTAGGAACGCAAAGTCTAGAGTTGACTCGAAGTATTCCTTCTTCATCGATTCTTGCTTCTGGAATAGCACCTTCTTGCACTTTCTTCTTCATACGCATCAGCCCTAGGTCCGTAGCTTGAGCAGCTTTAACTTTATCGATTAAAGTCGATTCTACTCGTATATCATCACGTGGGTCCCTAGAGTCTTTAACTCTATCTCTATTGTTTGTAAATTATACAAAATAGGTCTTTGTGTTCAACAATATCGCACTTGTACTCGCATACGATCTTCTACTTAACGCGTCAGCTACCACGTTCGCTTTTCCAGGATGATATGGTTAGAACAAGTGCCGAAATGAGTCGCCTCTTGAGCTCTTGGAAAATCTTCTCGCATTCCTCGCTCCATACGAATTTTGTATCTTTCCGAGTCAGCTAAGTTAACGGAGTAGCGATTCGAGAAAATCCTTCCACGAATCTTCGATAGTAACCAGCTAAGCCTAGAAAGCTAGATATTTTGATTACTGACTTAGGTTGCTCTCAACTGTGACTCATATCCCAATCTTGGATAGCACGTCACAATGGCGCCTATTAGTTTACCACCGCATGAATATGACGTCCCCTACGGAGAGTCTGGCTTCAGTGCATCCCACAAAGGAAGTCACCAGATAGAGGCTTGAGTACCAACTCTTATACTTAGGTTTTTAACTCCTGAAGTTCAATAGGAGCCATTCAATATGAGATTTTAGAAATGGGTTTTGTACTAGGTTCAAAGTCGATACAAAATTTAATATCACGCTCTAGGGGTAGGCCAGTAAATTCTTCAGGAAATACGTCAGGAGATTTACTACCAACAGAAATATCATTCAAATCTGACGTATTTTTGTTTAAATCCATAACATGGCTAAGAAAGCTTGACATTCATTTTTCAATAAATGAATGACTTTATGGCTTGATATGAAAGTGTTTGACTTCAATGGTTTGATTGCTTGAATTCGAATAACAAGTTGCTTAGGAATATGAAAACTAACAACCTTACGAAAGCAATCAATTTTGGCATGATGAGTAGTTAACCAATCAATCCCTAAAGTCACATCAAAAGCGAGTATCTTTAAAGAGATAAGATCAACAAGTAATGTGATGGTGCCAACTTGGATCAAACAAGATTTATAAATAGTAGATGTAACGAAAGTTTCTCCTAATGGAGTCTCCACAGATAAGTCAAAGTCTAATTTCTCCGGAGTCAAGTTTAAACGTTGAGCACAAGCAGGAGAGATAAAAGAAATGGGTAGAACCGGTATCTAATAAGGTATAGATTTCGCAAGAAATTATAATTAACTAACACATGATACCTTCATTCAAGTTCCTCGCGTTTTGGGCGGTCACGACAAACGCTCTTCCAGAAATTGCCGACTTTGTTTTGTCTGTATCCGCTTTTGGTGCCACCATCCCTGCTAGACTTGATTTCTCTACATGACAAAATTGAGTTATGCGGCCGCCTTTTCCACAACTAAAACATACCTTAGAAGGCTTTGAACAGTTTGGACTTATATGTCCCTCCTCTCCGCATTTGTAGCATCTAACTGGCGATCGTTCTCCTCCCCTAGAATTTGTTCTTTGGTGTTGGTCTTTATTTAGCGATCTTCCCATCATCGTTAAATCTTCTCTTCTTGAAATTTCCACTTGAATTATTTCTTCTATTATCTTGGACATGATTACCACCGAAGTGGTTACCATTTCTAGCATGCTAATTTCCTCCACGATGGTTATCATTGTTTCGATGATCGTTGCCACTGGTACGATTATCATTGAGTTGTTGGTCGTTATTCTTCGGTTGAGCTGACTCATTATCTCGCTCTAATAATTGAGCCCTGTTGATAACATCTGAATACAGGGGAAATTTATGAGAGATAAGGTATTGATGAATCTCGGGTTTTAGACCTCTCAGAAACATCCGCGTCATACATTCCTCATTTTCTACCAAATGAGGTGCAAACCTGGATAACTCCGCGAACTTCGCCTCGTACTGAGACACCGTCATGTTGTTCTGTTCCAGTCTAATAAACTCTACCTCCTTCATATGACAAATACTTTCAGGAAAGTATTTGTCATTAAATAGTTTCTGAAATCTTTCACAAGACATGTTGAGTGTTGCTGGCTGAGTATGCTTCACAGATTCCCACCAGTAATCTGCCTCACCACGAAACATAAAGGTGGCGAATGGAACCTTCTGTTCCTCTGTGCATCCCAAAACATCGAATATCTTGATAATTTCCTTTACCCACATCTCCGCCTTAATCAGATCCGGCTTTCCAAAGAATTATGGTGGTCCCAACTCCTTGAACTGCTTGGCTGTGATAGACCGCGCGTTGCTATCACTTCCATCCGTATTTTGTACACGAGTCTCCCTCGTCTGATTTTGCATGAACTACAAAAAGCTCCTAAACATTCCATCATTCATCGTTTGCTCGGTAGCGTTGTTTACAGGAGGAATATTGTCTTCCTGTTGCACGTTCTCCTGGTTTGTGACTAAAGGTTGTTCCACAGTCTCATACACTCCATTGTTAATTTTCTCAGCTGCCATTCTTAAATACTGCCATAAAACAATGGTTAATTAAATAAATTAACATATCACATAACATCCCTATATTATGACCGACCAACAAATAAGCTTAGGTAGGACACACTAGCGAAGGATTTACCCGTCTCTCCCCTCCTAGTTCTATTCCCCGATCTCCGCCAGAGACCATATCCCTAAGCTTTGATACCAACTGTGGTACCCTCAAAATAGGTATACAACACCCATCCTGAGTCGCCAAATACATGGTACAAAAAGCAAACTACAGCTTCAATAATACAATTGTCGTGCAAAATACGACAACACAAATACTGTGAGTTTAAATACAAATATTGTCTTCTAGATAATATCCACACTCAGATAAAATCCTCATTACAATTATCAATACACTATTTTACAAAATAGTGAGGACTGCTAAAATAACTTTCTAGAATCATCACTCCATACCCCGGCTAGATCCTGCTATGTTCTCACCTCCTGAAAAGAAAAATGTAACAAAAAGGAAAAGGGTGAGCTCAACTAGCCCAGTAAAGAATATTATGACTAAGATAATATACAACAAATTATCATTAGTCTTCAACAGGGAAAAATCTGATAAAACATAATAGACAACAAGTTTTAGATCAAAGCTGCGGTGAAACAACAATCCATTAGAAGAGTCAAGTAGAGAATGAGTTCTACTATCTTCTAAGATTTAAAAGTCCATCATCAATATTTTATCCCTGTAACAACAATCAATATACATCTTTAATCGAATATTCATCTTTGCACTACAGGCCAAAGATATTCATTTGTATTACCAGTTGGTCATGTTCATCTCAACACCTGTTCATCTTTGCACTACGGGCCAAAGATATTCATCAGTTAATCATTCATCTTTTAACTACAGGCCAAAGATATTCAATAATATCATCATTAAGGACTGAGGATGATGAAAAACATTTTAGAGAACGAATCCAGTGAGACAGAAGGACAAATATTAGGGATTCGTATAACAGCTTATCCAAGATCGATAATACTTCATAATAACCAATTGAGAAGCAGAATTCAAAAATAAAGATCAAACCATGGATAAAATCAAAGATAGTAACCATAATAGACATCTTGGACAAAAAGCAAAAATTTCATTTTTCGGTGAATAGTGTCGTATTCGTGAATAGTTCTGTATACGTGAATAGTAACCCTGACACCAAAAGGTAGAAATTCCACAATAAAATTCATAGGAATATCTCAGCATAATGATATTGAACAAAATAATATCATTTAAGAAAAAAATAACATCCCTTACCTCAAAGAAAGCAAAAGATTTCTTGAATGAAAGGTCAAGTGATCTTTGAATGAAACTTGTCTTTGAACGAAACTCTCAAAGTATCTAAATACTCACAAAATATGCTCGATAATATAGAGAGAGAAAGCTTATGTTTCTGGTGTGATTTTCAATTCTAACTTAGCCCTCTATTTATAGGAAAATGTTAGCACGCCGAAGCAGACTTGACCTGCTACCTGATGGCTTTACCTGCTACTATTGCCACCCACCACATTTGAAATAAAATTCAGCATATTTCTTCACCAACCACAAGTGGGGTCCAATCAATTCTAGAATTTTCCACCAAAATCATTTATAAACCTAATTTCCGAATCAGTCACCTCTTAAAATTCATAACAAGTCATTCGTTCAATTTTAACGGTTCAAAATTTGTGGACATATACTCAACTTATATATGCATTACATATCCAAAAATCACAACGATCCAATGGTCAGATTAAAAATTATAACTCATGCAATATATCGTAAAAATACTGATTTAATTTTTAATACCTCCATTTCGATAAAAATACAGATAAAATACCTCAACATTAATTCCTTCAATTATAACCACATAAAATAAATAAATCCATCATTTATATCCGCATCAAATAAATATTTCCTTATCATATAAATCAATAATTAATTATTCACAAATAATATTACAGAATCATAATTATGACAACCAGGCCGTTCCCAGGAAAGAGGTGGCTTTCCGGTAAGGATTTCTCCTTCTTTGCGCCGCAATTAAGTGATGAGAACTTTCTAGACATTGCCAATAATGCTATCTAATAATATTATTCAAATAATATGAATTATTGATCGATAATGGGAAATACTGTGCAGTGACAATTATTGAAACAACAATAATATAAAATATCAACACAGCAATTATTGAATCAATAAAATAAAATATTGAACAGTAACAATTATTGAGTAGTGCCTTCTTACGTACAAATCAATAATTCAATAATACTGTGCAATACCGTGTCCTATTGTGCAACCACACATATTACTATATTTTAACCACCAGGTATTCCAACAGTGTTAATGGTAACAATTACGCCGTTATTTATAAAAACTCATACTTTGTCGTTTTCCTTCATCCAACCGTTTTCCGTTATGGAGCCCACAAATAGTTGCGCCGTCGTACGAATATTCCCCGACAACAAGAATATTCCATGACCAAACGAATATTCCCCGACAGAAATGAATATTTTATAACCACTTGCTTATTTTGTAAAATTTGCACATTTCACCCATAACCAAAGCATTATATCAAATTAACACCTTATTAATTTAGAATAATGAATAGAGAAAAAAATTCAATTTTATTTATAATAAGTTGGGGTCTTACAATAACCATCTAACTACATAAACTCTGGAAATAATAATAATAATAATAATAATAATAATAATAATAATAATAATAATAATATCTATTACTTATCTATTCAAATAAAATTCCAAGTCTTTACAACCTTAAATAAACTGAAACTTTAACCTAGCGTCTATCGCTACATTACATCATATGCTGAAATATAACTTATTACATAAATAACCCTCGTCATTTCATCTTAGAAATTCCTTGTCCCTTTCGAGCCCTCGCCATTATTATCGCTTTAATGAAATGTTTAAGAAAGAATGAGCACAAATTTCCCAGCAAGTATATAAAGTAATTTGAGAACATACATCAGAAGAAAAAGCATTAGTCTGAATATTTCTCAACAGTTGAAATAATTATCAAGAGATAAACTGGAATATAAAGATAAGAGTTCTGAAATTCTCAATAGCATACTAAGGGGTGTTAGATACCCTGAACATTACTTTGTTTCATCGAAAACCATCAGATGGTTTAACAATCAAATAGATTGTAAACAATCTCTGCAAGTATTCCAGGTGATCAGCCTATCGTACCCTACATTGTGCACAAGTATAATGTTTAAATGCATAAGTGTAAATGGGACTATATGCCCGACATCAGTTACCCCGTTATCTGAGTTGTTCATCTTAGTTCCATGCGAGACCACACCAAAGAAATTTGGATTGGTAGACTTAAATAGCTACAAGGAATTTGAAATAGTTCAAATAATACAACATTTCGCATCTATAATGTGACGCCCCCAAAACAGGTATACATCACCATCTTGAGTCGCCGGATACATGGTATATAAATTCAAATACAACTTAATTATACAACAGTCGTGTAAAATACGACAAAACATACCTAAGAGTTTAAATAAGAATATTGTCATCTAGACAATATCCACACTCAATGGAGTCCTCAATACATTTATTGTCACACTATTTAACAGAATAGTGAGGACTACTAATGCTATTATCTGGACCGTCACTCCGTTCCCTGACTAGTCCCTGCTACGTTCTCATTTCCTTAAGAGAATAATGAAAGAAAGGGTGAGCTCAACTAGCCCAGTAAGAAATATTATGACTAAGATAATGCAGGATAAATTATCATTAGCCTTTAATAATGTTAAACTGATAAAATACAATAGACATCAAGTTTAACTGCAGCGGAATAAGCAATCTATTAGAAGAGTCAAGTAGAGCATGATATCTACTATCTTCTATGATTTAAAATGTTTTCATCAATTTTTATCGCTGAGACTCAGCTTAATAAATAAACCACATCATCGAATCATCCCTGCACTACGGGCCAAGGATATTCATTAAATCATCAATGGTCATGACTATACCGAATAATCCCTGGTCATAATCATACCAAAAACTGTCCATCAATGCACTACAGGCCACTGAGGACTTTTACCACATCATTCATAACATTACACGTCATGATTATACCGAATGATTCCTGGTCATAATCATACCAAGTTCATCTATGTACGTAAGCCAAAGATGACTTTCATCACAATATAAGCATGAGGATGATGACAATTACATAATAATTCAATAAAACAAGTTCAAGAATAAATTTTAAAGATTTATAAGTTAATTTATCCTGAAATCAATTACGTCCAAATTGTCAACATGATCTTTGCTTTGTGGAGTAAAATTCAAGAATGCTCAGAAAAATATTTCCATGAAAAGATACTGGATGAAGCGCAAATATCCAGGATATTCTACTAATTTCATGGAGTATAAAAGCCAAAACTTTAACCAACTGAGTATAATAGAATATATGAAACTGCAAATAGATTTTTTCTCGCCATGCGATAATCCACGTAGACAGATCATTCCTACAATTTAATAAGGAATGAATACAAAGGATCATTCACCATGCATGCAGTAATTCACATAGACAGGTTATTCCAATAGAATAATATAGAATGGAATAACAGAAGAATTCACCATGAATGCGATAGACTGCACAGATAGGTTATTCCCAACAGAATAATAAAGAATGGAACCAGGTCATGCGTAATCCGTACAGACAGGATATTCCAACAAAATAATAAAGAATGGAACCAGTTCATACGTAATCTGCACATACAAGATATTCCAATAGAATACTAAAGAACGGAACCAGGTCATGCGTAATCCGTAAAGACAGGATATGTGACACCCCCAAAACAGGTATACATCACCCATCTTGAGTCGCCAGATACATGGTACATAACTTAACTACAAACTTATTTATATAACTTTCGTGCAAAATACGACAAAACATAGCTGAGAGTTTAAACATGAATATTGCCTTCTAGACAATATCCACACTCAATGGAGTCCTCATTACAATTATTATCACACTATTTTATAATAGTGAGGACTACTATAGCCACCATCTCAGACTGTCAATCCATTCCCCGACCAGTCCCAGCTATATTCTTATTTTCTGAAGAGAACATTGAAAGAAAAAAGGGTGAGCTCAACTAGCCCAGTAAGACTTATTATGACTATGATAATGCAGAATAAATTATTCTTAGCCTTCAACAGTATAACAACTGATGGAATATAATAGACAACATGTTTTAGATCAACAACTGCAGCGGAATAAGCAATCCATTAGAAGAGTCAAGTAGAACATAATGTTTACTATCTCTTCTAGATTAAAAGTCCATCGTTAATATTTCATTCCTGTAATAGTCAACAACAGTTCTTTGTTATACCCAAGACAAAAAGAACTATCATCACCTGTCTTCACCTAAACCACCAAAGATTATAGTTAAATCCACAATTCATATTTATAATCATATAACTCAACAGTTTTTCCTTGCCACAAAGGCTTAATAGAACATTTACTCAATATCCTTACCCCTAAGGCTAAAGATATTCAAATATAATAACAATGATCATACCAATCAGTTGTCTACCTTTGCACTACAGGCCAAAGACATTCAACTATAAAACCAATGGTCATGATCATACCAATCAATTGTCTGTCAGTGCACTACG
The DNA here is from genome assembly GCA_020205605.1 of Panax ginseng. NCBI lineage: Eukaryota > Viridiplantae > Streptophyta > Magnoliopsida > Apiales > Araliaceae > Panax > Panax ginseng. The sequence continues at coordinate 115,265,914 of CM035133.1, read as the reverse complement.
GCCAAAGACATTCAACTGTTAACTAATGGTCATAATCCTGCCAATCACATCATCGAATTATCCATGCACTTCGGGCCAAGGATATTCATTATTATCACTAGTGATTATGATCATGTCATACACCAGTCCATCTTTGCACGTAAGCCAAAGATATACAACTATAAAACCAATAAGCAACAGTCCATCTTTGCACGTAAGCCAAAAAATATACAACTGTAAAACCAATAATCAATAGTCCATCTATGCACGTAAGCCACAGATGACTTTCATCACAATATAAGCATGAGGATGATGACAATTATATAGGCATTAATCAAACGAAATCAAGGATAAATATTAAAGACTTTAAATTTATCCAGTGTTTAAAAATATCCAAATTGTCAACATGATACTGCTTTGTGGAGTAAAATTCAAGAATAATATTCATGTACCAAAAATAATTTGGACGGAAAAGAAATATATTTTTTGGGTAAATAGTGCCTCGTGAATAGTATCTCATGAATAGTACTCCGTATTTGTACATAGTACCGTATACATAAATTATGTCATATACGCAAATAGTGCTATATACATGAATAGTGTGGTATACGTGAATAGTAATCTCGACATAAAAAGATAAAGGTTCACAAAAAAATCGATATCAATAATTATAATACCTTAATCCAAATGTTATAAATCACTTAATAATCTCATAATCCAATATTATTAATATTACCATAATATTTTAATCATTTTTTAAACTTATAAATAATTTATTTTAATTGTTTACACTTTACTAATTAATGCATTTAATCATCCTAAAATGACAAACTCATAAGATTTCATCACGAATAACAAAAACTCTCATAAAAAATCTGCATATACCTTATATAGGATTCTCAAGCCATAAAATCCTATTTTCCTATTTTCTTACTTCATATAACATATTTAATTCATTTACTCATAACTAGTCCATTTTCATGAAGAAAACCAAATCAGTACAAACAAATTTTCTTTTCTGGGATTTAGCAGAATATAGTCCCATATTGAACATATATTTTTCTCAGAATTTTTAAAATTCATTTACTATTTTTCATATGGCTAAAACTACCGAATATTTAGACATTCATCAAAAACTGTACTTGTCCAAAAATTCTAAAATTTACAGGGTATACTGCTGTTATATAGATGTACTTCCAATAAAAATTTCACCAATTTTGGAGTTAACCACGAGGAGTTATAAGAGTTTATTTTTAAAATAGTCTTTTCCCATAAAATTTATAACTCCTAATCTATACATCCAAAAATCGCCATTTTTGACACAATCTAGAAAACTCATCAAATTATCATTTCAAATTATTCCAGAATTTTTGAGGGTCAGAAAAATTACAAAACTTCCCCTGGCAGAAACCCCTTACTTACAACGGTTGAACTAAAATAATATTCCTTATGAATATTGGACGGAAATAATATTCCATACGAATATTAAAAGAATATAATGAATATCGAACGATAATAATATTCATACGAATACGAAAAATAGTATCTCTTCAGAATATGAAATAAATAATACCCCTTACCTCAGAAGAAGACTGAATACTGGAGTAGTGAAGTAGCAGATTACTCTTCTTCTTTCTCTCTATAGCTTCTCTCTTTATAGCTTCTATCTCTATAATTGCTCTTATGGGACTTAGTGAATTGGTGAGAAATGAAGGAAGAATGAGCTTCTATTTATAGAAAAATATAGTTTCGATAATTTCACATTTTGGGCCTCAAAATATTACATTATAATACCTTCCTCTTTTTCTTCATTTTTAATTTAGTCCTGCAAGTATTATCAAACTTGCACCACCTCCCCTAATAGTAAATCATTTGAATCAATAGTAAATCATGTTACTCGATAGTTCTAAACATGTGAAAAAATTAATTATAGTATAATACCTTCATCTATACCTCCATTTTTACTTTAGTCATACAAGTATTATCAATCTTGCACCAACTCCCCTAATAGTAAATCATTTGAATCAATAGTACACACATGTGAACACATAGTTATAAGCATGTGAATTAATACTAATTAATTTCTCATTTATCCGGTTAATTACTCGATTTGTCAATATAACCTCCAGACATTAATTATTATCAAAATAAATGTCAATTTCCACTAACACTAATAATTTTCACACAATGGAATTATCAATTTCATCTTTAATCAACACGAACTTAATTATTCATCATTAATATTATAACTCACAATATTTAACAACCAGATCGTTCCCAGGAAAGAGGGGCTTTCCGATAAGAATTTCTCCTTATTAGCGCGCAATTAGGTGACCAAAACTCTCATTGACAGAACTTCTAGACATTGTCAATATTTTAAATAATAATATGAATAACTTTGTCGTCTTAATTATTGATTTAATAATATAACATATTATGCAGATAATACTGTGACAACAATTGAATCAATAATATGAGATATATGATGCAGCAATTATTGTAGCAATAATTGAGTATAACTGAGTGACTTCTCACGTAAGCATCAATAATCAATACCGTGTTCTACTATGCAACCACGCGTATTACTGTACTTTTACCACCGATTATTTTATGATAACTTGCGTACTTTGAAAAAATTTCAAATATCACCCTTAACATTAGCCTTTTATCAATTTAATAAAATAATAATTATACGAAAATTGAATACTTTCATTTCATAAAATTCGGGATCTCACAATCTCCCCTCCTTATGAAATTTCGCTCTCGAAATTTACGTACGTACCTGGTATTCGAAGAGATGAGAATACCTTGCTTTCTTTTTGGATTGTACCTTCCCGGTTATTTCCTCTCTATCATGATTTTTCCATTTCTCATCTCCTATATTTTAGATATCATTCTAGAATATAGTTTCAAAATAAAGGTTAATTGACATATCACAATTTGTCAACTTATCAAGTGAACAATTTCAGCTTAGGTAAGTCACACACTAGCAAAGTATATAACTCGTCTCTCCCCTCCTACTTCTAGACTCTTATCTCCGCCAACGACCCTATCCCTAAGCTCTGATACCATTTGTGACACCCCCAAAATAGGTATACATCAACCCATTCCGAGTCGCCAAATATCACTCTATAAAAATCAAGTACAAATTTCATTTATACAACTGTTAAACTGTCGTGTAGAGTACGACAACAGATAAGCTGTGAGTTTTAATACAATATTATCTCATAGACAGTATCCAAACTTAAATTGTTATAATTCCATATAAAATACAGCAACAAATATTTTAAGACCCCAAAGAAGAACGAGAAGATTACTATCATATTCATTCTAATTAGGTGCACTTTTGACGCTTTCAAAGTCAGGTTCTCATCACCCTATTGTTGTTCACCAAAATCAATTATTAAGTGACGTATAAAATATGACACACACATCTTAGGTCCTCAATACAATTATCTGTTGCATGTCATGCCGTTTTATAATGTATTGAGAAACTTCGACAGTCTCGGACCATCACACTATTTCCCTGTTATCCCCGCTCGACCCAGCTGCAGTCTTATTACCTAAAAGGAATTGTGAAGTAAAGGGTGAGCACAAATAGCCCAGTAAAGAATATCATGACTAAAGATAATTAAATTATCAATAGCCTTCGTCAATAATAAATCAGAGATTTAGAACATATGGTGGATGATAAAACTTTTCAACTATAGTTGCAGCGGAACGAGCAATCCATTAGAAGAGTCAAATAGACCATCAGGTCTATTATCTTCTCCACGTTAAAAGTCTACCAATAATGTTTTATCCCTGTAACATCAATCAACAATTCCAGTCCACAATCACATGAATAACTCATAATCATAATTGTGATTCTAAATTCCTCTTCGCACCCAGGACGAAGATAATTTTCATCACCTATCTTCACCTGAAACATAAAAAATCATGGTTATACCAAATCACAATTCCTGCTCATAATCATACTAATAAATTCATCTTTGCACTACGGCCAAAGATATTCATTAACAATTTATTCTTTGTACTACAAGCCAAAAACATACAACTGTATTTTAGAAGAGTCAAGTAGAACATGATATCTACTATCTTTTATGAATTAAAAATGTATAATCAATATTTTATTGCGGAGACTAAGCTTAATAAATAATCTACATCATCAAATCATCCATGAACTACGGGTAAGGATATTCATGTAATCATCAATGGTCATGATTATACCGAATGATCCCTGGTCATAATCATACTAATAAATAGTTCATCTATGCATATAAGCCAAAGATACTCATCAATCAATAGTTCATCTTTGCACGTAAGCCAAAGATATACAACTGTAAAACCAATAATCAACAGTCCATCCTTGCACGTAAGCCAAAGATATACAATTATAAAATCAATAATCAACAGTCCATCTTTGAATGTAAGCCAAAGATGACTTTCATCACAATATAAGCATGAGGATGATGACAATGATATAAGCATTAATCAAACGAAAACAAGGATAAATATTAAAGACTTTAAATTTATCCAAATATTATCAATCAGTTAATAAACTCATAATCTAATATTATTAATATTATAACAATATTTTAATCACTTCTTAAACTTATAAATAATTTATTTTAATTATTTACACTTTACTAATTAATGCATTTAATCATCCTAAAATGACAAACTCATAAGGTTTCATCACTAATAACCAAAACTCTCATCAAAAATCTACATATACCTTATATAGGATTCTCAAGCCATAAAATCCTATTTTTCAATTTTCTTACTTCACATAACATATTTAATTCATTTACTCATAATTAGTCCATTTTCATGAAAAATACCAAATTAGTACAAACAAATTTTCTTTTCTGGGATTTAGCAGAATATAGTCCCATATTGAACATATATTTTTCTCAGAATTTTTAAAATTCATTTACTATTTTTCATATGGCTAAAACTACCGAATATTTAGACATTTATCAAAAAGCGTACTTTTGTCCAAAAATTTGAAATTTCTGAGGTATCTTCTTTGTTATATAGATGTACTTCAATAAAAATTTCACCAATTTTGGAGTTAACCACAAGGAGTTATAAGGGTTTACTTTTAAAATAGTCATTTCCCATAAAATTCATAACTCCTAATCTATACATCCAAAAATCGCCATTTTTGGACACAATCTAGAAAACTCATCAAATTATCATTGCAAATTTTCTAGAATTTTTGCGGGTCAGAAAAATTACAAAACTACCCCTGACAGAAGCCCCTTACTTACAACGGTTGAACGAAAATAATATTCCTTATGAATATTGGACCGAAATAATATTCCTTACGAATATTAAACGAATATAATGAATATTGAATGATAGTAATATTCATACAAATACGAAAAATAGTATCTCTTTAGAATATGAAATAAATAATACCCCTTACCTCAGAAGAAGGTTGGATACTGGAGTAGTGATGTAGCAGACTACTCTTCTTCTTTCTTTCTATATCTTCTCTCTTTATAGCTTCTATCTCTATAATTGCTCTTGTGAAACTTAGTGAATTGGTGAGAAATGAAGGAAGAATGAGCTTCTATTTATAGAAAAATATAGTTTCGATAATTGCACATTTTGGGGCTCGAAATATTACAGTATAATACCTTCCTCTTTTTCTTCATTTTTAATTTAGTCCTGCAAGTATTATCAAACTTGCACCACCTCCCCTAATAGTAAATCATATGAATCAATAGTAAATCATGTGACTCAATAGTTCTAAACATGTGAAAAAATTTATTATAGTATAGTACATTCATCTATACATCCATTTTTAATTTAGTCATGCAAGTATTATCAATCTTGCACCAACTCCCCTAATAGTAAATCATGTGAATCAATAGTACACACATGTGAACACATAGTTATAAGCATGTGAATTAATAGCAATTAATTGCTCATTTATCCGGTTAATTACCCGATTGGTCAATATAACCTCCAGTCATTAATTATTATCGAAATAAATGTCAATTTCCACTAACACTAATAATTTTCATACAATGGAATTATCAATTTCATCTTTAATCAACACGAACTTATTCATCATTAATATTAAAACTCATAATATTTAACAACCATGTCGTTCCCAGGAAAGAGGGGCTTTTCGGTAAGGATTTCTCCTTATTGGCGCACAATTAGGTGACCAAACCTCTCCTTGACAGAACTTCTAGACATTGTCAATATTGCAAATAATAATATGAATAACTTTATCGTCTCAATTATTGATTTATTAATATAACATATTATGCAGATGATACTGTGACAACAATTGAATCAATAATATGAGAGATATGATGCATCAATTATTGTAGCAATAATTGAGTATAACTGAGTGACTTCTCACGTAAGCATCAATAATCAATACCATGTGCTACTATGCAACCACGCGTATTACTGTACTTTTACCACCGATTATTTTATGATAACTTGCTTACTTTGAAAAAAAATTCAAATATCACCCTTAACTTTAGCCTTTTATCAATTTAATAAAATAATAATTAGAAGAAAATTGAATACTTTCATTTCATAAAATTCGAGATCTCACAGGATATTCCAACAGAATAATAAAGAATGGAATAACAACATACTTCACCAGGCATGCGATAGACCGCACAGACAGGTTATTCCAACATAATAATAAAGAATGGAATAATAGAAGAATTTCACCATGTATGCGGTACTTCGCATAGATATGTTATTCTGACATAATAATAAAGAATGGAATAACAATCCTTACGAGTATTGAAAGAAAATAACTCTCTACATGAATATGAAAGAATAATACCCCTTACCTTAGAAGAAATTGGATATTGGAATAGTTAGGTAGCAGACTTCTCTTCTTCTTTCTCTCTATAATTTTTCTCTATAATAATTGCTCTAAAGCTTTAGTGAATTGGTGAGAAATGAAGGAAGAATGAGCTTCTATTTATAGGAAAATATAGTTTCGATAATTGCACATTTTGGGGCTCGAAATATTACAGTATAATACCTTCCTCTTTTTTTTCATTTTTAATTTAGTCCTGCAAGTATTATCAAACTTGCACCACCTCCCCTAATAGTAAATAATGTGAATCAATAGTTCAATCATGTGAATCAATAGTTATAATCATGTGAAAATACGAATTACAGTATAGTACCTCCATCTATACCTCCGTTTTTAACTTAGTCATGCAAGTATTATATATCTTGCACCAACTCCCCTAATAGTAAATCATGTGAATCAATAGTACACACATGTGAACACATAGTTATAAGCATGTGAATTAATAGCAATTAATTGCTCATTTATCCGGTTAATTACCCGATTGGTCAGTATAACTTCCAGACATCAATTATTATCAAAATAAATGTCGATTTCCACTAACACTAATAATTCCAACACATTGAAACTATCAATTTCATCTTTAATCAACACGAACTTATTCATCATTACTATTATAATTCAAAATATTTAACAACCAGGTCGTTCCCAGGAAAGAGGGGGCTTTTCGATAAGGATTTCTCCTTATTGGCGCACAATTAGGTGACCAAACCTCTCCTTGATAGAACTTCTAGACATTGTCAATATTGCAAATAATAATATGAATAAATTTATCGTCTCAATTATTGATTTAATAATATATCATATTATGCATATGATACTGTGATAATAATTGAATATATAATATGAGAGATATGATGCAACAATTACTGTAGCAATAATTGAGTATAACTGAGTGACTTCTTACCTAAGCATCAATAATCAATACCGTGTTCTACTATGCAACCACGCATATTACTGTACTTTTACTATCAGGTAGTTCAACAGTTTTAACGGTATCACTTTTGCCGTTATTTTTATAAATAGATAATTCTGTCGTTTTCTTACTACGACAATACTTTCGTTGTGGGGTCCACTAATGATTGTGCCGTCATACGAATATTCCCTGTTAAAATGAATATTCCCCGACCAATCGAATATTATATAACAACTTGCATACTTTGCAAAATTTATAAATATTACCCACAACTATAACATTATATCAAATCCACACCATAATATTCAAAAAAATTATTTTGAGAAATTTAAATCTTTATACATAAAATTTGGGGTCTCACAATCTCCCCTCCTTATGAAATTTCACCCTCGAAATTTACGTACGTACCTGGTATGCTGAATAGGTGAGGATACCTTGACTTCATTTCAAATTCTAACTCTTGAGGTATAACCTTTGAGTGTCGAATAGGATCCTTCTTATCCAATATTTTAACATGTATCTCCTCATACATTAAATCTTCTGCTATCTCGTTTAGTTCCAATTCAATAATGTGTTTCGGGTCGTCCACATATTTACGTAACATCGATACATAAAAAAAATGTTATGAACACGCGACATACTTAGCGGTAAAGCGAGTCTATAGGCCACAGTTCCTACTCGATCGAGGATTTAAAATGGGCCAATTAAATCGAGGGTTGAGATTTCCTCTATTCATCGACTCTTGCTTCTAGAATAACGCCTTCTTGAACCTTCTTCTTCATATTCATCAGCTCTAGGTGTGTAGTTTGAGCGGTTTTAACTTTATCGATTAAAGTCGATTCTAATCGTATATTCGCTATCTTAACATGGGCCCCTAGTGTGACGCCCCCAAAATAGGTCCAATCCATCCAACCTATTCTGAGTCGCCAAATACATGGTATAGAAAACAACTACAACTCTATTACTACAACAACACATATGTTGTGAGTTTTGATACAAATATATACCAACTATGACTCATGTCCCAACCGTGGACATCACCTCATAGTGATACCTTACATAAAGGTACAGTGAATAACTGTTTTAAAATTTAAAATCTTTGGGAAGTGCTCAAGGAAACCTTCGTACATAGGAGGCCATGAATTTAAGTTATGATAGATATCATATGTCCAGAGAATTATCCTTGGTTGGTCCAATAGACCCCAAAGAAAAACGAGAAGATTACTATCATATTTTTTCCAATGGTGAGTCTTCTCTTGACATATAATTTTCTCCACCGTCTACGATTGAACATTATGTTTCAACCCAACTCCAAGATCATATAGGTAGTGCTCGTAGATATACTCAGCAAGTGGATGTGCACAACCCTTTCTTATGATAACACGAGATTGTATGTCATTAGACATGTTGTATGATAGTGGCAAAACACCCTTCCAAAGTTGGGTTCACCTCACCCTATTGTTGTTCACCAAAATTAATTATTAAGTGACGTATAATATACGACACACACATCTTAGGTCCTTAATACAATTATATATTGTATGTCATGCCGTTTTATAATGTGTTGAGTAACTTTGACAGTCTCAGACCACCACACTATTCCCCTGTTATCCCCGCTCGACCCAGTTACACTCTTATTACTTGAAAGGAATTGTGAAGCAAAAGGGTGAGCAGAACTAGCTCAGTAAAGAATATTATGACTAAAGATAATTAAATTATCAATAGCCTTCATCAGTAATAAATCAGAGATTTAGGACATATGGTAGATGATAAAACTTTTCAACCATAGTTGCAGCGGAACGAGAAATCCATTAGAAGAGTCGAATATACCATAAAGTCTATTATCTTCTCCATGTTAAAAGTCCACCAACAATGCTTTAACCCTGTAACATTAATCAAGCAGATCACATTCACAGTCATGTGAATAACTCATAATCATAATTGTAGTTCTAATTTTCTCTTCTCATCCAAGACGAAGATATTTTTCATCACCTGTCTTTACCTGAAACATCAAAGATCATGGTTATACCAAATCACAGTTTCCGTTCATAATCATACTAATAAGTTCATCTTTGCACTACGGGCCAAAGATATTCATCAACAGTTCATCTTTGCACTACATGCCATAGATATTCAACAACAGGTCATCTTTGCACTACAGGCCAAAGATATTCATCAATAATTCATCTTTGTAGTACGGGCCAAAGATATTCATTTATCAAAGAAATATACAATCATTTCAAAATTTATATAAACCATAATTATAATCATGTTGATCAATTCACCTTTGCACTTAAGCTAAAAATATTCAATTGTAAATCCAATGGTCATGATCATACCAGTCAACAATTCATCTTTGCACTACTGGCCAAAGAGAACCCTTAGTCATGATCATACCAATAATCTTCCCATCTTTACACTTAAGTCAAAGAGAAATTTCATCACTGAGATTATAAAAATGTTATATATGATAATAAAAACAATATGATCAACAACTGCATTTAATTTCAAAAGTAAGATTCAAAAATCAAGGATTTTATAACACCTTAATCCAAATGTTATAAATCACTTAATAATCTCATAATCTAATATTATTAATATTACCACAATATCTTAATCATTTCTTAAACTTAGAAACAATTTATTTTAATTGTTTACACTTTACTAATTAATGCATTTAATCATCCTAAAATGCCAAACTCATAAGATTTCATCACCAATAACCGAAACTCTCATCAAAAGTCTGCATATACCTTATATAGGATTCCCAAGCCATAAAATCCTATTTTTCAATTTTGTTACTTCACATAACATATTTAATTCATTTACTCATAACTAGTCTATTTTCATGAAAAATACCAAATCAGTACAAACAAATTCTTTTCTAGGATTTAGCAGGACATAGTCCCATATTGAACATATATTTTTTTCAGAATTTTTAAAATTCATTTAGTATTTTTCATATGGCCAAAACTGTCGAATATTTAGACATTTATCTTAAATTGTACTTTTATCCAAAAATTCCAAAATTTACAAGGTATACTGATATTATATAGATGTACTCCCAATAAAAATTTCATCAATTTTGGAGTTAACCACAAGGAGTTATATTGGTTTACTTTTAAAATAGTCTTTTCTCATAAAATCCATAACTCCTAATCTATACATTCAAAAGTCGCCATTTTTGGACACAATCAAGGAAACTCATCAAATTATCATTTTCAATTTTTCCAGAATTTTTGAAGGTCAGAAAAATTACGAAACATGATAAACATAATAATCCTTAAAATCCCTTACAATCCCTTACCTCGAAAGAGAAGTATTTCTGACCGGAATGTAAAGCCGAAGGAACCTTGTACTGAATAGCAACTCTCAAAGTATCTAAATACTCACAAAATACGCTTGATAATATAGAGAGAGAAAGACAGAAAGCTTATGTTTCTTGTGAGATTTTTAATTCTAACTTAGCCCTCTATTTATAGGAAAATGTTAGCACGCCGAAGCAGACTTGACCTGCTACCTGATGGCTTTACCTTCTACTATTGCCACCTACCACATTTGAAATACAATTTCAGCACATTTCTTCACCAACCATAGGTGGGGCCCACGCATTCTAGAATTTTCCACCAAAATGATAAATTCTGAAACTTCAACAATTTCTGAATCAGTCACCTCTTAAAATTCATAACAATTTATACATTCATTTTTAATGGTTTCAAAATTTGTGGACATATACTCAACTTATATATGTATAACATATCCAAAAATCACAACGATCCAACTATTCGGATTAAAAATTATAACTCACATAATATATCGTAAAAAAAACCGATTTGATTTTTAATACCTCCATTCCGACAAAGATACTGATAAAACACCTCAACATTAAATCCTTCAATTATAACCACATAAAATAAATAAATCCATCATTTATATCCACATCAAATAAATATTTCCTTATCATATAAATCAATAATTAATTATTCACAAATAATATTACCGAATCACAATTATGACAACCAGGTCGTTCCTAGGAAAGAGGGGGCTTTCCAATAAGGATTTCTCCTTACTGGCGCGCAATTAGGTGACCAAACCTCTCCTTAGACAGAACTTTCTAGACATTTCCAATAATGCTATCTAATAATATTATTCAAATAATATGAATTATTGATTTGATAATGGGAAATACTGTGCAGTGAAAATTATTAAAACAATAATAATATAAAATATCAATGCAACAATTATTGAATCAATAAAATAAAATATTGAAAAGTAATTACTGTAACAATTATTGAGTAGTGCCTTCTTACGTAAGAATCAATAATTCAAAAATCTCGTGCAATACTGAGTGCTTCTTGTGCAACCACATATATTCTTGTATTTTAACCACGGGTATTCCAACGATTGTTAGCGGTAACAATTATGCCATTATTTATAAAAACTCAAACTTGTCGTTTTCTTCATCAAATTATTATTACATTATAGGGCCCTAATTGGTTTTGTGCGTCGTACGGATATTCTAAAACAAAAAAGAATATTCCACGACCAAACAAATATTCCCCGACAACAATGAGTATTTTATAACCACTTGCGTATTTTGAAAATTTTATATATATCATCGTTAACTTTAAACTTTTATCAATTTAACCATTTACTGAATAATAATTATAAGAAAAATTGAATACTTTTATTTCATAAAATTCGGGGTCTTACACCTAGAGTCTTTAATTCTATCTTCATCAATTGTAAGTTATACGAAATAGGTTTTTGTGTTAACAAAATCGCACTCGTAAATGCATACGATCTTCTACTCAATGCGTCAGCTACCACGTTCGCTCTTCCACGATGATATTGAATGGTATAGTCGTAATCTTCAACAGCTCGAGCCAACGTCCTTAGCGCATGATACGTTCGTTTTGGTTGAAGAAATATTTAAGGGTTTTAAAAATGGGTTTTGTACTGGGGTCAATACAAAATTCGATTTCACGCTCTAGGGATAGGCTAGGAAGTCTTCAAGAATACGTCAGGAAATTTATTAACAATAGAAATATCATTCAAAACTGTGACTCTCATCCAAGACTTGGATAGTACGTCACATTGATACCTATCAACTTGCCATCGTTATTCACAACGTCCCCTTCTAAAAGTTCGGGTTCGATGCATTCCACACAAGGAAGTCACCAGTGAAAGGCTCGGGGCTCTTTACTTATGGCATGATATGACAGTGATTGACTTTAGTGGTTTAGTTGCTTGAATTCCCATAACAAGTTGGTTAGGAATATAAAAGCTAACAACCTTATGAAAAGCTTGATGAGTAGTTAACTAATCAATTCCTAAAATCGCATCAAAGTCAAGTATTTTCAAAGAGATAAGATCGACAGGTAATGTGAAAGTGTCGATTTGAATCAAACAAGACTTATAAACAGTGGAGGTAATGAAGGTTTCTACTAACGAAGTTTCAATCGATAAGTCAAAGTCTAACTTCTGTAGAGTTAAATTTAAACGTTGAGAGCAAGCAAGAGAGATAAAAGAATGGGTAGAACTGATATCTAATAAGGTATAGACTTCGAAAGAATTTATAATTAACTAACTCATGCTAACTTCGTTCGGGTTACTCGCTTTTTGAGAAGTCACAAAAAATGCTCTTTTTGAAACCACCGACTTTGTTTTGTCCGTATCCGCCTTTGGTGCCACCGTCCCATTTGGACTTGACTTTGGTGCACGACAAAATCGGGCTAGGTGACCTTCTTTTCCACAATTGTATGAGCTTTGGATCGCATCATGATTTGGTGATATGTCCCTCCCCTCTGCATTTGAAGCATACAATTGGTGGTCGTTCTCCTTCCTTGAAAATGGGTGTTGGTGCTGCTATCTTTCCATCGTTGTTGAACCTTCTCTTCTTAAAATTTCCACTCCTATTATCTTGGCCATGGTTACCACCGAAGTGGTTACCATTCTTGGCATGATAATTTCCTCCACGATGGTTATCGTTGTTCCGATGGCCATTGCCACCGGTACGATTATTATCGTGTTGTTGGTCGTTACCTTATGGTTGTGCTGACTCATTATCGCGCTCCAATAACTGAGCCCTATTCACAACATCTGAATATAAACAAAGTTCGTAAGAAATGAGGTATTGACGTATATCGGGTTTCAAACCTCTTAGAAACATTTGCGTCATTCGCTCCTCATTATCAGCCAAATGGGATGCAAACCGGGATATCTCATAAACTTAGCCTCGTCTTTTGCGATCTGGTCATATTGTTTTGTTCTGACTTGATGAACTCCACCTTCTTCATGTGACGAATACTTTCGGGAAAGTACTTGTCGTTGAACAGTTCTTGGAACTTCTCCCAAGACATCTTGAGTGCGTCAGGCTGGGTACGTTTTACAGATTCCCACCAGTAATATGCCTCTTCACGCAACATAAAGGTGGAAAAGGGAACCTTTTGCTCCTCGGAGCATCCCAAGACATCAAATATCTTGGTGATCTTCTTTAACCACGTCTCCGCCTTAAGTGGTTCTGGCTTTCCCAAAAACTCCCGTGGTCCCAGCTCCTTGAACTGCTTAGCGGTGACCGGCCGTGGGTTGCCATTATTTCTACCTATATTTTGAACAAGAGTATCTCTTACCTGATGTTGTATGAATTTCATAAAGCCTCTGAACATCCCATCGTTCATCATTTGATCGGTGTTATTATTTACCTAAGGATTATTGTCTTCCTATTGCACATTATCCTGGGTATTAATCGTTGGTGACTCAACGGTCTCATGTGCTTCATTGCTGATCTAAACATTTTCAGATGCCATTTTCAAACACTGTTACAAAACAAGGGTTAATTAACATATCATATATTATCCCTATACTCTGACCGACCAATTAAATACAAATAAAGTTAGGTAGGTCATACTAGCGAAAGAATTCCCCGTGTCTCCCCTCCTAGTTCTTGTCACACATCTCAGCTAGGGATCATATCCCTAAGCTTTGATACCAACTGTGACGCCCCCAAAACAGGTATACATCACCCATCTTGAGTCGCCAAATACATGGTTCATAAATTCAAATACAACTTAATTATATAACAGTCGTGTAAAATACGACAAAACATACTGTGACGCCCCAAAAATAGGTATACATTACCCATCTTGAGTTGCCAGATACATGGTGCATAAATGCAAATACAACTTAATTATACAACAGTCTTATAAAATATGACAAAACATAGCTGAGAGTTTAAATAAGAATATTGTCATCTAGACAATATCAACACTCAATGGAGTCCTCATTACATTTATTGTCACACTATTTAACAGAATAGTGAGGACTACTAATGCTATCATCTGGACCATCACTCTGTTCCCCGACTAGTCCCAGTTACGTTCTCATTTCACGAGAGAAACGGTGAAACAAAGGGTGAGCTCAACTAGCCCGATGAAAAATATTATGACTAAGATAATGCAGGATAAATTATCATTAGCCTTCAACAATGTTAAACTGATAAAATACAATAGACATCAAGTTTAACTGCTGTAGCGAGAATAAGCAATCCATTAGAAGAGTCAAGTAGAGCATGATATCTACTATCTTCTATGATTTAAAATATTTTCATCAATTTTTATCGCTGAGACTCAGCTTAATAAATAAACCACATCATCGAATCATCCCTACACTACGGGCCAAGGATATTCATTAAATCATCAATGGTCATGACTATACCGTATAATCCCTGGTCATAATCATACCAAAAACTGTCCATCAATGCACTACAGGCAACTGAGGACTTTTACCACATCATTCATAACATTACAGGTAATTATTATACCGAATGATCCCTGGTCATAATCATACCAAGTCCATCTATGCACGTAAGCCAAAGATGACTTTCATCACAATATAAGCAAGAGGATGATGACAATGACCTAATAATTCAATAAAATAAGTTCAAGATTTAATTTTAAAGATTTATAAGTTAATTTATCCTGAAATCAATTACGTTCAAATTGTCAACATGATACTGCTTTGTGGAGTAAAATTCAAGAATGCTCAGAAGAATCATACCAAAATTGTCCATCAATGCACTACGGGCCAATGAGGACTTTTTCCACATCATTTGTAACATTACTGTCATGATTATACCGAATAATCCCTGGTCATAATCATACCAAGTCCATCTATGCACTACAGGCTACAGATGACTTTCAACATAATATAAACATGAGGATGATGAGAATGATATAAGAATTCAATAAAACAAGTTCAAGAATTAATTTATCTAGGAACTAATAACGTTCAAATTGTCAACATGATACTTCTTTGTAAAGTAAAATTCAAGAATGCTCAGAAGAATATTTCCATGAAAAGATATTGGATGAAGCACAAATATCCAGGATATTCTACTAATTTCATGGAGTATAGAAGCCAAAACTTTAACCAACTGAGTATAATAGAATATATGAAACTGCAAATGGATTTTTTCCCGCCATGCGGTAATCCACGTAGACAAATCATTTCCATAATTTAATAAGGAATGAATACAAAGGATCATTCACCATGCATGCGGTAATCCACATAGACATGTTATTCCAACAGAATAATAAAGAATGGAATAAAAAAAGAATTCACCATGTATGCGATAGACCGCACATACAGGTTATTCCCAACAGAATAATAAAGAATAGAACCAGGTCATCCGTAATCCAAGATGAGATAGGATCTTCCAGCGAATAATAATAAAGAATGGAACCGGGTCATGAATAATCCGCATGATGGGGATATTCCAAATGCGAATAATAAAGAATGGAACCAGGTCATGCGTAATCCGCAAGGACATGATATTCCAACAGAATAATAAAGAATGGAATAACAATAGAATTACCCAGGCATACGATAGACCGCACAGACAGGCTATTCCAACAGAATAATAAAGAATGAAATAACAGAAGAATTTCACCATGTATGCGGTACTTCACATAGATAGGTTATTCTGACATAATAATAAAGAATGGAATAACAATCCTTACGAGTATTGAAAGAAAATAACTCTCTACATGAATATGAAAGAATAATACCCCTTACCTTAGAAGAAATTGGATATTGGAATAGTGAGGTAGCAGGCTTCTCTTCTTCTTTCTCTCTATAATTTTTCTTTATAATAATTGCTCTAAAGCTTTAGTGAATTGGTGAGAAATGAAGGAAGAATGAGCTTCTATTTATAGGAAAATATAGTTTCGATAGTTGCACATTTTGGGGCTCGAAATATTACAGTATAATACCTTCCTCTTTTTCTTCATTTTTAATTTAGTCCTGCAAGTATTATCAAACTTGCACCACCTCCCCTAATAGTAAATAATGTGAATCAATAGTTCAATCAAGTGAATCAATAGTTATAATCATGTGAAAATATGAATTACAGTATAGTACCTCCATCTATACCTCCATTTTTAACTTAGTCATGCAAGTATTATATATCTTGCACCAACTCCCCTAATAGTAAATCATGTGAATCAATAGTACACACATGTGAACACATAGTTATAAGCATGTGAATCAATAGCAATTAATTGCTCATTTATCCGGTTAATTACCCGACTGGTCAGTATAACTTCTAGACATCAATTATTATCGAAATAAATGTCGATTTCCACTAACACTAATAATTCTAATACAATGGAACTATCAATTTCATCTTTAATCAACACGAACTTATTCATCATTAATATTATAATTCACAATATTTAACAACCAGGTCGTTCCCAGGAAAGAGGGGACTTCCGATAAGGATTTCTCCTTATTGGCGCGCAATTAGGTGACCAAACCTCTCATTGACTGAACTTCTAGACATTGTCAATATTAAAAATAATACTATGAATAAATTTGTCGTCTCAATTATTGATTTAATAATATATCATATTATGCAGATGATACTGTGACAATAATTGAATCAATAATATGAGAGATGATGCAGCAATTACTGTAGCAATAATTGAGTATAACTGAGTGACTTCTTACGTAAGCATCAATAATCAATACCGTGTGCTACTATATAACCACGTGTAATATCATTGTTCTTTTACTACCTAGGGTAGTTCAAGCAGTTTTCTGGTAACACTTTCGCCGTTATTTTTATAAAAGATAATTCGCCGCTTTTTTTTCTACTACGACAATACTTCCGTTGTGGGGTCCACCAATGATTGTGCCGTCGTACAAATATTCCCAGTTAAAATGAAAATTCCCCGACCAATCGAATATTATATAACAACTTGCATACTTTGCAAAATTTATAAATATTACCCATAATTATAACATTATATCAAATCCACACCATAATATTCAAAAAAAATATTTTGAGAAATTTAAATCTTTATTCATAAAATTTGGGGTCTCACATATAATATATAACCGAAACAAATGGCCAGATCGCATTCTTGAAAGCAATTCATAAATAATTAAGAACTTTAAGGCATAAACAACTGAATTAATAATTGAGTAATCATCAATAGAACTTGCACTATATATAAGTTTGTACAAGTTATAACTTGCAATATAAGAGACTTGTACACAATGATAAATTGTACAAGTTAAGGGAACTTACATTCACTGCAATAAAGTGAATAAAGTTAAGAAACTTGTCTGATACGTCTTCTATAATTACTGCTATCTACTTGCCCTTCACGTAACTTATTCACATGTGTCACATTAAGAAATTTGGTTCTCGAACACCACTTTGAAGTGTAATGGTTCTCTTTTATTTTAATAAGACGATTAAACTCACACGTATTCAAATACAATTCAATTACATAACATGTTGCTACATATAGGCCATGTGGTTAAATAAAAGAATATGGGAAACATAAATTTCTGACATTTTTCGGACCAACACCTCCATCAAAAATCTGCATAAAATATGCTTAAGGGTCTCAAGTCGGAAAACCACATTTTCCATAATTATGACATCACATATTTAATTAAACTCATTTATCCATATAACATCATTTATATGAAAAATACCAAATCAATCTCAAAAATATTTTTTTCTGGGATTTTGCAGAATATAGTCCCACATTGAACATATATTTTTTCCGGAATTTTTAAAATCCATCTACTATTTTTAAATAGTCCATAATAGCCAATTATTCTCAGATTTTTCATAAATCGAGATTAGCTCCAAATATTCTTAAATTTTCAGGGTTATCTCATGTTATATACATGTACTTCCAGTAAAAATTTTGTAATATGTGGACTTATACACAGAGAGTTATTCAGGTATCTTTTTAAATAGTGTCCTTAGCCGTAAAATCCATAACTCTCAAACCGTATGGCCAACAATTCTCAAATTTTTACAGGACCTTCATATCTTCTTGTATTAATACTTCAAATTTTTACAGAATTTTTAAAGTACAAACCTTGGACGAAAATGCCCCGAGACAGACTGATCCAAAATAGTCCCAAGAAAGACATCAAATTTTTGTTTCTTGCAACCCCTTTTGCGATTTTATTCCCACTAATCTACAGATGGTATGACCATGATACTTGGACACAATAAACTTCATACAACAAGGTATTTTACAAAAATATAACATTCATGAAACTAGCATGCTAAGACCACAAACCAACTGCATAGAAAAGCGTGCCAACACTAGTTCTATATTTAGAAAAAATCTAGAAATTCCATATTTTCTGCAGATTTTGATATGAACATGCTTGCTTACGATTTTCATAACTTGCTTATTATAACTCCGATTCTAACAAAATTTGGGACAGATTAGACTTCATACTACATACTATTTTATAAAATTATTACATACGCTAATCGAGTCATATAACCCATGAATCCAAGGCTCCGAAAAACCCGAAAATTCACATAAGCATATTCTCTCATTTTTACTAAAGAACATGGAGAAGAGAGTTCATGGCTTACCTCTTTGATGAATTTTACTTGCTCGAACTCATCCAATGATTCTCCTTGCTTGATTAGTCTCTTAAAACTCCAGAATTCGTCACTCTCTCAAGCTCCTTCCTCTCTCACTCTCAACTTCACTCACAGAAGAATTTTTTTACAAAGTGGAAGAAGAGACTTGGATTGGGAGTATATATAAAATATGATATCAATTGATTTTCCAGCCCTTCCATCTGCAATATAAGTTATATGTATTAAGTATATTGTATAAATTCAATTTAGGGGTGGGGGTTAGAGAACGGAAAGGTCTTGGATTTGTAAGGAGTTTGTAACTCCCTCCCCCCTCATTACCTTATAATTTGAATACTCCCTCTCTTGTCCCAATTTGGTTGTCACATGGGCCCCACGACTGTTGCACTTTTCTATTAAAATATTACTATAATCAATTTAATCGCTTAATACACTATTTAGACCATTTTTCCCTCCGTAGCCAAACGTTTCGATACTAATATTGATTCCTACTAATTCGATGTTTCAGATGTCATGGGAGTATCCGTTTTGTCAAATTTGCCTCCAAAATTCGTGGTTGACTTTTCCCCCAAAAAAGTCAACAGTTGACTTTGACAAAAAAGTCAACCATGACACATTTTCGTGGTTACAGTCTAACTAGACTAATTTCGACGTTCCGGACTCGAATACGCTGTCCGCGTCTCTAAATTTCGCTCCGAACTCTCGCTCATGATTTAATACCAACTCACGTAATAAAAAGAATTAATTCCCCACTTAATCCATTTAAATAGTTAAATAAAACTAAATCAACCATTTAAATACATCTCATCACATATCTTAACATAACACATATACATCTAATAAATGAAATCACACAAGAGTTTCACATAAGTTCGTTTATTGATAATTATTAAATTACATAGAAAAGCTCGGATATTATAGCGTCGGTTAGCAGAATGGCCAGAAAATTTGTTTTTATTACACAAAGTCTGTAATTGTTGATAAGGTGTAATATTATGAATGTTAAATTGTGATTTTTGTTAATTGTGGTATTATAGTACTAAGAATGGGAATTTTATTAGCAATTAACGAGTTTTGTTATTACATTACTAGTGTAACTTGACTATGTGGTTAAAAAATCAAGCCATACATGAATTAGATACTAAATTGTATTCAGAGTATATGTAGTAACTAATTATGTCATAATGACATGTGTATAGGATATTGTGAATCGAATTATTATGGCTTAGCTTACACGCAAGGCAAGTTTCTAAACCTTACCTCTTGATATTGAAAATATTTTTCTTATCTTTAACTTGTTTCTTAGTATGCAAGTTCTCTAACTCTATTGTTACGATTGTGCAAGTTTCTTAAGTCTAATTATATCGTTCAAGTTTTCTTTACTCTACCTTGTTTATTATTGAGTAAGTTATTCCTAATCCTATTTATACAATTTAATTATGTTCATGCAAAATTAATTAACCTAACTCTTACTTTGAGAAGGTTTCCTACTTTAACTTGTTTCTTAGCATGCAAGCTTCTAAATTCTGATATACTTATGTTGAACAAGTTTCATCGTTCAAATTTGCTATTTACTATACATGCTCAAAAACTCAATTTTGTTACTAAACAAAATTCTAGCCATAGCTTAACATTGTTCAAGCAAGGTATGTTATGTCATTCAATGCTTATGTTGTTAGTTCATTTCTAAAGAATGATCTTAATATATTGTTGATTCCTTTATGACTTATTCCATAGCATATTGTGATTACATTTTATTCAACTAATCCATAGTTGATGTTTGTTAAACTCTAAATTACATTGAAACTTACCGAAACCAAACTTAATTTGGTGCGGACTTGTATTCTAAATACTGAGATGACAACCCTGCTACAGGGGATATTTTTATGCAAAGCGTTTAGATGTTTGTGCACAATACATTGTACGAAGGGTTGATCCCCCTAAGTACGAGGAGTCCCTACAGTCTTATGACTATTTAGGTTTAAGTTGAAAGAATACTTATAACTTTGGACATAGTTCGTGGTCTTGTGACCCTCATATATATATATTTCAAATTCTATTTTTGATTATCATTGATAGAGAATATTATTCAAATCTATTGATCCTATTCATTTGGTAGTTGTTATGATATTTTATTCATTTTCACTTCAATTGAGCATTGTTTGCTCACTCTTGCTTATATAACCATTACAACTACAGTTGAGAAGGTTGATGAACCTACCACCAGTAAAGGGAAAGGAAAGATAAACAAGTGTTGAAGACTTGTAAACCTGTTGACTTTTATATTGTCAGAATCTATTTTAAATGTTGGGATGTAGTTATTTAATTTTCCGCACTTGATGTTTATATTTAAAGGTTAGATAACCTGGGAGATTTTATTGAATTTATTGATGTAATCCTTTAATGGGAAGGTTTATTGTTAAATTTTATTATGTTTGGGGTAGTTAAACATGAATGTTTTTATCAAGTGAACACCAAATCTTGTGGGAATGAAGTACCCGTATTTGGGGGTGTCACAATTACAAAGATAACTACTTGTCCGCCTTAGCCTTCCCTTTATCTTTACTAGATCCTTTGGTCCGTTCATTTTTAGCTGCATTCATATGATTCAAGCAAGGGTGAGCATAACTAGCTTAACAAGTATAATAGTTATAATCGAGCAACATGCCAGAATCATATGAATATATATCTTCTATAACTGAATCAATAGTTATGAAGTACTATAGATAATTCAAAATAGGACTTCTCTTTCCTTTAAAATGTTTAGAAATGAACATCATTGGATAAACATTTAGTTTGGTCAAAGACCTTGAGCATTTTATTCTTTTTTTCTTTAAAAAGGACAACCCGACACTAAGTCCGTAAGTCCGACATTTCTTACGAGCATGTCTAGGTGATCAGCCTATAGCACTTTATGTTGTATAACACTACTATATTAGATGCATCTACGTTTAAGTTTTGGCAAACTCACGGGCCAGTCGCGTTATGACAAAACATTTGTTTTTTTATACTAGGTCTTTCTTTGAATCCATACCAAAATAATTGGCACAAGAAAGCAATATCTGTAGACACTCAAAATTTCATTTTCCTATTACTAACTATACAGGAGGAAAAAAGCGCCTTTTTCACACTCCAGAAATAACCCTAGAGGACCACAACATCAATTCTAACCCCGAAAATAGCTCCGGGAAATCAGTTTCTGTGACACCCCCAAATCTAGGTACTTCATTCCCACAAGATTTGGTGCTCACTATTCAAACATTCATACTATCTACCCAAATAAAATAATATTTAAACCATAAAATCCTCCCTTTAAATAGGGTTACATAATTAAACTCAAAACATCCCAGGTTATCTAACATTTAAATGTCATTCAAATACGGAATTAAATTATTACATAACATCATTAAAATAAAGTCTAAGATCATCATAATAAATAAAAGTACAAATCAGCATCACTTGTATAATTTTCCCTTTCCTTTGTTAGTTGAAGGCTCATCTACCTTTTCAACTTTAGCTGCAATGAGTATATAAATATGCAAGATTGAGCAAAACAATTGCTCACTAGATATAATAATGAATCAACATGAGAATAACAATAATAACTGCCAACAAAAGGCTCATCAAAACTAAATAGTACTTTAACGATGACAATCAAAAACTGGAATCCAGAATATGGAATATACATAACTGAGGGTCATGAGACCATGAACTATGTCCACAGTTGCGAGTAATCTTTCAAATCCAACTTTAACAGTCATAAGACTATAAGGACTCATCGTACTTAGGGAGATCAGCCCTTCGTACCATGTATTGTGCATAAACATTTAACGCTACGCGTAAGTTATCCCCTAATAATGATAGGGTTGTTCATCTCAGTATTTAGAGTACAAGTCCGCACCAAAGAATGTTTGGTTTGGATAAGCTTTCAAGGGTAATTTGAAGTTTAACGAACATCAACTAGAGGACTATTTGAATCAATAGTGTTTGATAATCACAACAGATGTTTTAATACAACATAGAACAATTGAGAAACATAATTGAACTGATTATACATATTAAACTCATGCTTGAAATAACTATATAGCATAAGTATTCAACAAAATGAATAAAATGGTAAACCTTTGCTTGAACAATAAATAAGCTAAGGTAAAAGTTTTATAACATTAGAAATGAAATTATTGAACGTACATTAACTGATAGCAAGCTGAAAACTAGAACTTAATGCAAGGAATGACAGAGGAGACACGGGAATCCCCAAAGGATATTCCTCCGCCAACATCAAACATCTTCTGATCCAAAGATAATAACCACGTTCCTGATTTTATCACCTTGGATGATGAGGAGGAAATACTAATCCTGTCCAAGGAAGGAAAAGCAAAAAAAGAAAGTTCCTTGCAAGAAATGCAACAACAGTTTGAGGGCAATTTCATGGTCGAATCCTCTCAAGCCCAAGAAAAATGTGAAGGATCAGATGAAAGAAAAGATGGTGAGGTTATCGGAGAAGCCAACCCATTGAAGAATCCAGAGTTCATCCCTTTTTGCGATGGGTCCAGTTCAAGCATCCCTGAGGAATGTACTACATTAGGAGGCGATCAAGTTATGGCCATGAGTGAAGATATTCAGGATCAAGAGGTAACCTCTATCGTGAGCCTTGAAGGCAACATAACCATTGACCACTGGATTATCAGGCCTCAGCTAGCCAAGAAGATGTAGATCTAGAGGATAAAGTTGGTAGTTCCAGGAAATGGTGGGACAGTATGACTTTCTTCGCAGTATGCCTTTTATTTTCCATGCATGTAAATATTGAAAAAATCAAAAAATAAAAAAAATATCAAAAAAATAAAAATCAAAAAAATCAAGCTAGTCAAGTTTCAGGTTATCGAGCTTGAACTACGAAAGACCTAATCTCCCCTCATCAATAGGAGTACGTAGGCAGCCATTTATGGTGCGTTCAAAATAAACAAAAACCCAATAACCCTGAACAAACACTTCTCAAATCGTTCAGCTTATCAAGTAGGAACTACGTTGACCTGATCTCCCCTCATCAATAGGAGTACGTAGGCAGCCATTAGTGGTGCGGTCTGACCCTCAAAAGAACAACCCTCCAAGTTAGCGACCCATGTCGAGAAGATCCAACAACACTTTAATGTCATTCCATCAATTTTGGAAAAAAATCCCAGAAAGGAAGAAACAACGATACACTAAAACAACCAGCAGCGAGGACCTTCAAAGAGCCGACACCCTCAATCACAAGTCTTCATCAAATCAGAATAAAACCATCAAAGCTGATTGCGCGAACAAGTCAGGAACATTGATTGAGGGCATCAAAGCCTAAATCCACTACCTGTTCACCATCTGGTACAGAGGTAAAAGCCTCTTGCGATCTCAGCATCTTATCAGCCCATCTATCAAAGCAACTATCCCAGACAACGAGCAAGGCTAGAGTAATTTCAAAATTAGCAATAACCCGATATTGGGACCCTTACAACAAGACTGGGGAAATCTCAAAAATAGCGACAACTCAACATTGAGGCATTTATCAACCATCCTAAAGAGGAAAATGCACCAGTCAACACCATTAGCATGATACATCATCGTCAGAGCTTCCCTCACATCATCTTATTGGTGATTCAGTATGATTATTTGGTCTTTTCCAATCATACTGTTCTCAGAATGAATAATCCACATGTGAGGATATTATTCACTCGCGATTTGGTCAACAAAGAGAGTTTCTCATATGAATCCCCAGCAATAACATGCAAAAGGACTGGGGCATTTTCTGATTCCAAGAAAGGGAAGGAGTTTAAGGCGGGATCAAGCCTATCATCAAAAGAAAGGGGAGAACTCCTGAAAGAAATCATGGCGACATAAGATTGCCCCTACAAAAGAAGGGGAAAATTCTCAAGAAAGTTTGTAACTCAAAAGCAGAAGCCCAATGACAAAAGGTCTAACGAATGAAATCATCAGCATCAAATGTGCCAATCGGCATCAAATCCTTGCAATTTGGGGCCTCTACACCGAAGTTCAAATCTGGGTAGGGATAGAATGAACTGCACCCTCCAGTGATGTCTGCGACATTCAGGTCATCAGTTCAGTCGGGTTACGAATCAAGGAAATGGGGCACAAACACCCAACAACGAAAGAAAACTTCAAATCACCTCAAAAAGGATGAGCGAAGGTATCAAAAGATCCAGTATTATTGGCATCAATTCAGCATAACATCAAGATATTTCAGCGATGAAAGCTTTATGCACCACCGTTCGAGTGGGAATCAAAATAGTTCGGCGATATCAGCGTAGTCAACTACCAGCAGGGTAGGGTCCGTTGTCAAACTACCATCAAGGTAGGAACCATTGTAAACTATCAAGCGTATACATCAGGAAGGTCCGGTGATTTTAGAACGTCATCCCCAGTAGAGATGTAGAAAACATCTCAATTTTTCTTCATCAAATAAGCATCGGCGACACCGACATAAGCCAAACCATTAGAGTCAACACTAGTATAGGCACCAACATCAACAGGTAATGGTAAAGCAATTTGCGATATGCGAAGTGCGATTTGCAATTTGCGATATGCGAAATGCGATATACAAAACGCGATGTGCGAATTGCAAAGTGCGATTGGCCAAATGCAAAAAGCAAAGTACGAAATGCGATGTGCGATTTCTGAACTGTGATTTGCGAAAACATTTTAACATTCATTTCATTGCGATTTACATTATTAAAAATACCTTATCATATTTTAAGTGTCTAGTAATCTTTATCATGTTCATTCCATTATATTGCACGAACATGATAAAGAGGGGCATCTGTAGACACTCAAAATTTTGTTTTCCAGTTACTAACTTTGCATCAGGGCAAAAACATCTTTTTCACACTCCAAAGATAACCCTAGAGGACCACAACATCAATTCCAACCCCGGAAATAGCCTCGGGAAATCAGTTTCCAACTCCGGAAATAACCCTAGGAAAGTCAGTTCCAACCCCAGGAGGTTAAGTTCACCTCAGAGATAACCCCGAGGACATTCAGAGTCAACAACATGATAATCTCAGAGATAACCCTAAGAAAAGACTACTACAACTGTGCGAAAATCGAAGATAACCCCGAGAGGGGAAAATGGTCATTTTTCCAACTCAAATCAAATTAAATAATTTCAATGCAAATTTCATCAAAAGATGTCCCACAAGAACGATATCTTAACTTTCGAGCGCAAAATCCAAAAAACGATTCAACGGACTGCCTAACGGAAACCCAGAAATGCTATTTTGGTCATGCACCCATCTTCCCAAAATCAAAAAGGGCCAATCCTATTTCATTGCATAGCTCTCGGAAAGAGCTTTTCGGAATGGTATGGCATGCTTCCATCGGACTCCCGGATTGAAAGTTATGAAGGTTCGAGCGAACAACGCATTGTCCGAGTGCACACACTTCAAGACGGCGAGACCCATGTTGCCCAAGGCACCCCGGGTAGTTGCAAGTACACCTGTGGCTCCCCCTCTATAAATAGAGGGCTTGGAGTGGCCATTTTGCGAGAGAAAATGGCGAGGAAACCCTATCCAATTTGCTCTGTACACACTATAAACTGAGTGCTTTCTCATTTTAAACACTTGTGAGCTTATATATTGTCATATTTTTACCGGCGGGAGCCGAGTGTTCATCCATTTAAAGCTATAGAAGTCTTTTTTGGCAGTCCACTGTAAGCCTTCTTACACTTCTTAAAGCCTTTCTCTTATACTGTGCACACATTTTTCTTAACGTTAAGAGTCGTGTTGCGTGCGTATGCCCGGACTTCGGTCCGTGACTTTTATTTCCTTTTGTATACATATTTATATATATGGACTAACATTATCGAGATATGCCTCGATTGAGCCTGGACTCACGTCCGGAGCATTTATTTGCTTATATATATATATACACTTATAGATATAAACTGTTGTCGGACTCTGTTCGATGAGCCTAGATTTTACATCAGGTGCGTTTATTGCTTATACACACACACACAGATATATATATATATATATATATATATATATATATATATATTGTGACACCCCCAAATTTGGGTACTTCATTCCCCTAAGACTTGGTGTTCACTTTCCATACATCTATACTATCTACTCAAATAAAATAACATTTAAACCATAAATCCTCCCTATAAAAAGGGTTACATCATTAAATCCAAAAATATCTCAGGTTGTCTAATCTTAACATCAATCAAGTGCGGAAATAAAATAATTTCATTACATTATTAAATATAAAGTCTATTAACATAAAAGTCATTAAATTACAAGTCTTCATCACTTGTACATTTTTCCCTTCCCTTTGCTAGTTGTAGGTTCATCGACCTTCTCAACTTTAGCTACAATGAGTGTATATATGCAAGAGTGAGCAAACAAAGCTCACTTGAATAATAATGAATAAACATCATATCAACTGCTAAATGAATAGGCTCAATAGAAATGAATAAAGTACTTCATCAATAATAATCAAGAACAGAACTTAAAATATATAACTGAGGGTCAAAAGACCACGAACTTTGTCCATAGTTGTAATTAATCTTTCAACTTAAACTTTAACAGTCGTAAGACTATAAGGACTCCTCGTACTTAGGGGATCAACCTTCTGGTAAATGTATTGTGCACAAACATTTTAACGCTATGCATAAGTTATCCCCTATAATAGGGTTGTTCATCTCAGCATTTAGAATACGAGTCCGCACTAAAGTAAGTTTGGTTTAGATAAGTTTCAAGGTAATTTAGAGTTTACGAACATCAACTAAGGATTAGTTGAATAAAAATGTAATAACATTGTGCTATAGAATAAATCGTAAGTTAATCAACATTGTATACTAAGGTCATGCTTTAGGAATAATCTAAGAGCATTGGTATTGAATAACGTAACATACCTTGCTTGAACAATGTTAATCTAAGGTTAAAACCTTATTTAGAGTTGAGTCTTAAGCATGCATAATAAATAGTAAGTTGAATGATAAAACTTGCTCAACATTAGTGTATCAGAATGTCAAAATTTTCATGCTAAATAACAAGTTAAAGATTGGCTCAATATCAAGAGATAAGGTTTAGGAGCTTGCACGATATAATTAGGGTTAAGAAACTTGCACAAAGAAAGCTTGGAGTTAGAAAACTTGCTCAAAGAAAGCTTAGAGTTAGGAAAACTTGCTCAAAAAAAGTTTAGAGTTAGGAAAACTTGCCTCGTGCGTAGGTTAAACAATCACTACTCACGTTCACCACAAGTCCTACACATACCATATGTATTGACAATACACATTAGTTACACTAATATTAGCTTTATATAGCTAGCTAACAACATCACATCTTTTCATGAACATCACTATTTAGCTTTATTACAACTATATAAGTGATCATGTCATTGCACCACATAAACATTAACAACTTGATACAACATCCTATTACTTGTCCAACATGTTATCATTAGGTTATACTAATGCACAAAGGATTGCACTTGCATTAGCACATCCCGACGCCCTCCGATTGCCTCCAAATACA
Organism: Panax ginseng; assembly: GCA_020205605.1. Lineage (NCBI taxonomy): Eukaryota > Viridiplantae > Streptophyta > Magnoliopsida > Apiales > Araliaceae > Panax > Panax ginseng. The sequence continues at coordinate 115,236,701 of CM035133.1, read as the reverse complement.
CAACATTCCTAACAATGGCCATTTCGACCCTTCATACCGATTTCAAATTGAAAACCTTAAAGAATAAAGGTTATAGACCTATTTGTCCTTGTTCCTAATCATCTTGAATTGCATCAATCGGAGTTCGTATGAAAATGTTATGCTCATTTTAGTAAACTATGTCCGATCAGTTTTTTTTTTAAAATTCGGCTAGGCAGAATACCCCCCGCCGGGGCGGGGGTTTTTGTAAAGGGGGGGCCCACCGGGGTGGGGGTCCCTTCTGCGATTTTGCAATTTAAGTTCTAGAACACTATGGAAAGCCAAATTTGGCCTCCAAACTCTTTTCTAACAACCATACCAACCTAACCAATGTGTAATAGGTTTATAGAAACATAATCTAATATTTTCTAATGCGTTTCTAGCCATCTAAACAACATAAACATCCAAATTACAATATTTAATTTTTACTATTTTTGCTAAAACTTTACTTTTTGAAAGTTTCAGTAAAAATCATGACTGTGATTTTGTTTTTCAACCAAAACAGTTAATTCAACATATTATGCTTATGATTTTTCATCCCCTTTCGAATTTAATAGTCAATTTATATATTATACAGAGAGTTAAACCTCGATTTTACTTTAAACTAAGCCATATTCATATATATAATCATGCCAATTCACTGTAATATGATTTCCTTCACAAAATACATACATAACATGAATTCATTTACTATACTCATATATATATACTTATGAAAACAATTTCTTAACAACTAGTTATCACATAGAAACTATATAACACAAATAATTTAACCGTCACAAAGTTTTTACAGAAAGTTTTGGAAGAGAATAAAACTATAACTTTAAAGAAATTTAAAGGGGTTAGATGATACCTTGTTTTTTAGAAGATGATAACTTTCCCTTTTGATCAACAAGCTTTCTTTTCCCCAATTCTTCTCTCAAACCTCTCTAGAATTCTCTCAAGTTCTCTCTCAATTTCTCTTCTTTTTCTTCTTCTGTGTTCTTCTTCTCTATTCTAACTTACGTACTAAAATATAATGTATAGGTAATAATATAGGTATTAATTATATAATATAATTATATGTATAACTGATATCAGTTATCTTATTTTTAAAAATCAAAAGCCATAAGGCTTTGTTTGGCTAACTACTTTAAAATTTAATCAATTAAATCCTTATGCCTTGTTTGGTAAAACTTATTTAAATTAAAGACTTAATATGCATTAAGCCATGTTTGGCAAAACTGAATTAATCTCCTTTAACTTATTTTAATAACTCCTTAATAGCATAGTTTGTGGTCACACTTTACTTAATTAAATTTTAATATTCAATTTAATTAATTCTAATAACAATTTATTAAATTAATTCACCACATAAATTAATACAACAAATTATAATTTTATTTAATCAGCCAACACATCATTTTAATTACAAATTCACATAAAATATTATTATAATAATTCTTTTAATCATTATAAACTCTCTAACTTAATTATTAAATAAAATGAGAATATTATCTCAAGATGATCAATTTTCTTAACTAAAAAATTATTTATTTAACAAATAAATAATCAAATCAAATCACCTTAAACAAATATTTATTCAATCAACACTAGTACAAAGTACCTAATAGACAACACTTAAACCAAAAAGTTTTTTATAAAAACGTTGTGTTATTTTTTTACAACATTTTTTAAAAAAACGTTGTATATATATATGCAAAAACGTTATCTATTTAAAAGGACATTTTTTTTGTTTTAACTAGATAACGTTTTTATTTAAAAACGTTGTCTATCAGACAAAACACGGAACTTAAAAAAATGTGGAAGTGAAAACACGGAGCTTAAAACGTTTCCTATACTTTAATTTCATTCCCTCCTTACTTTTCCCCTAATTTTCACCCGATCTGATATTCCCTCCTTCCCATTTTTCACACAAAATCTTTCAATTTGTTCGCCGCCACCGCTCTAGGCTCTAGCAACACATCGGCGATGGAGTAGAACTTCTGGATCTGGAGAATCGGGATCCGATTCGTGGCCATGCCGGTGAATGGTCATGACAGCCGGTGAATTGGGATCCAGAGCGCTTCTATTATAGCATTCACAGCAGCTTTGTTGGATGGAAGACGTCTCCAGTTGTAGCCTTAGCCACTAGCACCGATGACTCTCAAGTCGCTGTCGCTCGAGAAGACGGTTCCCCTTGAGATTTGGAGCGTCTCCCGGCTCGATCTCTTGAAATAAATCGGCTAGTACACACCCACTCCTTGCTAAGTTTTCTTCCTATGTGTTTGAGATTTATTTGGTATTTATTTTTCTATGTACAGACGATACATGGAGACCCTAATTCGAGAGTTTCATCCCTGGTCTCAAATGAGTATTATTTCGGTAAAGATTTCTGGGATTCGATCAATTTTGTAATTTTTACAGTAAATTGTTGTTTGAACTATGTTTAGAAGAATGTTTATCCTCTCACCGTGTACGTAGAAGTTATCTAATACTAAAAAAGGTGTCAAGGGTAGTTTGAAACTTTGGGCAAATAATCATGTCTTGGAGCTAATGGCGTTCTTATTAATTCTTTAAAGGAATAGTTAAATAATGTATTGCAATTTTTTTTGGGAGGTAATATGATTTTATTTCGTTGTTCTTTGTGATTGATTGCAGTGAGGCTAAAGGAATTTGGAATCAGTGCCGACTCCACTTCTTTTGAGGCTTCATGTTCGGTTATGGAGTTTATAAGTACTGCTTTTTATTCTTACATTTGAAAGGTTGAATCTGTTAGATTATGTTATAAACTAATCTTGAACTTCTTCCTCCTTTACATTCTTTTCTATTATTTATTATTGTTCTATACAATGGTTGACTTCTATTTCTTAGTCACATTTCGCATGACTTCTTATTCCCAATTCCGGTCTAATTTATAACATTTCTTTGGATAAAATAAATCAAAACCAATTTCTTTATCCGAATTTCAAAGCTTCAATTGTCTTAACTACCAGATTAGATTTCGTTTCAACTTCGGTGATGTTTTATATGTATTGGTATTGGTTCCTGTCTGAAACACGTGTAATCACACTAATTTTAATGTTCAAAGTGAGGCTACAATTTAGAAGTTTGGTGTTTTGAAATTCCTTTACCTCGACTTAAGGTTGTTGCTTTATCTGTTCACAAGTTACGTGAAGCTTATATGGAGGTGTGTTTGAATCTTTTACAAATTTGGTTAGTTAGGCAAAGGCTTTCTTATGAAGCACTTGCATTTTCCAGGGTCACTTGTATATTATTGATGTTTCACAATCAGTTGATCTCGACCACCCTCATGCCCTTGATTTCCTTCGTGAGGATTGTGTTCATGTTTCTGTGAGTTTTTCCACAAAGATTCATGGTTTTGTTTTTCCATAAGGAAATTTTGAATTCAAAGGTAGTCAGTACGTTTCACTATGTACTTGAGTTGATTGTGTTTTATCTAGTTCACTTAATGTATTATGTGCCATACTTGATCATATATGTATAATCTAGACTTCAACACAAAGTTTTTGCAAATGGCTATTGGAAATAGTATTTTTTACATCCATGGTAAGACAATTTTAAACATGAAAAGCTATTTATTTATTTATTTCTGTAACTTAATAATCTCATCTGAATGTACAATAGTCCGCTACTAATAGTCCGCTAGCTGGACCTATACCTAAAGCTAGGGTTTTACTACCGGGTAGTTCAATAGTTTTTAACGATAACACTTTCGCCGTTATTTTTATAAAAAGATAATTCTGTCGTTTTCTTCCTACGACAATACTTCCGTTGTGGGGTCCACCAATGATTGTTCCGTCATACGGATATTCCCCGACAAAAAGAATATTCCACGACCAAACGGATATTTTATAACCACTTGCTTTGCAAAATTTGTAAATATTACCCACAACTATAACATTATATCAAATCCACACCATAATATTCAAAAAAATATTTTGAGAAAAATTAAATCTTTATTCGTAAAATTTAGGGTCTCACACTCGGGCACAGCTTTCCCTTTTTACCCAAACGAAGTTTCCCCTTCCAAGGAGAAACTTTTAAGAACACAAAATTTCCTACGTCGAACGCACGATCTTGTCTGTGTTGGTCAGTATACTTCTTCTGTCTGTCTTGAGCAGCTATCAATCTTGTCCTGATGAGTTTAACAACCTCAGCAGTTTGTTGTACCAGTTCTGGTCCTAATAGTTGGCGTTCACCGACTTCATCCTAGCACAGTGGAGTTTTACACTTCCTACCGTACAATGCTTCGTAAGGCTGCATGTCGATGCTTGCGTGGTAACTGTTGTTGTAGGAAAATTCCACCAATGGTAAATGTTCATCCTAGCTCCCTTTGAAATCCATGATGCATGCTCTAAGCATATCTTCCAATGTCTGGATTGTTCGTTCGCTTTGGCCATCTGTTTGCGGATGATATGCCGTACTCATTCTCAACTGTGTTCCCATGCATTCTTGTAGTTTCTTCCAGAAGTTTGATGTGAACCTCGGATCTCTGTCTGATACAATTGATATTGGAACTCCATGTCTTGAGACAATCTCCTTAACATACAGCTTTGCCAGCTGGTCAAGATTAAATTTAATCTTTATTGGAAAAAAGTGTGCTGATTTCGTTAATCTATCCACTATCACTCAAATCGCATTGCATCTTCTCTGAGTAGTTGGAAGACCCACCACAAAATCCATTGTGATGTGTTCCCACTTCCATTCCGGTATTTCAAACGGTTGAAGTAATCCACTTGGTCGTTGATGCTCAGCCTTGACTCTTTGACATGTCAAGCATTTCGCAACACATTCTACGACATCTCTTTTAATGTTTGGCCACCAAAAGTGTCATCGTAAATCTTGATACATCTTCGTACTTCCCAGGTGAATTGAATATCTTGAGTTATGAGCTTCATTCAAGATTTTTTCTTTAATATTTGGTACTGTTGGAACCCAAATTCTTCCCTCAAATCTTAGTAACCCATTGGTATCGATCTTGTATTTCACTTCACCACTCTCAACCACTTTCTCTTTGATCTTTCCACATTCTTCATCTTGTAGTTAAGCATTCTTCACCAAAGTTGAACTAACTTCCATCTGGAACAATCTTTCATCTGTTTCTTTTGGAAATTTTATTTGCAACTCCAGTTTTGTCATTGCTAAAATAAGCTCCTCCTGAGTGGTTATCAGCATAAACTTTTCCCGACCTTTCCTGCTTAAAGCATCTGCAACCACATTCGCTTTGCCTGGATGATAAAAGATCTCACAATTGTAATCTTTTATCAATTCCAGCCATCTCCTTTGACGCATGTTTAGGTCCTTCTGTGTGAAAATATACTTCAAACTCTTATGGTCTGTGTATATCTTACACTTTTCTCCATAGAGATAGTGTCTCCATATCTTCAGGGCAAACACTACTGCCGCCAACTCTAAATCATGAGTTGGATACCCTTTCTCGTAGTCTTTCAGTTGCCTCGATGCATACCCAATGACTTTGCCATTCTACATAAGAACACAACCCAATCCTTTATGTGAGGCATCACTATACACCACAAAGTTTCTTGTATTATCTGGTAATGACAACATAGGTGCCACACTTAACTTCTTTTTCAATTCTTGAAAACTTTCTTCACACTTCTCCGTACAAACAAATTTTACAGCTTTCATTGTCAAATTTGTTAACGGAGTGGCAATCTTGGAAAAGTCCTGAATAAACCGTCCATAATAGCCGGCCAGTCCCAAGAAACTCCTCACCTCCGAAGGTGTTCTTGGTTGTTCCCAGTTGATTACAGCTTCAACTTTTGATGGATCCGCAAAAATCACATATTTGTCAATCACATGCCCATGAAATTGTACACGCTCTTGCCAGAATTCACACTTAGAGAATTTCGAGTACATTTTTTCCTTTCTTAGTGTCTCAAACGTCAAACGTAAATGTTCCATGTGTTCTTCTGAGATTTGAAATACACCAGGATGTCATCAATGAATACCACCACAAACTTATCTAACAATGGTATAAACACCCTGTTCATCAAATCCATGAATGCATCAGGGCATTTGTCAATCCGAAAGACATCACCAGAAACTCGTAATGTCAATATTGAGTTCTGAATGCCGTCTTTGGTACATCCTCCTTTCTTACTTTTAATTGGTGATACCCACTTCTCAAATCTATTTTTGAGAAATATCTAGCACCCTTCAATTGGTCAAACAAGTCATCTATTCTTGGCAATGGATATTTATTTTTAATAGTGACTTTGTTTAATTCCCTATAATCAATGTAAAGACGCATTGACCTATCCATCTTCTTCACGAATAACATTGGTGCTCCCTATGGTGACACACTCGGCTGAATGTACTTCTTGTCTAGCAACTCCTGCAATTGTGCCATCAGTTCCTTCATTTCTACCGGAGCCATCCTGTACGGGGCCTTCGATATCGGAGCGGTTCCTGGCACTAAGTCGATCACAAACTCAATCTCTCGGTCAGGCAAAAGTCCTGGCAAATCTTCCAAAAACACATTAACGAATTCCCTAACCACTGGTATCTCTTCCAGTTTCACCCCCTTCCTCTGAGTATCGACTATGTAAGCTAAATAACCCACACAACCTTGATTCAACAACTTCTTGGCATACATAATCGTTATACATCTCGCATGTCTAGGAGATCTGCTACCAAAGAAAACTACCTTTGATGGAGTTAAAAGTTTTACACATTTCTTTTGGCAATCAATTATCGCTCCATAATTGAATAGCCAATCCATTACCAAAATAACATCAAACTCTCCAAGTTTTATCGGAATTAAATCTACCATCATAACATTTCCTTTAATGTTCACCCTACAATTCTTGTATATGAACCTAACAGGAATCACTTCCCTATTCGCAATTTCTATGTTTAAAGGGAAATTCAATTCTTCGCTAGGCAATCCTAACCTCTTAGAAATTTTATCAGATATAAATGAGCAAGTAACACCCAAATCAAATAATACATAAGCATCAATATCATTGATTAGGAAAAATACCTGACACCACATCTTTTGATTGCACTGCATCCTGCACTGTCATATTGAAGGTTCTTGCTGTGGGTCTGTTGGATGATATTGGTCCTACAATGGTCAATGTGCCTCCACTGCTACCTCCCTTGTTTCTTGTCGTCTCTTCAGCTTTCTTCTTAGGGCACTCACGAGCAAAATGATCCTTTGACCCGCATATGTAGCAAACATTCTTCTTGGGTTGACTGTAATTTGGGGCAATGTGACCCTTCTGGCCATAGTTAAAGCATACACGCTTCCCCCTTAAGCATACACCCACGTAAAACTTCCCGCATGTAGCACATACTTCGAACTGTTTTTTCTGCTGGTTACCCTGCTGGTTTCCAGAACCCATATTTCCATTCCATTTCCTCTTCAGGTTATTGCTACCATTTCCACCTTTACTACCACTATTCTTAACTTCACCCTCACTCTTCTTCTTTCTCTATTCTTGATTGTGCTTTGTTACAGCCTCGCCTCCACTCTCAGCGAGAATTTCCTTCTCAAGCACCGCTGTGAATGTCTTCAGTTGGAACAGGGAGACCATACTGTACAACCAAGGCTACAGTCCTTGCTCAAACTCTTAGCCTTGCGCTCATCTATGTTGACTTGATATGGCGGAAACCTCGCTAGCTCGTTGAATTTCGTGGCATATTCCGACACCGTCATTGTTCCCTACTTCAGTTCAAGAAACTGCACCTCCATCTGATTCTTCGAATTCTCTGAGAAATAGGTCTCGAAGAATATCTCGTTAAACCTATCTCGTGTCATCACCCCTTGTCCTCCTCGAGTTTTATTGGCTTTCCACCAATAACTAGCCTCTGCTTTCAACATGAATGTTGCAAAAGCAGTCTTCTGATTCTCACCAACCTTAGCTACCTCGAACACTTTCTCCATCTCCATGATCCAGGTTTGTGCCTCAACTAGATTCATGACCCGGGGAATTCTGGTGGTCCAACCGCCTTGAAGTCCTTAAATGTCACAGCTTTATTCTGCGGTTGATTCTGTAATGCACCCGTCAGTAACGTCACTAGCTGCTGAACTGGATTAGCCTCAACATTGTTGTTATTGATAGATCCCTCATGGGTTCTTTGTCGGGGTTGACGTCTTGGAGGCATTTTCTATTAATATACACTCATTAGACTATTACTCAAATTCTGTAGGTATTTTCTACTTAATTTGCACACCATAAAAGATTATCACGTAACACATAACACTTTGAATAAAATAATAACTTTTATTCATTCATAATCTTTTTAGAAAATATAAGAATAATAGCATCTCTTCTATTTACATTACTTTCCTGAACTACTAAAGTTACAGGATAACATCATCATCATATCCCATAGGTTACGTAACACCTGTGATTTACATTTTATTTGTCATATCATTAATCGTATATCAGGTACATTCCCTACGATGTCCTACTAAGATACTGCGTAGCCTTACGACGTTCTTCCTCCAAAATTCGGAACATTGTTCGGCGATATAATATGTACGATGGCAGCGTCTCAAACTGAATCGGATAACCCATGACCCGATCTTGAGCTCAATTAATCACGGTGTTGAATAGGTTATTCATCTCATCCATCTTGATCCTCTTTGTTTGTGCCTCTCTCTCTCTGCTATCCCAGCTCGTTGATAAGCTTCTTTATACGCGTCTTCGGCTCTTGCCCTCTTAGTAGATTCTTCCTTTAGCTTGTTCTTCAGTTCTGCGATTTCCTCTATTAGTTGCTCATTTTCTCCTTTGGTGTGGATCAGCTACTCTTCGACAATATTCAAGTGTTCATCTCGATCCTGGATCTTGTTGTCCTTCTACGCCATTGCGAACTGCTGTTCAGCTACTATCTCTTGCAATTCCTCGACGCTATCCTAAAGTTCAACATTGCGGTCATATACTTCGTCGTACATACGGGCGACGATCGAGTTAAGTGGAAGCTCTTCTTCCTCGTCATCCTCATCCTCATCCGACTGTGGCAGCTCTTCAAGGTCCTCCTCGTCCGTCTCTATCTCATCATCCTCATCAGGTAAACCCTCATGCTCAACCACTGTGACCAACGAAGATGTTTCCGGTGGCAGTAGTTGTTCCCAAACAACCTGAATATCTCGAGGCTCCTCCTCTCTAGGCATCTGGGATCCTTCCTCCAAAACCTGACTAGATTCTCCTACATTAGCCATCCTAACAACAAAATTTTTAAGTTTTAATTACTAATCATTACTACTCGACACTCACGAGCACATAGTTTGCAACCACATAAGCACATAAGTGTTTTATTATTTCTCTCTTAAAACTCGATAAGTGTTTATCACAACTATCTTTTCAAAAGGTTACTTCATAAGGCTTTTCCCCATCTAAGGTTCATAACCTAAGGCTTTGATACCAACTTGTGACACCCAAATCTGGGTACTTCATTTCCCTAAGACTTGGTTTTCACTTTCCATACATTCATACTATCTACCCAAATAAAATAACATTTAAACCATAAATCCTCCCTATAAAATGGTTACATCATTAAATCCAAAAATATCCCAGGTTGTCTAACCTTAACATCAATCAAGTGCAGAAATAAAATAATTACATCACATCATTAAATATAAAGTCTATTAACATAAAAGTCATTAAATTACAAGTCTTCATCACTTGTACATTTTCCCCTTTCATTTGCTAGTTGTAGGTTCATCGACCTTCTCAACTTTAACTGCAATCAGTGTATATATGCAAGAGTGAGCAAACAAAGCTCACTTGAATAGTAATGAATAAACATCATATCAACTGCCAAATGAATAGGATTAATAGAAATGAATAAAGTACTTCATCAATAATAATCAAGAACAGAACTTAAAATATATAACTGAGGGTCAAAAGACCACGAACTTTGTCCATAGTTGTAATTAATCTTTCAACTTAAACTTTAACAGTCGTAAGACTATAAGGACTCCTCGTACTTAGGGGGATCAACCCTTCGTACAATGTATTGTGCACAAACATTTTAACGCTATGCGTAAGTTATCCCCTATAATAGGGTTGTTCATCTCAACATTTAGAATAATAGTCTGCACCAAAGTAAGTTTGGTTTGGATAAGTTTCAAGGTAATTTAGAGTTTACGAACATCAACTAAGGATTAGTTGAATAAAAATGTAATAACATTGTGCTATAGAATAAATCGTAAGTGAATCAACATTCTATACTAAGGTCATGCTTTAGGAATAATCTAAGAGCATAGGTGTGAGACCCCAAATTTTATGAATAAAGATTTAAATTTCTCGAAATATTTTTTTTGAATATTATGGTGTGGATTTGATATAATATTATAGTTGTGGGTAATATTTATAAATTTTGCAAAGTATGCAAGTTGTTATATAATATTCGATTGGTCGAGGAATATTCTTTTTGTCGGGGAATATCCGTATGACAGCACAATCATTGGTGGACCCCACAACAGAATTATTGTCGTAGTTAGAAAATGACAGAATTATCTTTTTATAAAAATAACGGCGAAAGTGTTACCGTTAAAACTGTTGAACTACCCGGTAGTAAAAGTACAGTAATACGTGTGGTTGCATTGTAGCACACGGTATTGATTATTGTTGCTTACGTAAGAAGTCACTCAGTTATACTCAATTATTGCCAGAGTAATTGTTGCATCATATCTCTCATATTATTGATTGAATTATTGTCACAGTATCATCTGTTTAATATGTTATATTATTAAATCAATAATTGAGACGACAAAGTTATTCATATTATTATTTACAATATTGACAATGTCTAGAAGTTCTGTCAAGGAGAGGTTTGGTCACCAAATTGCGCGCCAATAAGGAGAAATCCTTATTGGAAAGCCTCCTCTTTCCTGGGAACGACCTGGTTGTTAAATATTGTGAATTATAATATTAATGATGAATAAGTTCGTGTTGATTAAAGATGAAATTGATAGTTCCATTGTGTTGAAATTATTAGTGTTAGTGAAAATCGATATTTACTTCGATAATAATTGATGTCTGGAGGTTATATTGACCAATCGGGTAATTAACCAGATAAATGAGCAATTAATTGCTATTGATTCACATGATTATATCTATTTGTTCACATATGTGTACTATTGATTGACATTCATTTACTATTGGGGGAGTTGGTGCAAGATTGATAATACTTGCATGACTAAGTTAAAAATGGAGGTATAGATGGAGGTACTATACTATAATTCATCTTTTCACATGTCTAGAACTAATTATTCACATGATTTACTACTGATTCACATGATTTACTATTAGGGGAGGTGGTGCAAGTTTGATAATACTTGCAGGACTAAATTAAAAATAAAGGAAAAAAGGAAGGTATTATACAGTATTATTCCGAGCCCCAATTCACTAATAGAAGCTCATTCCTTCATTATTTTTCACCAATTCACTAAATCTATAGAGCAATTATTATAGAGAGAAATTATAGAGAGAAAGAAGAAGAGAAGTCTGCTACCTCACTATTCCAGTATCTAGTCTTCTTTTGAGGTAAGGGGTATTATTCTTTCGTATTTATAAAGAGAGTTATTTTCTTTTAATACTCCTAAGGGTTGTTATTCCATTCTTTATTATTATGTTGGAATAACCTGTCTATGCGAAGTACCGCATACATGGTGAAATTCTTCTGTTATTCCATTCTTTAGTATTTTGTTGGAATAACCTGTCTGTGTGGTCTATCGCATGCCTGGTGAATTCTGTTGTTATTCCATTCTTTATTATTCTTTTGGAATATCCTAGCTGTGCGGATGATGCATGACCTGGTTCTATTCTTTATTATTCTGTTGGAATATCCTATTTGTGCGGATGACATATAACCTGGTTCCATTCTTTATTTTTCTATTGGGAATAACCTGTATGTGCGGTCTATCGCATGCATGGTGAATTCTTCTGTTATTCAAATCTTTTTTATTCTGTTGGAATAACTTGTCTATGTAGATTACCGGATGCATGGTGAATGATCCTTTGTATTCATTCCTTATTAAATTGTGGAAATGATCTGTCTACATGGATTATCGCATGACGGGTGAAAATCCATTTACAGTTTCGTATATTCTATTATACTCGTATGAGATATCATTTCTTTTGTATTCGTCATGGAATATCATTTTTTTGGTATTTTTTTTACGAGTTACTATTCACCCGGTTATTATTCACTCTGGTATTATTCACTCGGGTATTCGGGGTCCTTTTCATGCCGGAGTATTATTCACGTGTTACTATTAACAGGTTACTATTCACCTGATTACTATTCACTCTAGTATCATTCACTCGGGTATTTGGGGTACTTTTCATGTCGGGGTTCTATTTATGGGGTACTATTCCTGAAGTACTATTCACGGGGTACTATTTACCCGAAAAATATATTTCTTTTCTGTCCAAATTATTTTTGGTACGTGAATATTATTCTTGAATTTTACTCTACAAAGCAGTATCATGTTGACAATTTGGACGTTATTGATTCCTGGATAAATTAAATTATAAATCTTTAAAATTTATCCTTGAACTTGTTTTATTGAATTATTATGTCATTGTCATCATCTTCATGCTTATATTGTGATGAAAGTCATCTTTGGCTTACGTGCATAGATGGACTTGGTATGATTATGACCAGGGATTATTCGGTATAATCATGATCGTAATGTGACGAATGATGTGGTAAAAGTCCTCATTGGCCTGTAGTTCATTGATGGACAGTTGTTGGTATGATTATGACCAATGATTATTCGGTATAATCATGACCATTGATGATTATATGAATATCCTTGGCCGTGGTGCAGGGATGATTCGATTTTATTTATTAAGTTGAGTCTCAGCGATAAAGTTGATGAAAAACTTTTTAAATCATAGAAGATAGTAGATTTTATGCTCTACTTGACTCTTCTAATAGATTGCTTATTCTGCTGCAGTTGTCGATCTAAAACTTGTTGTCTATTGTATTCTATCAGTTACTATACTGTTGAAGGCTAAGGATAATTTATTCTACATTATCTTAGTCATAATATTTCTTACTATGCTAGTTGAGCTCACCCATTCTTTCATTGTTCTCTTTAGGAAATGAGAATATAGCTGGGACGAATCGGGGAATGGAGTGATGGTCCAGGATAAATGGCTTTAGTAGTCCTCACTATTCTATGGAATAATGTGATAATAATTATAATGAGGACACCATTGAGTGTGGATATTGTCTAGATGACAATATTCTTGTTTAAACTCTCAGCTATGTTTTGTCGTATTTTACACGACTGTTGTATAATTAAGTTTTATTTGAATTTATGTATCATGTATCTGGCGACTCAAGATGGGTGATGTATACCTATTTTGGGGGCGTCACAGTTGGTATCAAAGCCATAGAAAAGAGCCCCGAGCCTTTATCTGGTGACTTCCAATTCTTGGTATGCACCGAAGCCATACTTTCCGTAGGGGATGCCATGAGTAACGGTGGCAAGTTGATAGGTATCATTGTGAGGTGTTATCCAAGTCTTGGATGCGGGTCACAGTTGGTATCAAAGCTTAGGAATATGATCACTGGCTGAGATGTGAGACAAGATCTAGGAGGGGAGAGACGGGGAATTCCTTCGCTAGTATGACCTACCTAAGTTTATTTGGTATTTAATTGGTCGGTCAGAGTATAGGGATAATATATGATATGTCAATTAACCTTTGTTTTGTGACAGTGTTTGAAAATGGCATCTAAAAATGTTGAGATCAGCAATGAAGCACATGAGACCGTTGAGTCACCAACGATCAATACCCGGGATAATGTGCAACAGGAAGACAATAGTCCTAAGGTAAATAACAACACCGATCAAATGATGAACGATGGGATGTTCAGAGGCTTTATGCAATTCATGCAACATCAGGCGAGAGAGACTCCTATTCAAAATTCAGGTGGAAAAACTAGCAACTCTCGGATGGTCACTGCTAAGCAGTTCAAGGAGCTGGGACCATCGGAGTTTTTGGGAAAGCCAGAACCACTTAAGGCGAAGACATGGATAAAGCAGATTACCAAGATATTTGATGTCTTGGGATGCTCCGAGGAGAAAAAGGTTCCCTTTGCCACCTTTATGTTGCGTGAAGAAGCAGATTCTTTGGTGGGAATCAGTAAACGCATTACTGACTGGCCTTTTCAAGATGTCTTGGGAGAAGTTTCAAGAGCTGTTCAACGACAAGTACTTTCCCGAAAGTATTCGTCACATGAAGGAGGTAGAGTTTATCAAGTTGGATCAAATCAATATGACTGTGTTGCAATACGAGGCTAAATTTGCAGAGTTATCCCGGTTTGCATCCCATTTGGTCGATAATGAGGAGCGAATGACGTGAATGTTTTTAAGAGGTTTGAAATTCGAAATACATTAATACCTCATTTCTCACAAATTGTGTTTGTATTCAAATGTTGTGAATAGGGCTTAGTTATTAGAGCGCGATAATGAGTCAGCACAACCAAAAGGTAATGACCAACAACACGATAATAATCGTACCGGTGGCAACGACCATCAGAACAATGATAACCATCATGGGGGAAATTATCATGCCCAGAATGTTAACCACTTCGGTGGTAATCATGGCCAAGATAATAGGAGTGGAAATTTCAAGAAGAGAAGGTTCAACAACGATGGAAAGACAGCAGCACCAACACCCATTTTCAAGGAAGGAGAACGACCACCAATTGTATGCTTCAAATGCGGAGGGAGGACATATCGGTCAAAGCGCATGATGCGATCCAAAGCATGTTACAATTGTGGAAAAGAAGGTCACCTAGCCCAATTTTGTCGTGCACCAAAGTCAAGTCCAGCTGGGACGGTGGCACCAAAGGCGGATACGGACAAAACAAAGTCGGTGGTTTTAGGGTGAGCGTTTTTCGTGACTTCTCAAAAAGCGAGTAACCCGAACGAAGTTAGCATGGGTTAGTTAATTATAAATTCTTGCGAAGTCTATACCTTATTAGATACCAGTTCTACCCATTCTTTTATCTCTCTTGCTTGCGTTCAACGTTTAAATTTGACTTCGGAGAAATTAGACTTTGACTTATCGGTTGAAATTTGTTAGTAGAAACCTTCATTTCATGTGCTATCCAAGTCTTGGATGAGAGTCACAGTTTTTAAATGATATTTCTATCATTAATAAATTTCCTGACGTATTCTTGAAGTCTTCTTGGCCTACCCCCAAAGCATGAAATCGAATTTTGTATTGACCCCAATACAAAACCCATTTCTAAAACCCTCAAATATTTCTCCAACTAAAATGAACGTATCATGCGCCAAGGACGTTGGCTCGAGCTGTTGAATATTACGACTATACCATTCAATATAATCATGGAAGAGCGAACGTGGTAGCTAACGTGTTGAGTAGAAGATCGTATGCGTTTACGAGTGCGATGTTTTTAACATAAAAACCCATTTCGTATAACTTACAAATGATGAAGATAGAGTTAAAGACTCTAGGGACCCACGTGAAGATAATGAATATACGAGTAGAATCGACTTTAATCGATAAAGTTAAAGCCGCTCAAACTACACACCTGGAGCTGATGAAAATGAAGAAGAAGGTTCAAGAAGGCATTATTCTAGAAGCAAGAGTCGATGAAAAGAGGAAATATCAACCCTCGATTTAATTGGCCCATTTGAAATCCTCGATCGAGTAGGAACTGTGGCCTATAGACTCGTTTTATCGTCAGGTATATCGCGTGATCATAACATTTTTCACGTATCGATGTTACGTAAATATGTGGACGACCCGAACCACATTATTAAATTACAATTAGATGAGATAGCAGAAGATTTAACGTATGAGAAAATACATGTTAAAATCATGGAGAAGAAGGATTATATTCGACACTCAAAGGTTATACCTCAAGAGTTAGAATCTGAAATGAAGTCAAGGTATCTTCACCTTTTCGGCATACCAGGTACGTACGTAAATTTTGAGGGCAAAATTTCATAAGGAGGGGAGATTGTGAGACCCCAAATTTTATGAATAAAGATTTGAATTTCTCAAAATATTTTTTTTGAATATTATGGTGTGGATTTGATATAATGTTATAGTTGTGGGTAATATTTATAAATTTTACAAAGTATGCAAGTTGTTATATAATATTCGATTGATCGGGGAATATTCTTTTTGTCGGGGAATATCCATACGACGACACAATCATTGGTGGACCCCACAACAGAAGTATTATCGTAGTTAGAAAACGACAGAATTATCTTTTTCTAAAAATAACGGCGAAAGTGTTCCAGTTAAAACTGTTGAACTACCCAATAGTAAAAGTATAGTAATACGCGTGGTTACATAGTAGTGCACGATATTGATTATTGATGCTTACGTAAGAAGTCACTCAGTTATACTCAATTATTGCCACAGTAAGTGTTGCATCATATCTCTCATATTATTGATTCAATTATTGTCACAGTATCATCTGTATAATATGTTATATTACTAAATCAATAATTGAGATGGCAAAGTTATTCATATTATTATTTGAAATATTGACAATGTCTAGAAGTTCTATCAAGGAGAAGTTTGGTCATCTAATTGTGCGCCAATAAGGAGAAATCCTTATCGAAAAGCCCCCTTTTTCCTGGGAACGACCTGGTTGTTAAATATTGTGAATTATAATATTAATAATGAATAAGTTTGTGTTGATTAAAGATGAAATTGATAGTTCCATTGTGTTGGAATTATTAGTGTTAGTGAAAAGTGACATTTACTTCGATAATAATTGATGTCTGGAGGTTATATTGACCAATCGGGTAATTAACCGGATAAATCAGCAATTAATTGTTATTGATTCACATGATTATAACTATTTATTCACATGTGTGTACTATTGATTCACATTCATTTACTATTAGAGAAGTTGGTGTAAGATTGATAATACTTGCATGACTAAGTTAAAAATTGAGGTATAGATGGAGGTACTATACTGTAATTCGTATTTTCACATGTCTAGAACTATTGATTCACATGATTTACTATTAGGGGAGGTGGTGCAAGTTTGATAATACTTGCAGGAATAAATTAAAAATGAAGGAAAAGATGAAGGTATTATACTGTAATATTTCGAGCCCCAATTCACTAATAGAAGCTCATTCCTTCATTATTTTTCACCAATTCACTAAAGCTATAGAGCAATTATTATAGAGAGAAATTACAAAGAGAAAGAAAAAGAGAAGGCTACTACCTCACTATTCCAGTATCCAGTCTTCTTTTGAGGTTACGGGTATTATTCTTTCGTATTCATGAAGAGAGTTATTTTCTTTCAATACTCCTAAGGGTTGTTATTCCATTCTTTATTATTATGTTGGAATAACTTGTCTATGCGAAGTACCGCATACATGGTGAAATTCTTCTGTTATTCCATTCTTTAATATTCTGTTGGAATAACCTGTCTGTGTGGTTTATCACATGCCTGGTGAATTCTGTTGTTATTCCATTCTTTATTATTCTGTTTGAATATCATGTCTGTGCGGATGACGCATGACCTGGTTCCATTCTTTATTATTCTGTTGGAATATCCTGTCTGTGCGGATTTCGCTCGACTTAGTTCCATTATTTATTATTCTATTGGGAATAATCTGTCTGTGCAGTCTATCACATGCATGGTGAATTCTTTTGTTATTCCATTTTTTATTATTCTGTTGGAATAACATGTCTATATGGATTACCGAATGCATGGTGAATGATCCTTTGTATTCATTCCTTATTAAATTGTGGAAATGATTTGTCTACGTGGTTTACCGCATGGCGGGTGAAAATCCATTTGCAGTTTCGTATATTCTATTATACTCGTATGAGATATCATTTCTTTTGTACTCTTCATGGAATATAATTTTCTTTGATATATTTTTACGAGTTACTATTCACCCAGTTACTATTCACTCTGGTATTATTCACTCGGGTATTCGGGGTACTTTTCGAACTGGAGTACTATTCATGAGTTACTATTCACGGGTTACTATTCACCTGATTACTATTCACTCTAGTATCATTCACTCGGGAATTTGGGGTACTTTTCATGTTGGGATAATATTCACGGGGTACTATTTCCGAAGTACTATTCACGGGGTACTATTTACCCGAAAAATATATTTCTTTTATGTCCAAATTATTTTTGGCACGTGAATATTATTCTTGAATTTTACTCTACAAAGCAGTATCATGTTGACAATTTGGATGTTATTGATTCCTGGATAAATTAAATTATAAATCTTTAAAATTTATCCTTGAACTTGTTTTATTGAATTATTATGTCATTGTCATCATCCTCATGCTTATATTGTGATGAAAGTCATCTTTGGCTTACGTGCATAGATGGACTTGGTATGATTATGACCAGGGATTATTCGGTATAATCATGACCGTAATGTGATGAATGATATGGTAAAAGTCCTCATTGGCCTGTAGTTCATTAATGGACAGTTGTTGGTATGATTATGACCAGGGATTATTCGGTATAATAATGACCATTGATGATTACATGAATATCCTTGGCCATGGTGCATGGATGATTCGATTTTATTTATTAAGCTGAGTCTCAGCGATAAAGTTGATGAAAAACTTTTTCAATCATAGAAGATAGTAGATTTTATGCTCTACTTGACTCTTCTAATGGATTGCTTATTCTGCTACAGTTGTTGATCTAAAACTTGTTGTCTATTTTATTCTATCAGTTGTTATACTGTTGAAGGCTAAGGATAATTTATTCTGCATTATCTTAGTCGTAATATTTCTTACTGGACTAGTTTAGCTCACCCTTTCTTTCATCATTCTCTTCAGGAAATGAGAATATAGCTGGGATGAGTCGGCGAATGGAGTGATGGTCCAGGATAAATAGCTTTAGTAGTCCTTACTATTCTACGAAATAATGTGATAATAATTCTAATGAGGACAACATTGAGTGTGGATATTGTCTAGATGACAATATTATTGTTTAAACTCTCAGCTATGTTTTGTCGTATTTTACACGACTGTTGTACAATTAAGTTGTATTTGAATTTATGTACCATGTATCTGGCGACTCAAGATGGGTGATGTATACTTGTTTTGGGGGCGTCACAATAGGTATTGAATAACATAACATACCTTTCTTGAACAATGTTAAGCTAAGGTTAAAACCTTATTTAGAGTTGAGTCTTAAGCATGCATAACAAATAGTAAGTTGAATGATAAAACTTGCTCAACATTAGTGTATCAGAATGTAGAAATTTGCATGCTAAATAACAAGTTAAAGAATTGCTCAATATCAAGAGATAAGGTTTAGGAGCTTGCACAATATAATTAGGGTCAAGAAACTTGCACAAAGAAAGCTTAGAGTTAGAAAAACTTGCTCAAAGAGAGCTTAGAGTTAGGAAAACTTGCTCAAAGAAAGTTTAGAGTTAGGAAAACTTGCCTAGTGCGTAGGTTAAACAATCACTACTCACGTTCACCACAAGTCATACACATACGATATGTATTGACAATACACATTACTTACATTAATATTAGCTTCATATAGCTCACTAACAACATCACATCTTTTCATGAACATCACTATTTAGCTTTATTACAACTACTTAAGTGATCATGTCATTGCCCCACATACACATTCACAACTTGATACAACATCCTATTACATGTTCAACATGTTATCATTAGGTTATACTAATACACAAAGGATTGCACTTGCATTCACGCATCCCGACGCCCTCTGATTGCCTCCAAATACACAATAGTCCTAAATATGGCCATTTTGACCCTTCATAACGATTTCAAATTGAAAAACATAAAGAATAAAAGTTATAGGCCTATTCGTTCTTGTTCCGAATCATCTTGAATCTCATCAATCGGAGTTCGTATGAAAATGTTATGCTCATTTTAGTAAATTATGTCCGGTCAATTTTCTTCAAAATTTTGGCTAAATGATATACCTTCTTTTAACGGCTGGGGTTTTATAAAGGGGGGGCCCACCGGGGTGGGGGTCCCTTCTGCGATTTTGCAATTTAAGTTCTAGAACACTACGGAAAGCTAAATTAGGCCTCCAAACTCCTTTCTAACAACCATACCAACCTACCCAAGGTGTAATAGGTTTATAGAAACATAATCTAATATTTTCTAACGCGTTTCTAGCCATCTAAACAACATAAACATCCAAATTACAACCATTAATTTTTACTATTTTTGCTAAAACTTCACTTTTTAAAAGTTTTAGTGAAAATCATCACTGTGA
The DNA here is from genome assembly GCA_020205605.1 of Panax ginseng. Classification (NCBI taxonomy): domain Eukaryota; kingdom Viridiplantae; phylum Streptophyta; class Magnoliopsida; order Apiales; family Araliaceae; genus Panax; species Panax ginseng. The sequence continues at coordinate 115,216,442 of CM035133.1, read as the reverse complement.
TTTTGTTTTTCAACCAAAAAAGTTAATTCAATATACTATGCTTATGATTATTCATCCCCTTTCAAATTCAATAGTCAATTTATATATTATACAGAGAATTAAACCTCAATTTTACTTTAAATTAAGCCATATTCATATATTTATTCATGCCAATTCACTGTAATATGATTTCCTTCATAAACTACATACATAACATGAATTCATTTACTATACTCATATATATACTTATGAAAACAATTTCATAATAACTAGTTATCACATAGAAACTATATAACACAAATAATTTAACCTTCATAAAGTTTTTACAAAAAGTTTTGGAAGAGAATAAAACTATAACTTTAAAGAAATTTAAAGGGGTAAGACGATACCTTGTTTTCTAGAAGATGATAACTTTCTATTTTGATCAACAAGCTTTCTTTTTCACAATTCTTCTCTCAAACCTATCTAGAATTCTCTCAAGTTCTCTCTCAATTTCTCTTCATTTTCTTCTTCTGCGTTCTTCTTCTCTATTCTAACTTACATACTAAAATATAACGTATAGGTAATAATATAGGTATTAATTATATAATATAATTATATGTATAACTGATATCAATTAACTTATTTTTAAAAATCAAAAGCCATAAGGCTTGTTTGGCTAACTACTTTAAAATTTAATCAATTAAATCCTTATGCCTTGTTTGGAAAAACATATTTAAATTAAAGACTTAATATGCATTAAGCCTTGTTTGGGGAAACTGAATTAATCTCCTTTAACTTAATTTAATAACTCCTTAATAGCATAGTTTATGGTCACACTTTAATTAATTAAATTTTAATATTCAATTTAATTAATTCTAATAACAATTTATTAAATTAATTCACCACATAAATTAATACAACAAAATTATAATTTTATTTAATCACCAACACATCATTTTAATTACAAATTCACATAAAATATTATTATAATAATTCATTTAATCATTATAAACTCTAACTTAATTATTAAATAAAATGAGAATATTATCTCAAGATGATCAACTTTCTTAACTCATAAATTATTTATTTAAAAATAAATAATCAAATCAAATCACCTTAAACAAATATTTATTCGATCAATAAACACATCAATTAAAATATTTATATAACTCAATAAATATTTTGAATAACAATTTAAAATTATGAATTGTTATATATATATATATATAGCGACAAATCATTTGAAATGATAAAGCTGAAATGGGATCGATATATATCCTATCGTTTACCGCTTTTATATATATATATATATATATATATATATATATATATATATACACACATTTCTGCACACTGGATTTTACTTAAGTGGTATTGATCGTCTTTACTGCTTTATTTACATTTCTGATCCCCATGGAGGTGTTTCGTGGTGGTTGATCTTATATATATATATACATATATATATATATATATATTTTATATATATATATATATATATATACAGCTTATATATATATATAACTTCTTACAACTTTCATATAAACTGGTACATTATGTGAGCCTAGAAATCATGTGATCACAGATTCAGATCATGAATCTAGATTGATTCTGTGATGGACATTTTCTATCAGAAACAACTTGTACATTATTCACGGTGTATGAATTTTCTTAGATGGCTATCATGCCCACAAGGAGTTCGGCACTGCTATATATATTATTTTCTCGAAGATGCTTCACATCTCGAAAATAAAAGTAATAAAGCTCAACATTTAATAAAAAATGGAAGTATCAAAGGCCTTAATTACTATTGAGCACAGGGTTTGAAAAACCTCTTTTACAAAACATCACTGTTATATCTTGTTAAAACAGAATTTTTACACAAATTCAAACCCATTGTATATAGGTGCGAACGAGGCATAACACTACTTCCAAATAATTGCACATTGACCCCCCTCCCCCCAACACACATTTATATAACAATTTAATTGAAAAATGGCGGTCACCGTGGTAACACGGATGTCGGGGGGTGCCTAACACATTCCCTTTGCATAAGCAAGTCCCCGGACCCTAACGAATCTCGGTTTCACAAACTCGTTTAATAGTGTCACATCACTGGGTCAATGTGCAAACCTTTTCTCGGTTGTGTTGGTACAACCATTTAAAAAACCAACTAGCAACTCTTACAGTCAAATCATCGACATATAAATGTCGGACCTTTTTACAACTTGTTTTTTCAAACAAATCTCACCTAACATGAGAACACCAAAAGACAAGAACAGAAAAGGGAAAGTAAAAATCCCGACGTCGACAATATCAATAATATTTTGATAGATTATAATGAAATCCACAAAATACTCTACGTTTAGTCTAGCCGAAGAAAATAACTTTGACTTTTTTGTATGTCAATTCATGTGTATGATACATGAATCATAAAGCTTGTCCAAAATAAGTATAGACAAGGGTTTAGAACACTTGCCTATAGCGTCTTCTACTGTTAATTCACTTTCCTTTTGAGTCGTTATAGATTCTACATACATAATTACATAGTATATCATGTTAGGTCATAAACAATCAATAAGTATTGTAATTAACCTATCTTCTCCTTCTTCTCAATCTAACTATCCGTTTGTTTAAATTACTAACATTTGTTAGGTTTGTTAACATTCATTATGAATTTATAACATTTTATTGTTACAAGTAACCTTACATATTCCATGTTTAAGTAATTATATTTCAAGCAATCTCAAACATCCTTTTAACGTGCGTACGGTTACCGTCTTATTAAACTTACTTTGTGTTTATGTTTTGTAACCTTTCGTTAACTTTTAAATGTTAAAATTAAGGTTTTAATCATCCTTTATGATGTTACTTTAAGTTTAATTAAGGTCATAATTCACCTTCAATCAAGTTATCTTTCTTTCGTATTCATTGTCATTCTTCGCTGCCATTGGTCTAGGACCGGCGTTGCGGCGCCATGTCCTTTGTTATAGGTTGTGCTGCAGCATGACTCTTCCGTGTCTTGGATCCGATTATGGTACTGCGGTGCTACTTCCATAGGCTTTAGTGGTACTATACCTGTAACCTGAGCCTTTGAATTTTTTTTATGTTTTTCATTTCAAATTCTTTCCGGGCTCGTAACTTAATCGCTATAAGTTGGAATTGGCTCGTTCAAAAGGCATTATCTCACATATCTCGCATACTTCGATTTCATTAGGATGAATAAGTTTACGAATCCATTAACACTAAATTCACTATTTAAATTTTCTATTATGCGTTCGTTAAACGTTCGTGAACGTTCATAGCTTGTTTCTTCGTTTTAAGTCGGAATTCAACTTTTTTTTAGTCCACAACTCTTAAATGTAAAGTTCTACAATACTCCATTGAAAACTAAGGTTTCTGAGTTAAACAACGACTTTTAACTATTATTCCGAGAATTTTTACGATTTCGACGATTATCGTCTAATCTCATAAATCTCGCCATAACTTTGTTACTTGAGATTTTTACTCCGTTCAAAATGGATTCATTCCATTATTCATACCTCTATCATCCTAACCAAACATATAGAATCTAATCCTATACGCGATGGTTTTAAACTTGTCCATCAATATATGTTAAATATTTATATTTTCTTCATTAGTTCTTACTTCTTTGATTATGATTCCACTTGTAACATGATTATTAATGTTTAAAGTGTACTAATATCCATCCTTGTTACTTCTTAAGACACATCTTCCACCAATAATCACTTCTATATCAAGGTTAGAAATGAAGAGATGAAGATTAAATGTTAAAGTTTCCTTACCTTTTGAGGTTCTAGCTATCTTATTCTTCTTTGATTAGTTGCAATAGCTCTCACTTATCTCTCAATATAATGCTTTAAGTGTTAGTGAATTGATCAACCAACAAATCACAATCTAAGTTCCATATTTATAGAATTGGCAAAGTGAGGGCAAAAGGGTCAAATGGTCACCCAACCTCCTTACTATTGCACCTCTTTACTATTCCAAACTTGCAAACTAAGTTTCTTCCTTTGTTTGGCCACTAAGTGGCGAGTCATAACTCATTATAGGGGGGCCACATGGGTTGCCCCATGGGTTTTGCCTATCCGGTGACCCACAGGTTCGATTCACGGGTTCGGTTCTTGGTTCAGGCTTAAGTTTAATTCCATTTGGGCCTAACCTCGGGCTTGAATTACATTATCTTTGGGCCTTGAATAATTTTGTCATTTGGCCTCTCTTAACTTTCACTTGGGGTTGCCAAAGTGCACATTTAAATTCCACTAGTCCATTAATCAATGATTTATGCTCTTACTATATTATTCTCGTATCCCCTTCGTATACTAGTTCGTATATCATTCATCCTATATGTTATATTATATTTGGTATATACTTGTATAATACCTTGTATTATACTTGTATTCATTCCCTCGTATAATATCTTTCTTATTATACGACCATCAATTTATTCAAATCATCACTTTCCCTAACATTCTCGCATTTGAGTACGTAGGCGAAAAAAAATTGTGTTTGCCATAACTGAATTATTATTAAATAATCAATCTTTCCTTAACATTCTATCATTACATATTTCCCGAAAGTTTATAAATAATTCCAGAGCAAAAATGTATGAATAGTGTTTTTCGGAGAATTTCTGGGAAAGCTTTTATTTTCATCTTGAAAATTCAAACACCTTATTTCTAGCACTTAGCCAGAATACTACTACCATATCTCTCTTTTAGGTTATAGAATAACCTTCATCTCGCTTACTAGTTATAATAACACATAATATAATTTTATTCAATATATTTAAATAAAATTTATTTTACATTATAATCCAATTTTCTCGGTTGTTAAATAAACAATGAGTCATTATAGACCAAAGGATTTTAAAAGGATTCAAAGGTTTCAACACTGAGTAGTCACTATGGACCAAAAACTCCTACTAGAATCATCAGTATTAAACTGATAATCCAATAAAATAAGTATATTAGGTGATCAGCCCAAAATATGGTACCCTATGTTTTGCATAACATTTAAACATGCTATTTATGTGCGCGTCGGTTTTCCGACAATATATAATTTCCCCTTCAATGAGGGTTGTTCATCTCAGTAGATTTTTTTAAGAGTCTACACCAAGACAATTGGTTAGGATAACTTTCTAACACATGATATTAGTCTATCCGATTCAAATGGCTTAGACAACTTTTATAATGCATTTATGAACGATAAGTTCAATGCTTGTAACAACATCAAGATACAAAATCAAAGTCCGAATATTAATAGATATTTACTCGATGTAAATATGGTCGATATAACAACAATTCAGATTTACACAATAGGTAAAGTTAAGAGAGTTAGAGAACTTGTAATAAATGCGAATGTTCAATAACAATCATAGATGTGGAGTAATCACAATAATTATCCACTAACATGCTTGAAAGATAATAACTCGAGTTTGAGTTAGGGAACTTTCCTTTTGCATAGATTACAAATCTAAATCTAAAGGCTTATAGTATCCTATTTATGTATAGATGTATATACGTATTAGTTATACAAGTTTGGTTCACAATCTTACTATTCTACACACATATTAAACATATGTTAAACATATACTTTCAGTCCCACCTTTGATATACAATCAAACCGCATATTTTTGAAATCACCATTGTCTTAGCTTGTAAAAGGTTTTAGAAACACTTATCAAATCTTGGTTTCATATAGTCATTACATGCTTGAAAACTTAAAACATTACTTAAGTCATGTAGCATAGCTTAAGACATTTATATACACATGCATCAAGTTTCAAATTATCAAATAAATAAATGATTACTTTGTCTTTACGACGACGCTACCGCTATTTGGATTTAGACTATGGAGGGCGGTCGCTACCGCTTCCCCCTGAAAACCAAAGATTGAAAATCAGTTTGCATGATCTTAGTTCACTTACTACCATACATTGATGATGATACATACTTTACATACATGTTATGAGGTTCTAGGCTAGGTTTGGTCGCTTTTATTTACTTGGAAACAAGTTATAGTTGTATTCGGGAACATTTACTTAACAAGGCTAACGAGTTCGTTGCACAAAAGGCTAACCATATTACCCATTATATCACATAATTATGCTAATAAACCTTTAATACGCACGCTCACATGTATACAACCTATTTACACTTAGGTTGAATAGTTTAACACTTGAAATCTCGTTCTAAACCATGCTTGAAAAGTCTAAATCATGCTTAGCTAGAGGATGATCATATTAGTCATGTCTAGAGGCATAAAATGTCCTAGCATATATGCTTGAATGGTCAGAATATATAAATTACACAATGTTCAAGAGTATTAGACTTCAAAACATCAAGTTTTCTTTGGAAGCCAAGCTATGCAATCTATTACACACAAGGCAAACTTGAAACCACACCCCATAATTATTTGTACATAATCAAGCCATGTACATGTGCCAAAAGATCAGACTTCAAAGACATAAGATTTATCAAGGTTTGTTTTCCAAAACTTCAAGTTTTTCCTTTAAAATCATTACTAAACAAAACTATAACAATCTAGTATATGCAAGACGACTTTATACCACATATTAGTCCCCTTTATATAAATATCTAGGGTATTTACACATGCTCACAAGGTTAGAACTTGAAAGACATATAGTTCGTCAAGTTTCATTTTTCAACTTATAAGTTTCCTTTAAAACTCCAACTAAAACAAGTTAAGGTGAGTGACTATAAGTAAAGCAACCTATGTTAGTAAGTTAGGGTCATTTATAACTAAAATCAAGTCATACTAACATGCTCAACATAATAGAAAGCAACAAAATTAAATTTCATGACTAATAGGCAGCGCGACTGCGCTGTGTTTGGAAGTGGCACGACTACGCCACTTCGGTATAGACACAACCAAGCCTATACTTCTGCAGAACTTAGCTAACAATCCATGAAATCCTTCAATTCATCATGCTTAACCCAAACCTATTGACTCCATACATTTATACCAACTCAGTTAACATCATGATAGCAATTTACGAATTAATTTACAAGGAATTCATACAATTTTAAAAATTTATCAAACTTGAAACTAAGAACACACTTCAGAAATATTACCTGCGTTGAAGTTGAGTTACCAAGCTTGCTTCCAAATTTCAGATAGCACTTTCAAATTAACAACTCACTCTCTCTAAATGATCTTAACAAACAATCTAGCAAGGTGAATTTGAAAAGAGGGGTTAAAATTTATAGAGAACTCAAAACCCATACAAAACCATTGACATAGAGTTTGAACCAAAAGAAGAAGAGAGAAGCCAACAGGCAAGAAGAATTTGGTGGAATAGCGGTTAACTACTCCCATCAACCCACTCCCCTAGCCATCATTTTGATTTTGCTAAGATTGAGAATGGAAGGTAGACTAGGCCAAAGGTGGTTCACGTGAATGAAGAAATGGGACACTCGTAATGGGACACTTCCTCTAACTCTCAGCATTTGCAAAATGGCTACCAACAATACTAAGGTTTTAAATTCTTTTGGGTTTACAAATGTGACTTTAATGATGTAATAATATTACATTATGATAAGTTGGGGGTATATATACATATAATCATATAATCCACGAACACTGGGTTAGTCCAAATAATATTTAAATATAATTCGGTTGGGTATTATTAACCCATTAATTCCACAAAACTTATTATTTCAGTTACATATAAATATTGAAATAAAAGTTTAAGAGTAAATATTTATTTGCTTAAATTTATTTTCTCCCATATATTTAACATGCACATTTAATTGATGTACCATACATCATGATGTAACTTAGAAAATTATTTAATCCAATTTACTTTTATCACAAATTTTTATATGACAATTATTCACCTTCTAATGTCACACCTCATTTTATATTTCATGCACGAAGTAACTTTATTACTCAATTATATGCAGCTACACATAACAACAATTAATTAAATAATATAATATTAATTAATATTTCTCTCATTAAATTATTCCTTCATTAATTTAATTAGACCATTGTGACAACCCGAAAAATCAGATTGTCCAGAATTTAAGTTTAAAGAATTAGTTATTAATAAAATGAATTTTTATTAATAATATTTTGTGCTATGTGTTTATTAATCATTCTAGAACCTAGGATGATTATAAAACAAGAGGATTCTGGCTACAATCTAGGCTGAATGAGTAAGAATTTTCAAGACGACAATAAAAATTTTCCTAGAACAAAAACATTTTCGAGGAAAAAAACGAAATAGGCGCTATTCACCTGACGAGACCCTAAGGGTTAGTGTTTGAATAAACTAAGCCTTTTTGAGAGATCGGTATGTCGAAATGACATTCTGTCGAAAGATTTGATAATAATATGTTGTGAAAAGTTTTGTTAGCCGACAAAAGTTTTTCTCAAAAAACGTGCAGAAATCAGATGAAATAAAAATGACGAAAAGTACTGTTATGTACTTTTTATTCGTTTAACTATATTAGGGGAAACGTGAAGAAAAAAACTTAACATCGAAAAGTGTTTTTCAGTTTTTTGAAGTTTTGAAGAATTTATAAAAGTTAACCTTTAAAAGAAAGGCGAAATATCCAAAAATAATTGGATTCCGAGAATCGTAATTTTTTAAACTGTCGGACAAATACAGAAAGACAGAACCACGAAGCTTCCAGGAGAAGCTTCATGAATAGTAAGGTGGTTAGTAAGGAGGTTGAAATAGTAACTTTGGGGGCGAAATGACTATTTTGCCCCTAGCCTTGGTTTTCTATATAAAGAGAGCCTTCGTTCATTTGTTGGTGATTTAAAAATCACCAACACTTGAGAGAGAGAGAGAGAGTGAGAGAGAGAATTTGGATAAGGAGAAAAAGGAATAGGTAAAGCTAGCCCGTGTGCAAACTTTGTCCAACGGGAGAAGATTAAAGAAGAAAGGTAATCCAAAACCTACTCTAAACTAAATTTTCTTTAAGTTTTCTATGTTAATATACACAACTTAATGAAAATAGGAGAAGAAGATGTTAAGAATGATTTCATATGGTTGAAATAATTAGAAAATGAAATATGAAGAATTAAAGATTTATTTATAAAAATTTTCTTATAGAAGTATGAATTTCGTAATGAATTTGAACAATCCGAATGTATCATATGAACGATTCAGTGAAATAAGTAAGGAATGGTGTTTTATAATACCAAATTCCAAGAAAGAATTAAATCATAATCAAAATATTGATTAAAAATGAAGAACGAACGAAGAACGCAAAGAACACGTGCGAGAAGAACACGAAGAACGTTCTAAGTATACATTGATTGTATAACTTAGACATTGACGAAGATAGTAAGTAAGATATGAATTATCAAGAAATCCGTAATGAACGGTAATAAGTTTAATGAAAGTCCGAATGTAAGTTGGATAGAAAATGTAGAATGAAACGTAAACGTTAAACACTTTAGTCGACGTGAGGGTTGAGTGTACAAGAATATTAAACGGGCAGAACCTACACCCCGTGTATGGTTTAACAATAGGGTAATGAAGAATAATGATTAAACCTGTGAACGATGAAGAAACTGAAATAATGAGAATGACGCATAACGTTAAGAAACTAAGTTAATGCTTTTAACTTGGATGACGTTCCGAGTCGAATGAACCGGATGTTATAAGATATGAATAAGGTAAGGTAAAATGTTTAATGCTATGAACGCATAGTATTAATATTGAATGATTGTTTTAGGTGTACAAAAGACTGTATGACTTAGACGATAAGGAATAAATCCTGAGGTATGACATTTAGTTTCCAGAAAGCCATAAGGAATAGGAGATCAACTTAAGGAACGTTATAGCTTTAATGGTTCAGATAAGTTAAGTTAAGTTTAGATTCTGGTGCATTCATAATCTTTAATGGTTGACATATGGAAGCTGGGCTAAACAATTCCTTTAGAGAGCGGAGGTATATACGAAACTAGCAACCGATCTAACTCGCTGTGAAAGACAGTGTAGATGAGACAGGAAACTAGTTTGTTGGTTGTTTATGGGAAACCACTCAGAGTACCATATGGAATACTAGTAGAGACTCGACGTGTGCTAAGTCCTAGAAAAGTTATAAGAAGAAGATAAGAATATAAATCATTAAAGATGATGATCGTGTGAGTTAAGACATCTCTGTATGTCATGACGCCGTAAAACGGTAAAGAAGGAGGGTTTTAGTGAACTTAGGTTATAAACACAAAACATAAGAAGTAAAGTGAAGTTTAAACCATTGCGTAATTCAAGTATATGACTAATTGGTGTATGTGTTATTTTCTTATATGTTATATAGGGATTGGAATAAACAGTTCAGCATAAACTGTAAGCTGTAACTGTGCGTAAGGCAAGTTTCCTAACTTCATTCATATTTGAAATGAATGCTAGTTTCTTAAACTTTTTCAGATGGTGAAATTGAGAAATTTATCTATGTGCAAATGTGTTATATTTGTATAAAGTGGTAAAATGTATGAGGACTTGTGCCATAATTTTAACCCTTCGGTGTTTTTATGAGATGAATTATTTTGTGGTTGAATTGTTCAATATGAAAATGTTCTGTTTATTCGTGAACATTTATTGTTAAGTCTGAGCTAATGATTCTAGCCAGACAGAATGTGTATGAAAAAAAATAGAAGAATGAAAGTATTGCAAAATGAATGTGAGTAATATTTTAAAATGATAGGAATTAGAATTATTCCTATTATTCAAACTCCTTCATAACCTTCGTTCGGTTACTGAAGTTTTAAAGAAATGTTAAATTCTTGATGTTGTTTATTCAACTGCTATGCCTTGTCGAACAATTGAATGCTCACACTTGCTTTAAATAAAAACATTTTCAGCAACTGATGTTAGAAAGAACTTAAGGATCCATTAAAGATCAAGCTGACCAGTATCTTGACAAGGTGCCATTCAGTACATGAATGAGCGTGAAGATAAAGCTAAGACTTGTAATATAGAATAGTTTTATGAACTTTTATGTATCCTTGGTGGTGGATGAAAGTCACTTTTGTAAGATGTAAATTGTAATATAATTATCATTATTTGTAATGAACAAGGTTATAAGGTATTAGAACTTGGGATTTGAGAATATATGTTGTTATATTAAACTATATAATGATGTATGTTTGGTAATAGATGGGACCATGATGCACGGAATTCGGGTGTGAAAATAGAACGGATTTAGGGGCGTTACATTTGGTATCAAAGTTGATAGGGTATACACCTTAGTTATGAGTACCTAAGGCTATAATCATAGAGAGAAGGATAAGAAAATCGTTGATTTAAACGATTAAGGAAGAATATCACCACGTGATCATATTGAATTATAATAATAAATGTTCTGTTAAATAATGGATGATTTATAACTAACGCTATAAATGAATGGTACTATGAATTACTATGGGAAGAATAAGTCAGAAGAGTTGTACAGGATATCATACGAATTAAAGATAATTCGTATTAAGTAAAGATAAAGTTAGAATGTTGTGAAATTTTAATTGGTGTACTCATGTGATAGTTGAGTTGTACGCACTTTTGTTATGGACAGGAGTTTGTGCTTTGGGGTAACAACCACCAAGTTTATTACAGTGATAGTCATTTGAATAGTAACGTCGCGCAATCAATATGTATATGGTGAGAAGATTAATTTTTTTCCCGTGTATATATTTGATAGGTAGATAATGATAAGATATGTGCAAGTTCTTAAAACTCAAACTTATGGAAAGTTTGTGACTCATAGTTATATGCTATGTTTCTGAGCCATAAGCATATGGATAGTCCTTGATTTGTTCTTAGATTACATATTGGGAAGATAAGTTCTTGAACACATATGGTTGTGGAAAGTTCATGTGACGCACCCAAATCTAGGTTCTCTAACCTCGAATTCAGTGCTCATGATCTATCATCATCATAACCATTCTATAAACTATTGCGAAATAATAAACATACATTGTTCATTATAATAAAGTTTCATAACATAATCCCAAGGTCTTTGTTACCATAACTTAAACACGCCTTTAATATTAAAAAAGGTTTACATAAATAATAACATCAGATAATATAATAATTAACATTCATCTTAAACTATTCTTGGATCTTACCCTTGCCTTTGTCTTTATTAGAACTTTCTGCTACTTCGAAATTAGCTAAAATATTTTATTTAAGCAAGGGTGTGCAACGAGTTTTCTCTGCAAGTTAAAGCGTACAATAAAAGATAAAGAAGAATTTAATTTTCTAGAATTTCAACGATGTTCTAAAGATTTTGAAGTAGCTGAATAATAAATCATTTGCAATAACAAGGATTTTCTTTAGTTTCATATTGAATAACATTCCAAGGATGAAAGATTAAACTTCTATTGAAGGTTTAATAATATTCAATTGATTAAGAAGAATTATCAATACTACAAATATATTCAACAAAGTGGGATATTCCCATATTTCATGCTGAGTGATCACAAATGGATCAAGAACTACTCGATGAATCATCAGTAATTAAAGCTGAATTACCTCAAGAATATAAGTTAGTTATAAAAACTAATTATACTCTTCTGCAAGTACATGAAGTGATCAGCTCCATTGTACCCTATATTATGTATAATACTCAAACATAGCGCGCAAGGGTCGTTTTACGACAATAAAGTACCCCCTTTTATAATGGTTGTTCTTCTCAGTCTTACATCATGAGTTCGTACCATAACAATATGGTTTGGATTGCTTTCAAAGAAATACTATAATTTTAACATATAATATCAATATTGATCAAGCCGAAATCACTAGCATAGATCTTCCAACAATAAATCAGTTCATAATAAATAGAATGTTTCATGCTTTAACAAATATTAGTCTAGCCAAAACAAATAGTTGAGACATGGCTCGTAAATAGTTCCAATAATACAACAAAAATCAATTACACTATGTGTGAATAACAATAATCATTATAGATGTGAATAACTATCAATAATTATTCACTAATCATGCTTTGAAATTAATAACTCAAGTTTGAGTTAAAGAACTTGCAATAAATGCGAATATTCAATAACAATCTTAGATATGGAATAATCAACAATAATTATCCACTAACATGCTTGAAAAATAATAACTCGAGTTTGAGTTAGAGAACTTGCATATTAATAACAACTTGCACAATATGCAAATATCAATAAATATCATAGATGTGGAATAATCAACAATAATTATCCACTAACATGCTTGAAAAATAATAACCCGAGTTTGAGTTAGGAAACTTGCATGCATGTTTGATGAGCTACGACTAACTAGCTTTAATTAAAACTCTTTGAATGACCTAACATTGACAATGTTGGTTTACTAGTTAGTATTGCGTGTAATCGTACTCCTACATGCTTACTTATGCTATTATCTAGCAAATAATTCAATCACAATGTACACATAGTATAATGTACCATCATTAATCCTATAAGATATTTAATAAATCTTAGGTTAATGATTTTATAAATTTATAAGGTCTTTCTTAAGTAATTAATAAACACTTATTAGATCCTTAAACAATTTATTATAATTGTTTAATTAATGAGTCGTTTAAATTATCTTTATTTATTAACTTTATCATCATTTAATTACCATTTAATATTAGTTAAATAGTAATCAATTAATTACTTTTAATTATTATTTAATAAATAATAGCTAATTATGTCTACTTATTATTTAATTTTAATTAAATATTGAATAATTAATATTATTCATCTTTAATTATTATTTAATATTAATTAAGTAATAATTAATTACTTATTTATCCTTGAATAATAACTAATTGATTTATTAGTCCTTAATTATTCATTACTATTAATAAATGAACAATTAATTAACCTTTGTACTTATTTAATATTAATTAATTTTTATTTATCCTTGAATAATAAATAATTAATTTACTTCATAAATCTTTAATTATTATTTCTTATTAACTTAAAAATAATTAATTATCATTTGTTCTTATTTATTTATTATTTATTTATCTTTGAATAATAAATAATTAATTTACTTCATAAGTCTTTAATTATTCTTTCTTATTAACTTAAGAATAATTAATTATCATTTATTCTTATGTATTATTTAATTAATTATATATTTATCCTTGAGTAATAAATAATTAATTTACTTCATAAGTCTTTAATTATTCTTTCTTATTAACTTAAGAATAATTAATTATCACTTATTCTTATTTATTATTTAATATTAAATAAATAATAAATAATTAATTTATAAATTTTATGTCAATGTAAATAAGTAATTACATTATTACATAATCTTACTTAAGCATTCTTTAATTATTATTTAATATTAATCAATGGTTTAACCCTATTTATTATTTAATTTTAGTTAAATAATCAATAGTTACTTTATTATTACTAACTCTACTTAATTATCACCCAATAATACTTAGATAATAATTAAATAGTTAATTACATTCAAATTTCATGTAATTAGTTTAATAATCCATTAATTACATTAAAAATTATAAATTAGTAAGTTTTAAAGTGATTTAAATGGGTTTAAACCACTAATTACTTAATAATTAGCTAACTGCCCAGAAAACATTTGGATTAAATATCTTAATATTCTTTAGAATTTTAGACAAATTTGGGTTGAAGAACCACCGTCGGAACCGGCTAGAAAGTGGCCGAACCGGTCACTGGAAATGTTTGCCCGGTTCGGTCAGTGCTGAACCGACAGTAGGTTTTTTAGATTTTTTGATTTTTTTCCATATATGGGGTACTTCACTAAAAATTGAATAAAATGAAATCTTCAACTCCAATTTGGGTCCAATCAGACTTGTTGGAATCATATCTTCCCTAACTACAATTTTCATTCATCAAACATCAAATTTGGATCTGTTTTGGTCCCGGAAATTAGCCCATAAGTGACTGTTCTCGCACATGAGTTCATAGTTGGAGTGTTTTGGTAATAAATTCATATCTTGCTCATTTTTTAACATTTTTACATGCTTCCAAAGGGGTTTTGATCTTAACTAATAGTTCTAGCATACCAAGAAACAAAATTACAAAAACCATTTGTAGATTTCAAAATGAAAAGCAATGATCACCCCTTTAAATTAGGGTTTTTCCCAAAACTACTTTAACTTCCTTTTCCCCAAAATTTTCCAACATAAACTATATAGATGGACATGTTAAACATATTATACTCAATATTTATCCTTCATATAAGACTTTAGCCTACTAGAACTTGCACTTCCATGAATCTTTTACAATATCACATAGAACATACACAACAAAAATTATGGTTTGATTTCCTTACCTTGTTTTGTCAGATACTCTTCTTTTCTCTCCAAAGTAGACTAGGAACTTGGGATGCATGAACAATATACTCCTCTTCCCCACTAGAATCTGAACCTCTCCTCTCTCTCTTGCTCTCTTTGTGTTCTTGCTAGTTGAGAGAAAAATAGAAGACGAAGGAGAATGGTGGAGAATGAAAATGAAATGAAGATGTTGGTGAAATGAAATTGGATGCTAATATCCCCCATGTTTCTTTTGCCCCTTGGACAAAAGGGTTAGCCATATCCCTTTCTAATCATGCCTAATCATGCCATTAAGGTTACTAATTAGATTTTCCACCAATGGTGGCTTGGCACACTTGTCCTTGTGTGTAAGACTTCCTACTTTTGGAACTTGATTAGCTTAATTACTTTGCCTTAAAGGCCTAATATGGCTGGTCCCATATTCCCAATAACCCATCTATTTTGCCTTTATTTTAATGCATAAATTAGATTAATCAAAGGTCTAAAATAGCCTTAATCAAGTGGACTAAGTGTGGGCTTGCATTTTATTTCTTTTGGGTTTTCCTTTAATTGTTTTGGGCTATGTAATAAACATAGTTTAACAATTTTAATATATATTAGCCTAATTATTTATTTAGGGTTCCTATTCTCAATCTTATGGAATTTAATTAATATACATGTAACTTTAACTCATAACCTAATTAGGTTTGCTTTAATTAGGTTTAAAATAATTATTTAATTGGAGATAATAAAATTAATCTCTTAAGTTAATATAATTATTAAATACTAACAATTCTTCAATACATAACCCTTAGGTTATTTAATTATCTCACCTAATGTATAATTAGGTTATGAAGCTTTCCTTTTAAATGAAATCTATATATATATATATATATATATATATGAAGAGAATA
Source organism: Panax ginseng (assembly GCA_020205605.1). NCBI lineage: Eukaryota > Viridiplantae > Streptophyta > Magnoliopsida > Apiales > Araliaceae > Panax > Panax ginseng. The sequence continues at coordinate 115,200,274 of CM035133.1, read as the reverse complement.
AGAAGAAGAACAGAGTGGCGCATATAAATAACACAATTCAATTACTAAAACATAATAATTTTATTGATAACTGAAAATATTTACAAACAAAACTAAAAAAATTAATGTGACTTACAAATTTACTTAGAATATTAGAATAGTAGATGAAGAGGGAGAGAGCAGAGGCCAAAGATTCCTCAGAGAAGAAACTCTGAGTCTTTTTAAGTCTGCCTTGCTAACTTAGTTCAACTTCCTTTTATACAATAAGGAAAGAACTATTACAAAGTTACTATTACAGAAAGTAAATGATTATAGACAATAAATACTATTGATGAACAGTAAAATTGTGCTGACTTTTTACTATGCATGGACGCTTTTGGCAACTTTTGACAAAATGGCCGAAATGTTTGACTTGGAGGTTGCTTTCAGTGGAAAAGCAGGAACATAGCATGTGGTAGGAGACTACTTTCGGTGGAGAAACATCTTTTGACTAACTGGTTGCAAGAGCAGGTGCATGTGACTGAGATGTCAGGCAAATGGGTCTTGAGCATCTTGTAGGTCGATGGTGCCATATGGGTCATCATCATCATCATATTTACTGGTAGAAGCATTCCTGGAGGAGGATGAAGAACATGCAGAGGCATCTTCATGTAATTCATCAATTCTTTCATTTAATGCTTGGGCTATTAACTTTAATTCTTTACTAGAACAATTTTTGATATTGGAAATGCCATGGGAATAAGCTAAACTAGCGGGACTGACTCTAGACTCTTTTGATTTAGACTCTTTTGCTTTACTAGAAGATTCATTGGCTGGAATAGCCGAAACTGGTAAAACTGGAAGAGGAACAGCAGGAAATTCCTTTTGAACATGACCAACAATTCTATTAATATCAAACTTATCCCACCATTTGATGAAAAACTAACGGGAGACATGAGGAATTGGATCAACGGTGGTACATGATACCAAATAAGTAAATTTTTGAGACTGAAAATTTGTTACTTTAGTTGGATCTTGAATATCATACTGCCATTTAAGAATCCAAGGAATCTTATATTTACTTACGAATTGAAGAATGAAAGGGATACCATCATATTTTGGATTGTGTTTATTGTGATTGCAAAAATGACCGAGTTGGACTTGCAAAAGCTCAGGGAAGAGGTCAAAAGTAGAACCAAACCTTGACCACCAAAGAGTGAACCAATAGGGGATTTGACTTTTGAATTTGTGGTCGAACTGAATAAACCACGAGTGACTATTTGACTCATTTTGATAGAGGAAGACCTTGTACCATTCTTCCATATAATCGAAATAACAGTAAGAGTTATTTTGATTAGAGAGCTGCATAAGATCGGAGGGATGCTTTCCCCAATCAGACATCTGAATGAATTGTTTAATATATAAGGAATGATAGAGCACTTTAGACTAATCATTATTAGCATAAATAGGTTTAATAAAGACTGACTCAGTTTCAATGAGAATATCCTTATAATACACAAGAGATTTATAAGGAGCAAGGGGAATGAAGTGCCATCTAGAGGGAAAAATATGGGCGACAAGTTTAATAGGGTCATTTTTGGGTTTCATATGGGCTTCAATATGAAATAGGTGATTATTCCATCTAAGCATATACTCAGAAGGAGGATGAGTGGGATTTGAAAAGGAGGCCCTAGTCGATTGCGAGAAAGGTCAATTGGTTACGGGTTCTTGGCTAAAAATTTGAACTATAGGGCTTAGGGATTGTTCCAAGGATAGTAAATTTGTTAATTGGATTAGGTTGCGGAACTGGGTTAACTGGATGAGAAACCAAAGTTCCTCTTGGTTGATTACTTGGGCCAGAAGGGCGACCCGGACCACGAGAGGAAGATGCTCATTCGAATGATCGTTCTGGCTGGACGGTACCTGTGTTAATGAATTCCCGAGTGAGAAAATCAGGAATGGAATTGTTACTGCCCTTAATATACTCAATTTCAAAATCAAAAATACTCAATAGGGCTTGCCATCTTGCAAAAGAATGTTTAGAGGCTATGTTTTCTTCAATGGATTTGGAAAAAAAATGAGAATATCATCAATGTAAACGACAACAAAATGACTGAAAGGATTCAAAATGTCATTGAGAATATTTTGAAATTCACTGTGAACTATTGTTAGAGCTATTCAATTTACTGATAGATTTCCTGATAAGATAACCAATAAAACCCAACTGTAGAGATTTTTGGGCTCGCTTAATTATATTTTCAAGTTCTATAAAAATCTCCGAAAGATTTGCAAACCTTTCTTTCAGCGTTTGCAAGACAATCCTCCACCTTGGACTGACATTCAAACTTCTGTCGTCCAGCAAGTTAAAAAATATGTTAAGGCATTACCCTGCCTTGGCATCTCCAATGATTCAGCCTTTAAAATTGTTGAAACTGATGCCTCTGATATTGGTTTTGGAGGAATTCTTAAACAAAAACTTACCCTCAATTCTCCTGAACAAATTGTTCGTTTTCATTCTGGTGCATGGAATAATACACAGTTAAATTACATACTATTAAAAAAGAAATACTTTCTTTAGTATTATGTATTAATAAATTCCAAAGTGACTTATTAAATCAAAAGTTTTTGGTTTGTATTGATTGCAAATCTACAAAATATGTTTTAGAAAAGGATGTAGAAAACATAGCCTCTAAACATTCCTTTGCAAGATGGCAAGCCCTATTGAGTATTTTTGATTTTGAAATTGAGTATATTAAGGGCAGTAACAATTCTATTCTTGATTTTCTCACTCGGGAATTCATTAACACAGGTACCGTCCAGCCAAAATCAGCGTTAGAGGAGCATCTTCCTCTCGTGGTCCGGGTCGCCCTTCTGACCCAAGTAATCAACCAAGAGGAACGTTAGTTTCTCATCCAGTTAACCCAGTTCCGAAACCTAACCCAGTTAACAAATTTACTATCCTTGGAACAATCCCCAAGCCCTATAGTTCAGTCTTAGCCAGTAACCCAGAACCAGTTGACCCTTTCTGCAATCAGACTAGGGCCTCCTTTTCAAATCCCAATCATCCTCCTTCTGAGTATATGCTTAGATGGAATAATCACCTATTTCATATTGAAGTCTATATGAAACCCAAAGATGACACTATTAAACTTGCCGCCCATTTTTTTCCCTCTGGATGGCCCTTCATTCCCCTTGCTCCTTATAAATCCCTTGTGTATTATAAGGATATTCTCATTGAAACCGAGTCAGTCTTTATTAAACCTGTTTATGCTAATATTGATTAGTCTAAAGTGCTCTATCATTCCTTATATATTAAACAGTTCATTCAGATGTCTGATTAGGGAAATCATCCCTCCGATCTTATGCAGCTCTCTAATCAAAATAACTCTTACTATTATTTTGATTATATGGAAGCATGGTATAAGGTCTTCCTCTATCAAAATGAGTCAAATAGTCACTCGTGGTTTATTCAGTTCGACCCTGTAGAAGAAGAAGGTTCTTCTTCTCCCACCCCTTCTGAGTTTCCAACTCAATCAGATTTTGAAATTGCCATTAACAACCAATTAAGAGTCATTAAAAAGGAATTCAAATTAGATTGGGACAATCTTGTTAAAGATTTTAATTCCAAATCTAATAAAGAAAAAAGGCATTTATTTCGATCTAATCATCCAACAAATAAAGATTGCGATAAGATTGTTAATAGATGGAAACGTTTTATTAACAGTGAAAAGATAAACATTACTTTTTACGATTGGTATGATCAATATTAGGGTAAATGTAATGTTATAACTAAAACACAATGGATTAAAGAAGATAAATCAAAAGTTTCTTCTAGTCATCCCCCTCTTGAAACTGTCCTCCTTCCAGTTAGAAATATATCTATTGTTGCCAGTCCTTTTAAAATTTCGGATGGTAATAAAGATGATAAAAAAATTATTGAACAATTAAATTTTAGTAACCAGTATCTAGCGACTGTAGGTAAACAGCTAGATAAAATTGAAGAAAAATTTGAGGAAACCACTATTAAAAAACCCGATTCAAAAATTGAACATCCTCTGTTGAAATTACCTAAAAATAGAAGTAAATTAGGTTTACCCAATAAGGATGGTGAACTTACCCGAACAATAGATAAGTTATTTAAAAAAATTAAAAACTAACCCTTAATAAAGTGGTACTCAATCATTGATTAAATTGAAACCGACAATGAAAGTCATAGCTAGTCAGATCATTCTGATACTGCTTCAGTTCCAGATTTTAATGACCATTTAAAAAAATTAACAGTTAATAATACTAGTATAACCAGGAATTGGTATTCTAGACCTACTCCTCCAGATCTACAATTCGAAGAGAGAAATCTAGATAAACAATTCTCTGTTTCATCTAATAAAATTTATGAATGGAACATAGATGGTTTTAGTGAACAAGAAATTTTAAACAAGTTAAATCATATGTCTATGGTAGCTAATATCTATATAACTAAATTCAACAATCTGACTCATCCAGACATTGTTGAGTTAATAGCAACTGGATTTACTGGTATTCTTAGATCTTGGTGGGAAAAACATCTCACAGAAGATACTAGACTATCAATAATCCATGTTATCCATTTAGATGATGACGGTAGCCCCATCTTTGATGAAGATGTTGGTGTTGGTCCGCCTGATGGAGTCAATACTTTAATATTTACCATAATTAAACATTTTGTTGGCACTCTTAGTAATATCACTTAGAGAATTCACGATCAACTACGTAATCTCACTTGTCCCACTCTAAGTGATTTTAGGTGGTACAAAGATGTGTTTGCTTCTCGAGTTATAATGCGTAATGATTGCAATAAACCATTTTGGAAGGAAAAATTCGTTAATGGTTTACCTTCATTATTCGCTCATAAAGTTCGTGAAGAATTAAGTAAAAATTTAGGATATATTGATTATGATAACCTAACTTATGGTGACATAATCAGTTATATTCAAAAGATTGGATTACAAATGTGTATTGATTTTAAATTAGCCAAACAAGCTTGTAAATATAAGAAAAAAGCCAACTATGAGTTAGGAACCTTCTGTGAACAATATGGTTTACCCCTTTTTGCTCCCTCTAGAAGAAAGCACAAGCATAAACATATTTATCATCATAAGTCACAGGCGTCATAAACAAAAACGCAGTCATAAAAAAGATAAAAATCAAGATGAATATTATATTAAACCCAAACGCACAAATAAAAAATACAATAGAAAATCATCTAAAAAATTTGATAAAAGTAAAATTATTTGCCACGATTGTGGGCAGAAAGGGAACTACAAAAATGAGTGTAAAATAAAATAAAAGTTGTCTCAGTTAAATGTTTCAAGTGAAGATACTTAACAACTATTAGAATTAATGAGGATAGAGAACAACATCAGTAATGATGAAGGTTCTGATATTCCTTATTCCTCTAATAGCAGTACTAGAACAATAAAACAGATAGTGACAACGAAGAAGTTACTATTTGTGCTGATAATTGCAATGAAAAATGTTGCAATACAAAATTAAATGTAATTACCAAAGAAGATGAAGAAAGCTCTTTGTTAATCGATTTAATTAGTAAAATTTATGATCCCGAGTTAAAGATTCAATACACTAAACAGTTAAAGGATTTACTAATTAAAAATAATGGAGTAAAAGACAAGATTATTAAATCTAAAGAAAAACCAATATTTAGCCTTAATAAAACCCTTGAGAGATTTAAAGCTCCGGTAAAAGAAGTTATCCTCCCAGAATTAAATCAAGAAGTTAATAAACTAAAAAGAGAGATTTCTAACTTAAAAATGATAGTATCTAATTTAAGAAAAGAGTTTGATGACAAAAAAACTGACCTTCAAGTCCATGATTCCTCTTCTAGTGATGAAGATCACGATGAACCAGAATCATCAGGAACTAAAGAAGAGCCAGATCTCTTTGTTCAAGGTCTTTCTCTTAAAAGAGTTAGAGATATTACCATTCAGAAATGGTATATCTCGATTAACTTGGTTATTGATAAAACCTTTTCAATACAACTTCCTGCTCTAGTTGATACTGGCGCGGATCTAAATTGTATTCAAGAAGGTTTAATCCCGAACAAATACTATGAGAAAACTACTGAAAAATTAAATTCAACTAATGGTAGTCAGATGAAAATAAAATATAAACTACCTAAAGTTCATATTTGTCAAGATAACATGTGTTTTAAAACATAATTTGTTTTAATCCATAATCTTACAGATAAGATCATATTAGGGTTACCATTTATATATTTATTGTATCCTTTTACTACCAGTAATGAAGGTTTAAGTTGTAGACATTTAGGAAAAAGAATAACATTTAAATTTCTCATTAAACCCAAGGAAAGAGATTTAAGATTTATTCAAGAAGAATCCATCTTTAAATCTTTGAATTTGTTAAATTGTAAATCTAAACATTTAAACTTTTTAAAGGAAGAAATTAAATATAAATATATTGAAGAATAACTTAAAAACCAAGGTGTTTCAAGAAAAGATTGGTGAACTAAAAACCTATTTAAAAGATAACCTTTTTTCTGATTCTCCTAATGCCTTTTGGCATCGGAAGAAGCATGTTGTTAGGCTTCCTTACGCCAAGGAATTTAAGGAACACTTGATTCCCACTAAGGCTAGGCCTATACAAATGAATCACGAACAAATGGAGTTATGTAAGAAAGAAATTAATAATTAATGATCTTCTTAGTAAAGCATTAATTAAACCTAGTAAATCTCCATGGTCATGTCCCGCCTTTTATGTCAACAATGAAGCAGAAAAGGAGAGAGGTGTTCCCCGTCTAGTTATCAACTATAAGCCATTAAACAAGGTCTTAGAATGGATTAGGTATCCCCTACCCAATAAAGAAGACATCATAAATAAATTAAGCAATGACACTATCTTCAGTAAATTGGACCTTAAATCTGGTTTCTAGCAAGTTGCCATTCACCCCGATGATAGGTATAAAACAGCCTTTACTACCCCATTTGGTCATTATGAATGGAATGTTCAAGCATTCGGTTTAAAAAATGCCCCTAGTGAATTTTAGAATATTCTCAATGACATTTTGAATCCTTTTAGTCATTTTGTTGTTGTTTACATTAATGATATTCTCATTTTTTCCAAATCCATTGAAGAACACATTAAACATTTGAAATCGTTCTTCAAAATAGTTAAAGATAATGGACTTGTCCTTTCCCCTTCCAAATGCAGCTTGTTTCAAGCTAAAGTTCGGTTTCTTGGTCTTAATATCTATCAAGGACTTATTCAGCCGATTGATAGAGCTATTCAATTCACTGACATATTTCCTGATAAGATAACCAATAAAACCCAACTACAGAGATTTTTGGGCTCGCTTAATTATATTGGCAAGTTCTATAAAAATCTCCGGAAGATTTGCAAACCTTTCTTTCAGCGTTTGCAAGACAATCCTCCACCTTGGACTGACATTCAAACTTCTGTCGTCCAGCAAGTTAAAAAAAATGTTAAGGCATTACCCTGCCTTGGCATCTCCAATGATTCAGCCTTTAAAATTATTAAAACTGATCCCTCTGATATTGGTTTTGGAGGAATTCTTAAACAAACACTTACCCTCAATTCTCCTGAACAAATTGTTCATTTTCATTCCAGTGCATGGAATAGTACACAGTTAAATTATAGTACTATTAAAAAAGAAATACTTTCTTTAGTATTATGTATTAATAAATTCCAAAGTTACTTATTAAATCAAAAGTTTTTGGTTCGTATTGATTACAAATCTGCAAAATATGTTTTAGAAAAGGATGTAGAAAACATAGCCTCTAAACATTCCTTTGTAAGATGGCAAGCCCTATTGAATATTTTTGATTTTGAAATTGAGTATATTAAGGGCAGTAACAATTCTATTCCTGATTTTCTCACTCGGGAATTCATTAACACAGGTACCGTCCAGCCAAAATGAGCGTTCGAGGAGCATCTTCCTCTCGTGGTCAAGGTCGCCCTTCTGTCCCAAGTAATCAACCAAGAGGAACTTTAGTTTCTCATCCAGTTAACCCAGTTCCGCAACCTAACCTAGTTAACAAATTTACTATCCTTGGAACAATCCCCAAGCCCTATAGTTCAGCCTTAGCTAGTAACCCAGAACCAGTTAACCCTTTTTGGAATCAGACTAGGGCCTCCTTTTCAAATCCCAGTCATCCTCCTTCTGAGTATATGCTTAGATGGAATAATCACCTATTTCATATTGAAGCCCATATGAAACCCAAAGATGACCCTATTAAACTTGCCGCACAGTTTTTTCCCTCTAGATGGCACTTCATCCCCCTTGTTCCTTAAAAATTCCTTGTGTATTATAAGGATATTCTCATTGAAACCGAGTCAGTCTTTATTAAACATATTTATGCTAATAATGATAAGTCTAAAGTGCTCTATCTTTCTTTATATATTAAACAGTTCATTCAGATGTCTAATTGGGGAAAGCATCCCTCCGATCTTATGCAGCTCTCTAATCAAAATAACTCTTGCTATTATTTCGATTATATGGAAGCATGGTATAAGGTCTTCCTCTATCAAAATGAGTCAAACAGCTACTCGTGGTTTATTCAGTTTGACCATAAATTCAAAAGTCAAATCCCCCAGTGGTTCACTCTCTGGTGGTCAAGGTTTGGTTCTACTTTCGACCTCTTCCCTGAGCTTTTGCAAGTCCAACTCGGTCATTTTTGCAATCACAGTAAACACAATCCAAAATATGATGGTATCCCTGTCATTCTTTTGTTCGTAAGTAAATATAAGATTCCTTAGATTCTTAAATGGCAGTACGATATTCAAGCTCCAACTAAAGTAACAGATTTCAGTCTAAAAAATTTACTTATTTGGTATCCTGTACCACCGTTGATCCAATTCCGCATGTCTCCCATCAGTTTTTCATCAAATGGTGGGATAAGTTTGATATTAATATAATTGTTGGTCAGGTTCAAAAGGAATTACTTGTTGTTCCTCTTCCAGTTTTACCAGTTTTGGCTATTCCAGCCAATGAATCTTCTAGTAAAGCAAAAGAGTCTAAATCAAAAGAGTTCCTTCTCTAACGAATCTTTGGCCTCTGCTCTCTCCCTCTTCATCTATTATTCTAATGTTTCTAAGTAAATTTGTAAGTCACTTTAATTTTTAGTTTTGTTTGTAAATATTTTCAGTTATCAATAAAATTATTATGTTTTAGTAATTGAATTGTGTTATTTATATGCGTCACTCTGTTCCTCTTCTTATTCTCTTCTTCCGCCCCCAAATATATATATATATATATATATATATATATTTAGCCATACACATTTCCACACAGTCCTCACATATTTATTCACTATAGTCATACTAATTAATCATTTAAAGATTATAAATATTTCTATTTAACATTCAAGGCTAACACTCAAGCTATGTTAATGTTTCAACATATATAACTTATCTTACTCTTCCTTAATCAACTTGATTAAGTATTGATCTTAGTTAATTTGAAATAACTAAATTAACTATCTTGTTTAATTTATATCTAATAAAACATATTCAGTTATAAACTAAAAAAAAATTTATTCATAAAAAAATTTAAATATATAATCATATAAAGTTTTCAGTCCTTACAGTTCCTAAACACATAAAGTGTGGCAAGTTGATGGACTATACTAAGGTATAGGAATGCTTAAATTAAAAACAAGTATTTTCAGTATATTTAGCATTGAAGATGCAAGAGAAGATTAAGTATTGTCGCAAGTAAGACAATGAAGGAAGATGGAGAAAATAAGGATATTCCTAGTCATCTAGCTTTGCTAGATTTTGAAGTTTATTGAAATCGTGCTTATATGTGCGTTTTGAAAAGAAATGTATTGGTTCAACTTTTGGAACCAATGGATTTTAAAAGAACTATTCTTTATGTGTCTATGCTAATTATTTCGGCTAGATAGAAATTGATTTGAAATATGAAATTGAATTTATATCATCAGTGCATTTAATGCAAAGATGGTAAAAAGATGGAGTAATCAATGCATTAAACCTAGTGTTGGATGTGATCATCGTATCATCAACCCACTATGGTAGGATGTAGTATGACGAAGTCATAAACTGACAAAGTCCTCAACGTATTGTGGTAAGTACGGTATCATGATGTCATAAAACGTTTTGAAGTATTGTGAAAGAATTTAAAGAGTAGTTGATGTCAATTGATTTTACTAGACGAATGTTTCAAGTTGATGTCCAATTTAATGGTATGATCTAAGTTATTTGATTTGGCTAAGACAAATGGTATGTCATGAAGAAAATCGAGCTTTCTTTGAGAAGTTATGCCAAACCAAATTATTTTGGTACGGAATCTGATGATTAAGTTTGAGGTGAACACACCTCAAAATGGGGTTATATAATAGGTTGATCGCCTATGTATGAAAGAGGTAGTTTACTTTCTAGGTGATTGTAAACTGGCCGTGATAGAAGGGTTTACGGTGAAATGCTGTTAAACCTAGCAAGAGTTCATGGTCCATATGACCCCTCAACAAAATGTGAAATGTTTTAAAAGAATCTTTATATTCCTATTTATTTATTGTATTTCATAATTTTTAAGTTATGAATATTAGGGAATGTTTGAAAGATAAGAACTTCTTTTAAGAGAAGTTGAGAGAATAGTAAGCTAAAATTTCAAGGATGAAATTCTATGAAGAATGTGATGCCCCCAAATTCGGGTATCTTCCAACCCAATAGATGGTGTTATACGGTGCTACTATTTGCACATATAATTATTTGAAACACATCAATAAGTAGAGTGAATATGTCTACTATTTATTACATAATAATTCCTTTCGCAGGTTCTTTGTAACCATTACATATGTTCTTTATCATAGTATCAAATTAATACAAAAGTAATACTATTCTATTACAAGGATAACTATTTGTCGCCTTCGTCTTCCTTTTGTCCTTTCTGAATCCTTCGATCCGTTCATTTTTAGCTGTAATCATATGGTTCAAGCAAGGGAAAGCATAACTAGCTCAGCAAGTATAACAATTATAGTCGAGCAACATGCATGAATTATATGAATATATCTTCTATAACTTAATCAATAGTTATGAAGTACTATAAATAAATCAAAAATAACACTTCACTTTTCTTTAAAATGTTTAACGATAAACATTATTAGTTAAATCTTGAGTTTGGTCAAAGACCTTGAGCATTTCATTTTTTCTTTCTTTGAAAAGGATAACCCGGCACTAAGTCTGTAAGTCCGACATTTCTTACGAGCACATCTAGGTGATCAACCTATAGTACTCTATGTTTTACAACACTACTACATTAAGCGTATCTATGTTTAAGTTTTGGCAAACTCATGTGCCAGTCGATTTATGACAAAACATTTGTTTATTCATACCTAGTCTTTCTTTCAATCCATACCAAAAAAATTGGCACAAGATAGTAATATCAACAATATTTTGATAGATTATAATGAAATCCCCAAAATACTTTAAGTTTGGTCTAGCCGAAGTAAATGGCTTCTACTACTTTGTTACATCAATTCATTCATATAATACATGGATCGTAAAGCTTGTATAAAATAAGTATAGACAAGAGTTTAGAAAACTTGCCTTTAGCATCGCTACTATTAATTCACTTTCCTTTATGAGTCTTTATAGGTTCTACATGACATAATCACATAATATATCATGTTAGATCACATACAATTCATAGGTATTATCATTAAACTATCTTCTCCTTCTCCTAAGTCTAACTATTCGTTTGTTTAACCTTACTAACATTCGTTAGGTTAGCTAACATCCATTACGACTTTATAACATTTTATTGTTATAAATAACCTTATTCGTTTAATGTTTAAGAAATTACATTATCATTAATCTCAAACATTCATTCAACGTGAATATAGTTTACTGCTAGTCTTTTCTTCATCTGGTCACACTTATCATTTTTGAGTTGTACTTCCTTAACTCTCTCTATAATAGTAGGTCGAGTCTCCATTTTAAATAATTTATGACCCGGTTCACTCAGTAACTTCACCTCTAACTCCATTCTTGCCATCTTTGTTATTAACTCAGTTTGAGCCGTTAACATAGACAACATTTCTCGACCCTTTCTACTTAAGGCGTCAGCCACCACATTCGCTTTTCTTTGATAATATTGGATATCGCAGTCGTAATCCTTTATCAATTCCAACCATCTTCTCTGTCTCATATTTAAGTCTTTTTAGGTGAATATATATTTTAGACTTTTATGGTCCGTGTATATCTCACATTTCCCCCCATATAGGCAATGCCTCCAAATATTTAAGGCGAATACCACCGCTGTCAGTTCCAGATCATGAGTAGGATAAACTTTCTCATAATCTTTTAACTTTCGTGATACATACACAATGACCTTGCCATGCTGTATGAGCACGCAACCTAGTCCTCTATGCGAAGCATCACTATAAAATACAAAATTCCATGTATAATCAAGTAGAGATAATATAGGTGCTTCACTCAATCTTTTCTTCTGTTCCTGAAAACTGTTATCACAATTCTCAGTCTACACGTACTTCACTGTCTTTCTTGTCAAATTAGTCAACTGAATAGCTATCTTAGAAAATTCCTAGATAAATCTTTTATAGTATCCCGTTAACCCTAAGAAACTCCGTACCTCTGTCGGTGTTTTTAGTTGCTCCCAATTAATCACTACTTACACCTTTGCTGGATCCACTGAAATTCCATCTCTGTCGATAACGTGCCCCAAAAACTGCACACTCTTTCAAGCCAAAATTTGCACTTAGTGAATTTTTCATATAACTTTACTTCCTTAGTGTCTCCAACACTAATCTTAGGTGTTCAGCGTGATCTTCTAGCGTCTTAGAATTGACTAAAATATCATCGATAAACATTACAACAAACTTATCCAAATATTGGTTGAACACTCTGTTCATAAAATCCATGAATGCAGTTGGTGCATTCATCAACAAAAACGACATTACCAGAAACTCATAATGGCCGTAACGAGTCTTGAACGCTGTCTTAGGTACATCCTCCTTCCTAACTTTTAACTAATGATACCCCGTTCGCAAATCTATCTTATAAAAATACTTTGTCCCTTTTAATTGATCAAAAAGATCATTGATTCTAGGTAATGCGTATTTATTCTTTATCGTTAGCTTGTTCAACTCCCGGTAGTCGATACAAAGTTCAAAGGTTTATACATTTTTTTGAAAATCTATAATTGCACCATGGTTAAACAACCAATCCATCCCGAGAATTACATCGAATTCTCCAAATCGGTATTAAATCTACCGACAATTTAGAACCTCTTATTTCTACATAACAACGTCTATGAATATGTTCAACATGAATTATTTCTTCATTTGCTACCTTAATATTTAAAGGTAAAGACAATCTTTCAGGGAGTAATCCTAACCGTCTAGCAAATTCACATGCTATAAAAGAACAATTATCACACGAATCAAATAACACAAGCATTTATATTATTGATTGGGATAATACTTGCAACTACATCTTCCAATGCAACTGCATCCCGGACCACCATATTAAAGGTGCGGGCCATCGGCCTACTCGACTGAGTTAGACCACTAATAGCTAACTTACCACTATTAGCGCCCTTATTACCATTCATCCCCTTCTTCGGGCAGTTCTTTGCCATGTGATCAGTTGATCAACATACGAAACATCCATGGTTCTTATTCGGACTTGGACAGTTAGGCGATATGTCCCCTTCTTGTCCACAGTTATAGCACACAGCTTTACCCTTGAGATAGACTCCTAAATAAGTCTTCCCACAGTTCTTACATGCCTCCACCCTCTTCTTAGGATCTCCTTGTTTCATTCTGGTATTCCTAGAGTTAATAACCTTCCTCTTATGTACATTGCCACTCTCGCCGACTCCCTTAATTTTCACTCCCCCATCTAATTTACTGTGACGCCCCCAAAACAGGTATACATCACCCATCTTGAGTCACCAGATACATGGTACAATAATTCAAATACAACTTAATTATACAATAGTCGTGTAAAATACGATAAAACATAATTGAGAGTTTAAAAAAGAATATTGTCATCTAAAAAATATCCATACTCAATGGAGTCCTCATTATATTTATTGTCACACTATTTAACAGAATAGTGAGGACAACTAATTCTATCATCTAGACCGTCACTCCGTTCCCCGACTAGTCCCGGCTACGTTCTCATTTCCTGAAGAGAATAGTGAAAGAAAGGGTGAGCTCAACTAGCCCAGTAAGAAATATTATGACTAATATAATGCAGGATAAATTATCATTAGCATTCAACAATGTTAAACTGATAAAAATACAATAGACATCAAGTTTAACTGCAGCAGAATAAGCAATCCATTAGAAGAGTCAAGTAGAGCATGATATCTACAATCTTCTATGATTTAAAATGTTTTCATCAATTTTTATCGCTGAAACTCATCTTAATAAATAAACCACATCATCGAATCATCCCTACACTACGGGCCAAGGATATTCATTAAATCATCAATGGTCATGACTATATCGAATAATCCCTGGTCATAATCATACCAAAAACTGTCCATCAATGCACTACAGGACACTGAGGACTTTTACCACATCATTCATAACATTACGGATCACGATTATACCGAATGATCCCTATTCATAATCATACCAAGTCCATCTTTGCATGTAAGCCAAAGATGAATTTCATCACAATATAAGCATGAGGATGATGATCACAATGACATACTAATTCAATAAAACAAGTTCAAGAATAAATTTTAAAGATTTATAGTTAATTTATCCTGAAATCAATTACATCCAAATTGTCAACATGATACTGCTTTGTGGAGTAAAATTCAAGAATGCTCAGAAGAATATTTCCATGAAAAGATCTTTGGATGAAGCGCAAATATCCGAGGATATTCTACTAATTTCATGGAGTATAGAAGCCAAAACTTTAACCAACCGAGTATAATAGAATATATGAAATCGCAAATGAATTTTTTCCGCCATGCGATAATCCGTGAGATGATCATTCCCATAATTTAATAAGGAATTAATACGAAGGATCATTCACCATGCATGTGATAATCCACATAGACAGGTTATTCCAACAGAATAATAAAGAATGGAATAACAAAAGAATTCACCATGCATGCGATAGACCGCACATAAAGGTTATTCCCAATAGAATAATAAAGAATGGAACCAGGTCATCCGTAATCTGTACAGATAGGATCTTCCAACAGAATAATAAAGAATGGAACCAGGTCATGCGTAATCCGCATAGACAGGATATTCCAACAGAATAATAAAGAACGGAACCAGGTCATGCGTAATCCGCAAAGACATGATATTCCAACATAATTATAAAGAATGGAATAACAACAGAATTCACCAGGCATGCGATAGACCGCACAGACAGGTTATTCCAACAGAATAATAAAGAATGGAGTAACAGAAGAATTTCACCATATATGTGGTACTTCGCATAGACAGGTTATTCCAACATATTAATAAAGAATGGAATAACAACCCTTATGAGTATTGAAAGGAAATAACTCTCTTCATGAATACGAAAGAATAATACCCCTTACCTTAGAAGAAACTGGATATTGGAATAGTGAGGTAACAGACTTCTCTTCTTCTTTTTCTTTATAATTTCTCTCTATAATAATTGCTCTAAAGCTTTAGTGAATTGGTGAGAAATGAAGGAAGAATGAACTTCTATTTATAGGAAAATATAGTTTCGATAATTGCACATTTTGGGGCTCGAAATATTACAGTATAATACCTTCCTCTTTTTCTTCATTTTTAATTTAGTCCTTCAAGTATTATCAAACTTGCACCACCTCCCCTAATAGTAAATAATGTGAATCAATAGTTCAATCATGTGAGTCAATAGTTATAATCATGTGAAAATACGAATTATAGTATAGTACCTCCATCTATACCTCCATTTTTAATTTAGTCATGCAAGTATTATCAATCTTGCACCAACTCCCCTAATAGTAAATCATGTGAATCAATAGTAACACATGTGAACACATAGTTATAAGCATGTGAATCAATAGCAATTAATTGCTCATTTATCTGGTTAATTACCCAACTGGTCAGTATAACTTCCAGACATCAACTATTATCGAAATAAATGTCAATTTCCACTAACAGTAATAATTCCAACACAATGGAACTATCAATTTCATCTTTAACACTTATTCATCATTAATATTATAATTCACAATATTTAACAATCAGGTCGTTCCCAGGAAAGAGGGGGCTTTTCGATAAGGATTTCTCCTTATTAGCGCACAATTAGGTGACCAAACCTCTCCTTGACAGAACTTCTAGACATTATCAATATTGAAAATAATAATATGAATAATTTTGTCGTCTCAATTATTAATTTAATAATATATCATATTATGCAGATGATACTATGACAATAATTGAATCAATAATATGAGAGATATGATGATGCAAACAATTCATCGTAGCAATAATTGAGTATAACTGAGTGACTTCTTACGTAAGCATCAATAATCAATACCGTGTGCTACTATACAACCACACGTATTACTGTAATTTTACTACCTGGTAGTTCAACAGTTTTAATGGTAACACTTTCACCGTTATTTTTATAAAAAGATAATTCTGTCGTTTTCTTACTACGACAATACTTTCGTTGTGGGGTCCACCAATGATTGTGTTATCGTAAGAATATTCCCTATTAAAATGAATATTCCCCGACCAATCGAATATTATATAACAACTTGCATACTTTGCAAAATTTATAAATATTACCCACAACCATAACATTATATCAAATCCACACCATAATATTCAAAAAAAATATTTTGAGAAATTTAAATCTTTATTCATAAAATTTTGGGTCGCATATTTACTCTTGTTATTCTTTTCCCTGTGGTATTGGCTTAAAGCCTCGGTACCACCCTCTGTAATTATTTCCTTCTTCAGAATGGTTCTAAAGGTATTAATTTGAAACACTGTTAAACGACTATAGAGCCAGGGTTTCAAGCCTAACTTGAATATTCGTGACTTTCTCACCTCCGTATCCACCTGAAGTGGAGCAAATCTCGCCAGTTCATTGAACTTGGCAGCATATTGGGGAACAGTCATATCCCGGCCTTGTTTCAGTTCTAAGAAATTCATCTCCATCCTACCCTGCATACTCATGGGGAAATAGTTCTCAAAGAATATCTCTTTAAACCATGTCCACGTTACATCCTCCACTCCTGCCCTAGCCTGGTTCGCCTCCCACCAGAAGTTGGGCTCTCCCTTCATCATATAGGTGACAAAAGAAGTCTTCTACCCCTCTTCGACATTTGCAATTCAAAATACCTTTTTAATCTCTTTTACCCAAGTTTGGCTTCTATAGGATCCGTAGTTTCCTTGAACTTCGGCGAACCTACACTCTTGAAATCATTAAACGTAGTAACACGTACTACCGCAGGATTAAAAGGTATATTTGCACCATTTCTATTAAAGGAAGCTGTTAATAAGTTAACAAACTCCTGTATCGAGTTAATCAGTCCCCCTTCTGGTTGATTCGCTTCCGGATTTCGTTGTCTTCTTCTTGGAGGAATCTTTCTATTAAAATGAATAACATTTCATTATTACTTTCTTGTTATTAATTAGTCATTATTCATTTTTTAACAATAACCTAAACTAATTACAAAACATGTTAAATAAAATAATTATATTGATATGGTTCCTTCTTTATAGTATAATACTACATCGTTCACCATTACATAGCCTTAGCAAATTACATTACTTTCCCGTAATTATTTTCCAAAAATTAGGATTTATAAAAGACTACCCTTTGATTATAAAAAAGAGGGTTTTACATCACTACTTAGATACACAATATTTACATATCTAAATATATTCTAGTTATTAACTAGATTACTTCTGCCTAACGACATTTGCATAATCTGCATCGACAAGACTGGCCACCACATCCCGACTGATCGTATGCCGAGTCTGCCCAGCTTCCACAGGATACTCAGCAACTTGTCACTGATAATCCTTATGTGAGCTCTTATGAATAGAAGACATCTTTCTAATTTTATGCCTATTGGCCTTTATCTCCTCCCTAAGCTCGAAGGCCTCGTGTTTTAGCTCTCGGATCTTGTCCTTAGCCAAAACTTTCTCGTCATGTTCAACCACCCAAAATGTTTCCATATCCCTCTGTCCTCCAAGATGTCATGGACCTCCTCCTGCAGTTCCTTTACCTCTTTACCTAACTGGATATTTCTATCCAACACAGTCATGAAAAATGCCTTCATTTACTCCCCAGGTATCATTTCCTCTGTAGGTGTGACAACCGTAATTTTGTAAATTAATTTTAATATTTATTGGATTGAATAAATATTTCTCGATGAGTTAATTATTAGATTAAATAATTAATTGATGAAGTTATGGTAGATTAATTTAATTATATGTGCTATATTTATTAAATTAATGTGGAGAATTTTTATTATTCGAAGTATGCGATTATGTGAGCTTATTGTATTAAAAGAAATATTTAATAAGCTTAATGTTATTTTTTTAATTAATTTAATTATTAATTAGAGATTTAATAATTTGATATTATTATCAAAGAGAATTTGAATTATGTGACTATGTGTATTAATGAAAAATTATTATATTTTATTTAAAGTAAATTAAATAAGATATTAGAATTATTTTATATGGATGTGACATTTTTTAAACTATATGACAAGGTTTTATTAAAATAATGGGTTTTGAAACCTAGTATGCTAGCCAAACATGTCCTTAATGGGAGTTAAGGGAAGTTACCCATGACTGGGTAACTGACCACCAACGAGCGTCAGTTCTTCTCCTTATTAACAATACGTCTTCTTCTTTCTTCTTCATTATTTGCCTAAGTCTAGAGAGCTTAACAGAGAGAATCAAAGAGAGAGTTTGAGAAATTTTGAGAGAGATTGGGTCAAACTCTGTGATTGAAGTAGATAGAATTGTCATTTTATTTAATCTACGCTTGGGTAATTTCTTCAACCCAATTCTTATTATACGTCTTTTAAGTTTTCATAAAAAAAATGACTTTCATACTTTTGTGAGTCTCTGTATTTGGGAAATTCTGTTGTTATGAGAATATATGTAATAATTCGAGTTGTATGGCATGTTTTAATATATATTATATGGGTTTCCATATCTTCAGTTTCATGAAATTATAAAGTAAAAGATTTCAGAGTATGTGATATGGCCATATGGCCTTATACATAATTTTTATATGTCAAATATAAATTATTTTGCAAAATTCACACATTGATATGATTATGCATGTTAAAATGAACAAAATGAAACTTGAATGGTTGGATTTGGCTTTATAACGAATCCGTAGCATTAAAATCCATGTTTTTGTTCAAGAACTTCAAGAACATCAAGAACAGTACAATTTCCATGCTTTAATTCTGTG
This sequence comes from Panax ginseng, assembly GCA_020205605.1. NCBI lineage: Eukaryota > Viridiplantae > Streptophyta > Magnoliopsida > Apiales > Araliaceae > Panax > Panax ginseng. The sequence continues at coordinate 115,180,861 of CM035133.1, read as the reverse complement.
ATTATGTGTTTTAATGGGTTAAAATCACTCTATAAACGTTAGGTATTGATTATATATGAATTTTAACATGTGGGTATGTTTAATTTGGGGAATTAATGATCATGTAGTGTTTAATTATTTGAACTCGTGTTCATCATGAATCGGAAATCAAATTACGGATTGTCGTCATACGCACGCCAACTCAGAATCGATGTCCCGCCACATAACGCCAACCCCAAAGATCGATGCCCCACGTGGCATTGTCCAAATATACCACAACATACATATGCAAAGTCATAGCCATGGCGAAATAAGCAAATACTAATACCTAAGATACAAAAAGTGAAATAAGAAATGGCCACTCACTTAGCGAACGGTTGAAATGGGTTTTTAAAAATGTTCAAGTATAGAGATGTGTTAGTAACTTAGTCTAATGAATATAAAGACTTGTTAGACCTATAATGAGATGTTAAAATAAATTCTTAACATGTCCATAACATAATTACGTGTGGATTGAATGATCGAATGCATAATTAGTTTATTTTTTCGTGAAGTCTTAATTTTACACTAAGTGTAATAATGGACTAAGTATAGTCATGAATTCGAGTTAAACAAAGAGTAAAGTTATGATGTTAGTACGTTGTTATTGAATGGTATTGTGAACATAATTGGTATGTAGGATTTAATTCAAAGAACGAGTTTGTTTAAGTGTAATCTACGCACGAGGCAAGTTTCTAAACCTTATCTTATTACATTGAGCAAGTTTCTTACCCTAAACTTTCGTTGAGCAAGTTTCCTAACCCTACTTGTTATCGTTATATAAGTTGATTAATTCATCTTTCTACATTGAGCAAGTTGTCATTATTATTGATCAAGCCTGTCTTGTATATTCAAGGTTATTAATCTTCAAGCATGATGTTGTTATACAATAATTATTCTATTGTATACATTTTGAGATGTTATTCAAGTTAAATATTCATTTACTGTTAAACCTTATTAGACTAGCGAACCCTTATTTATTCGACTAGTCCATAGTTGATGAGCGTTATAAATTTTAGAATCCCTTGATGAATTATCCAAACCAAACTTCCTTTGGTGCGGACTCAAATGTCAAACTGAGATGAACAACCTTGTATAGGGGATTATTTACGCTTTAGCGTTAAGATATTGTGTGCATGATGGTACTGAAATTTGATCCCCTAAGCACGAGAAGAAGAGTCCATAGTCTTATGACTGTTAAAGGTTTCAAGTAAAAACACTTGACAACCTAGGACATAGTTCAAGGTCTTATGACCCTCAGAATTTCTTTTGATTCTTGTTATTCATTCTTGATTCAAAAGTTGAGCTTTATATCAGAAGTTATTGTTTCTCTCGTATGTTATTATTCATTGTTATATTGTTATACTTGTGGGAAATCGTGCTCACTCTTGCGTAATAATAACATTGCAGTTAAGAACGAAAGAGCAGACGAACCTTCCACTAGTAAAGGCAAGGAAAAGATTATCAAGTAATGAAGACTATTTGTTTATGTGGTTGCATAATGACATTTAGAGTTGATGTTTCTTAAGACTTATTGTATATGATTTCCGCACAGATGATTTAAGGTTATAGTAACTTGGGATTTATTTATTATGCAGTTGATGTAACCCCATAAGGGGAGAGATTTATTATTTATTTCTATCTATTGCATGGTTTGCATTTATTTGTGGGTAGATAGATAGATGATGTTTGTACAGTGAACACCAAATCCTGTGGAAATGGAAGTACCGGATTTGGGGGTGTCACAGGTTGGTATCAAAGTTGTAAGGTTATGAACCTTAGGTGGGGGGAACAACCTTAGGTAGTAGCCTTGTAGGAGATTGAGAACATAGTAGTGGTTAACTCTGATCGAGTTCTAAGAAATGAATATCTGATTTCATTGAAGATAATAAAAGACTTTATGTGCTTATGTGTTAATCTATGTGTTCACTAGCACGGATTAGTAACAAAAACTTAAAATTTTGGTTGTTAGGATGTCGGATGTTGGAGGAGCTAGTCGAGCTGGGGAGGAGGAAACCCGATTACCTATAGAGGAAGAGCCCCGAGACATTCATGTCGTCAGGGAACAACTTGTACAGAGAGAGCCATCTCCTGTTGATCCTTTATTCTTTGAGTGGGTCAGAGCATGAGCCGGAGACTGATCCAGAGGAGGATCCTGAGGAAGAGGAAGAAGAAGAGGAAGAAGAGGAGTTCCCACCGAACTCCATTGATGAAGAGATGTATGATGCACTCTATGATCGTAATGTAGAGTTGCAGGATACTGTTCGGGATTTGGTGAGTGAGCGGTTAGTGCCAGATTACTATTGAAAGCGAAGGATAGAGATTGTGACTCTTCACACACGTTTAGGAAGCGTGGAGTGGGATCAGTTCACGAGAAGGGTCGAATGAGGATAAGTCCGCAGAAATAGAGAAGTTAAAGAAGGATCTGAAGGAGACCTCAAAGAGGCTTGCCATACCAGAGGAGGGCTGGGTACGAGAGTCATGCCGTGTTGATCGTGCAGAAGATGATCGCTGTGCGAAGAATGCTAAACTTGAGTAGACATACTCTACACTACAAAATGCAATGGATGCGGTCCAAGATCGAGTTAGGAAGTATCCAATCCAGTTTGAGGATCTACCATCATATATGCTAGATCGCAGAACGATGTCTCGTATCACGGAGGAGGAACGTAGCAAAGCTATCCAGCGCTTTAACAGACAGTGATAATATTAGTTTAATTATGTGAAACTATTTGATAGTTAATGATGTAAATTCCGATATGTTCATAAATAAAGGAATTTTGTGATGTTTTAAATCCTATAGATTCTTTATCTCGGGATAGTTAATGTAAATAGCAGTGATGCTATCTTATGATGTAAAGTGAATTAAATGAAATGTCAAAGTTTATTTGAAGTAATATGTTAAGTGAGTTATGATTAAATGTTTAGTTAAGTCTTAAATGTTTTAAAGATTGAGTAAAGATCTAATAAGCGTATATTCTTAATAGAAATATGTCGCCTAGAAGAAAAAATTGTCAGCAAGCCCAGGAAGGGTCAACAAACAATAACAACGACGCCAATGCTAACCCCGTTCATCAATTGGTGAACCTTTTAGCTGGAGCACTTAATAATCAACCCCAAGCTCCACCAAATACTTCGTAAGGACTTCAAGGCGGTGGGACCGCCAGAGTTTAAGGATTCCATAAACCCAATTAAAGCTCAGACGTGGGTAATGGAGATGGAGAAGATGTTCGATGTTGCTAGGTTAAGGGAAGATCAGAAGACTACTTATGCAACGTTTATGCTGAAGTCCGAAGCCAGTTATTGGTGGCAGGCAAACAAAGTGAGAGGAGGTGAAGGTGTAATATCCTGGGAAAGATTTAAAGAATTGTTCTTCGAGATGTATTTCCCAACCAGTTCACAAAATCAGATGGAAGTCTAGTTTCTAGAGTTGAAGCAGGGAAATATGTCAGTAGCTGATTATGCAGCAAGGTTTAACGAGTTGGCTAGGTTCACCACATACCAAGTGCACACCGATGAGAGGAAGGCAAGACGATTCGAACAGGGACTGAAGCCCTGGTTGTATAGCAAAGTGTCAATGTTCCAATTGAACACTTTTCTTTGGAGTGTTAGAGAAGGCCATACTATTTGAGGGTGGAAGTGATCTTGAGAATGAAGTATAATCGGGAGAGCGAAGAAGAAGAAGAAGAGTGAAAAGGAAGGTAATAACAAGACTGGGGGGAGTAGCACTGGGGGTAGCCATAATTAGAAGAGGAAGTGGACGGATAACTCATCAGCCGGAAGTCAACAAGGAGGGCAGAAGAAGAAGATCGAAGCGTGCCCAACTTGCAGAAAAACGCATTTGGGAGTTTATCTGAAAGGGAAGCGAGTGTGCTACAATTGTGGTCAAGAAGGCCACATAGCACCAAACTGTCCGAACCCAAAGAAGGGTGCATGCTTCACATGTGGATCAAAGGACCATCTTGCAAGAGATTGTCCTAAGAAGGGATCGGGAGGGACGAGTTCAGGAGGAAACATAGGAAATACTGGTGGAAGCACTCTAACCATTCCAGGACCAACCGCAACCAACCGACCGACAACCAGAACATTCAACATGACATTGCAGGATGCGATACAGTCTCGCGATGTGGTGTCAGGTATCATTCCGATCAATAAAGTTAATGCTTATGTGTTATTTGATTCGGGTGCTACTTGCTCATTTATATCCGATGACTTCGCTAAGAACTTAGAATTGTTTAAGGATGAGCTAGAATACCCCATGAACATAGAAATTGGGAATAGAGAAATTATCCCTGTTAAGTATATGCACAAGAACTGTAGAGTAGATATTAAGGGTAATATCATGAACGTAGATCTTATCTCTATTCGACTTGGAGAATTTGATGTTATTTGGGTATGGATTGGTTATCCAATTATGGGGCGGTAATTGACTGCTAGAAGAAGCGTATTAACCTTATGACTCCGTCAAAGGTGGTGTTTTATGGTAGCAAGTCGCCTAGATAAGCGAGTTGTCTGACGATGATGCAGGCCAGGAGATTGTTAAGATAAGGTTGTGTAGGATATCTAGCTTACATAGTCGATTTTCGTAAAGAGAACCCAAAAATTGATGAGATTCTAGTAGTGAGAGATTTCGCAGACGTATTTCTGGATGATTTACCAGGACTTCCTCCAGATAGAGCAGTTGAATTAGTTATCGATTTGGCTCCAGGAACGACCCTAATATCAAAGGCACCGTACCGAATGGCACCAGTAGAGATGAAAGAATTAATGGTCCAACTACAAGAATTACTGGACAAGAAGTATATTCAACCAAGCGTATCACCTTGGGGAGCGCCGGTTTTATTTGTGAAGAAGAAGGATGGAACAATGCGACTCTACATAGACTACAGAGAACTGAATAAGGTCACGATTAAGAATAGGTATCCATTACCACGAATCGACGATTTGTTCGATCAGTTAAAGGGAGAAATATACTTTTCAAAGATAGATTTGAGAAGTGGTTATCATCAACTGAAGGTGAGACCAGAGGATGTACCGAAGACAACGTTTAGAACATGATACTGTCACTACGAATTTCTGGTAATGTCATTTGGTCTAATGAATGCTCCTACAACATTTATCGGCTTAATGAATGGAGTGTTCAAGCCGTTTTTGGACAAATTCGTAGTGGTATTTATAGATGACATTTTGGTATATTGAAAAACCAAGGAAGAACACGAAGAGCATTTGAGGTTGACATTAGAGACATTGAGAAGAGAGAAGTTGTATGCTAAGTTTTCGAAATGTGAATCCTGGATTGAAAGAGTACAGTAAAAGATTTTAGAGTATGTGATATGGCCATATGGCCTTATACGTAATTTTTATGTCAAATATAAATTATTTTGCAAAATTCACACATTGATATGATTATGCATGTTAAAATGAACAAAATGAAACTTCAATGGTTGGATTTGTCTTTATAACGAATCTGTAGCATTAAAATCCATGTTTTTGTTCAAGAACATCAAGAACAGTACAATTTGCATGCTTTAATTATGTGTTTTAATGGGTTAAAATCACTCTATAAATGTTGGGTATTGATTATATATAAATTCTAACATGTGGGTATGTTTAATTTAGGGAATTAATGATCATGTAGTGTTTAATTCGCTGAACTCGGTGTTCTTCGCGAACTGGGAATCAAATTCTGGAGTGTCGCGTCGCGATGCCAACTCAGAATCGATGTCCCGCAGGCCATCTTGCCATGATGCCAAGCCCAACACTAATGCCCGCATGCAGCTTAGCCAATACGCCATATACTATATACCAGTCATATAGCGGCGTCATGGCCATGCAAATACCAATACTGATAATAGGAAATGGCAAATACCACTTAAAGCAGAATGGTCAGAAATGAGTTTTAAAAAATGTTCAAGTATAGAGATGTGTTAGTAACTTAGTCTAATGAATATAAAGACTTGTTAGACCTATAATGAGATGTTAAAATAAATTCTTAACATGTCCATAACACAATTACGTGTGGATTGAATGATCGAATGCATAATTAGTTTATTTTTTCTTGAAGTCTTAATTTTACACTAAGTGTAATAATTGACTAAGTATAGTCATGAATTCGAGTTAAACAAAGAGTAAAGTTATGATGTTAGTACGTTGTTATTGACTGGTATTGTGAACATAATTGGTATGTAGGATTTAATTCAAAGAACGAGTTTGTTTAAGTGTAATCTACGCACGAGGCAAGTTTTTAAACCTTATCTTGTTACATTAAACAAGTTTCTTACCCTAAACTTTCGTTGAGCAAGTTTCCTAACCCTACTTGTTATTGTTATATAAGTTGATTAATTCATCTTTCTACATTGAGCAAGTTATCATTATTATTGATCAAGCCTTTCTTGTATATTCAAGGTTATTAATCTTCAAGCATGATGTTGTTATACAATAATTATTCTATTGTATACCTTTTGAGATGTTATTCAAGTTAAATATTCATTTACTGTTAAACCTTTTTAGACTAGCGAACCCTTATTGATTCGACTAGTCCATAGTTGATGAGCGTTCTAAATTTCAGAATCCCTTGATGAATTATCCAAACTAAACTTCTTTTGGTGCGTACTCGAATGTCAAACTGAGATGAACAACCCTATATAGGGGATTATTTATGCTTTAGTGTTAAGATATTGTGCACTGTATGGTACTAAGGGCTGATCCCCCTAAGTACGAGAAGAAGAGTCCATAGTCTTATGACTGTTAAAGGTTTCAAGTAAAAACACTTGACAACCTAGGACATAGTTCAAGGTCTTATGACCCTCAAAATTTCTTTTGATTCTTGTTATTCATTCTTGATTCAAAAGTTGAGCTTTATATCAGAAGTTATTATTTCTCTCGCATATTATTATTCATTGTTATATTGTTATACTTGTGGGCAATCGTGCTCTTTGTTATGTAATAATAACATTGCGAGTTAAGAATGAAAGAGCGATTTAACCTTCCACTAGTAAGCAAGGGCAAGATTAGCAAGTAATGAAGACTATTTGTTTATGTGGTTGTATAATGACATTTAGAGTTTATGTTTCTTAAGACTTATTGTTTATGATTTCCGTATAGATGATTTAAGGTTAGAGTAACCTGGGATTTATTTATTATGCAGTTGATGTAACCCTATAAGGGGAGACATTTATTATTTATTTCTATCTATTGCATGGTTTGCATTTATTTGTGGGTAGATAGATAGATGATGTTTTTACAGTGAACACCAAATCCTTTGGAAATGGAAGTACCGAATTTGGGGGTGTCACAGTAGGTATTACCGTATTAAATGATACTACCTCCTCCTCCTCCTCTGACATTCCATCGAACAAGGATGTAAACCCTATGTTCTCAGAATCTTCTGATTCACCCTCCACCACTAATAGCACTTTAGCTATGGGTGTTAGTAAATTCTCTACTTGGTTCACTGACTCTGCTAACAACATGTATATCATTATACATCACGTTATATCCTGACATCTACAATAAAATATAATATCCTGATTAGTACACAACAATAGAATATTATAAACACATCACATTTAATGCATTTTAGGGTTAACTTCATCTTTTAATTCTTCTTGTAATGAATTTCCTCAATTCACCACTTAAAAACTCAACGTGAGTTTATTTATTACTAGATTCTTCAACTCTTCTTAAGGTAATGGCCTAAGGTTCTTTGCCCCCATAAGTTTTATAACCTACGACTTTGATACCAACCTGTGACGCCCCCAAATCCAGGTATCTTCCAACCCAATAGATGGTGCTACACGGTGCTACTGTTCGCACATACAATTAGTTGAAATACATCAATAGAGTGAATATGTCTACTATTTATTATATAATAATAATTCCCTTCCCAGATTCTTTGTAACCATTACATATGTTCTTTGTTATATTATCAAATTAATACAAAAGTAATACTATTCTATTACAAGGATAACTATTTGTCCACCTTAGTATTACCTGTGTCCTTACCGGATTCTTCGATCCGTTCATTTTTAGCTGCAATCATATGGTTCAAGTAAGGGTGAGTATAACTAGCTCAACAAGTCTAACAATTATAGTCGAGCAACATGCATGAATCATATGAATATATCTTCTATAACTGAATTAATAGTTATGAAGTACTATAAATAAATCAAAATAGTACTTCACTTTTCTTTAAAATGTTTAACGATGAACGTCATCAGTTAAACCTTCAGTTTGGTCAAAGACCTTGAGCATTTCATTCATTCTTTCTTTGAAAAGGACAACTCGACACTAAGTCTATAAGTTTACATTTCTTACGAACACATCTAGGTGATCAGCCTATAGTACTCTATGGTGCACAACACTACTACATTAAACGTATATACGTTTAAGTTTTGGCGAAGTCATGTGCCAGTTGATTTACGATAAAATATTTGTTTATTCATACTCAGTCTTTCATGGAATCCATACCAAAACAATTGGCACAAGATAGTAATATCAACAATATTTTGATAGATTATAATGAAATCCAAAAAATACTTTAAGTTTGGTCTAGCCAAAGTAAATGACTTCAACTTCTTTGTTACAATAATTCATGCGTATAATACATGGATCATAAAGCTTGTCCAAAATAAGTATAGACAAGAGTTTAGAAAACTTTCCTTTAGCGTCGTCTACTGTTAATTCATTTTCCTTTGTGAGTCTTTATAGGTTCTACATGACATAATCACATAATATATGAGAGCCCCAAATCCGGGTCCTAAATCACCACGGATCTGGTACAATCATTCTATAACTATTGTGAAAGATATAAACATAAATTATTTATACAATAAACTTTACACTCTATTCCCCAAGGTCGAGTAACCTTAACTTATACACAATTCATAATCTGTCTAACCTATAACATTATTCTCATACTATACTATTACATTTTAGCTGCACATATTATCCCAAGCTGAACTTGGCTTTGTCCTTTCCTGTATCCGACGTATTCGTCTTAATCTATAATGTTTATCATGATATAGCAAGGGTGAGCATAAGTTTTCCCAGCAAGTTTAAGTTCAATAAATTAAGGATATATCATGATTGAAAGAATTGAACAATAAGCTGGCTATAATTCAACAATATAGTTGTGAATTAGCATGAACAAATTTTTATAACTGAACGAGCATTGAACATGAACGTATATATCTGGACCGAATGGTAATGAAGGTGATCAGCCTTTCATACCTGATGAATATATGCAGTATGCACAAAGTGCGATTTAATAATTCTTAGACATGGCAATCAGAAATGATTAACCACAAGTATAATTGAATAATACAACTCGAGGCCGAGTTAAGAAAAACTTGCACAATAAATAAGTATAAGAAACTTGCATGTTCGGTCGATTACTGTTACACAATTTAATTATCTTTTCCTGAAGACCTAATATATAAATAATATCGATATACAAATTAGAATAATATCATCACAGTATAATGCTATTATATATATATATATATTTATATATATATATATATAAATATATATATATATATATATATATATATATATTCATAGACTAACCTAAACACATAACACATAACCCAATCAGTCCACAAACTACTAAGACTCGGTATCAAGTCAACATCCCGACGGTCTAGTCGAACAATTATCGAGTCTAAGTTAAATTAAACTCTACCTAAACACTTAACAATTATCTTAGATAATTTTATTATCAGTCAAAATATTTTTCCTAAGCTTGTAATAATTTTCAAGTAATAATACCATTTATCATAATTTTTCAATTACTTATATCGTATTTATATAATATAAATACCACATTATTCTCTTATCATTAATATTTATTTAATATTAAATATTAATAAAAATCATAACATAATATTATAATATATTTATAATATATCAAAGTATTTTAATACCTTAAATTCATATTTATATGATTTTTAAACAATTAAATTCATTATCCGATAATTACTATTAATATTAAAATATTAATAATTTCATGACAAAATATCAAAAGTTATATTTTATAACTTAAAATATTTTATAACACTTAAATCATTTTTATATGATTTTTAAAACATTAATTCTATTTTTCCATAATTTATTTAATATATTCATTAAATAGATCAATTACCATTAATATTAATTTATTAATGAATTTTATCATAAAATATCAAAATTATTAGAAATAACTTAAAATATTTTCTAACACCATAATATAATTTTTCATGATTTTTCAAATAATAAAATCATTTTTTAATAATTTATTTAATATTATAATTAAATAAATTAAATACCATTTATATTCCAAAATATTAAATATTTATGAAATATACTCAAAATAATTAAAAACTAATTTTCAGGCTTTAAAATAATTTTTAGGATTTTTTTTGTATTTTTCATAATTAAAAATCATTTTTCTCTATTTATTTAATAAAATAATTATTTTCAGAAATTATTTATCGCTAAAGGGCCCTATAGCGACAGAACCGTCGCTATATGTGTTCTTAAGCCTAAACCCAGAACTCATGTCAGTGTTGGAGGTGCTAGGTTTGACCATGATTTAATTCCTGATCATAAGATATATGGGCATCCATCTGAGTTAATCTTGTAGTATAAGTGTAACACTGCAATTTCAACTCAAGTTCATGGTCATACAATAATACCACAGCAAGATCTATGCTCCAGAAATACCTGTCAGATGTGTTCTTGAGTTTCTGGGTTTTCCAGAAACTCAAGCAGTGTCAAGGGTCTCTTTTGGAGCCTTAATTAATCCGGTATCTGGTCATGTTTTAGTTGGTTTAAATATATCAGATTGTAATACTTATGTCATAGAACAACTTAGTATCACTAAATCAACCAAAAGACATCACATGTGCAAGATCAAGTCTGGTCAAAGTACATTCAAAACCGTGTTCTTGAACTTTCTAGGTTTTCCAAAAATGGAACCAAGGCAGTTGGTCAACCTATGTTTGACCGCCTATATCTTTGATCCTGGGAAAGATCTGTTTGTTTTAAGGACTTTAGTGTGTAGTCTACATACCAGTCTATAATATCTAACGAACAACATGTCAAAACAACAAATATCAGTAAGATCGGAAGCTTTGAAAAGCTTGTCAGAGTCACCTAGGAAATTCTGGGTTACACAGATTCTAATTTTTGTGCTCGGTCAACGTAGTTTGACTGATTATATCTTACGATCTAGACATGATTTGATATTGTTTCTAGTTCCAGATCACAGTATACATGGCATATAACAGATCCATAACATAAAACACCATAAACATCTAACACACAGAGATCTAGCAACCCTGACATATGACTGTCAGACAACATTTACAAAATTTTCTAGATTTAAGAAAATTTTCAATTTCAAGCACTTTGATGTTATGGATCTGGGATCTAACAACCCATATCACTAAATGACATCTTATTACACAACTTTAAACAATAAACAACAACATCTAGCATCAAATCATATGATTTCTAAGTTTAGGGTTTTATACCTTCTTATGTTTTGATTCTTGAATCTGATCCTTTGTTGATGATCATGGAGTGTTAAGATAGGATATTATCTTGTATTATCACACCCTTTCACTCTCAAATCCGAAAATCTAGAAATAGAATGGTCTTGGCTATTTTGAAAAGTCAGGTGAGCTTTCTCTCACTTTAATGCCTTATATTTGATACTTTGAATCTATTGTTGCTAGTTGGCTGAGATAAATGACTGAAGGCTGTGGTTTTTAGTCACATGGAGTTGTTGTAGTTGGTCAACAACCCAATATCATGGCAAGATTTGCACTCAACCAATTAAAGAATCCTAAAAGGGCATTTTAGTCTTTTTGCATAATATTTTAATGGCATACTTGACCTCTCATCCAACCCTTAGGGTTTGAACCATTAAGGTTTAACACTTAGGGTTAAAACCTAATGTTCTTAATAAATCAAATTTCTAGGATTTCTAAATCAGGTTTCCAAAATAGAAAATTAATATTTCTAAATTATAATTAGGATTCTATAATTATAATAAAATTTTCTAATCATAATTCAAACTTGCTAATTAGGATTAATATTTCCTAATTAAAATTGCTAATTACCTAATTACCGATTAGGGTTTCAAATGTGCAAATTAAGGTTCCTAATAATTAGGGTTTCTAATTATTAGAATTCTAATTAATCATTAGGGTTATCCCTAATTAGATTTGTAATTAATACTCAGAAGCCTTATACATAGCATTTAAATTCCCAAATTAGGGTTTCCAACTTTCGAATTAGGGTTTCGGATTCCCGGAACAAAAATTAGGGTTTTTGGTCCGTTATTAGGGTTTCTTATCAATCGCTAGAGTTTTCTAACTGAACATTGACGTTCTTAATATACGATTAGGGTTTGACACAGAAATAGTTTATCTGATCAACCCTTGACCCTTAACAACATACTGCACACATATACAACCATATACAAAGAACATATACACTTAAACCCTTAATCCTGAATAATTCTCCAGAAAAATTTTTAAATCCATAAAATTTCTTTCCAGAAATGTCAAATCAATTCACTTATTTTCTGTCTAGGTTCTAATATTGAACCTTAAATCAATCAATTATGATTTTAAAAATTTTTTAAAGTCTCGGGTTGTCACAGTCACCCCTTCTTCTAAGAATTTCGTCCCCGAAATTCATCTTAAACCTAACACCATACTGCTTACACCATTCATACACATCATCACATGCTACCCATTACACCACCTACAAGAGTAAAATTTTTCAAATTGTGATGATGAGTCATATAGACTATGATTTTTCATTTTCGCAAAGGTTTTATGGAAATTCATCTGCAAACCATCTTACCCTAAAGACATAGAGGGTAATTTTCCCAAGATGCCTTGTGATCCGCCCCAAGAATATCTGGTTTTTTATCATTTTTCATCAACGCCATAGGCAAATTTTTTTTACCTCAGTCTTATTGGATTCTGCACCAAAACAATTTGGTTCGGGAATTTTTTTTCAATGAACACTTAGAGTTTTCATAAACATTAGTCTAGCTGAATTGAATAGTGTAGACTCATATAAATAATCAATTTCAATCGATATACGAATGTGTATAGCTAAACGCCGTTGGCAAATTAAATTTTTGAAAATATTTTTGAGAATGACGTCATGATGCCGTACTATATAAACAGTCCATTTGAGGATGTCATTATTGTATGACTTTGTCATAACACATCATACAATAGTGGAACAATGATTTTTAGATCGAATTCACACTAAGTATTCCTTTATTTATAACTCTATCAACTTTTTATCATCTCTGCACCAGGTTACATGGTACATAAGTGATAAATAAAAAATATATTTTGATATTTCAAATCATTATCGTCTAGTCGAAACAAGTAGCATAGACTATACTTTGAACCATTCAAAAATCATTACAAATATTTTTTATCATCTCAACAGGTAACGAGGTGTAGGTGGCCCGAAGTCCAGGCATACACAAGGGTCACCAAGAGTTGAGAATAAAAATTCATTTTCAAAAGTGCATAGTGCGTTTTTAGCTTGAGGTCAAAAATTTGGAGTCTAGCATAGCTAGAAGATTTGGAAAACTTATGTCTTCACTAATGATCAGTTGCTTAATCAGTCGATCTATTCCTATTATCCTCAATACACATAACTATTCCCAGTTCGTCAAACCACACTCATGAGTTCAGGGACTTTCCACAATTATATGAGTTTAAGAACTTGTCCTAGTCAGACCTTTGGTGTCCATTCACTGAGGGGTTCATAAACATTTCATATAACTATGAGTCACGAACGTAACATAAGTATGAGTTTTAAGAACTCGTACTTAACCTTGTATCCTCTACCTATAACCTATCTATTTGTTATACACATGAGAAAGGAATCACCCTCTTAACATGCATATAACAAATAACACGACACAAACATTTCATAATCCCCACTTAATCCTAATTCCCTTCTCAATACGAATTTCATTTAATCCGTATTCATAATCATTTTCTGAATCTGTACCAATTCATAGTACAACTGACACAACAATCTTTGTTGTAAACTTTTCAATCATTAGATTGATTCTTTTCCCTGCTATTACCTTATTAGATCATAGGGTGATCTCATCGTATATATTACGATTCATTTCTATGTCTTGATCGTTTTGTTTTATGATCTCCTATCCCGATTCTTTTAGTCTTTTAGACTCTATCTATTCACCACTACTGTTCACCTTTATTATCAGAGTTAGGGAACTCCGTCTTTATAACTCGCCGAGATTCGTCTTTGAATCATATCGACAACCTAACTCTATGCGAGTTAGATCTTATCTTAATCACTACGGTTATTGGTCTCAGGTATTCTTACCTAAGGTTCATAACCAACAGCTTCGATACCAACTGTGAGAGCCCCAAATCCGAGTCCTAAATCACCACGGATCTGGCACAATCATTCTATAACTATTACGGAAGATATAAACATAAATTATTTATACAATAAACTTTACACACTATTCCCCAAGGTCGAGTAACCTTAATTTATACACAGTTCATAATCTATCTAACCTATAACATTATTCTCATATTATACTATTACATTTTAGCTACACATATTATCCCAAGCTGAACTTGGCTTTGTCCTTTCCTGTATCTGACGTATTCGTCTTAATCTGCAATGTTTATCATGATATAGCAAGGGTGAGCATAAGTTTGCCCTGTGACAATCCAAGATTTTAGTAATTGTAATTTAAAATATTTATTAAAGGAAATAAATATTTTATTGATGTGGTTATTATTAGTAAATATTTATGACTGGATACTATTCTAAATTAAATTAATTTATAATTTAGAGAGTTGTAATATAACATGAGATGTTATATTGTTGTTTTAATTAAATGATTTAAGATTGTATGAGAAGATATTAAATAAAAATTATAGTGAGATTATAATTTTGTGATATTTGTTTAAGTGGAATATTTATTTTAAATATAGTATGTGTAATTAATTTATTTGATTATTATTGGATATGAAAATCCGGATAAATAATATGTGATTATAAATTATAAACTAAATTATTTATTAAAATAAATTAATGGAGTTTAATTTCTTAAAATATTAAGTCTTTAATATTTAAAGGGTTTTGCCAAACAAAGCCTTATGGCTTTTGGGATTTTTGATTTTTGAATTATAAATAAAATAAATTAAATAATAAATATAACATATTTATAACCTATACGTTTATTAGCTCGTAACTGATACAATAAGTATGTGTATTATTATTGGTTATCAGTTTGATTTTTACGCATAACTTAGTTACTAAGCTTAGGAAGAAAACTGAGACTTCAGAGAGGAGCTTGAAAGAGAACCTAAGGATTTTCAAAGGAATTTCAGTGGTGTTAGCAAGGATTCCAAGCTATTTGAAGGTATTTCTTTAACACCTTAGTATATATATATATATATATATATATATATATATATATATATATATATATATATATATATATATGCATATATATGAGTTCTGGCAAAAAAAAATTAAGTTATGTGAATTTGATTTTTCTGGAATTGTTGTTCTACAACTAAATAATTGCAAGTGTAAGTAATTGTAATGCCAAAGTTTATGTTTAGTTAGGGAAATTGTATGCTAATTTCGTTTAAAAGTAGAAAAAATAATGACAGTGAATATTTTCTCACATGGATTGTGAAAGTACCTATTTTAGTGGTCAATTTGTATGTTAAACTGTAAATTGAGTCTTGATTATGCTAGTTCGTTAAGAAAAAAGAGAACGTTGTTTGAACGAAGTGATTTGGTATAAAACTGAGATTACAGTGATGATTTTTGTAAAGGATGTGAAAAATGGTGTTTTGTATGAAAACATGGAATTTGAGGAATTAAACTAGTTAAAGTTGTTGTTAAATCGTTCTATGTTGATGAATATATGAGGAAACATGTTTATGATAGTTTTATAGCCATTGTGTATGTTAATTTCACTGTTTTGTGGGTGAAATTCGTGTTAGTTGGGCTAAAAAATGGCTATTGTTCACTGCTGTCTCTAGTTATGTCTGTGCACAGGCGCAGCTGCGCCGGTGCCAAGGCCAGAAATGCCGCAGTTGCATCGGTCCTAGGCTTATGTATGGCGCAACTGCGCCATACACTGATCTGTGGAAGTGGCTTTTGTTACTGCTGCAGACCTGGGATACCACTATAACTTGGTCTAAGGTTATGTTAATGTGTCAAACATGTAACAAGGAGGTTAAAACATACTTCGGTTGTGTCATTGATAATTTCAAGTTGTAGAAGGATTTATAAGTTATGAACGTGATAAGTTATAACTTAGTGTACAGAATGAATGTTAGATAAGTGTTGTGAAGTTAGCACTTGGAATTTTTGATATTTATATGGTAGCATAAGACTTGTACTAAAATAACAAGTTTAACTAGAAGTGAGTGTTATGTTGGAAAATGGAATGTAATGAGAAGGAAAAGGAATTTTAATGTAATTAAACTTATTAAACAAAGAGATGTCGTAACAAGACTTAAACACTAGATTGAACATCGAGTGACGATTAGAAGGAAATGTTTTGAAATAAAAGCAAGATGAAGAGTTAATGCAATCTAATTGATTTCATTGTGTATCTGTAACTGATGCTTGTATGTATGAACTTCTAAACTATTGTAGGATAAACGCAAGGCAGTAAGCTGTAGTTGGTAAGCAACGAATTAGGCAAGTCTTTCAGTTCCTATTTGCTATGTGAATTTGATTGTTTTAAATCTTTATTGCAAAGAGCATGATGTTATATATATGTTGAATGTATGAAATGTTAAAGTCAACTTATGACTACGTTGATTGATTAAAGCATGCTGATTGAGTAAGGAACTCAATCTTTATACTTGTTATATGAACTATAACATGTATGTTATTTTAGTCCAATGTTTATGAGATATATGTTGAGCATGTTATTATGTGTTACGTGATGCATGAAAACTGTTAGATTTTGTTGCGTTGTCGAGTTTAACCTTGCAAATAACCATTTTTGCAGGTTAAAGATTGAAGGTAACACTATGTGCCACTTGAATGATGTGGTTCAGAAATAATACACGAAGATTAATATTTTAGCTAAAGTTGTTATTTCTTTATACCATGATTAAGGTTCATGAGATGTACTAAATGTTTTATGATGTATAGTTTTATGTTGAGTTGTAAAGCTAAAGTTAGAGTTATCTGATATGTAAAGGTTATCGGATTGAAATGTAAACTTTTATATAATAACAGTGATAAAGTGAATCATAAAATAAGATTGATTCAAAGACATATAGTTGATAAAGGTTTTGATTCAGGGATTTAAAGTAAGAAGACATAAAAATTTTAATTATTCTGCATTTTATAAAGTTTAACATCGAATAATGATGTAAAATCAGAAGGTAGATGTATTATTAATGACCGAAGTCGAGAATTAAATTGTACGAATTTTGGGGTCTGGTGATTGGGTAATATACCCATGAATTGAATATAATCGAGCTTAAATTATTGTATTCTCAAGTTGTTTAGTAGAGTTTTTATTGTGATTAGTGATTATTTTGCAGATTCAGGAAATGCAGGGGAAATTGGGGAATTTTGAGCTGAAAATGGCAATTTGGTAAATATCTTGAAGTCTAGCGCCGGGGCGCTCGTCCTAGGACTATGCACAGCGCCGGGGTACTGAGGCTCGACTAAGGTTGACCAGGTGGCACGCGTGAATTGAAGTTTGACTTGGACTTGAAGACTTAATTGAGAAGTTGATATTGAGAAGTTGATTTGAGAAAGGATTGTGGTGAGATGAAGAGAGTATATAAAGTTTATTTTATTGAATTAAAAGAGAGATCTACCATAATTGAAGAATAAGCAAGGGATTACTTGAAGATTAAAGATTTTACTTTAGAGTTTCTTCCTCTTCTTATTTTCAATTTGTGTAATTCCTTAAGGATGATTTGCACAGCGCCGAACAAATATTTGTGTAAATATCTTGAAGTCTCAAGGCGTCAAGCGCTTGTCTAATATTTATATATGGCCAAGGCGAGGCTTGCTTAAGGTTGACCAAGTGGCACGTGTGAATTGAAGTTTGACTTGGACTTGAAGACTTAATTGAGAAGTTGATTTGAGAAAGGATTGTGGTGAAATGAGGAGAGTATATAAAGTTTATTTTATTGAATTAAAAGAGAGATCTACCATAATTGAAGACTAAGCAAGGGATTACTTGAAGATTAAAGATTTTACTTTAGAGTTTCTTCCTCTCCTTATTTTCAATTTGTGTAATTCCTTCAGGATGATTTGCAAAAGATTTGTGATTTTAAATTCTGTTATGAACTAATTCTTTAATTAAGATTTCAACTGAACCTTTTATGTCTATAAATTAGTTATTCGATTTATTCCAATTATTTATGTCAAAGTGAATTGTTTATCTTGCCTTGTGCTTATTAATTAATTATTTGGCCAATAATTACCTTGTTACTCTAGAAGGAATTGGAAGAGGAGATCTAGGGTTAGAACTGGGCATGATAACATGTATGCTTAATTATTTGCATGATGAATAATTAGAGTCGTGAATTGAATAGGAATATCTGTTCACTGCATGTAACACGAAGGGAATTGGAATTTAATGCGTTTAATTTATTTGTTTTGCATAGGAATATAGCAAGATTAATTGGATTAAATAGAAGTTAATTGATCACTTGGAAAAGGGCTTTTAACACTTGGAATTCCCGTTAACAATTTAGTAGGCATAATAATTGGGATAATTGGATAATTGGTTTATAGTTCATAATTAGGGATATTGGAGTCTTAATCTTCATTTATCTTAATTCATTCGTTAAAATTTTAGTTTTATTTATTTGATTTATTTTTAGAACATTCTCTTTTAATTGCTTAATTTAGTTTCCATATTTAGAAAAATCACATTTATGGTTGTTTAAATAAAATTGGATTGATATAGTGCTAGTAGTTGGAATTTATTGATTAGAATTCTCTGTGGGATCGACACTCTATCTTATCACTTTATTACTTGTTGACTGTGTACACTTGCACAAATTCATTGATTGTGAAATCAACCAACAAGTTTTTGGCGCCGTTGCCGGGGAACTTCTTTATTAATATTAATTCCATATTAGTTATAATCAATTCGGTCTTAATTTAAACGTTATTTATTTTTCTTATTGTATTTACAGGAATTCTTTGCGAGTGTATGCACACTAGATCAAGGGCTAAAAAGGAACTTTTTCCTTATACAGACGATATCAAAAGGAATTTCTGGAAATTGCAGTTGACTAGTGCGATTTCACCTGTGGAAGAAGATCTGGCAGAACAAGAAATACCAGAGAACATGGCAGGGGAAGAACAAAAATCACTTAGGGATTATGCCATGCAAGATATTACTGAGATATCTGATCGAGTATTAGGAGGCCGACAATCAATACAAACAGTTTCGAGATAAAACCGGGAACAATTCAGATGCTCCAAAATACATGCCAGTTTGGGGGTAGTTCGATAGATGATCCTAATGAGCACATCTTGAGTTTCTTGGAAGTTTGCGACACCTTTAAGTTCAATAATGTATCAGAAGATGCTATAAGGTTGAGGATGTTTCCGTTTACGTTGAAAGATAAAGCTCGGAGTTGGTTACATTCTTTGCCTCATGGTTCAATCACAGCTTGGGAAGACTTAGCTCAAATATTTCTAGCTAAGTTTTTCCCACTAGCGAAGTCGGCAAAACTATGGAACGATATTCATACCTTTGCTCCGTAAATGCCCACATCACGGAATCCCATAGTGGATGTAGGTTGGGATATTTTGTGATGGATTGCATGCGCCCACAAGAGCCAGTATTGATGAAGCAGCAGGTGGAGCGATCATGTCTAAGAACTTTGATGAGGCTTATCAACTGTTAGAACCAATGACCAACAACAACTATCAGTGGCCCATAACTAGGTCTAACTCTCCGAAAACACCGGAAAGTTTGAAGTGGATACAGTGACAGCATTGACAGCACAGGTGTCCGGAATAGCTAAGAAAATGGAAACATGGAGTCCACCATCCACGCAGCATGTAACAATTGTTTGTGAATTATGTGCTGGGAGTCATGCTACAGATCAATGTGCCATAAATGCTGAATCAGCTCAGTTCATAGGGAGCTATAATCGATCTACCCAACCGTATCCGAATCAAAACGCATATAATCCCGATTGGAGAAATCACCTGTGATTTTCATGGAGTAACAATCAAGCTCAAGAACCTAGACAACAAAACACATCCGGATTTCAAAATCAGACTCAACAACAGCCAGAGAGGAAATCATGTTTGGAAGAATCTTTGGAAAAATTCATTTTAGCTACTGACAAAAGGGTTGGTGAACAGGAAAAGTTATTGAATCAAGTAGATATGAATGTTAAAAGCCAAGGTGCATCGATAAAGAATCTAGAAAATCAATTGGGGCAGATAGCACATGCGTTGAATAACCGTCCACATGGAACACTCCCTAGTGATACAGAGATAAATCCAGGCAGAGATGAGCATTGCAAGGCTGTGACTTTACGTATTGGAAAGAATTTGCAAGAAACAATTAAGGATAAGGAAAAGAGGGAAAACGCATCAGGTGAAACAGAGGAAGTTATGGAAACCGGAAAACGTCAAGATGAGACCTTAGAGCAGAAAGCACCAGAACTAACCATCACAATGCCTCCCATACCGTATCCGCAGAGGTTTCAGAAATCCAAGTTAGATAAGCAGTTTTCAAGATTTTTGGATATTTTCAAAAAACTGCATATCGACATCCCATTTGTCGAAGCCTTGGATCAAATGCCGAGTTACAGCAAGTTTATGAAGGAAGTTTTTTCGAAAAAGAGGAAATTGGGTGAGTTTGAGACAGTGGCATTGACCGAAGAGTGCAGCGTAATTATCCAGAATAAGTTACCTCCGAAGCTCAAGGATCCAGGTAGTTTTACTATTCCTTGTGAAATTGGAAATCAGTTTTCGGGACGAGCATTATGTGATTTGGGGGCCAGTATAAACTTGATGCCACTATCCGTTTATATTCAGTTGGACTTCAAGCACCAAAATCGACGAATGTCAGTTTGCAGTTGGCGGATCGGTCCGTTAAATATCCACGAGGTATCGTTGAAGACGTGTTAGTAAAAGTGGATAAATTCATCTTCCCCGCGGATTTCTTTATCTTGGATTGTGAAGTAGATAGAGAAATTCCAATTATTCTCGGGCGACCATTTTTAGCAACGGGGAGAACATTGATTGATGTACAAAAAGGTGAATTGACGATGCGAGTTGAAGATCAACAGGTCACCTTTAATGTATTTAAGTCGATGTCTTTTCTGAAAGAAAAAGGTGAGTGTTTGCGGGTGGATATCATGGATGAATTAGTTAATCACAAGTTCAGCGAAAATTATTCAGAGGACCCGCTAGAATCAATTTTGCTCGGGAAGGATGACTATGGTACTGAAGATGACATTGAGTATGTCAAATGGATAGATGCATCACCTTTCATCCAGAAAAGTAATCAACCCTTCGACACCCTTGATAGACCCAAAATGAATGGTAAAAGTTCAAACCCTCGATAGAAGAGCCACCGATGTTGGAATTAAAACCGTTACCATCTCATCTGCAATATGCCTACTTGGGAAAAGATGCTACCCTACCAGTCATTGTTTCAATAGAGTTAACTGACACGCAAAAAGAGAAGCTGCTAAGGGTATTACGAGAGTCAAAACAATAATTGGGTGGATTATAGCGGATATTCGAGGAATTAGTCCATCATTCTGTATGCATAAGATCTTATTGGAAGAGGGGGGTAAAACCAACAATTGAGCAGCAAAGAAGGCTAAACCCCATTATAAAGGATGTGGTGAAAAAGGAGATCATAAAGTGGTTGGCTGCCGACATTATTTATCCAATCTCGAACAGTTCATGGGTAAGTCCTGTACAGTGCGTACCAAAGAAAGGGGGTATGACAGTGGTGAAGAACGAAGCTAATGAGCTTATCCCCACTAGAACCGTTACAAGATGGAGAGTATGCATGGATTACCACAATCTAAATAAAGCCACACGCAAGGATCACTTCCCCTTATCGTTCATTGATTAGATGTTGGACAGGTTAGCTGGACATCAGTTCTACTGTCTCTTGGATGGATATTCTGGGTACAATCAAATTGCCATAGCCCCAGAAGATCAAGAAAAAACTACATTCACATGCCCTTACAGTACGTTTGCCTTCCGTCGTATGTCTTTTGGTCTATGTAATGCACCGACAACTTCTCAACGGTGCATGATGGCTATCTTCTCAGATATGGTTGAACAGAATTTGGAAGTATTTATGGATAACTTCTCCGTATTCGGTGATAGTTTTGACTTATGCTTGAAAAATCTGGTTTTAGTGTTGAAGCGATGCGTGGAGACTAACCTTGTCCTTAACTAGGAAAAATGTCACTTCATGGTGCAAGAGGGGATAATTTTGGGGCATAAGGTTTCTACAGCAGGGTTAGAGGTGGATAAAGCAAAGATTGAGACGATTGAGAAACTACCTCCTCCATCATCTGTGAAGGGAATACGGAGCTTCTTAGGACATGTGGGTTTCTACAGACGCTTCATTAAAGATTTTTCCGAAATTTCGAAACCCTTATGTTTCCTCTTGGAGAAATATGGACCATTCATGCATCGAGGCTTTTGAATTATTAAAGAGGAAATTGGTTTCAGCTTTAATTATAGTGGCACCCGATTGGTCTTTACCGTTTGAATATATGTGCGACGCCAGTGACTACGAAGTTGGAGCAGTATTGGGACAACGTCGTGACAAAATTTTTCACACTATCTACTACTCTAGCAAGACGTTAACGGATGCTCAGTTAAACTACACGACCACCAAAAAAGAATTACTTGCGGTTATGTTTGCCTTCGACAAGTTCAGAGAATATCTCATAGGGACTAAGGTAATTGTCTACATTGATCATTCTGCTATTAAGTATTTGATTGAGAAGAAGGATGCCAAACCGCGGTTAATACGGTGGGTACTGTTGCAACAAGAATTTGATTTGGAGATCCAGGATAGAAAAGGTATCAAAAACCAGTTGGCGGATCATCTTTCTCGATTGGAAAATGAGGAGGTTCAGCAAAAAGATAACGTCGTGATTAATGAGAGGTTTTCGGATGAACAGCTTCTTCGAGTAATAACGACATTGCCATGGTATGCAGATTACGTAAATTACTTGGTTGGTAAGGTGTTACCCCCGGATTTGAATTCGCAACAACGAAAGAAGTTCCTCCACGATGTTAGGCAATATTATTG
This sequence comes from Panax ginseng, assembly GCA_020205605.1. NCBI lineage: Eukaryota > Viridiplantae > Streptophyta > Magnoliopsida > Apiales > Araliaceae > Panax > Panax ginseng. The sequence continues at coordinate 115,157,508 of CM035133.1, read as the reverse complement.
AGATGAACCATTTCTGTTTAAGACGTGTGCGGATCAAATGATCAGATGATGTGTGCCACACAAAGAGATGGATAGCATATTAGGTCATTGCCACTCATCAGATTACGGAGGTCATTATGCCGGTGATCGAACAGCGGCCAAAGTGTTGCAATCGGGATTTTTCTGGCCTTCTCTATTTAAAGATGCATATCTTTATGTGTTAAAGTGTGATCGGTGTCAACGAGTAGGCAATATTTCCAAATGCAATGAAATTCCACTCAACATAATCTTAGAGGTTGAACTATTCGATGTGTGGGGAATCGACTTTATGGGACCTTTCCCATCATCCTTCAATAATCAGTACATTCTATTGGCGGACGATTATGTGTCCAAATGGGTAGAAGCCGCAGCTTTACCCACGAATGATGCCAACGTAGTCTTATGGTTTTTAAAGAAAAATATCTTCACACGATTTGGGACGCCGAGGGCGATAATCAGTGATGAGGGAACTCACTTTTGTAACAAGCAGTTCACTAAGTTGCTCATAAAGTATGGGGTTCGTCATAAAATTGCAGCCGTATATCATCCCCAAACCAATGGTCAAGCGGAAGTCTCGAATCGGGAAGTTAAAAAAATCCTGGAGAAGGTGGTCAACTCGTCACGAATGGTCTACGGAAAGGCATGTCATCTTCCGGTCGAATTAGAACATAATGCACACTAGGCCATTCAAAAACCGAATTTTGATCTACAAGCATCGGGGGAAAAAAGGTTACTTCAATTAAATGATATGGACGAATTCTGGTTCAATGCCTATGAGAACGCAAAACTCTACAAGGAGAAAGTCAAAACCTGGCACGATAAAAAAATCCTTGATTGGAAATTCGAACCGGGCCAACAAGTCTCGCTTTTCAATTCAAAATTATGCCTATTCCCCGGTAAGTTGAAATCTCGCTGGTCCGGGTCATTCGTGATTATATCTATCGCTCCGCACGGAAATGTTGAAGTCGAGGACCCAAATTTAAATCGCACATTCAAGGTGAACGGCCAATGACTTAAGAATTATTTGACTGGACCCATCTAATGAAAATCTACGGCCATATACCTCTCCGATCTGGTGGATAATTGAGCAACACAGTAAAGTCGAGCTAACGACTATAAACCAAGCGCTATAGGGAAGCAACCCCATGAGTTTTAGTTATTTTGTTTTAATTCATTTCAAATTTTCTTCATTTTCTTTAATTTTGTTCCTTAGCTAATAGTATATACTTCTATTATAATAGTCTTCATGCAATTCGTGTTTTGTGTTACCAGATAAGTCAAAATGTGAGCATGAGGCAATAGAAAGGATCATGTCCAGCTCCCTGGCGCTCAGCTTTAGAGTCCTCAAGACATGCCCAACGCCCCGACGCTCATATATCATTTAATCACAACGCCCTGGCGCTAGTCCTCCATGCCCAACACTGATCTCCAGCTCCCCGACACTCCTTTTCAATACACACACAGCGCCCTGGCGCTAGAGGCTTACACGAGATACTGCAGCTTAGCGCCCCGACACTGCATTTACACATTATCACAGCGCCCCGGCGCTAGGGGTGATCATCCAATTCTGAAGGCCAGTGCCCCGAAGCTTCTTATAGGGTAAATCACAGCGCCCCGGTGCTGGGGGAGTCCTACTGCAGTTCAAAAACTATGCGGTTTCCAACTCCAACCTTCCAACTTCTTCACACGTCTCCACTACTACAAATAAACGGCTCTCATATGGTAACTGATCTTGAAACTTTTATATAGCTTCACAATCCCTAACGCAACTCCAAATATCACATTGGGGTTTTCAGTCTGCAACGCACTTTTCATCTAGTATCTCTACTGCAAAGGTATGTACTGAATTACATTCAAAGTGTGGTAGAACCAAATTGTTAATGGTAAGTTAAGATTCATCTTGATTCACATTCTCTTACATCTATAGTGCAGATTTTCATTCTTTTAATTTTGAATATCTCATATTTCATGTATGTGAATCACATTTGATTGTGCACCACTTTTGATTGGGATATCACGCATATGTGGTGATTGAATGCTAGGGGTTTGAATTGATAGGAAGCTAGTAGTGATTCAAAGAAAAATATGAACTGCCCACAAGGTATTCGATATTTTGCTTGACTTAATATTTTTGTTCAAATTCGCACAACGCCATATCCAGAGCCATTGGACTACTATTAAATGGGCATATCGTTAGTGCGGGAAGGGGCTACACTGTATTGATAATTACTTAGGGTCATATTTCCACGGGACTATTGTTTTGATGAATTTATGCATCCATTGCCTATTTGATTATAATCGCTCAAAAATCTTAGTCTACATAATGTTATAACACCCATGCACCGAATATATACAGTCGTTTGCCACAATTTTTGTACATGTCCCATCTTTTTGCCATGCACTTCTTTGACCAATCATACTATAAAGACATAAAATGCGACTACTTGGTCTAATTTAACTTTCCTACTATTATGTCTCATTACACCCCCAACCAAGTACCAACATGAACTTATTTTGAAGTTTGGGGGTTGGGATATGGGTATGTTTATGCATATTTGATTTCTATCCAATTCTAATCCACGTGACTGCCCTTTCATGCAGATTTGTCTCAATGACATTGAAGCGTCAACGTGGAGATGGTTCCGGGAACGCCGCGGCTCCTCCAAAATTTGACAGCCGCAGATTCGTGAGTGTCACTGTCCAAGAATGCTACAACAGGATGGCCACCCGTTCTCTCATCCCCGAACCCAGTTTAAGGCCCGATCAATTAAAGGATGGGGACATGGCGGTTATGATTGCAGAGAGAAATTGGTTTACACTCACAGCACAACCCGATCCGGCAGTAATTGCAGTAGTAAAAGAGTTTTACGCCAACGTGTCAGAACATTTACGCCAACGTGAGTCAAGGGCCAGACAATGAAAAAATAATCCGCGAGGTTTGTCAACCGGGCACCACATGGACATTGCATGAACGTGGCAGCATGACCTTCCCTCTTTCTCACCACAACTTATATGAAAAGGCGTGGTATGCCTTTATCTGCGCCAAACTCATGCCATGCACACATGTGAGCCATGTCACCAAAGAGAGGAATGTACTGCTGTATTCTATTATTCAAGGCTTGAAGATAGATGTCAGCCACGTCATTCAGCAATAAATTTTGTGAGCTACACGAGGAGGAACTACAAGAGGTTTACCCCATCCATCTCTAATTTGCATTTTATGTGCAAAATTTGGGGTCAAATGGAAGTCGGATGAGATGATTCAAACCCCCATGCCGGTGTTTGACCACAAGCTGATCAGTAGGTATAGAGTATGGACTGGTGGGGAGAACCACCCTAGCGGATTGGGTTTTATAATTCCCCAAGTTAAAGCTCCACAACCTTCGGCTCCACCCACATATGGTCCTTCATCTACAGCTCACCGTGGTGTTGTTCCTGAAGCTGTACAGCGTGAAATTGATAGTTGGTTCTACAATCTCGAATCTCAGAATGTTCGTCTGTCTGAACGTCAATATGTCATATACAAATTTTTGGTCAACCAATTTCGCTTGAGAATCGCGATGAGCGCCAACTCGAGGCGTTAACCTTAGCAGATTCCCCCACTCGCTCGGTTCATTTGTGTTTCCCCCTTCTGATCAGAGATGAGCGAGGATGATGATGCTTCACCTGAGGAATGAGCTCGTCAGGGAAGTCCTCTATTATTTTTATTGTTATATTTTTTGCATGAGGATATTGCTCTTGATAAGTTTGGGGGTAGTTAATTTTTATTTGCATTAGTAAACTGTTAGTAGTTTATGGATAATTTGTGTCTTTATTGTTGGTTAAGTGTTGCATTTAGGATTGCATATTAATTCCACCTGTTTAATAGTTACGTATGTTTGGGGCCAAGGATGAAATTAAAATTGCATGAACAAGTCTAGTACGGATTGTTAAGCTAGTGATGTGATTTTCAGGATAATTTGAATCTTTATCTGTTTGACACTGATATTATCAGGATATCACATTTTGAAAAATGACCATGTTGGCTAAGAAAGATTAAATGGATCGATAATAGAGTTCTAAAGGATGAATGCTAGTGGAATGAAGGCACAATTTGAATAACTAGTGATGGCTGAATTTAGACATAAATTTAAGTTTGGGGGAAAAATATTTGGAGTATATAAGCTTTAAAAATAAATAAAAATAAATAAACTGTGGCATGCTTGTCTAGTTATGTGGCCTTTGTTACTTGAGTAAGTAAGCCCGAGGGGATTGTCTTTACACCTAGCGCCCTAAGGTCTTAATGGCTTGGGAGTCGTTGGTTAAAAGCTCGTTAAGGTAACACTGGAAAGCCTAAGGGAATAGGACAATGCATAGCCATGAGTAAAATAAATAAAAAAATAATAAAGCGGGAAAAGTGCAAAAAGCCCCTGTTAAAAAAAATGGTAAAAATTAGTAAAGCATAAGTATTCCATGTTGACCCTTGGACTGTGGTAAATGTTTGACTTTAGCCAAATCTAGTTTATTTGAGGAGTTTCTGAGTTTACACTGTTTGATACCTTCTAAGAGATCTATTATGTTTCGTATTTTGCTTTTATTGGTTAGCATGGTTGTTGAACACACACACACACACACGATATCAGTAATAACAGATTTAGATTTATTGATTATTAGGATATTATCGATCTGCCTTAATATGATGTATTAGCATGTTTTTGTGATTTTTCTGAGGCCTAATGAATATATGTGTGCTATTTGATTGCTGGAATTACGAACATGTAGATAGTTTTAGGTGCATTTGCATGGTGGTTTAGTTTTTTCGTGTTGTCTTGTGTTTTGTTGCTTGAGGACAAGAAACGATTTAAGTTTGGGGGTATTTGATGATTGGGTAATATACCTATGAATTGAATATAATTGAGCTTAAATTATTGTATTCTCAAGTTGTTTAGTAGAGTTTTTATTGTGATTAGTGTTTAGTTTGCAGATTCGGGAAATGCAGGGGAAATTGGGGAATTTTGAGCTAAAAATGGCAATTTGGTAAATATCTTGAAGTCTAGCATTGGGGCGCTCGTCCTAGTACTATACAAATGCTTGTAAAGGTGACGGCCTAAGGACTAAGGTTGACCAATGTGTACGCATGAATTGAAGTTTAACTTAGACTTGAAGACTTAATTGAGAAGTTGATTTGAGAAAGGATTGTGGTGAAATGAGGAGAGTATATAAACTTTATTTTATTGAATTAAAAGAGAGATCTACCATAATTGAAGACTAAGCAAGGGATTACTTGAAGATTGAAGATTTTACTTTAGAGTTTCTTCCTCTCCTTATTTTCAATTTGTGTAATTCCTTAAGGATAATTTGCAAAAGATTTGTGATTTTAAATTCTGTTATGAAATAATTCTTTAATTAGGATTTCAATTGAACCTTTTATGTCTATAAATTAGTTATTCGATTTATTCCAATTATTTATGTCAAAGTGAATTGTTTATCTTGCCTTGTGCTTATTGATTAATTATTTGGCCAATAATTACATTGTTACTCTAGAAGGAATTGGAAGAGGAGATCTAGGGTTAGAACTGGGCATGATAACATGTATTCTTAATTATTTGCATGACGAATAGTTAGGGTCGTGAATTGAATAGGAATATCTGTTCACTGCATGTAACACGTAGGGAATTGGAATTTAATGCATTTAATTTAATTGTTTTACATAGTAATATAGCAAGATTAATTGGATTAAATAGAAGTTAATTGATCACTTGGAAAAGGGCTTTTGACACTTGGAATTCCCGTTAACAATTAAGTAGGCATAATAATTGGGATAATTGGATAATTGGTTTATAGTTCATAATTGGGGATATTGGAGTCTTAATCATTATTCATCTGAATTCATTCGTTAAAATTTTAGTTTTATTTATTTGATTTATTTTTAGAACATTCTCTTTTAATTGATTAATTTAGTTTCCATATTTAGAAAAATCACATTTATGGTTGTTTAAATAAAATTGGATTGATATAGTGCTAGTAGTTGGAATTTATTGATTAGAATTCTCTGTGGGATCGACACTCTATCTTATCACTTTATTACTTGTTGACTGTGTACACTTGCACAAATTCATTGATTGTGAAATCAACCAACAGGGTCGTTACAGTTGGTATCAAAGCTGATAGGTTAGAAACATTTGGTAAGAGTACCTTAGGCTATAACCTTAGAGAAGAGATGTGAAGATAATGAAAGAATAAGCTCAGATAGAGCTTGAAGAATAAGAAGTAATTTAAGAAATGTTTAGAGAAGGGATTAAAACATGCGTGAGAGGATTCAAAGAAGAACCTCGAAGAGTTATAAGGAATATGAAAGTGGGGTTATCCAACTCCAATAATAAGGATGTAAGGTGATGTCTATAAGAAGAGAGTGATAAAGAAGTTAAGAATAAAAAGTTATATTTATGTATGGTACAGTTGTAATCTTTAATAGCTGATGTATGGTATCTGGGCTGAACGATCCCTTCATAGAGCGGAGGTATATACGAACTAGCAACTCAGAACCTAGTTTGTTGGTTGTTTATGGGAAACCACTCAGCGTACCATATTGAAACTGTTAGAGACTAGATGTGTACCAAGTATAGAAAATGGATACGTATGCTAAAAAAGGAAAGAAAGGGGATCGTAAAACAAAGCGATCACAAGTTAAGAAAAGAGTTTTAAGGGAGATGATTATAGAATAAGATCACGACGTGATCAGTTTAAGTTATAAAAGAAAGATGGTCTGTAATGTTTGAATAATTATAGCTTGATGATATAAAGATAATGTACTATGAAATAGTACGAGATAACTCACGGGAGTTATAGATGATGAGGTACGAAAAATTCGTATCGAGCAAAGAGCAAGTTATAAGCAAGATAGAGTTAGAGGGATTTCAATTGAGGACTCATGTGATGGCTGAGTTGTACAAACCTTTGTATGGGTGAGGGTTTTGTGCTAGCACTCAGTTTATCACATTGATAATCATTGGAATGTTGGTGTCGCGCTATCAATGTATATGTGGCAAAAAGGTGATTCTTTTCTCATGTGTATATTTGATAGTTAGAAACTATTAAGATTAATCATATTATTAAGATTAGGTATGGTTCTTAAAACTAATGCATATGGTAAGTTCGTGACTCATAATAATATGGTATGTTTTGAACACCTCAGAGAATGGACGCATATGGTCTGACTAGGATAAGTTCTTAAACTCCTGTTATTGTGGCAAGTCCTGAACTTCCAATGTATAGTAAGTTTGATGAACTATTCTGGGGGTATAGGAAGATTGTAAGTTAAAATACAAGAATATTTAGTATAAGAGCATTAGTGGTGCTAGAAATAAAAAAAAAGAATTTGTTAAGTAATGAAGTAATGGAGTAAAGATTGAAGTTGATGGATACCTGGATATTCTAAATCTACTAACTATGCTAGACTTTCAAAATTTATTGACTTCGTGCTGATGTTTGCACTACTATTTTCTTGAAAAACATTGGATTAAATAATGAAACCAATGTGTTTTAAAAATAATACCGTTATTCGTATGTTTATGCTAATTGCTTTGGCTAGACAAAAAAATGATTTGAAATATATCAAAATGTATTTTTATATCATCAATGCATCATGGAACCTAGTGCAGAGATGATAAAAATGATGGAGTCATCAATGCAGTATTACTTAGTGTTGGATGTGATCTAAGGATCGTCAGCCCACTATGGTATGATGTAGTATGATAAAATCACCAAATAACGGAATCCTCAAACGGACTATAAATACTGTGCGGTATCATGACGTCATAAAATTATTTTTGAGATTTCTTTAAGATATGAGAATATATATATATATATATATATATATATGTATATTTCGATTGATGACCGAATTATTGTAGAAGTCTATGCTATTTGATTCAGCTAGACGAATATTGAAAGATGTTCATGAAATTCAAGCGTTTGTTGAAAAGTTCTACCAAACCAAATTATTTTGGTGCGGATTCAGATGTTGAAAAGTTGAGGTGGACAACCCTATAAGGGGACATGTTTTCGGGGACAATGGTTCCGAGTGTAACGCATATAGTCGTTACAAAACACTACGTTGCGGCCCAACATAGTGGTACAATAGGCTGGCCACCTAGTGTACGTGTGGAGGGTGTTTTCAGTCTTTGTGATTGATAAACACTCTGGTTTGCAGTGTGAAGGATTATGTTGAAGCACTAGCAAATCTAGAGAAGAGTTCACGGTCTTGTGAACCCTCAGCATGATTTGGAATCTACTAAATTTCTTGTTATTCATATCGCTTCCCAATTATTGAGCAATTGTGGAAGATTCTTGTTATTCTAAAAGGTGAATGTGGTAAGGATAATATTCCTTAGAAAGAAGTGAGTCATAGAATGCAACACTAAATGATGAATATATTAAATAAGTGAGGAAAGAAATTTTGAAGTGAGCAGGAGATGAGTTATCAAAGAATAATATAAAACTTTTAATAGAAAAGTTTAATAATTGTAGAAAGATCTTTGTGGAAAGAAAGTGGTTATAAAAACCAGTGAATGAATAAAGTATTAACATAAAATCTATTTTGATAGATTGAATGAATGAATAGTAATAAATAAAATTTCGAAGACGAAATTCTTAGAAGAATGGGTGAATGTAATATCCTGAGTGTTTATGATAATGATCCTTAGAGAAGGAAATGAATGGGTTAAAGAATATATAATACTCAAAATATAGTTGAGTCTGAGTAAAGGTTATGAAATAAAACTTACAAGAATTTATTATGAAGAATGGTGGTAGTGATAATAAATAAAACCTCTATTAAGTTAATGTGTTGAAGATATTCGATGATAAATTTTGAAAAGATATTTGGTGAAACCGAGTAAGGGAGGTTTCGTTGATTCCGAGGACGGAATCCTTATAAGTGAGGAAGGATGTGACAACCCGAATTTTTATAAGTTATTAAAATAAGAATTTAATAATTAAAATTCTTATTATGAGATGTTTTGAGTTTGAGTATGTATATATACGTGCTATATATTTTGAAATATGTGATCTGGTGTGAAGAAATATATATTCATATTGGGAAAGTGGGGTTTAATAGTACCCTAAGTTATTTGTATAATCTGTATTTTTGATTTTGGCGACAGAATCTTTGTAAGGAGGGAAGAATGTGACAATCCAAGATTTTAGTAATTGTAATTTAAAATATTTATTAAATAAAATAAATATTTTATTGATGTGATTATTATTAGTAAATATTTATGACTAGATAATATTCTAAATTAAATTAATTTATAATTTAGAGACTTGTATTATAACATGAGATGTTATATTGTTGTTTTAATTTAATAATTTAAGATGGTATAATAAGTTATTAAATAAAAATTATAGTGAGATTATAATTTTGTGATATTTGTTTAAGTGGAATATTTATTTTAAATATAGTATATGTAATTAATTTATTTGATTATTATTGGATATAGAAATCCAAATAAATAATATGTAATTATAAATTATAAACTAAATTGTTTATTAAAATAAATTAATGGAGTTTAATTTCTTAAAATATTATGTCTTTAATATTTAAAGGGTTTTGCCAAACAAAGTCTTATGGCTTTGGGATTTTTGATTTTTGAATTATAAATAAAATAAATAAAATAATAAATATAATATATTTATAACTTATACGTTTATTAGCTTGTAACTGATACAATAAGTATGCGTATTATTATTAGTTATCAGTTTGGTTTTTACGCATAACTTAGTTACTAAGCTTAGGAAGAAAACTGAAAATTCAGAGAGGAGCTTGAGAGAGAATTGAGAGAGAACCTAAGGATTTTCAAAGGAATTTCAGTGGTGTTAGCAAGGATTCCAAGCTATTTGAAGGTATTTCTTTAACACCTTAGTATGATATATATATATATATATATATATATATATATATATATATATATATATATATGTGAGTTTCTGAGAAAAAAAATTATGTTCTGTGAATTTGATTTTTCTGGAATTTTTGCTCAGCAACTAAATAATTGCAAGTGTAAGTAATTGTAAAGCCAAAGTTTATGTTTAGTTAGGGAAATTGTATGCTAATTTTGTTTAAAAGTAGAAAAATAATGACAGTTAATATTTTCTCATATGGCTTGTGAAAGTACCAATTTTAGTGGTCAATTTGTATGTTAAACTGTAAATTAAGTCTTGATTATGCTAGTTCATTAAGAAACTAGGAGAACGTAGTTTGAACGAAGTGATTTGGTATAAAACTGAGATTACAGTGATGATTTTTGTAAAGGATGTCAAAAATGGTGTTTTGTATGAAAACATGGAATTTGAGGAATTAAACTAGTTAAAGTTTCTGTTAAATTGTTCTATGGTGATGAATATGTGAGGAAACATGTTTATGATAGTTTTATAGCCATTGTGTATGTTAATTTCACTGTTTTATGGGTGAAATTCGTGTTAGTTGGGCTAAAAAATGGCTATTGTTCATTTTGTCTCAGTTCTGTTTACATGCCTTTGATGCTGTGTTGTGTGTTAAGTGTTAAGGCGAAAGCGCAAGTATGATTCTGACAACAGAATGCCGTGCATACATCGATCTGTGGCGGTGGCAAATGGCTTCACATCTGCGCAGCACTGAGGATACCACTATAACTTGGTCTAAGGTTATGTTAATGTGTCAAACATGTAACAAGGAGGTTAAAACATACTTCGGTCATGTCATTGATAATTTCAAGTTGTAGAAGGATTTATAAGTTATGAACGTAATAAGTTATAACTTAGTGTACAGAATGAATGTTAGATAAGTGTTGTGAGGTCAACACTTAGAATTTCTGATATTTATATGGTAGCATAAGACTTGTACTAAAATAAAAAGTTTAGCTAGAAGTGAGTGTTATGTTGGAAAGTGGAATGTAATAAGAAGGAAAAGGAATTTTAATGTAATTAAACTGATTAAACAAAGAGATGTCGTAACAAGACTTAAACACTAGATTGAACATCGAGTGATGATTAGAAGGAAATGTTTTGAAATAAAAGGAAGATGAAGAGTCAATGCAATCTAATTGATTTCATCGTGTATATGTAACCGATGCTTGTATATATGAACTTCTAAACTATTGTGGGATAAACGCAAGGCAGTAAGCTGTAGTTGGTAAGCAATGAATCAGGCAAGTCTTTCAGTTCCTATTTGCTATGGGAATTTGATTATTTTAAATCTTTATTGAAAAGAGCATGATGTTATATATATGTTGAATTTATGAAATGTTAAAGTCAACTTATGACTACGTTGATTGATTAAAGGATGTTGATTGATTAAGGAACTCAATCTTTATACTTGTTATATGAACTGTAACATGTATTGTGACGCCCCCAAAAATAGGTATACATCACCTATTTTGAGTCGCCAAATACATGGTACAGAATACAAATATAATCTTTAATAGACAACAAGAGAGCTGTGAGTTTTAATAAAAATATTGTCTTCTAGACAATATCCACTCTCAGAATAAATCCTCATTACATTTATTATCACACTATTTAACAGAATAGTGAGGACTACTAATACTATCATCTAGACCATCACTCCATTTCCCGACTAGTCCTGTGACACTCCCAAATCCGGTACTTCCATTTCCACTGGATATGATGTTCACTGTACAAACATCATCTATCTATCTACCCATAAATAAATGCAAACCATGCAATAGATAGAAATAAATAATAAATCTCTCCCCTTATGGGGTTACATCAACTGCATAATAAATAAATCCCAGGTTACTCTAACCTTAAATCATCTGTGCGAAAAATATAAACAAATAAGTCTTAAGTAACATCAAGTCTAACTATCATTACATAATCACATAAATAATCAGTCTTCATTAATTGCTAAGCTTGCCCTTTCCCTTACTAGTGGAAGGTTTGTCTGCTCTTTCGTTCTTAACTGCAGTGTTATTATTACGCAAGAATGAGCACGATTGCCCACAAGTATAACAATAGAACAATGAATAATAACATGCGAGAGAAATAATAACTTCTGATATAAAGCTCAACTTTTGAATCAAGAATGGATAACAAGAATCAAAAGAAATTTTGAGGGTTATAAGACCTTGAACTATGTCCTAGATTATCAAGTGTTTATACTTGAAACCTTTAACAGTCATAAGACTATGGACTCTTCTTCTCGTACTTAGGGGGATCAGCCCTTAGTACCATACTGTACATAATATCTTAACGCTAAAGCGTAAATAATCCTTATACAGGGTTGTTCATCTTAGTTTGACATTCGAGTCCGCACCAAAGGAAGTTTGGTTTGGATAATTCATCAAGGGGTTCTGAAATTTAGAACGCTCATCAACTATGGACTAGTCGAATCAATAAGGGTTCACTAGTCTAACAAGGTTTAACAGTAAATGAATATTTAACTTGAATAACATCTCAAAAGGTATACAATAGAATAATTATTGTATAACAACATCATGCTTGAAGATTAATAAACTTTAATATACATGACAGGCTTAATCAATAAAAATGAGAACTTGCTTAATATCGAAAGATGAATTAATCAACTTATATAACGATAACAAGTAGGGTCAGGAAACTTGCTCAACGAAAGTTTAGGGTAAGAAACTTGCTCAACGTAAATGTAGAGTTAGAAAACTTGCTCAATGTAACAAGATAAGGTTTAGAAACTTGCCTCGTGCGTAGATTACACTTAAACAAACTCGTTCTTTGAATTAAATCCTACATATCAATTACATTCACAATACCAATCTTAACAAACTCGTTCTTTGTCTAATCTTGACTTCATGACCATACTTAGTCAAATTACCATACTTGTTTTCACATAATATAATACTACACGAACAACAAGTTAATTACATAATTAATTACTCAAATAACATGTAATTGTCTTCTTGACTTGGTAAAAACTCATTTTAATATCTCATTATATGTCTAACAAGTTTTTATGTTCATTAGACTAGGTCACTAACTCATTTCTATACTTGAACATTTAAAATTTGCATTTTCTGGACAATCTGCTAAGTGGTATTGTATACCACTTTTGTATCTTAACTCTTGGCGCTGTATTTGGGACACTTGGTATTTGTGTGCACGGTGGCCACGTGGTGCGGGAAAAGAACTAGGAGTTGGCGTCGCGACGTGAGACTCCAGTTCCAGTTTCTGCAATTCGTGAAAATTGCAGAACACGACTAAAAATTTCCAATCAACTTATTTTTACACGAATTTAGACATACCCATATGCTAGAATTCATACATAATCAATACATAACATCTATGGAGTGATTTTCACCCATTAAAACACATAATCACAGAATTAAAGCATGCAAATTGGACTGTTCTTGATGTTCTTGAACAAAAACATGGATTTTAATGCTACGGATTCGTTATAAAGCCAAATCCAACCATTCAAGTTTCATTTTGTTCATTTTAACATGCATAATCATATCAATGTGTGAATTTTGCAAAATAATTTATATTTGACATATAAAAATCACGTATAAGGCCATATGGCCATATCACATACTCTAAAATCTTTTACTGTATAATTTCATGAAACTGAAGATATGGAAACCCATATAATATATATTAAAACATGTTATGATGTTATATTAACACATAATCACATAATTCCTACTCTTTACAATTAACAGAGACCTTACAGAGTTTTGAAAGCCATTTTTATCAAAACTTAAATAACGTAAAATATGAGAATTGAGTTGGGGAAAAATTACCCAAAGTGTAGAATATAACTTTTACAGAAGGTTAAATTCTTCTCAACTGTTCTTCAATCAGACACTCACAATCTCCTTAACAATTTTCATAATTCTCAAACTCTCTCTTTTCCCTCTCTATTTAATGCCAGACTTAGCCAAAAAAAAATGAAAAGAAAGAAGACGTATAAATAAAAGAATGAACTGACGCGTTGGTGGTCAGTTACCCAGTCATGGTTAACTGCCAATAACCTCCCTTAGTGCCATGTTTGGCTAGCAAGAAAATAATTCAAAAACCATTTAATTTAATAAAACATTATCATATAGTTTAAATAATGTCACATCCATATAAAATAAATCAATTATCTAATTTAATTTATTTTAATTAAAATATAGTAAATTCTCATTAATACACATAGTCACATAATTCAAATTCTCTTTAATTAATAATGTCAAATTATTAAATCTCTAATTAATAATTAAATTAATTAAAATAACATAAGGCTTATTAAATATATTTTTAATTCAATAAGCTCACATAATCACATACTTGAATAATAAAATTCTACACATTAATTTAATAAATATAACACTTATAATTAAATTAATCTACCACAACTTCATCAATTAATCATTTAATCTAATAATTAATTCATCAAAAAATATTTATTCAATCCAATAAATATTTAAAATTAAATCACAAATTTTCGGTTGTCACATCTTTCCCCTCTTAAATGGATTCTGTCCCCAGAATCATAACTCAAACAAGTCATCCCGTTATATTCTCCCCCCCACCCTTTATAAAGATTTTGTCCCCAGAATCGTATATAACAATCTAAGTAAACAATTGAGGATAATTCTTCATCATATTCTCTTCGAGTTCCCACGTAGCTTCTTCAGCGTTGTGGTTCCTCCAAATTACCTTAACAGAAGGTATTACTTTATTTCTCAGAACTTGTTCTTTTCGGTCGACAATTTGAACAGGAATTTCTTCGTAAGATAAGTCTTTGTCAAAATGTAGGGGTGCATATTCAATCACGCGCTTGTAATCAGGTTTGTAGGGTCGTAGGACTAAGACATGGAAAACATTGTGGACATTCTTTAGAGATGGAGGTAAGGCTACCTCATAAGTAACTTCTTCGACCCATCTCAAAACTTCAAAGGGTCCAATGAATCTTGGGATCAATTTCCCTTTCTTTCCGAATCTGATCTTTCCCTTCCAAGGAGAGACCTTTAAGAACACATAACTACCTGGTTCGAACTCAACATTCTTATGGTGTGGATCAGTGTATTTCTTCTGTCTGTCTTGGGCTGCTATCAATCTCGCTCGAATCATTTTGCCTATCTCTGCTGTTTGTTGTACAAATTCTGGTCCTAGTAATTGTCTTTCGCCAACTTCATCCCAATATAGTGGAGTTCTACACTTTCTACTGTAAAACGCTTCATAAGGCGGCATTCCAATACTAGCATGGTAACTGTTGTTGTAACCGAACTCTACAAGCGGTAAATGGTCATCCCAATTTCCTTTAAAGTCCATTATACAAGCTCTTAACATATCTTCCAATGTTTGAATTGTTCTTTCACTTTGTCCATCTGTCTGAGGGTGATATGTCGTACTCATTCGTAACTGTGTACCCAGGCATTCCTGTAGACGTTTCTAGAAGCTCGACGTAAAGCGCGGATCCCTATCAGAAATAATTGACACCGGAACACCGTGCCTTGAAACAATCTCTTTCACATATAACCTTGCCAACTGATCTAAGTTGAATCTGATTTTGATCGGAAAGAAGTGTACGGATTTCGTCAATCGGTCAACAATAACCCATACTGCGTCGTAGTCTTTCTGAGTTATCGGTAGGCCAACCACGAAATCCATCGTAATATATTCCCATTTCCACTCTAGGATTTCTAAAGGTTGTAGTAACCCACTCGGTCTCTGATGTTCTGCTTTCACTTTCTGTCATGTCAGACACTTGCCAACACATTATGAAACCTCTCGTTTCAAATTTGACTACCAAAAGTGTTGTCGAAGATCTTGGTACATCTTGGTGCTACCAAGGTGAATCGAATATCTTTAGTTGTGAGCCTTGCTCAAAATTTCTTCTTTAATCTCTGGTACTGGCGGTACCCAAATTCTGCTCTCAAATCTTAGTAGTCCCTCGCTGTCTATTTTGAATCTCGGTTCAGTCCCTTCAGATATCTTCTTCTTCACTTTCTCACATTCTTCGTCCTGAAGTTGAGCCTCCTTAACTTTATCCAGTAAAGTTGTACCAGCTTGCATCTGGAACAGTTTCTCGTCAATCTCCATAGGATACTTCACTTCTAATTCCAGCTTTTCCATGGCTAAAATTAGCTCCTCCTGAGCGGTCAACATCATCAATTTCTCCCGACCTTTTCTACTTAGGGCGTCGGCCACCACATTTGCATTATCCGGATGGTATAGAATCTCACAATCGTAGTCCTTAATTAACTCCAACCACCTTCTTTGGCACATATTCAAGTCTTTCTGTGTAAAAATATATTTCAGACTCTTGTGATTTGTATATATTTCACACTTCTCCCCATAGAGATAGTGCCTCCAGATTTTTAAAGCAAAAACCACTGCAGTTAACTTCAAGTCATGGGTCGGATACCCCCTTCTCATAATCTTTCAGTTGTCGTGATGCATGCATCTTGCAATGACTACGCCATTCGCATAATCACACAATTAAGTCCTTTGTCGCGATGCATCACTATAAACCAAAAAATTTCCTGTGTCATCTGAAAGAGATAACACAGGTGTTGAACTCAACCTCCTCTTTAATTCTTGAAAGCTTTCCTCACACTTCTCCATCCAAACAAATTTCACTGATTTGCTAGTCAAATTCGTTAGCAGAGTTGCGATCTTGGAAAAATCCTAAATAAATCTTCTGTAATAACCTGCCAATCCAAGGAAACTTCTTATTTCCGATGGCGTCTTTGGCTGATCCCAATTAATCACAGCTTCGACTTTGGAGGGATCCACCGAAATTCCGTCTTTATCAATCACATGTCCAAGAAATTGTACTCTTTCAATCCAGAATTCACATTTTGAAAACTTAGCATACAACTTCTCTCTTCTCAATGTCTCTAATGTCATCCTCAAATGCTCTTCGTGTTCTTCCTTGGTTTTTCAATATACCAAAATATCATCTATAAATACCACTACGAATTTGTCCAAAAACGGCTTGAACACTCCATTCATTAGGCCCATAAATGCTGCAGGAGCATTTGTTAGACCAAATGACATTACCAAAAATTCGTAGTGACCGTATCGTGTTCTAAACGCTGTCTTCGGTACATCCTCTGGTCTCACCTTCAGTTGATGATAACCACTTCCAAAATCTATCTTTGAGAAATATCTTGATCCCTTTAACTGATCGAACGAGTCATCGATTTGCGGTAATGGATACCTATTCTTAATCGTGACCTTATTCAGTTATCTGTAGTCTATGCAGAGTCGCATTGTTCCATCCTTCTTCTTCACAAATAAAATTGGCGCTCCCCGCGGTGATACGCTTGGTTGAATATACTTCTTGTCCAGTAATTCTTGTAATTAGACCATCAATTCTTTCACCTCTACTGGTGCCATTCGGTACGGTGCCTTCGATATTGGGGTCGTTCCTGGAGCCAAATCGATAACGAATTCAACTGCTCTATCTGGAGGAAGTCCTGGTAAATCATCCAGAAATACGTCTGCGAAATCTCTAACTACTGGAATCTCATCTATTTTCGAATTCTCTTTACGACTATTGACTATGTAAGCTAGATATCCTACACAGCCTTGCCTTAACAACCTCCTGGCCTGCGTCATCGTCAGACAACTCGCTTGTCTAGGTGACTTGCTACTATAAAACACAACTTTTGACGGAGTCATAAGGTTAATACGTTTCTTCTGGCAGTCAATTACCGCCCCATAATTGGATAACCAATCCATACCCAAAATAACATCGAATTCTCCAAGTCGGATAGGGATAAGATCTACGTTCATGATATTACCCTTAATATCCACTCTACAGTTCTTGTGCACATACTTAACATGGATTATTTCTCTATTAGCAATTTCTATGTTCATGGGGTATTCTAACTCATCCTTAAGCAATTCTAAGTTCTTAGCAAAGTCATCGGATATAAATGAGCAAGTAGCATCTGAATCAAATAATACATACACATTAACTTTATTGATCGGAATGATACCTGACACCACATCGCGAGACTGCACCGCATCTTGCACTGTCATGTTGAACGTTCTGGCTGTCTTGTCGATTGATTGCGGTTGGTCCTGCAATGGTCAGAGTGCTTCCACCAGTATTCCCTCTATTTCCTCCTGAACTCGTCCCTCCCAATCCCTTCTTAGGAAAATCTCTTGCAAGATGGTCCTTTGATCCACATGTGAAACATGCACCCTTCTTTGGGTTCGGACAGTTTGGTGCTATGTGGCCTTCCTGACCACAATTGTAGCACACTCGCTTCCCCTTCAGGCAAACTCCCAAATGCATTTTTCCGCAGGTTGGGCACGATTCAATCTTCTTCTTCTGCCCTCCCTGTTGACTTTCGGCCGACGAATTTTTAGACCACTTCCTCTTCTGATTGTTATTACCCCCAGTGCTACTCCCACCAGTCTTGTTATTACCTTCCTTCTCACTCTTCTTCTTCTTCTGCTCCTGATTATACTTCGTTACTTCATTACTTCCACCCTCAGCAAGTATGGCCTTCTCTAACACTCCCGCAAAAGTGTTCAATTGGAACATTGAAATTTTTCTATACAACCAGGGCTTCAGTCCCTGCTCAAATCGTCTTGCCTTCCTCTCATCAGTGTGCACTTGGTATGTGGCGAACCTAGCCAACTCGTTAAACCTTGCCGCATAATCAGCTACTGACATATTCCCTTGTTTTAACTCTAGAAACTGAACCTCTTTCTGATTTTGTGAACTAGTCAGAAAATACATCTCGAAGAACATCTCTTTGAATCTTTCCCAGGATATTATTCCTTCACCTCCTCTCACTTTGTTTGCCTGCCACCAATAAGCGGCGGACTCAAAGATAAAGCGTTGCGACACGCGGTCTTCCTCGATCTTCTCTTACTCGAGCGACGTCGAACACCTTCTCCATCTCCATCACCCAAGTCTGAGCTTCCATTGGGTTTATGGAACACTTAAACTCTGGCGGTCCCACTGCCTTGAAGTCCTTAAACGAGGTATTTAGTGGAGCTTGTGGTTGATTATTAATTGCCCCAGCCAAAAGGTTTACCAATTGCTGAACGGAGTTAGCATTGGCGTCGTTGTTATTGGTTCTTCTTTTGTTTGCTGACGGTTTTTTTTTCTTCCAGGCGGCATATTTTTGTTACACTTATTAGGTCTTTATTCAATCTTTTAAACATTTAAGACTTAACTAAAACATTTAATCATAACTCACTTAACACTTCAATTCAAATAAACTCTGACATTCTCATTTAATTCAAAAGTTTTAACATAAATAGATAGCATCACTGCTATTTACATCCACTATCCTGAGATAAAGAATCTACAGGATTTAAAACATCAAAATATTCCTTTGTTTATAAACACATCGGAATTTACATCATTAACTACCAAATAGTTTTCACATTATTAAACTAATACTATCACTGTCTGTTAAGGCGCTGAATAGCCTTGCTACATTCCTCTTCCATGATGCGAGACATCGTTCTGCGATCTAGCATATATGATGGTAGATCCTCAAACTGGATTGGATACTTCCTAACTCGATCTTGGACTGCATCCATTGCATTTTGTAGTGTAGAGTACGTCTCCTCAAGTTTAGCCTTCTTCGCACAACGATCATCTTCTACACGATCAGCACGGCTTGACTCTCGTAACCAGCCTTCCTCTGCTATAGAAAGCCTTTCTGAGCTCTCTTTCAGATCCTTCTTCAACTTTTCTATTTCTGCGGACTTATCCTTGGTTTGACCCTTCTCGTGAACCAGATCCCACTCCACGTTTCCTAAACGTGTGTGAAGAGTCACAATCTCCCTATCCTCCGCTTTCAATAGTAATCTCTGGCGACTAAGCGCCGCTCCGGTCGGATCCGGGGACGATATCCTACAACTCTATGTTACGATCATAAAGTGCATCATACATCTCAGCATCAATGGAGTTCAGTGGGAACTCCTCTTCTTCCTCTTCTTCTTCCTCTTCCTCAGGATCCTCCTCTGGATCAGTCTCCGGCTCATGCTCCTAACCAGCAACAGTGATCAACGGAGATGGCTCTCTCTGTACAAGCTGTTCCCTAACGACATGAATGTCTCGGGGCTCCTCCTCTATAGGTAATCGGGGTTCCTCCTCCCCAGCTCAACTAGCTCCTCCAACATTCGACATCCTGACAACAAAATTTTAAGTTTTAGTTATTAATCTGTGCTAGCGAACACATAGATTAACACATAAGCACATAAGGTCTTTTATTATCTTTAATGAATTTAAAAATTCATTTCTTAGAACTCGATAAGAGTTTACCACTACTATGTTCTCAATCTCCTACAAGGCTACTACCTAAGGTTGTTCCCCCCACCTAAGGTTCATAACCTTACAGCTTTGATACCAACCTGTGACACTCATGGTGCTTCCAACCATAGCACCTTACAAGGGTACCTATCAACTTGCTACCGACTCGCTCGGCGTCCCCTGCGAAAAGTCTGGCTTCGGTGCCTTCCCTTAAAGGGATGTCACCAGATAAAGGCTCGGGGCTCTTTGCAAATTCATGCTTATAGCTTTGATACCAACCTGTGACACCCCCAAATCCGGTACTTCCATTTCCACAGGATTTGGTGTTCACTGTACAAACATCATCTATCTATAAACCCATAAATAAATGCAAACCATGCAATAGATAGAAATAAATAATAAATCTCTCCCCTTATGGGTTTACATCAACTGCATAATAAATAAATCCCAGTTTACTCTAACCTTAAATCATCTGTACGGAAAACATAAACAAATAAGTCTTAAGTAACATCAAGTCTAACTATCATTACATAATCACATAAATAATCAGCCTTCATTACTTGCTAAGCTTGCCCTTGCCCTTACTAGTGGAAGGTTCGTCTGCTCTTTCGTTCTTAACTGCAATGTTATTATTACGCAAGAGTGAGCACGATTGCCCATAAGTATAACAATATAACAATGAATAATAACATGCGAGAGAAATAATAACTTCTGATATAAAGCTCAACTTTTGAATCAAGAATGGATAACAAGAATCAAAAGAAATTCTGAGGGTTATAAGACCTTGAACTATGTCCTAGATTTTCAAGTGTTTATACTTGAAACCTTTAACAGTCATAAGACTATGGACTCTTCTTCTCGTACTTAGGGGGATCGGCCCTTAGTACCATACCGTGCATAATATCTTAACGCTAAAGCGTAAATAATCCCCTATACAGGGTTGTTCATCTCAGTTTGACATTCGAGTCCGCACCAAAGGAAGTTTGGTTTGGATAATTCATCAAGGGGTTCTGAAATTTAGAACGCTCATCAACTATGGACTAGTCGAATCAATAAGGGTTCATTAGTCTAACAAGGTTTAACAGTAAATGAATATTTAACTTGAATAACATCTCAAAAGGTATACAATAGAATAATTATTGTATAACAACATCATGCTTGAAGATTAATAAACTTTAATATACATGACATGCTTGATCAATAAAAATGAGAACTTGCTCAATATCGAAAGATGAATTAATCAACTTATATAACGATAACAAGTAGGGTCAGGAAGCTTGCTCAACGAAAGTTTAGGGTAAGAAACTTGCTCAACGTAAATGTAGAATTAGAAAACTTGCTGAATGTAACAAGATAAGGTTTAGAAACTTGCCTCGTGCGTAGATTACACTTAAACAAACTCATTCTTTGAATTAAATCCTACATATCAATTACGTTCACAATACTAGTCAATAATAACGTACTAAACATCATAAGTTATTCTTTGTCTAATCTCGACTTCATGACCATACTTAGTCAAATTACCATACTTGTTTTCACATAATATAATACTACACGAACAACAAGTTAATTACATAATCAACGACTCAAATAACATGTAATTGTCTTCTTAACTTGGTAAAAACACATTTTAATATGTCATTATATGTCTAACAAGTTTTTATGTTCATTAGACTAGGTCACTAACTCATTTCTATACTTGAACATTAAAAATTTGCATTTTCTGGACAATCTGCTAAAGTGGTATACATTATTTCACTTTTATCTTAACTCTTAGTTGGCTGTAGTCTTTGTAGCCATCTTGTTGGGACACTTGGCCAGGAGATTTGTGTACGGTGGCCTATGCGGCAAGGTGAAAAGAACTAGGAGTTGGCATCGCGGCGTGAGACTCAGATTCCGGTTTACTGCAATTAGCGAAAATTGCGAGAACCACTAAAAATTTCCAATCAACTTATTTTTACACGAATTTAGACATACCCACATGCTAGAATTCATACATAATCAATACATAACATCTATGGAGTGATTTTCACCCATTAAAACACATAATCATAGAATTAAAGCATGTAAATTGGGTTGTTCTTGATGTTCTTGAAGTTCTTGAACAAAAACATGGATTTTAATGCTACGGATTCGTTATAAAGCCAAATCCAACCATTCAAGTTTCATTTTGTTCATTTTAACATGCATAATCATATCAATGTGTGAATTTTGCAAAATAATTTATATTTGACATATAAAAATCACGTATAAGGCCATATGGCCATATCACATACTCTAAAATCTTTTACTGTATAATTTCATGAAATTGAAGATATGGAAACCCATATAATATATATTAAAACATGCTATGATGTTATATTAACACATAATCACACAATTCCTACTCTTTACAATTAACAGAGACCTTACAGAGTTTTGAAAGCCATTTTTATCAAAACTTAAATAACGTAAAATATGAGAATTGAGTTGGGGAAAAATTACCCAAAGTGTAAAATATAACTTTTGCAGAAGGTGAAATTCTTCTCAACTGTTCTTCAATCAGACACTCACAATCTCCTTAACAATTTTCTAAATTCTCAAACTCTCTCTTTTCCCTCTCTGTTTAATGCCAGACTTAGCCAAAAAAAATGAAAAGAGAGAAGACGTATAAATAAAAGAATGAATTGACGCGTTGGTGGTCAGTTACCCAGTCATGGTTAACTGCCCATAACCTCCCTTAGTACCATGTTTGGCTAGCAAGAAAATAATTTAAAAACTATTTAATTTAATAAAACATTATCATATAGTTTAAATAATGTCACATCCATATAAAATAAATCAATTATCTAATTTAATTTATTTTAATTAAAATATTGTAAATTCTCATTAATACACATAGTCACATAATTCAAATTCTCTTTGATTAATAATGTCAAATTATTAAATCTCTAATTAATAATTAAATTAATTAAAATAATATAGCTTATTAAATATTTCTTTTAATTCAATAAGCTCACATAATCAAATACTTGAATAATAAAA
The DNA here is from genome assembly GCA_020205605.1 of Panax ginseng. Lineage (NCBI taxonomy): Eukaryota > Viridiplantae > Streptophyta > Magnoliopsida > Apiales > Araliaceae > Panax > Panax ginseng. Next base: position 115,134,239 of record CM035133.1, on the reverse strand, counting down.
ATTCTACACATTAATTTAATAAATATAACACATATAATTAAATTAATCTACCACAAATTCATCAATTAATCATTTAATCTAATAATTAATTCATCAAAAAATATTTATTCAATCCAATAAATATTTAAAATTAAATCACAAAGTCTCGGTTGTCACAAGTCCGCCACGTTTCTCATTCACAAGAAGAGAAAAAGTGAAAGAAAGGGTGAGCTCAACTAGCCCAGTAAGAAATATTATGGCTAAGATAATGCAGAATAAATTATCATTAGTCTTTAACAATGTTAAACTGATAAAATACAATAGACAACAAGTTTAACTGCAGCGGAACAAGCAATCCTTTAGAAGAGTCAAGTAGAGAATAAAATCTACTATCTTCTATGATTTAAAATGTTTTCATCAATTTTTTATCATTTGAGACTCAAATTTTAATAAATAAACCACATCATCGAATCACCCCTGGACTACGGGCCAAGGATATTCTTTAAATCATCAATGGTCATGACTATGCCGAATAATCCTTGGTCATAATCATACCAAGTCCATCTCTGCACGTAAGCCAAAGATATACAACAAATAAACCAATAATTAACAATCCATCTTTGCACGTAAGCCAAAGATATATAATTCAATAAACAACAGTTCATCTTCGTACGTAAGCCAAAGATAACTTTCATCACCATATAAGCATGAGGATGATGACAATGATATCAACATTAATCAAACTAAAATAATGATAAATATTAAAGACTTTAAATTTATCCAAATATTATCAATCACTTAATAAACTCATAATCTAATATTATTAATAATATAGCAATATTTTAATCACCTCTAAACTTATAAACAATTTATTTCAATTGTTTACACTTTACTAGAAAATGCATTTAATCATCCAAAGAATGCCATACTCATAAGATTTCATCACTAATGATTAAATCCCTTATCGAAAATCTGCATATACCTTATATAGGATTCCCAAGCCATAAAATCCTATTTTTCAATTTTGTTACATTACATAACATATTTAACTCATATACTCATAACTAGTGCATTTTCATGAAAAATACCAAATCAATCCATAAGTATTTCTTTTCTAGGATTTAGCAGAATATAGTCCCATAATGAACATATATTTTTCTCGGAAATTTTAAAATTTATTTATTATTTTTCAAAAATCAATTTCTAATTGATTCCTTAAGAAATTAGCTACCTCAAGTTTAACTCCAGAAATTCCCAAATCTTGGCAAGATCTTACACATGTTAACGTGATCTTCCAGTTTAAATTTCATGGTCATCGGAGTTATAGAACTCCGGTTATAGCGTTTTTTGTCGAAAAAATCTAAATATTGAAATGGTCATAACTTGCTCATTTTAAGTCAGAATGAGCTCATTTTTGGACAGAAGGTACTTTATACCATATTCTTTCATGTCCCAAAAGGCTGGAATTTTTGTCATAAATTAAGTGGTCGAAACAGCCCTTTTAAAATCATGGCAGCAGCCTTTTTCATAATTTGTAGTTTTTCGTACTTTGCTAAAATTAGTCCACACGAAAATATACAATACGTTTTCCAGTGATTCCACCTGGATAAGTTAGGAAACTCATAAATCTAACTCTAGGACTTGACCACACTCAAAAATTTGAAATATAATAGGAGATATGGACAATTGAATTTCATGTTCCATTTTCACCAAAATTTGATTTTCAACCCTTTGTGATTTCTAAGAAACTTTCATGTTTTCACATAATAACCAACATAACTCATCATGACAATGACATAATAATTCAATAAAACAAGTTCAAGAATTAAATTATCCAGGAACTAATAACGTCCAAATTGTCAACATGATACTTCTTTGTAGAGTGAAATTCAAGAATGCTCAAAAGAATATTTCCATGAAAAGATACTGGATGAAGCGCAAATATTAAGGATATTCCACTAATTTCATGGAGTATAGAATTCAAAACTTTAACCAACTGAGTATAATAATGAATGGAATAATAAAAGAAATCACCATGTATGCGGTACTTTGCACAGACAAGTTATTCTAACAGAATAATAAATAACGGAACCAGGTCAGGCATAATACGCACCGACAGGATATTCCAACAGAATAATAAAGAATGGAATAACAACATAAATCACCATGCATGCGGTATCAGATAGACAAAGTTATTCCAACAGAATAATAAATAACGGAACCGAGGTCAAAGTGAAATTGCAAGACAAGCGGGATGTTCCAACAGAATAATAAAGAATGGAATAACAACAGAAATCACCATGCATGCGGTACTTCGCATAGACAGGTTATTCCAACAAAATAATAAATGATGGAACCAGGTCCGGCGTAAATGCACAGACAGGATATTCCGACAGAATAATAAAGAATGGAATAATAGAAGAATTTCACCATGTATGCGATTACTTCAGATATACAAAGTTATTCAACATAATAATGAGGAATTGAATAATGAGAAGAATATCACCATGTATGCGGTACCAGCATATACTGAGTTATTCAACATAATAATAAGGAATGGAATAACAGAAGTTCTCTTCATGAATACGAAAGAAATAATAACCCTTACCTTATAAAGAAGAACTGGATAAAGAAGTAGTGAAGTAGCAGAATACTTTTCTTCTTTCTCTCTATAGTTTCTCTCTCTAGAGTTTTAGTGAATTCGTAAGAAATAATGAAGGAATGAGCTTCTATTTATAGAAGAATGGACTGAATAGTAACCAATCCATGAACGGTCCAGATCGATTTACTTTAAACGGACGGTCAAGATTGGTTTACAATAAAATATAATATATTCTATTTATAATCTAATAAAACGAATAACTTTTAAAAAGATTTTACTATGCAAACACTATGCATAATAAAATATAATATATTCTAATTATTGTCTAATAAAATGAATAACTTTATAAAAGTATTCTATTTTATATAAAAAGATTTTACTATTAGCCTAGTAAAGCGAATAACTTTATAAAAGTATTACATTTTATATAAAAAGCTTTTACATTTTATTACATTAATAATTCTAATAAAACAAAACTCATATATATATATATATATATATATATATATATATAACAATCGATAATAATTAAATCCAATAACGTGAGATACTATGCAACAACTACTGTAGCAATAATTGAACAAAAGCGAGTGACTTCTCACGTAAACATCGATAATCAATAAAAGTGTACTACTATGCAAACCACGTGTATTCATTGTACTTTTACTACTGAAAGTAGTTCAACAGTTTTAATGATAAAACTTCCGCCGTTATTTTCATAAATATATTTTTTTCGTTTTCTCATTCCGATAATAATTCCGTTGTGGGGTCCACCGTTGATTGCGTCGTTGTACGAATATTCTCTGCTAAAACGAATATTCCCCGACCAATCGAATATAATACAACAACTTGCATACTTTGCAAAATTTATAAATACTACCCACAACTATAACATTATATCAAATCCACTCCATAATATTCAAAAAAAATTATTTCGAGATAATTAAATATTTATTCATAAAATCTGCGGTCTCACATGTATGTTATGTTAGTCCAATGTTTATGAGATATATGTTGAGCATGTTATTATGTGTTACGTGATGCATAAAAACTGTTAGATTTTGTTAGGCTGTCGAGCTCAACCTTGCAAATAACCATTTTTATAGGTTAAAGATTGAAGGTAACACTATGTTCCACTTGAATTACGTGGTTTAGAAATAATACACGAAGATTAATATTTTAGCTAAAGTTGTTATTTCTTTATACCATGATTAAGGTTCATGAGATGTAATAAATGTTTTATGATGTATAGTTTTATGTTGAGTTGTAAAGCTAAAGTTAGAGTTATCTGATATGTGAAGGTTATCGGATTGAAATGTAAAATTTTATATAATAATAGTGATAAAGTGAATCATAAAATAAGATTGATTCAAAGACATGTAGATGATAAAGGTTTTGATTCACGGATTTAAAGTAAGAAGACATAAAAATTTTAATTATTCCGCATTTTATAAAGTTTAACATCGGATAATGATGTAAAATCAGAAGGTAGATGTATTATTAATGACAGAAGTCGAGAATTAAATTATACGAATTTTGGGGTCGTTACATACCCAGCAAGTTTAAGTTCAATAAATTAAGGATATATCATGATTGAAATAATTGAACAATAAGCTGGCTATAATTCAACAATATAGTTGTGAATTATCATAAATAAATTTTTATAACTGAACGAGCATTGAACATGAACATATATATATCTGGACCGAATGGTAATGAAGGTGATCGAATTTTTCATGCCGATGAATACATAAAGTATACAGCAGTGCGATTTAATTATTCTTAGACATGGCGCAATCATAAATGATTAACCACAAGTATAATTGAATAATACAACTCGAGGCCGAGTTAAGAAAAAACTTGCACAATAAATAAGTATAAGAAACTTGCATGTTCGGTCGATTACTGTTACGCAATTTAATTATCTTTGCCTGAAGATCTAATATATAAATAATATCGATATACAAATTAGAATAATATCATCACAGTATAATACTATTATATATATATATATATATATATATATATATATATATTCATAGAATAACCTAAACACATAACACATAACCCTATCAGTCCATAAACTACTAAGACTCGGTATCAAGTCAAACTATTTCAGTTAAATCCGACACAATTCTAACATCCCAACGGTCTAGTCGGACAATTATCGAGTCTAAGTTTAATTAACCATTGCCTAAACACTTATCAATTATCTTAGATAATTTTATTATCAGTCAAATATTTTTCATAAGCTCGTAATAATTTTCAAGTAATTATTACCATTTATCATAATTTTTCAATCACTTATATCGTATTTATATAATATAAATACTACATTATTCTCTTATCATTAATATTTATTTAATATTAAATATTAATGAAAATCATAACATAATATTATAATATATTTATAATCTATCAAAGTATTTTTAATACCTTAAATTCATATTTATATGATTTTTAAACAATTAAATTCATTATCCAGATAATTGCTATTAATATTTTCATGACAAAATATCAAAAGTTATATTTGATAACTTAAAATATTTTTATAACACTTAAATCATTTTTATATGATTTTTAAAATATTAATTCTATTTTTCCATAATTTATTTAATATATTCATTAAATAAATCCATTACCATTAATATTAATTTATTAATGAATTTCATCACAAAATATCAAAAGTTATTAGAAATAACTTAAAATATTTTCTAACACCATAATATAATTTTTCATGATTTTTTAAATATTAAAACCATTTTTAATAATTTATTTAATATTATAATTAAATAAATTAAATACCATTTATATTCAAAAATATTAAGTATTTATGAAATATACTCAAAATAATAAAAAAACTAATTTTTCAGGCTTTAAAATAATTTTTTGGAATTTATTTTGTATTTTTCATAATTAAAAATCATTTTTCTCTATGTATTTAATAAAATAATTATTTTCAGAAATTAACTGTCGCTAAAGGACCCTATAGCGACAGAACCATTGCTATAGGTGTTCTTGAGCCTAAACCCAGAACTCATGTCAGTGTTGAAGGTGCTAGGTTTGACCATGATTTAATTCCTGATCATAAGATATCTTGGCTTCCATATGAGTTAATCTTGTAGTATAAGTGTAACACGACAATTTCAATTCAAGTTCATGGTCATACAACAATACCACAGCAAGATGTATGCTCCAGAAAAACCTGTCAGACGTGTTCTTGAGTTTCTGGGTTTTCCAGAAACTCAAGCAATGTGAAGGGTCTCTTTTGGAGCCTTAATTAATCTGGTCTTTGGTCATGTTTTAGGTGGTTTAAATATATCAGATTGTAATACTTATGTCATAGAATAACTTAGTATCACTAAATCAACCAAAAGACATCACATGTACAAGATCAAATCTGGTCAAAGTACATTCCTAACCGTGTTCTTGAACTTTCTAGGTTTTCCAGAAATGGAACCCAAGCAGTTGGTCAACCTATGTTTGACCGCCTATATCTTTGATATCCTGGGCAAGATCTATTTGTTCTAAGGACTTTAGTGTGTAGTCTACATACCAGTCTACAATATCTAACCAACAAAATGGTCAAACCAACGAATATCAGTAAGATCAGAAGCTTTGAAAAGCTTGTCAGAGTCACCTGGGAAATTCTTGGTTGCCTAGATTCTAATTTTCGTGCTCAGTCAACGTAGTTTGACTAATTATATCTTACAATCTAGACATGATTTGATACTGTTTCCAGTTCCAGATCACAGTATACATGGAATAGAACAGATCCATAACATAAAACACCATAAATATCTAACACACAAAGATCTAGCAGCCCTGACATGTGACTGTCAGAAAACATTTACAAAATTTTCCAGATTTAAGAAATCTTCAATTTTGAGCACTTTGATGTTATGGATCTGGGATCTAACAACTAAGATCACTAAATGACATCTTATTACACAACTTTAAACAATAAACAACAACATCTAGCATCAAATCATATGATTTCCAAGTTTAGGGTTTTATACCTTCTTATGCTTTGATTCTTGAATCTGATCCTTTGTTGATGATCATGGAGTGTTAAGATAGGATATTATCTTGTATTATCACACCCTTTCACTCTCAAATCCGAAAATCTAGAGAGAGAATGGTCTTGGCTATTTTGAAAAGTCAAGTGAGCTTTCTCTCACTTTAATGCCTTATATTTGATACTTTGAATCTATTGTTGCTAGTTGGCTGAGATAAATGACCGAAGGCTGTGGTTTTTAGTCACATGCATGGATTTGTTCTAGTTGGTCAACAAGCCAATATCTTGACAAGATTTGCACTCCACTAATTCAAGAATACTAAAAGGGCATTTTAGTCTTTTTGCATAACATTTCAATGGCATACTTGACCTCTCATGCAACCCTTAGGGTTAAAACATAAGGTTCTTAAAAAATCAAATTTCTAGGATTTCTAAATTAGGTTTCCAAAATAGAAAATTAATATTTCTAAATTATAATCAGGATTCTATAATTATAATAAAATTTCCTAATAAGAATTCAAGCTTGCTAATTAGGATTAATATTTCCTAATTAAAATTGCTAATTACCTAATTACGGATTAGGGTTTCAAATGTACAAATTAAGGTTCCTAATAATTAGGGTTTCTAATTATTAGAATTCTAATTAATCATTAGGGTTATCCCTAATTAGATTTGTAATAAATACTCAGAAGCCTTATACATAGCATTTACATTCCCAAATTAGGGTTTCCAACTTCTGAATTAGGGTTTCAGATTCTCAGAACTGAAATTAGGGTTTTCGGTCCGATATTAGGGTTTCTTATCAATCGCTAGAGTTTTTTAATTGAATGTTGACGTTCTTAATATACGATTAAGATTTGACACAGATATAGTTTATCTGATCAACCCTTGACCCTTAACCATATACTGCACACATATACAACCATATACACAGAACATATACACTTAAACCCTTAATCCTGAATAATTCTCCAAAAAAAAATTTAAAATCCATAAAATTTCTTTCTAGAAATGTCAAATCCATTCACTTATTTTCTGTCTAGTTTCTAATATTGAACATTAAATCAATCAATTATGATTTTAAAATTTTTCTAAATTCTCGAGTTGTCACATAATATATCATATTAGATCACATACAATTAATAGGTATTATCATTAACCCATCTTCTACTTCTTCTCAGTCTAACTATCCATTTGTTTAACCTTACTAACATTCGTTAGGTTTGTTAACGTTCATTACATCTTTATAACATTTTATTGTTATAAATAACCTTATTCGTTTAATGTTTAAGAAATTACATTATCATTAATCTCAAACAATCATTCAACGTGAATACAGTTTACCGTATTCTTAAATTTACTTTGTGTTTACATTTTTGTAACCTTTTGTTAACTTTTAGTTGTTGAACTTAAGGTTTTAATCATCATTTAAGATGTTACTTTAAGTTTAAATAAGGTTATAATTCACCTTCAATTAACTTACCTTTCTCTTGTATTCATATTTATTATTCTCTGCCTTTGTTATCGAATTTGGCGTTATGTGCGTGTCCTTTGTTAGTGTTGTCTTTGTAGTGCATATTTCGTAGTCGGGATCCGGTGTCGGCACATCAGTCGCTTAATTCCTTCTTTGGGTGATCATGGCGCCTCCCTTAATACTTTGAATTTTTTTTCAGTTTCTCAAGCTAATCATTTTTCGAGCTCGCAACATGTTCGTTCTAACTCGGAATTAATTCGTTCAAAAGTTGTTATCTCACAAATCTCATATAATTTGATTTCATTCAGAAAAAATAAGTTTCTGAATCCGTTAACAACAAATTTACTGTTTAAATTTCTATTACGCGTTCGTTAAAAGTTCATGAACGTTCATAGTTTATTTCTTCGTGTTAAGTCAAAATTCAATCATTCTTGAGTTCACGATTCTTAAATGCGAAGTTCTACGATACGCTATTGAAAACTAAGGTTTTTGAGTTGAATGACGACTTTTGACTATCGTTCTAGAAAGCTTACGATTTCGACGATTATCGTCTAATCTTATAAATTTCGCCATAAATTTGTTACTGAAGAGTTTTACTCTGTTCAAAATGGATTCATTCCATTATTCAAATATCTATCATCCTAACCAATCATATAACATCTAATCCTATACACGATGGTTTTAAACTTGTCCATCAACAACATGTGCTAATTTTTCATGTTTTCTTCATTATTTCTTACTTATTTGGTTATGATTCCACTTGTAACATGATTATTAATGTTTAATCCACTAATAGCCATCCTTCTTACTCCTTATGAGACACGATCCACCAATTATCACTTCTCTATCAAAATTCAAAATGAAAAGATGAAGATTAAAGGTTTAAGCTTCATTACCTCTTGCACTCTTGGCGTTCTTGATAAAAGCTTAACTAGCTTCTTTTCACTTTGATTCCTTGTTATAGCTGTCTCTTCTCTCTCTCTCTCTCTCTCTCTCTCTTAATATATTGTTTAAGTTGCTAGTGAATTTGAACAATCAACAAATGAAAACCTAAGGTTCTTATTTATAGAATTGCAAAGTGGGGGCAAAAATGTCAAATGTCCCACCTCCTTACTATTTCACCAAGCTTCCAAGGGAAGCTTGGAGACCTCTTTGGCCGGCCACATGGGTCTTGTGGGGACCCCATGGTTTGCCCCATGGTTTATTACCCACCCGGTGATCCAACGGTTCGATCCATGGGTTGGGTTCTTGGTTTGAGCTTAGGTTTAATTCAATTTGGGGCTAACCTTGGGCGTGAATTAAATTAGCTTTGGGCCTTGATTAAGCTTTTCATTGGCCTCAATCATCTTTCATTTGGGCTTGCCAAAATTTCTAATCAAGCTTCACTAGTCCATTAATAATGGTTTGTGCTTTTAATGCATAATTCTCGTATTCTTCTTGTATACTAGTTCGTATAACATTCATCCTATACGTTGTATTATCTTTTCATATATACTTGTACAATACCTTGTATTATACTCGTATTATTTCCCCGTATAATAACTTTCTCATTATACAACCCTTAATTATTCAAATCTTCACTTTCCCTCGCATTCTTGAATAGAGTACGCAAGCGAAAAATTATGTTTGCCATAACTGAATTATTATTAGATAATCCATCTTTCCTTAAAAATCTATCGTTAGGTATTTCTCGGAAGTTCAAAAATAATTTCCGAGCAGAAATGGATGAATAGTATTTTTCAGAGAATTTCTTGGAAAGCTTTTATTTTCTTCTTGGAAATTCACACACTTTATTTCTAACACTTAGCCTGAATACTACGATCATACATCTCTTTTAGGTTATAGAATGACCTTTATCTCGCTTACTCGTTATAAATAACATATAATATAATTTTATTCAATATAGATTCAAGTAAAATTAATTTACATTATAATCCGATTTTCTCGGTTGTTACAAAGAAGGGGAGAATGTGATGACCCGAGAGATTGAAAGCATAGTTAGACTTAAGGTTTAACTAATGACGATTATGTCAATAGATGATCCTTAGGAAAAGGATCGTTATAAGTGTGACGCCCCCAAATCCGGGTTACCTGACTCCCGAGTTTGGTGCTCATGATCCACAATATAAATAACATCTAACTACCCATTTAATTATGAATAGACATATAAACCACATTAACTGGTATAGTTAATACATTCGTCCCATGTTATCTAACCTTTATATTACAAACATACCCTTTAGATATACAAAAAGGGTTTACAAATACAACATAATATACATGTTAAACACAACTATCACAGCATATCACCTTTGCCTTTTATCTTCACAGCTTCTCTGGCTTCTTCGTTCCTAGCTGAAATGTTTTATTTAGCAAGGGTGAGCAATAAATTTTCCCCACAAGTTAAGATATACAATAAATGTATCAGAATCAAGACAACAAACTATCTAATTCGATAGAATGACTACAAAGTTCGGGGAACTTTGAAATAGTTGAACAATTTGTTCTTCTCTAACTAATCTTCTCGCAACCTATACAACAAATTAACGAAAGTATACAATGCTTTCAAAGTTTCTACGTTATTCTAATGAATAATCAAGAATCAATTCTACGCAATAGCAGAGTGGAATGTTTTCCAGATTTATGCTGAGTGGTCACACAAGACCTTGAACTTTCTCGGGTAGATATCAAAGATTTACTTTGATATGTACTCAGGTGTATCAGATAACCATAAAGATTAAATCATACCCCTCTGCAAGTATAACAAGTGATCAACTTTATTATACCCTTATATTATGCATAATACTTAAACATAGCGCTCAATAATCGAATTTACGACCAATAAAATGTTCCCTTTATATAAAAGGTTGTTCTTCTCAGTCTTAGAATCAATATTTTGATTTAACAACGAAATACTGTGATTTCAATTTCTAATCACTTCTCCTCTCTTTTCTTCTCGAACCTATCAGGTTTTAACAAATGTTCGTCTAGCCAGAATAATTAGCTAAGACATTTCTCAACATAATTTGACAATAAATAGGAATTATTTGTACTGTCAATTCTAGCTTCTAAGGATATGAATATCCAACAACAGTTATTCTACGAACGTATATTTTACAAATCAGTAATTTAATTTGAATTATTAAACATGAACTAACTGCGAATAATCAACAATAAATCCGTGGACGTGGTATAATTAGCAATAATTAACCACTATAATAATTGAACAATATTAACTCAAGGTTGAGTCAAGAAAACTTGTCTTTCACGTTGATTACTGCTACATAATATAAACTTATCTGCTTTCGTAAGACCTATAACCAATATTATCGGTCTCACAATTAGCACAATCATTTATAACACACAACACTGTAATTCACAGTCAAACTTCTCCTAGACACATTACCACATAACCACATTAGTGTTTATATTAGTGTTTATAACCTATATAAACACTTAACAAGTCTAACTATTTCGGTCTGGTTGGACTTCGGTCCATTCTCGGTGTTCTGATCACCCTATCCAACAATTAACACAATTATTGCCAAGTAAATTCGGTTTCTAAGCTTCAATATTATTTTAGATAAGTCAAATATCTTTGATAATATTTTTCGGAAGCTTTTAATAATTTATAAACAATTATTATAATTTATAATAATTTTTCAAACACTTAAATAATTTTTAAATGATTTAATTATCAAATAATCTTATCATCATTAATATTTAATAATATAAAATATAAATGACATATTTGTCAAAATATTAAAGTTATTTATAATAACTTAAAATATTTTCAAATCACCAATATTCTACTTAAATAATTTTTAAAGTAATTAAAATCATTTTTAAACCATCACCACTAATATTTAAATATTCATAAAATTATCATCAAAATATTAAAAGTCATTAATTATAACTTAAAATATTTTTATATCACTTTTCTCCTTTTAAATGATTTTTAAATCAATAAAACCATTTTACCATTATTTATTTAATTTGATAATTAAATAAATCAAATATCATTAATAATAATTTATTAATGAGAATTCTCCAAAAATATTTAAAATTATATTTTATAATTCAAAATATTTCCTAACACTTTATTCTCATTTAAAATAATTTTTAATTCAATAAAACCATTTTAAATTATTTATTTAATTTAATAATTAAATAAATATTATATCATTAATATTGATTTATTAATGAAAATTCTCCAAAAAAATTAAAAGTTACATTTTATAACTCAATATATTTTTAAACACTTTATTCTTATTTAAAATGATTTTTAATATATTAAAATTATTTTTCTCTAATTTATTTAATACACTAATTAAATAAATTAAATATCATTAATATTGAAATAAATATAAATATTAATGAAAAATATCCCAAATACTCAAAAATTATTTTTCATAATTTAAAATAATTTTTAAAACCATTTTCGGTAATTTTTTATAATTTATTTTCTATTTTAATTATTTTTCTGGAAATTAGGAAAATAAAATTAACTAACCGTCGCTATAGGCCTTTAGCGATACTTGTCTGTCGCCTTTGGTGTTCTTGGCTCAAAAACACTGACAAAGTCAGTGTTCAAGGGGTCATGTTTGACCGGCCTTAATTCTCTGCTCAAATTGTTTCTGGGAAATGTAAGACTTGGATATTGTAGTATCAATGTAACACTACAACATCCAATCATCACTGTGGTCAATCAACATCACAACAAGGAGATCTAAGTCTCCACAGTTGCTGTCAGGCGGTTTCTGGGTTTTCCAGAAACCTAGGTTGTTCAACCAGTCACTTTCATGCATGCTTGATTTAAGCTAGGTTCTGATCATTTATTAGGTGTTCTCTTGGTTTAAATCTATAGTCCAGGAGTCATAGAACATAACTATAACAACAATTCAGTTCAACAACATTAATACAACCAGATTCAGTCCGGTCAAACATGGTCAGAAGCCTTAATCATGCACTTTCTGGAAATTCCAGAAAAGTGTCTGGTGATCTGATGGGCTATTTTGACCACCCATTAAAACCAATCCATTTGACGTTTATGGAATCTAAAGACATGTACTTGGAGTCCATATTACAGGCTACAATGTGATATCCCAAAATTTTATGAAATGAAAGTATTCAATTTTTTATAATTATTATTTTATTTCGTAAATGGTTAAATTGATAAAAGGATAAAGTTAAGGGTGATATGTAAATTTTTTTTTTTGCAAAGTATGCAAGTTGTTATAAAATGTTCGTTTGGTAGGGGAATATTCTTTTTGTCGGGGAATATCCGTACGACGGTACAATCATTAGTGGACCCCACAACGGAAGTATTATCGTAGTTAGAAAATGATAGAATTATATTTTTATAAAATAACGACGAAAGTGTTACCGTTAAAGCTGTTGAACTACCCGTAGTAGTAAAAATGCGATGTCTGGCGTGGTTGCATAGTAGCACACGGTATTGATTATTGATGCTTACGTGAGAAGTCACTTAGTTATACTCAATTATTGCTACTGATGAATAATTTTGCATCATATCTCTCATATTATTGATTCAATTATTGTCACGATGATCAATATTTTATATTATTAAATCAATAATTGAGACGACAAAGTTATTCATATTATTATTTGTAATATTGACAATGTCTAGAAGTTACATCAAGGAGAGGTTTGGTCACCTAATTAATTGCGCATAATAAGGAGAAATCCTTATCGGAAAGCCCCCTCTTTCCTGGGAATGACCTGGTTGTTAAATATTGTGAATTATAATATTAATGATGAATAAGTTCGTGTTGATTAAAGATGAAATTGATAGTTCCATTGTGTTAGAATTATTAGTGTTAGTAAAAATCGACATTTATTTCGATAATAATTGATGTCTGGAGGTTATATTGACCAAACGGGTAATTAATCGGATAAATGAGCAATTAATTGCTATTGATTCACATGATTATAACTATTTGTTTATATGTGTGTACTATTGATTCACATTCTTATACTATTAGGGGAGTTGGTGCAAGATTTATAATACTTACATGACTAAGTTAAAAATGGAGGTGTAGATGGAGGTACTATACTGTAATTCGTTTTTTCACATGTTTAGAACTATTGATTCACATGATTTACAATTGATTCACATGATTTACTATTAGGGGAGGTGGTGCAAGTTTGATAATACTTGCAGGACTAAATTAAAAATGAAGAAAAAGAGGAAGGTATTATACTGTAATATTTCGAGCCCCAAAATGTGCAATTATGGAAACTATATTTTCCTTTAAATTGAAGCTCATTCCTTCATTATTTTTCACCAATTCACTAAGTCTCACAAGAGCAATTATTATAGAGAAATTATAGAGAGAGAAGCTATAGAGAGAAAGAAGAAGCAAAGTCTGCTACCTCACTATTCTAGTATCCAGTCTTCTTCTAAGGTAAGGGATATTATTATTATAGTAAGGGGTATTATTCTTTCGTATTCATGAAGAGAGTTATTTTCTTTCAATACTCGTAAGGGTTGTTATTCCATTCTTTATTATTATGTTGGAATAACTTTGTACATCTAAATACCGCATACATGGTGCAATTCTTCCGTTATTCCATTCTTTATTATTACATTAGAATAACTTTTATGCATATTGATCTATCGCATGCCTGGTGAATTTTGTTGTTATTCCATTCTTTATTATTCTATTGGAATATCCTGTCTGTGTGAATTACGCATGACCTGGTTCCGTTCTTTATTATTCTGTTGGAATATCCTATCTGTGCGAATTCACTCTAGTATTATTCACTCGGGTATTCGGGGCACTTTTCGTGTCGGAGTACTATTCACGAGTTAGTATTCACGGGTTACTATTCACCTAAATTACTATTCACCCGAATATTATTCACTCGGGTATTTGGGGTACTTTTCATGTCGGGGTACTATTCATGAGGTACTATTCCCGAAGTACTATTCATAGGGTACTATTGCGGGGTACTATTTAACCAAAAAATATATTTCTTTTCTGTCCAAATTATTTTTGGTACATGAATATTATTCTTAAATTTTAGTCCACAAAGCAGTATCATGTTGACAATTTGGATATTTTTAAACACTGGATAAATTTAAAGTCGTTAATATTTATCCTTGATTTCGTTTGATTAATGCTTATATCATTGTCATCATCCGCATGCTTATATTATGATGAAAGTAATCTTTGGTTTACGTGCAAAGATGAACTGTTGATTATTGGTTTTGTAGTTGTATATCTTTGGCTTACGTGAAAAGATGGACTGTTGATTATTGGTTTTACAGTTGTATATCTTTGGCTTACGTGCAAAGATGAAATATTGATTGATGAGTATCTTTGGCTTATGTGCATAGATGAATTGTTTATTGGTATGATTATGACCAGGGATCATTCGGTATAATCATGACCCGTAATGTTATAGATGATGTGGTAAAAGTCCTCATTGGCCCGTAGTGTATTGATGGACAGTTATTGATATGATTATAACTAGGTATTATTTAGTATAATCATGACCATTGATGATTACATGAATATCCTTGGCCGTAGTGCAGGGATGATTCGATGATGTGGATTATTTATTAAGCTGAGTCTCAGCAATAAAATATTGATTATACACTTTTAAGTCGTAAAAGATAGTAGATATCATGCTCTACTTGACTCTTCTAAAATACAGTTGTATGTCTTTAGCCTATAGTGCAAAGATGAATTGTTAATGAATATCTTTGGCCGTAGTGCAAAGATGAATTTATTAGTATGATTATGAGCAAGAATTGTGATTTGGTATAACCATGATTTTTGATGTTTCAGGTGAAGATAGGTAATGAAAATTATCTTCGTCTTGGGTGCGAAGAGGAATTTAGAATCACAATTATGATTATGAGTTATTCATATGATTGTGGACAGGAATTGTTGATTGATATTACAGGGATAAAACATTATTGGTGGACTTTTAACATGGAGAAGATAATAGATCTGATGGTCTATTTGACTCTTCTAATGGATTGCTCGTTCTGCTGCAATTATGGTTGAAAAGTTTTATCATCTACCATATGTTCTAAATCTACGATTTATTCTTGATGAAGGCTATTGATGATGTAAATTATCTTTAGTCATGATATTCTTTCTTTGGGCTAGTTGTGCTAACCTTTTTTGCTTCACAATTCCTTTAGATAATAAGAGTGTAAATTGGGAATTGAGTGGGGGTAACAAGAGAATAGAACGGTGGTCTATAGCTGTTGAGGTTCTCCTTAAATAGTATGGAAATAATTTTATTGAGAACTTTAGATAAGTGTGTCATATTGTATACGTCATTTGATATTTAATTTTGGTGAACCGAATAGGGTGAGGTGAACCCAACTTTGGAAGGGTGTTTTGCCACTATCATACAAGATGTCTAATGAAATACAACCGCGTGTTATCATAAGACACGGTTGTGCACATCCACTTACTGAATATCTACGAGCACTACCTATATGATCTTGGAGTTTGGTTGAAATATAATTTTCAATTGTAGATAGTGGAGGTAGTTATATGTCAAGAGAAGACTCACCATTGGAAAGAACATGATAGTAATCTTCTCATTTTTCTTTGCGGTCTATTGGGTCAACCAAGGATAATTCTGTGGACATATGATATCTAACATAACCTTGACGCATGGCCTCCCATGTACGAAGGTTTCCTTGAGCACTTCCCAAAGATTTTAATTTCTAAAACAATTTTTGACTGTACTTTTATGTAAAGTACCATTATAAGGTTGTGGTCGAGGAACCATGAGAGTTACATACATTTGTATTAAAACTCACAGTTTAAGCGTGGTCGTAATACGCATTGACGTTCAACAGTTGTATAAATGACGTTTGTAAATGATTTTTATAGTGTGATATATGGCGACTCAGAATGGGTCGTGTGGACCTATTTTGGGGGTGTCACATACAACATATAAACAACAACATTCACAAACAACTTAAACAAGCATGCAGTTAAAGTGTTTGAAAACATCGGACCACGATTCATACATTCTGGGTTGCCCAGATTTATACTCGGTCATGGTCGGTCAACCGACTTTGACCGATTATAACTTGCAATCTAGACATTCAACGACTGAGATTTCACTTCCAGGTTAAAGACAACATACCAGACTACTGATCCATAACATAAAACAATAAAAAACACAAACATACAGAGATCTATGGCTACTGCCATTTGCTTGTCAAAGCACTTTTCTAGGGTTTATGCAGTTTTTGAAAACTTGACTTTTAATGTATTTTGATGTTATAGATCTATGGTATATCACCATAGATCATCATAAAACATCATATAACATGTATTAAAACACATAAACACAAACATATCTTAAGCATACAAGATCAAAGTAGGGTTAGGGTTTATACCTTTTAGTTTCCAATCTTTGATCTAAGCTCTTCTCTACTGATCTTGATGATTTAGGGACCTTTTAGGTATTATCTTTTAGGGTTTTGTAAGAGAAAAAGTTGGTGAGAGCTTGAGAACAAATGGCTAAGTTTTTATGAATTTTCTCTCTCCAAAATCACTTATAACTTAGATTCAATGTATGTAAGCAATGCTAGGTGTCCATTTGGATAGGATTTGCTGATATTTTAATACACAAGTCAGTACCTAACATGGTGAATCACCCCATTCTAGAATTTACATAACTTAAGTTTTAAGTTAAGGGGTATTTTGGTCTTTTCACCACTAAAAGGGAATTTCTTAATTTCCTTTATAAAATTAAGGGTATTCTATTCAATTAACATCATTTCCCTTAATTCTCACCGTTAGGGTTTGATAATCTCAATTAGGGTTTCCTAATTAGTGTTTTAGGGTTCCCAAATATAAAATTAGGGTTTTTCGGCTTTCAGTTAGGGTTACTAACTACGCGTTAGGGTTTCTAATCTTGAGATTAGGGTTTCTAATCTCTCATTAGGTTTACTAATGTTATACCATACCCGATCAATCACTGATCAAAATTCTACACATTACAAGCTCATACTCAACGATACAGTTATAATAACTGTATTTTCCATCGAATCCCTATTCGGACTTAGGGTTAGGGTTTCTATTCTCATTAAGTACAACTCTACTCTTAATTTCCTCAGTCAACACACAAATTGACTCATTCTCTAAACTTGTATCATAGATACACAGCACAATATTAACATTCAATATTAATATTAAATAATAACAAATTATTCGTAAATTTCGGATTATTCGAAATCCCGGGTTATTACATTCACCTCCCCTTAAAAGGATTCCGTCCTCGGAATCACCGCTTTCTTACTCTATACAATCTTTTAAGGTTGTATCATCAATTCATTTTTATCAACACAATATTAATTTATTTCTTATATTCTAACCTGTGACTTGGATCTATAAAAGAAAACAATTCACAGCTTATATCACCAATATTTCTCACTTAATTTAATTATTAAGTGAAATTATTACCTATCGCCACCTCCTGGGCAGCCACTGAATCTTGAGCTGTCATATTAAATGTACGGGTTGTTGATCTACCTGGCTGAGCAGGTTCTTTAATCGCCAATGTTCCGCTACCAGTTCCTTTGCCGGCACTCCATTCTTCCCTATTCCTCTTCGGACAGTTTCGAACCCAATGATCGGTCGATCCACAAGCATAACAACCTTGTATCTTCTTCGGATTTGGAAAATTTGACGACATGTGTCCCTCTTGTCTACAACTATAACAAACTCCCTTTTTCTTCAGACTAAGTCCTGGATGATTCTTTCCATAGTTCGCACAAGGCTCTCCTCCTTTCTTATTCCCGTCTTTCTTATTACCCGACTGGGTATTCTCGTTCCACTCCACTTTTTCTTGTTTGGATTACTACCAACACTGCTTTCTTCATCATTTGTGTGACGCCCCCGAAATAGGTATACATCACCCATCTTGAGTCGCCAAATACATGGTACAAAATACAAATACAGACTTAATTGTACAACCGTCGTGTAATATACGACAAAACATAACTGAGAGTTTAAACAGGAATGTTGCCTTCTAGACAATATCCACTCTCAAATAGAGTCCTCATTACATTTATTATCACACTATTTTATAGAGTAGTGATGACTATTAATACACCATCTCGGACCATCACTCCGTTCCCCGACTAGTCCTGGCTACAGTCTCATTTCCTGAAGAGAACAATGAAAGCAAAATGGTGAGCACAACTAGCCTAGTAAGAAAATATTATGACTAAGATAATGCAGAATAAATTATCATTAGTCTTCAACAATGTTAAACTGATAAAATACAATAGACATCAAGTTTAGCTGCGGTGAATAAGCAATCCATTAGAAGAGTCAAGTAGACCATGATATCTACTATCTTCTATGATTTAAAATGTTTTCATCAATTTTATCATTTGAGACTCAACTTAATAATTAAACCACATCATCGAAGTCATCCCACATTACGGGCCAAGGATATTCATTAAATCATCAATGGTCATGACTATACCGAATAATCCTTGGTCAAAATCATACCAAAAACTGTCCATCAATGCACTACAGGCCACTGAGGACTTTTACCACATCATTTATAACATTGCAGGTCATGATTATACCGAATGATCCCTAGTCATAATCATACCAAGTCCATCTATGCACGTAAGCCAAAGATGACTTTCATCACAATATAAGCATGAGGATGATGACAATGACATAATAATTCAATAAAACAAGTTCATGAATAAATTTTAAAGATTTATAAGTTAATTTATCCTGAAATCAATTACGTCCAAATTGTCAACATGATACTGCTTTGTGGAGTAAAATTCAAAAATGCTCAGAAGAATATTTCCATGAAAAGATACTAGATGAAGCGCAAATATCCAGGATATTCTACTAATTTCACGGAGTATAGAAGCCAAAACTTTAACCAACTGAGTATAATAGAATATACAAAACTGGAAATGGATTTTCGCCTGCCATGCGGTAATCCACGTAGACATATCATTTCCACAATTTAATAAAAGAATGAATACGAAGGATCATTCACCATGCATGCGGTAATCCACATAGACAGGTTATTCGAACAGAATAATAAAGAATAGAATAACAGAAGAATTCACCATGCATGCGATAGACCGCACAAACAGGTTATTCCCAACAGAATAATAAAGAATGGAACCAGGTAATGCGTAATCCGCACAGACATGATATTCCAACATAATAATAAATAATGGAACCAGGTCATATGTAATCCGCACAGACAGGTTATTCCAACAGAATAATAAAGAATGGAATAACAACAGAATTCACCAGCCATGCAATAGACCGCACATATAGGTTATTCCAACAGAATAATAAAGAATGGAATAACAGAAGAATTTCACTATGTATGCGAGACTTGCATAGGATGGGGGTATTCAACATAATAATAAAGAATGGAATAACAACCCTTACGAGTATTGAAAGAAAATAACTCTCTTCATGAATACGAAAGAATAATACCCCTTACTTCAAAAAAGATTTGGATCTTTGGAATAGTGGCGTAGCAGACTTCTCTTCTTCTTTCTCTCTATAATTTCTCTCTATAATAATTGCTCTATAGCTTTAGTGAATTGGTGAGAAATGAAGGAAGAATGAGCTTCTATTTATAAGAAAATATAGTTTCGATAAGTGCATGTTTTGGGGCTCGAAATATTACAGTATAATACCTTCCTCTTTTTCTTCATTTTTAATTTAGTCCTACAAGTATTATCAAACTTGTTCCACCTCCCCTAATAGTAAATAATGTGAATCAATAGTTCAATCATGTGAATCAATAGTTATAATCATATGACAATACGAATTATAGTATAGTACCTCCATCTATACCTCCATTTTTAACTTAGTCATGCAAGTATTATCAATCTTGCACCAACTCCCCTAATAGTACAAGAATGTGAATCAATAGTACACACATGTGAACAAATAGTTATAATCATGAGAATTAATAGCAATTAATTGCTCAGTTATCCGATTAATTACCCGACTTGTCAGTCTAACTTCCAGACATCAATTAATATCAAAATAAATGTCAATTTCCACTAACACTAATAATTCCAACACAATGGAACTATTAATTTCATTTTTAATCAACACGAACTTATTCATCATTAATATTATAACTCACAATATTTAACAACTAGGTCATTCCCAGGAAAGAGGGGGCGTTCCGATAAGGATTTCTCCTTATTGGCGCGCAATTAGATGACCAAACCTCTCCTTGACAGAACTTCTAGACATTGTAAATATTGCAATTTAATAATATGAATAACTTTGTCGTCTCAATTATTGATTTAATAATATATCATATTATGCATATAATATTGTGACAATAATCGAATCAATAATATGAGAGATATGATGCAGCAATTACTGTACCAATAATTGAGTTTAACTGAGTGACTTTTCACATAAGCATCAATAACCAATACCGTGTACTACTATGCAACCACGCGTATTACTGTACTTTTATTACCGGGTAGTTCAACAGTTTTAATGGTAACACTTCCGCCGTTATTTTTATAAAAAGATAATTCTATCATTTTCTAACTATGATAATACTTCTGTTGTGAGGTCCGCCAATGATTGTGCTGTCGTATGAATATTCTCTGTTAAAAGGAATATTCCCTAACCAATCGAATATTATATAACCACTTGCTTACTTTGCAAAATTTATAAATATTACCCACAACTATAACATTATATCAAATCCACACCATAATATTTAAAAATATATTTCGAGAAAATTATTCTTTATTCATAAAAGTTGGGATCTTACAACCTCCCCTTCTTATGAAATTTCGTCCTCAAAATTAGGGTACGTACCTGGTATATCGAAGAGGTGAGGATATCTTGACTTCATCTCAAATTCTAACTCCTAGGTCATTTCATCCGCATCGTGGTTTTTTCACAAAACTTTGACTTGAGGTATAACCTTGGAGGGTAGAATATGGTCCTTCTTATCCAAGATTTTAATAGGTAACTCTTCATATGTTAAATCTTCCTCTATCTCGTCTGGTTCTAATTCAATAATGTAGTTCGGGTCTTTCACATATTTATGTAACATAGATATGTGAAAAAAATTATGAACACGAGATATACTTGGAGGTAAGGCGAGTCTATAGGCCACAGTTCCTACTTGATCAAGGATAAAAAATGGGCCAATTAATCGAGGATTGAGCTTTCCTCTCTTTCCAAATCATGTAACTCCTTTCCATGGAGCAACACGTAACAACACATGATCTCCAATATTGAATTCCACGTCCTTTCGATGGAGATCAGCATAACTCTTTTGTCGATCTTGTGAGGTTTTTTTACGTTGTCAGATCGTTTGAATTTTTTTCGTAGTCATACGTACCAAATCCAGTCCCAACAATGTTGCTTCACCCACCTCATCCCAGTATACTGGAGAACGACACTTTCTTCCATACAACGCCTCAAATGGAGCCATGCCTATACTTGCTTGATAACTATTATTGTAGGAAAACTCCACCAATGGTAAGAACTTGTCCTAACTTCCCTTGAAGTCAAGGACATAGAGTCTTAATAAATCTTCAAGAGTTTGAATAGTCCTTTTCGACTGCCCATCTATTTGAGGATGATATGCCGAACTAAATCGTAAATCTGTGCCCATAGCATTTTGCAAACTAACCCAAAATCTTGAAGTGAATCTTGGGTCTCGATCAGAAACTATGGATATTTGCATACCATGCAATCTTACAATCTCGTTTATGTACATACTAGCAAGACGTTCAAGTGTAAAAGTTTCTCGTATCGGTAAGAAATGAGCAGACTTGGTCAATCTATCAACAATGACCCAAATCGCATCTATGCCTTGAGAAACCTTGGGAAGACCAGTAACAAAATCCATGGTAATGTGCTCCCTCTTCCATTCTGGAATTTCAAATGGTTGCAATGGACCTTTTGGCACTTAATGCTCTGCCTTGACTCATTGACAAGTTAGACACCTTGAGATAAACCCCGCTATCTCTCTCTTCATATTGCTCCACCAAAATGTATGTCGAATATCACGATACATTTTGGTACTCCTAATATGGATTGCAAATGGTGTGCTGTGCGCCTCCATTATGATTTTATACTTCAAGTCAGAATCATTAGGAACACAAAGTCTGGAGTTGACTCGAAGTATTCCTTCTTCATCGATTCTTGCTTCTGAAATAAAACCTTCTTGGACTTTCTTCCTCATACGCATCAGTTCTAGGTCTATAGCTTGAGCAACTTTAACTTTATCGATTAAAGTCGGTTCCACTCGTATATTTTCCATCATCACATGGGTCCATAGAGTCTTTAACTCTATTTCTATCCTTTCCAAGTCATACAAAATGGGCCTTTGCGTTGACAATATCGCAGTCGTACCCGCAGATGATCTTCTACTCAATACGTCGGCTACCACGTTCGCTTTTCCAGGATGGTATTGGATGGTATGATCATAATCTTTCAACAGCTCAAGCCATCGTTGTTGCCGCTTGTTGAGTTCCTTTTGAGTGAAGAAATATTTGAGGCTTTTATGAAGATCTCCACCTTCTCTCCATACAGGTAATGCCTCCAAATCTTAAGCGCAAAAACGACTGCTGCCAACTCTAGATCATGAGTAGGATAATTCCTCTAATATTCTTTAAGTTGTCGTGAGGCATAGGCTATGACTTTCCCATGTTGCATGAGAACACATCCAAACCCTTTGCCTGAAGCATCACTGTAGATGACAAATCCCTCCGAGCCAAATGGTATTGTCAGAACAGGTGCTGAAATGAGTCTCCACTTGAGTTCTTGAAAACTTTTTCACATTCCTCACTCCAACCGAATTTTGTATCTTTTTGAGTCAGCTGAGTTAATGGAGTAGCAATTCGAGAAAATCCTTCCATGAATCTCCGATAATAACCAACTAAAGTAGAAAGCTACGTACTTGGTCATCGACTTAGGTTGCTCGACTTTGAATTGTTTCAATCTTTGCCGGGTCAACAGATATTCCATGATTTATATTACGTGCCCAAGGAATGCAACTTCCTCAAGCCAGAACTCACATTTCTTTAACTTGGCATAAAGCTTGTTTTCATGAAGCTTTTGAAGTATCAGCCTCAAGTGTTGCTCATGGTCTTCAAGGGTTTTGGAGTATATGAGGATGTCATCAATAAAGACGACCACAAAGTGATCCAAATATTCCTTGAATACTCGGTTCATCATGTCCTTGAAGGCGGTTAGGAGCATTAGTCAATCCAAAAGACATGACTAGGAATTCATAATGCCCGTCATGGAAGTTTACGGCGGTCTTTGGAATGTCATCAGTTTAATCTTCAACTGATGATATCCGGAACGAAGATCAATCTTTGAAAAGAATTTGGCTCCTTGCAACTGGTCAAACAGGTCATCAATGCGAGGAAACGGGTACTTATTTTTGATGGTGACATGATTCAACTCCCGATAATCAATACAAAAGTCGCATACTTCCATCTTTCTTCTTCACGAATAGAACAGGAGCACCCCAAGGAGACGTACTAAGACGAATGAAATCGATGTCTAACAATTCTTGTAGTTGGGTTTTTAACTCCTGAAGTTCAATAGGAGCCATTCGATATGGGGCTTTGGAAATGGGTTTTGTACCAGATTCAAGGTAAATACAAAATTCAATTTCACGCTCTGGGGGTAGGCCAGGAAGTTCTTCAGGGAATACGTCAGGAAATTTATTAACAATAGAAATATCATTTAAATCTGACGTATTTTTATTTAAATCTGTGACATGGGCTAAGAACTTGACATCCATTTTTTAATAAATGAATAGCTTTATGACTTGATATGACAGTGATTGATTTTAGTGGTTTGGTTGCTTGAATTTGCATAAAAGGTTGGTTAAGAATATGAAAGCTAACAACCTTATGAAAATAATCGATTTTAGCATGATGAGTAGTTAACCAATCAATTCCTAAAATCACATCAAATGCAAGTATTTTCAAGGAAATAAGATCGACAGGTAACATGCGGTTACCGATTTGAATCAAACAAGACTTATAAATCATGGATGTAATGAAGGTTTCTCTCAACGGAGTTTCAACAGATAAGTCAAAGTCTAATTTCTCCAGAGTCAAATTTAAACGTTGAGCGCAAGTAGGAGAAATAAAAGAATGGGTAGAACCGGTATCATATAAAGTATAAACTTCGCTAGAGTATATGATTAGCTTACCCGTGATCACCTCGTTCAGATTTCTCGCTTTTTGGGAGGTTACGACAAACGCTCTCCCTTGAAATACCGGTTTTGTCTTGTCTGGGACACCATTTGATGCCTCCATCCCGGCTGGACTTGACTTTGGTGCACGACAAAATCGGGCTAGGTGACCTTCTTTTCCACAATTGTAACATACTTTGGACTGCATCGTGCAGTTTGGACTTATGTGTCCTTCCCCTCCACATTTATAACATACGACCGGTGGTCGTTCTCCTTCCTTAACAATAGGTGCTGGTGCTGACGTCTTTTCATCATTATTGAATCTCCTCTTCTTGAAATGTCCACTCTTATTGTCATGGCCATGATTACCACCGAAGTGATTACCATTTCTGGCAGGTTGATTCCCTCCATGTGTGTTGTCACCGCTTTGATGACTGCTACCACTGGTGTTATCGACTTGTCGGCTGCTCTCTCTTGGTTGGGTTGACTCATTATAGCGCTCCAATAATTGAGCCCTATCCACAACATCTGAATATAAACACAATTTATGAGAGATAAGGTATTGACGTATCTCAGGTTTCAAACCTCTTAGAAACATCCGTGCCATTCTCTCTTTATTATCAACCAAGTGGGACGCAAACCGAGATAACTCGGCAAACTTAGCTTCGTACTGCGCCACGGTCATATTGTTTTGCTCAAGCTTGATGAACTCTACCTCCTTCATGTGACGAATACTTTCAGGAAAGTACTTTTCGTTGAACAGTTCTTGGAACTTCTCCCAAGACATCTTCAGTGCGGCAGGTTGAGTACGCTTTATAGATTCCCACCAGTAATCTGCCTATGCTCGTAACATGAAGGTGGCAAAGGGAACCTTTTGCTCTTTGAAGCATCCAAAGAAATCAAATATCTTATTGATCTGCTTTATCCACGTCTCTGCCTTAAGTGGTTTTGGCTCTCCAAAAAACTCCATTGGTCCCAGCTCCTTGAATTGCTTAGCGGTGACTGTCCGAGAGTTGTCAGTGTTTCCACCTACATTCTGTACAGGAGCCGCCTTCACCTAATGTTGTATAAATTGCATAAAACCTCTGAACATCCCATAGTTCATTATTTGATCGTTATTGTTTACCTGAGGATTATTGTCTTCCTGTTGCACATTATCCTGGGTATTAATCTGTAGTGACTCAACGGTCTCATATGCTACATTGCTTATCTCAACATTTTCGGATGCCATTTTAAAATACTGCCACAAAACAAGGGTTAATTATCATATCACATATTATCCCTATACTTTGACCGACCAATTAAATACAAAATAAACTTAGGTAGGTTATACTAGCGAAGGAATTCCCCGTCTCTCCCCTACTAGTTCTTATCTCACATCTCAGCCAGGGATCATATCCCTAAGCTTTGATACCAACTGTGACGCCCCCAAAATAGGTATACATCACCCATCTTGAGTCACCAAATACATGGTACAGAATACAAATACAAACTTAATTATACAACCGTCGTGTAAAATACGACAAAACATAACTGAGAGTTTAAACAGGAATGTTGCCTTCTAGACAATATCCACTCTCAAATAGAGTCCTCATTACATTTATTGTCACACTATTTTATAGAATAGTGAGGAATACTAATACACCATCTCGGACCATCACTCTGTTCCCCGACTAGTCCCGGCTACGTTCTCATTTCCTGAAGAGAACAATGAAAGCAAAAGGGTGAGCTCATCTAGCCCAGTAAGAAATATTATGACTAAGATAATGCAGAATAAATTATCATTAGTCTTCAACAATGTTAAACTGATAAAATACAATAGACATCAAGTTTAATTGCAGCGGAATAAGCAATCCATTAGAAGAGTCAAGTAGAGCATGATATCTACTATCTTCTATGATTTAAAATGTTTTCATCAATTTTTATCACTGAGACTCAACTTAATAATTAAACCACATCATCGAGTCATCCTTGCACTACGGGCAAAGGATATTCATTAAATCATCAATGGTCATGACTATACCGAATAATCCCTGGTCATAATCATACCAAAAAATGTCCATCAATGCACTACAGGCCACTGAGGACTTTTACCACATCATTTACAACATTACAGGTCATGATTATACCGAATGATCCCTGGTCATAATCATACCAAGTCCATCTATGCACGTAAGCCAAAGATGACTTTCATAACAATATAAGCATGAGGATGATGACAATGACATAATAATTCAATAAAACAAGTTCAAGAATAAATTTTAAAGATTTATAAGTTAATTTATCCTGAAATCAATTACGTCCAAATTGTCAACATGATACTGCTCTGTGAAGTAAAATTCAAGAATGCTCAGAAAAATATTTCCATGAAAAGATATTGGATGAAGCGCAAATATCCAGGATATTCTACTAATTTCATGGAGTACAGAAGCAAAAACTTTAACCAACTGAGTATAATAGAATATATGAAACTACAAATGGATTTTTGCCCGCCATGCGGTAATCCACGTAGACAGATCATTTCCACAATTTAATAAAGAATGAATATGAAGGATCATTCACCATACATGCGGTAATCCACATAGACAGGTCATTCCAACAGAATAATAAAGAATGAAATAATAGAGGAATTCACCATGCATGCGATAGACCGCACAGACAGGATATTCCAACAGAATAATAAAGAATGGAATAATAATAAGAATTCACGGGCATGCAATAGGCCATGCAGAAAAGTTATTCCAATGAGAATAATAAAGAATGGAATAATAGAAGAATTTCACCATGTATGCGGTATTTGCATGATAAAAGTTATTCAACATAATAATAAAGAATGGAATAACAACCCTTACGAGTATTGAAAGAAAATAACTCTATTCATGAATACGAAAGAATAATACCCCTTACCTCAAAAGAAGACTGAATACTGAAATAGTGAGGTAGCAGACTTCTCTTCTTCTTTCTCTCTATAATATTGCTCTATAGCTTTAGTGAATTGGTTAGAAATGAAGGAAGACTGAGCTTCTATTTATAGGAAAATATAGTTTCGATAATTGCACGTTTTGGGCTCAAAATATTATAGTATAATACCTTCCTCTTTTTCTTCATTTTTAATTTAGTCCTGCAAGTATTATCAAACTTGCACCACCTCCCCTAATAGTAAATAATGTGAATCAATAGTTCAATCATGTGAATCAATAGTTATAATCATGTGAAAATACGAATTATAGTATAGTACCTCCATCTATACCTCCATTTTTAACTTAGTCATGCAAGTATTATCAATCTTGCACCAACTTTCCTAATAGTACAAGAATGTGAATCAATAGTACACACATATGAATAAATAGTTATAATCATGTGAATTAATAGCAATTAATTGCTCATTTATCCGATTAATTACCTGACTGGTCAGTATAACTTCCAGACATCAATTAATATCGAAATAAATGTCGATTTCCACTAACACTAATAATTCTAACACAATGAAACTATCAATTTCATCTTTAATCAATAGGAACTTATTCATCATTAATATTATAACTCATAATGTTTAACAATCAGGTAATTCCCAGGAAAGAGGGGGCTTTCCGATAAGGATTTCTCCTTATTGGCACGCAGTTAGTTGACATACCTCTCCTTGACAGAACTTCTAGACATTATAAATATTTCAATTTAATAATATTAATAACTTTGTCATCTCAATTATTGATTTAATAATATATCATATTATGTAGATGATACTACGACAATAATTGAATCAATAATATGAGAGATATGATGCAGCAATTATTGTAGCAATAATTGAATATAACTAAGTGACTTCTCACGTAAGCATCAATAACCAAAACCGTGTGCTACTATGCAACCTTGCGTATTACTGTACTTTTACTACCGGGTAGTTCCACAATTTTAACGGTAACACTTTCGGCGTTATTTTTATAAAAAGATAATTCTGTCGGTTTCTAACTACGACAATACTTCTGTTGTGGGGTCCACCAATGAATGTGTCATCGTACGAATATTCCCTGTTAAAACGAATATTCCCCGACCAATCGAATATTATATAACCACTTGCTTACTTTGCAAAATTTGTAAATATTACCCACAACTATAACATTATATTAAATCTACACCATAATATTCAAAAATATATTTCGAGAAAATTATTCTTTATTCATAAAAGTTGGGGTCTTACAATTTGTATTCTTCTTGATGGGATGCAGCTTCGCTTTCCCCTTCAGCAATTATTGCCTTTTCCAACAAAGCCGCGAACGTATTGATTTGCAATACAGCTACTTTATTGTATATACCCGGCTTTAATCCATTCTCAAACCTTCTCGCCTTCCGTAGATCCGTATCCACCTGATGAGGTGTAAATCTCGTTAACTCATTGAATCTAGCAGCATATTCAGATACCGAAATATTCTCCTGCTTTAGTTCTAAGAACTTAACCTCCATCCGAGCTTGCATACCCGGTGAAAAATAGTTCTCAAAGAACAACTCCTTGAATCTTGTCCAATTCACCATAGCTATACCAGCTCTCGCCTGATTAGTCTCCCACCAGTAATTAGCTTCTCCGTTCATTAAATAAGTTGCAAATGATGTCTTTTACTCTTCTGCCACTCTTGCAATAATAAATGCTTTCTCCATTTCTTTTACCCAAGTTTGGGCTACCATATCCACAAAATTCTGTATCCGGTCCACTTGACCTCCTTCATTATTCACAGACTGCTCTTCTCTTTAATTTTGATTATGTCGTCTAGGTGGCATTATCTGATTTAAATAAAAATCTTATATTAATTCTATTTCTCTACACAAACTGTTATTCATCACACA
This sequence comes from Panax ginseng, assembly GCA_020205605.1. Lineage (NCBI taxonomy): Eukaryota > Viridiplantae > Streptophyta > Magnoliopsida > Apiales > Araliaceae > Panax > Panax ginseng. Next base: position 115,104,119 of record CM035133.1, on the reverse strand, counting down.
ATAAGAATTTCACACAAAGTTCTCATATAATCGCATATTTATTCAAATAGCACACAATACATTTAGTACTTAACATATACAACCATCCCTTTTTCATAAGATTAACAACACAACTTTAAACAAAAGTTGTAATTCTTCGACTTTAAACAAAAAGTCATAATTCTCCATTCACACACAACTATTCCCAGTTCATCAAACTTACCACACCTAGGGGTTCAGGAACTTGCCACAATTATATGAGTTTATGAACTTATCCTAGTCACACCTTTGACGTCTATTCGCTGAGGGGTTCAAAATAGCTCATATAATTATGAGTCATGAACTTACCATAAGTATGAGTTTTAAGAACTCACAAATTTATCTTAATCTTATATTCATATAGAACATAAAGATTTTATTCATACAAACATATATATTTACATATGTTTACACACCGTTCTCAAAATTACAACACTTAATATCATACATTATCAGAAGATACTATCGCTTATACCTAAGCTGTCTACCTTCCACTCCCTTCACCATTCTTCTTCTTACCAGGACACTTGTTGGATCCATGACCCGTTCTTCCACATAAAAAACACTTCCTCATACTCGGCTTAGGACAATGTTGGGAAACATGTCCTTCCTGCTTACAATTGAAGCACACATTCTTCCACATCATGCATTCTCCCAAGTGAGTCTTTCCACACTTGCTACAGACTTTCTTCTTCTTCTGGTTTAAAGTTGACTTTCTTCCACATTCCTGAAATGTTTTATTTAGCAAGGGTGAGCAACAAATTTGCCCCACAAGTTAAGATATACAATAAATGTATCAGAATCAAGACAACAAACTATATAATTCGATAGAATGACTATAAAGTTCGGGAAACTTTGAAATAGCTGAACAATTTGTTCTTCTCTAACTAATCTTCTCGCAACCTATGCAACAAATTAACGAAAGTATACAATGCTTTCAAAGTCTCTACGTTATTCTAATGAATAATCAAGAATCAATTCTACGCAATAGCAAAGTGGAATGTTTTACAGATTTATGCTGAGTGGTCACACAAGACCTTGAACTTATCTTCTCGGGTAGATATCAAAGATTTACTTTGATATGTACTCGTGTGTATCAGATAACCATAAAGATTAAATCATACCCCTCTGCAAGTATAACAAGTGATCAGCTTTATTATACCCTTATATTATGCATAATACTTAAACATAGCGCTCAATAGTCGAATTTACGACCAATAAAATGTTCCCTTTATATAAAATGTTGTTCTTCTCAGTCTCTGAATCAAGATTTTGATTTAACAACGAAATACTGTGATTTTAATTTCTAATCACTTCTCCTCTCTTTTCTTCTCGAACCTATCAGGTTTTAACAAATGTTCGTCTAGCAAGAATAATTAGCTAAGATATTTCTCAACATAATTTGACAATAAACAAGAATTATCTGTACTGTCAATTCTAGCTTCTACGGATATGAATATCCAACAACAGTTATTCTACGAACGTATATTTTATAAATCATTAATTCAATTTGAATTATTAAACATGCACTAACTTTGAATAATCAACAATAAATCATTAGACGTGGTATAATTAGCAATAATTATCCACTATAATAATTGAACAATATTAACTCAAGGTTGAGTTAAGGAAACGTTCCTTCCGCGTTGATTACCGCTACATAATATAAACTTATCTGCTTTCGTAAGACCTAGAACCAATAATATCGGTCTCACAATTAGCACAATCATTTATAACACACAACACTGTAATTCACAGTCAAACTTCTCCTAGACACATTACCACATAACCACATTAGTGTTTATAACCTATATAAACACTTAACAAGTCTAACTATTTTGGTCTAGTGGGACTTCGGTCCATTCTCGGTGTTCTGGTCACCCTATTCGACAATTAACACAATTATTGCCAAGTAAATTCGGTTTCTAAGCTTCAATATTATTTTAGATAAGTCAAATATATTTAATAATATTTTTTGAAAGCTTTTAATAATTTATAAACAATTATTATAATTTATAATAATTTTTCAAACACTTAAATCATTTTTAAATGATTTAATTATCAAATAATTTTATCATCATTAATATTTAATAATATAAAAATATTAATGACACTAGTAATTGCATGTGCCTAAAGGCACGACGTAACAAAAAATTAGATTAAAATTCGAAAAATAGTACATTACCTAAAGATTTTTTGCAACCTAAAATAACATACAATCAGATATAACAATTATCATAATTCACCAAACCTCCACAATAATTATTTTTTCTTTAAAAATAGATATCCAAAAAAATCTAAACATATTTACAAAACTTAAAAATCATCAATAACAATTTTCATAATTCACCACACCAACATAATAACAATTATTATTATTACTATTAACATAATTATTATTATAATTATTATTACTATTATAGTTATAATAATAATTACTATTATAATTATTATTACTATTATAATAATAATAATAATTATTATTATTGTTATTAATATTAATATTATTATAATTACTATTATTTTATTATTATTATTATAATTATAATTATTTTAATAAATTATTATTAAAATTATTATTATTATATCATCATCATTATTATTATTATTATTATTATTATTATTATTATTATTATTATTATTATTATTATTATTAGTGTTATTATTATTTTTATTACCACTACTATTATAATAATAATAATTATTATTATTATTATTATTATTATTATTATTATTATTATCATTATTGTTATTATTATTTTTATTTGATTTGGGCAGAAATTTTTAGTGTGAGATGAAATGTGAGAATTTAGATTAAGTTGAAAGAATTGAGATGAAATCTGAATCGTCCTTGTGGTTTGTCAAATGAAATATTCAAAATGGGTTCTGTTTTATTATGTAGATATTATAATTATTTTTATAATAATCATAATAATAATAATTATTATTATTATTATTATTAGTACTATTATAATAGTCCTAATTATAATAATAATAATTAATATTATTAATATTTGTATTATTATTATTATTATTATTATTTGTGTGTGTGTGTGAAGAAGAGAGGAGAGAGAAAGATTTTGTGTGTGAACATGAGAAAGAGTAGGGTGTAGGAGTGAATTTGATTTGGACGGGAAGAAATATGAGCCTTTAGATTAAGTTGAAAGAATTAAGTTAGAATGAATATGAACCGTCTTTGTGCTTTGTCAAATAAAAGATTCAAAATGGGTTCTGTTTTATTATATAAATATTATAATTATTTTTAGTATAATAATAATAATTATTATAATTATTATTATAATAATAATTATCATTATTATTATTATTATTATTAGTACTATTAGTATTATTATTATTATTTATTTGTGTGTGTGAAGAAGAGAGGAGAGAGAAAGATTTTGTGTGTGAACATGAGAGAGAGTAGGGTGTAGGAGTGAATTTGATTTGGGCGGGAAGAAATATGAGCCTTTAGATTAAGTTGGAAGAATTAAGTTAGAATGAATATGAACCGTCTTTGTGCTTTGTCAAATAAAAGATTCAAAATGGGTTTTGTTTTATTATATAGATAATTATTTTTATAATACTAATAATAATAATAATAATTATTATTATTATTATTATTATTATTATTAGTACTATTAGTATTATTATTATTATTTGTTTGTGTGTGTGTGCGAAGAAGAGAGGAGAGAGAAAGATTTTGTGTGAGAACATGAGAGAGAGTAGGGTGTAGGAGTGAATTTGATTTGGACGGAAAGAAATATGAGCCTTTAGATTAAGTTGGAAGAATTAAGTTAGAATGAATCTGAACCGTCTTTGTGCTTTGTCAAATAAAAGATTCAAAATGGGATCTGTTTTATTATATAGATATTTGTCAAAATATTAAAGTTATTTATAATAACTTAAAATATTTTAAATCACCAATATTCTACTTAAATAATTTTTAAAGTAATTAAAATCATTTTAAACCATCACCACTAATATTTAAAGATTAATGAAATTATCATCAAAATATTAAAAGTACATTAATTATAACTTAAAATATTTTTATATCACTTTTCTCCTTTTTTTTAAATGATTTTTAAATCAATAAAACTATTCTATCATTATTTATTTAATTTAATAATTAAATAAATCTAATATCATTAATAATAATTTATTAATGAGAATTCTCAAAAATATTGAAAATTATATTTTATAATTCAAAATATTTTCTAACAATTTATTCTTATTTAAAATGATTTTAATTGAATAAAACCATTTTTAAATCATTTATTTAATTTAATAATTAATTAAATATTATATCATTAATATTGATTTATTAATAAAATTCTCCAAAAATATTAAAAGTTATATTTTATAACTCAAAATATTTTTAAACACTTTATTCTTATTTAAAATGATTTTTAATATATTAAAATTATTTTTCTCTAATTTATTTAATACACTAATTAAATAAATTAAATATCATTAATATTCACATAAATATAAATATTAATGAAAAATATCCCAAATACTCAAAAAAAAAATTCATAATTTAAAATAATTTTTAAAACCTTTTTCGGTAATTTTTATAATTTATTTTCTATTTTTAATTATTTTTCAGAAATTAGAAAAATAAAATTAACTAAACCATCGCTATAGGCCTTTAGCGACACTTGTCTGTCACCTTTGGTGTTCTTGGCTCAAGAACACTGACAAAGTCAGTGTTCAAGGGGTCATGTTTGACCGGCCTTAATTCTCTGTTCAAATTGTTTATGGGAAATCTAAGACTTGGATATTGTAGTATCAATGTAACACTCCAACATCTAATCATCACCGTGGTCAATCAACATCACAACAAGGAGATCTAAGTCTCCAAAGTTCTTTTGTCAGAAGTTTCGGGTTTTCCGAAAACCAAAGTTGTTCAACCAGTCACTTTCATGCTTGATTTAAGCTAGGTTCTGATCATTTATTAGGTGTTCTCTTTGTTTAAATCAATAGTCCAGGTGTTATAGAACATAACTATAACAGCAATTCAGTTCAACAACATTAATACAACCAGATTCAGTCCGGTCAAACATGGTCAGAAGCCTTAATCATGCACTTTCTGGAAATTCCAGAAAAGTGTCTCGTGCTCTGATGGGCTATTTTGACCACCCATTAAAACCAATCCATTTGATGTTTATGGAATCTAAAGACATGTACTTGGAGTCCATATTATAGGCTACAACATGTAAACAACAACATCCACAAACAACTTAAACATTGACATATTAAAGGGTTTGAAAAGCTTGTCAGACCCTGATTCATACATTCTGGGTTGCCCAGATTTATACTCGGTCATGGTCGGTCAACCAACTTTGACCAATTATAACTTGCAATCTAGACATTCAACGACTGAGATTTTACTTCCAGGTCAAAGACAACATAACAGACTACTGATCCATAACATAAAACAACAAAAAACACAAATATACAGAGATCTATGGCTACTGACATTTTCTTGTCAGAGCACTTTTCTAGGGTTTATGCAGTTTTTGAAAACTTGACTTTTAATGTATTTTGATGTTATAGATCTATGGTATATCACCATAGATTATCATAAAACATCATATAACACGTATTAAAGCACATAAACACAAACATATCTTGAGCATACAAGATCAAAGTAGGGTTAGAGTTTATACCTTTTAGTTTCCAGTCGTTGATCTAAGCTCTTCTCTATTGATCTTGATTATCTAGGGACTCTTTTAGGGACTGAGACACTTAGTGGTTTTGTGGGTTTTGTGAGAGAAAAAGTTGGTGAGAGCTTGAGAGCAAATGGCTAAGTTTTTATGAATTTTTTCTCTCCAAAATCACTTATAACTTAGATTCAATGTATGTAAGCAATGCTAGGTGTCCATTTGGATAGGATTTGCTGATATTTTAATACACAAGTCAGTACCTAACATGGTGAATCACCTCATTCTAGAATTTACATAACTTAAGTTTTAAGTTAAGGGGTATTTTGGTCTTTTCACCACTAAAAGGGTATTTTGTAATTTTCTTTACACAATTAAGGGTATTCTAGTCAATTAACATCACTTCCCTTGATTCTCACCATTAGGGTTTAATAATCTCAATTAGGGATTTAGGGTTCTCGAATATAAAATTAGGGTTTTTCGGCTTTCGATTAGGGTTACTAACTACGCGTTAGGATTTCTAATCTTGAGATTAGGATTTCTAATCTCTTATTAGGGTTTACTAACTTTATACCCTACTCGATCAATCACTTATCAAAATTCTACATAGTACAAGCTCATACTCAACGATACAGTTATAATAACTGTATTTTCTATCGAATCCCTATCCGGACTTAGGGTTAGGGTTTCTATTCTCATTAAGCACAACTCTACTCTTAATTTCCTCAGTCAACACACAAATCGACTCATTCTCTAAACTTGTATCACAGATACACAGCACAATATTAACATTCAATATTAATATTAAGAAATTCTGAGGACATAATTTTTATTAGGGGGGAAGAATGTGATAACCCATAAAATCGGCTTGTCCAGAATTTAATTTTAAAGAATTAGTTATTAATAAAATGAATTTTTATTAATAATATTATGTGCTATGTGTTTATTAATCGTTATAGAATCTAGGATGATTATAAAATGGAAGGATTTTGGATATGAGCTAGACTCAACGAGTAAAAATTTTCAAGATAAAATTAAAATTTTTCCGGGATCAAAACTATTTCCGAGGAAAAGATGAAATATGCACTATTCACCCGAAGAAATCCTAAGGGTTTGAATAAACTAAGCCTTTTTGAGAGATCGGTATGTCAAAATGACATTCCGTCAAAAGATTTGACGATAATATGTCGTGAAAAATTAAGTTAGCCGATAAAAGTTTTTCTCAAAAAATGTGCAAAAATCAGACGAAATAAAAACAACGAAAAGTACATTTATGTGCTTTTTATTTGTTTAACTACGTTAAGGGAAAACTTAAAGGAAAACACTTAACATCGAAAAGTGTTTTTAAATTTTTCGAAGTTCCGAAGAATGCGTAATAGTTAATCTATAAAAGAAAGACGAAATTTCCAAAAAATAATTGGATTCCAAGAATCACAGTTTTTCAAATTGTCGAACGAATCCCGAAAGACGGAACGATGAAGCTTCCAAGAGAAGCTTCGTGAATAGTAAAGAGGTTAGTAAGGAGGTGGGAATAGTAACTTTGGGGGCAAAATAACTATTTTTCCCCTAGCCTTGGTTTTCTATATAAGGAGAGCCTTAGCTCATTTTTTGGTGATTTGAAAATCACCAACACTTGAGAATGAGAGAGAGAGAGAGAGAGAGAGAGAATTTAGATGAGGAGAAAAAGGAAGAGGTAAAGCTAGCCCATGTGTAAACTTTGTCCAACGGGAGAAGATTACAGAAGAAAGGTAATCCAAAACCTAGTCTAATCTAAATTTTCTTTAAGTTCTCTATGTCAATATATATAGCTTAATGAAAATAGGAGAAAAAGATGTTAAGAATGATTTCATATGGTTGAAATCATGACAAAAACAGAAATAAGAAAATGAAGTATGAAGACTTAAAGATTTATTTATAAAAGTTTTCTTAAGGAAGTATGAATTTCGTGATGAATTTGAACGATCCGAATGAATAATATGAAAGATTCGGTGAAATAAGTAAGGAATGGTGTTTTATAATACCAAATTCCGAGAAAAAGTGAAATCATAATCAAAAAAATTATTAAATATGAAGAACGAACAAAGAACGCGAAGAACACGAAGAATGTTGTGGATGGACAAATTTAAATTCATCTAATTAGAACTTGTTATTGATGGACATGTTTAAAATCATCGCATATAAGTTAGTTGCTTATTGTTTGGTTAGGAATGATAGAAACGTTCATGAAGAACGGATTAAACTTAGCTATAACGAAGTTATAGCGAAAATTTCGTAAAAGACGAACAAAAAGTAAAGAGTATGTAGATGAACCCAAATGTGTAGGATTTCATAGGAATATAAGAAAACGTGAGTCGTGGACTCAAGAATAAACAAATTCTGAATTCGGATGACCGAATTACAGACGAACGAACGAAGAACGTTAATAACATAAAACGAATGAATAATGAAATTTAAGCCAATTGAATGACATGTTAATAGATTCAGAATGAATTTATGTCCAAGAAAAGTTAAAGTACGTAAGATAAGGAAGAAAATGGCTTTAGAACGACCTCGTTCCAAATGATAACGAAGAAGTTATGAGATTGCAAAGTAGGCGTCTCAAACATGTTCAAGACTAAGAATTTTTTTTAGTTTTAGAACTGGCGCTGCAATGCCTGTTATGCCTTGGGAAGGGGCACCATAGCACCAGCCCGGGGACTCAACTATTGCTAATATCTATTTGAAGCGCCACTATAATAAAAGGAAACAGTAAATGCAGTCACCAGACAGTGAAAAACCGGCAGAAGAGCTTTTAATTGCTCAACTCATGGGGAAGTGTAAGGAAAGATAATGAACATATAGTTCACATAATGTAACACTTAATCAAGTGATTTAAACCTTTAGTAAAGGTTGAATGGAAAGATTGAACGGGATTAAAAGACAAAGAATGTAAACGCAAAATACATAACCGATATCCGGGGACCGTAGTTGCGATAAAACGAACATGTGGGATTGCTATGATTGTGATTCCTTAGACGTTGTAGGAAGATGGTGACTTATAACATTTCAATGTTATAAGGCCATAATGAAATTTAGATGTAAAGCGTATAAACGCTGTAAACACAACGAAGGTGCGATGAACGATCGGTCTTTGCATACAACGAACCGTATGGCTTTGACATTAAGAAAGGACGATTAACGTGAGGTTCATATAATAGATAATGAATGAGAGAAATTAAAACCTTAGGTAAAGGTTAAATTAAGGTTTAAGAGACGAGCAACGTGAACGCATAATACGTAAATGATCCTCGTGAATCGTATTCGTGTCGAGCGAACATTATAAGTATACATTGGTTATATGACTTAGATGTTGACGAAGGTAGTAAGTATGATATGAATTATCAAGAAAGCCGTAACGAACGGTAATAAGTTTAATGAAAGTCCGAATGTGAGTCGGATAGAAAATGTTATAATGAAACGTAAGCGTTAAACACTTTAGAATGTATGTGAATATTAAACGGGCAGAACCTACACCCCGTGTATGGTTTGACCGTAGGGTAATCAAGAATGTTGATTAAACCTATGAATGGTGAAGAAACTGAATTAATGACAATGATGTATAACGTTAAGAAGCCGAGTTAATGCTTTTAACTTGGATGACGTTCTGAGTCGAATGAACCAGACGTTATAAGATATGAATAAGGTAAGGTAAAATATCTACACTATGAACGCATAGTATTAACATTGAATGATCATTATAGGTATACAAATGATTGTATAACTTAGACGATAAGGAATAAATCCCGAGGTATGTCATTTAGTTGCCAGAAAGCCATAAGGAATAGGAAATCAACTTACGAATGTTATAGCTTTAATGGTTCAGATAAGTTAAGTTAAGTTTAGATTGTGGTACATTCATAATCTTTAATGGTTGACATATGGAAGTTGGGCTAAACAATTCCTTAAGAGAGCGGAGGTATTTACGAAACTAACAACCGATCTAACTCGCTATGAAAGACAGTGTAGACGAGACGGAAAACTAGTTTGTTGGTTGTTTATGGAAAACCACTTAGAGTACCATATGGAATACTAGTAGAGACTCAATGTGTGCTAAGTCCTAGAAAAGTTATAAGAAGAAGATAAGAATATAAATCATCAAAGATGATAATCGTATGAGTTAAGACATCTCCGTATGTCATGATGCCGTAAAACGGTAAAGAAGGAGGGTTATGTGAACTTAGGTTATAAACACGAACCATATGAAGTAAAGTTAAGTTTAAACTAGTGTGTAAGTCAAGTATATGACTAATTGGTGTATGTGTTATTTCCTTATGTATTCTATAGGGATTGTAATAAACAGTTCAGCGTAAACTGTAAGCTGTAGCTGTACATAAGGAAAGTTTCCTAACTTCAATAATATTTGAAATGAATGCTAGTTTTTAAACTTTCTGAGATTTTAAACTTGAGAAGTTTATCTATGTGACGTCCCCAAATCCGTGGAACATCAAACACAAGATATGGTACAACATACATCAACATTTAACTCCATAAACTCCGGAAAATAATAATAATAACTATTACATACCTATTAAGATAAAATCCTAAGTCTTTACAACCTTAAATAAACTGAAACTTAAACGTAGCATTTATCGCTACATTACATCATACGCGAAAATATAACTTGTTACATAAATAACTCTCACCATTTCATCTTAGACTTCCCCTTGTCCTTGCTCGAGCTCTCAGCGTTCTCAGCCTTAACAGAAAGGTTTAAGCAAGAATGAGCACAAATTGCCCAGCAAGTATATAAAGTAGTTTGGAAACATGCATCAGGAGTAAAATATTTGTATGAATATTTCTCAACAGTTGAAATAATTAGCAAGAGATAAAAAGGAATATCGAGATAAGAGTTTTAGAATTCTCAATAGCATACTAAGAGGTGTTAGATACCCTGAACATTACTTTGTTTCATCAAAAATCAACAGACAGTTTAACAATCAAATAGATTGTAAACAGTCTCTGCAAGTACTCCAGGTGATCAACCTATTGTACCCTACATTGTCCACAAGTATGAAATTTAACTACATAAGCATAAATGGGACTATATGCCCGACATCTGTTTGCCCAATTATTCGGGTTGTTCATCTTATATTCATGCGAGACCGCACCAAAGCAATTTGGATTGGTAAACATTAAATAGCTTCAAAGGATTTGAATTGTTCAAAGGTTATATCATTTATCATCAATAATATCTAGCCCAAAAAAAAGCCAGAAAGCATACTTGCAAATAGTTCAATCAAGAAATAGAACTTTAAAGTATAAACAATTGTAATACTAATGGAGTAATCATCAATAACGCTTGCAAGGAAATTGCAGTTATATAACTTTACGACAAAGGAACTTGTACGAAAAGTAAATATCACAAGTCTTATACTTACTCTCACTGCAACAACAATGAGTAAAGATTGAATAATTGCTCAATAGAAACTTAGGGTTAGGAAACTTGCCTGATACATCTTCTACAATTTATCGCTATCTACTAGGTCTTCACGTAACCTATTCACATGTGTCACGCTAAGCAATTAGGTTCTCGAACACCACTTCTAAGTGTAATGGTTTCCTTTTATTTTAATAAGATGATTAAACTCGCACGTATTCAAATACAATTCAATTACATAACATGTTACTTTGTATAGGCCAAGTGGTTTAATAAAAGAATTTGGGGGAAAATAATTTTCTGGCCCGACCCAACCCGACTCGGATCTGATCCGACCTGACCCAAACCTCCATTAAAAATCTGCATAAAACATGCTAAAGGGTCTCAAGTCGGAAAACCTTATTTTCCATATTATTGACATCACATATTTAATTAAACTCATTTATCCATATAACATCATTTAAATGAAAAATACCAAATCAGTCTCACAAATATTTCTTTTCTAGGATTTTGCAGAATATAGTCCCACATTGAACATATATTTTCCCCAGAATTTTTAAAATCCATCTATTATTTTTAAATAGTCCATAATAGCCAAATATTCTCAGATTTTTCATAAATCGAGATTAGCTCCAACAATTTTGAAATTTTCAAGGTTAGCTCCTTTTATATACATGTACTTCCAGTAAAACATTCGTAATATTTGGACTTATACACAGAGAGTTATTCGGGTATCTTTTCAAATAGTGTCCTTAGCCGTAAAATCCATAACTCTCAAACCGTATGGCCAAAAATTCTCAAAATTTTACAGGACCTTCATATCTTCTTATATTAACACTCCAAATTTTTTCAGAATTTTAAAATATAAAAAGTTGACGAAAATGCCCCCAAGAAAGACTAATCCAAAACAGTTCCAAGAAAACGGGACATCAAATTCCTACCAAACTACAAAACATCTGACCATGAAACTTGGACACAATATACTTCATATAGCATAGTATTTTACAAAAATGTAACATAAATCAAATTAGCATGTTAAGACCACAAACCAGCTACATAGATAAGCGTGTATGAACTGATTTAGGACTTAGAAAATTTTTTCTGGAAATCTCAAAATCTGCAGATTTTTCCCTATGAACATGCTTGCTACAAAATTTCATATCTCGCTCAATTTAACTCCGTTTCTTATGAAATTTGGTCAGGTTATACATCATACCGCGTAGTATTTTACAAATTATTACATACCATAATCGGGTCATAGAAACCATGATTCCAAGTCTCCGAAAAACCCAAAAAGTCACAGATTTCAAGTTTAACTAACTTTGATAAAATTATTGATTTCGATTCTAGCATACAAGGAATTAGTTCCTATTATCCAGATCATATATACTCATATAAATACACATGTTAGAATAATTGAACTCACTAAATTTCTATGATATAATCAAATTAGCATCATTGAGTCATTTATCATATATTTGGCATGCATGACATAATTCCTTGAATCTCTACGGTATTAAGGCATGATTAAACTAGAACTTTCATTATTACATCCACATAACATCAACTAACAGTAGCATGACATCACAAGGTCCAAAACAAATTGTTTACAAAAAGTCACTTAAGCATATTCTCTCATTTTTACTAAAGAACATAGAAAAGATAGTTCATGGCTTACCTCTTTGATGAATTCTACTTGCTCGAACTCCTCCAATAATAATCCTTGCTTGATTAGTCTCTGAAAACTCTAGAATTCGCCACCCTCTCAAGCTCCTTCCAATCTTACTCTCAACTTCACTCACGGTAGGATTTTTTTACAAAGAGGAAGAAGAGACTTGGATTGGGAGTGTGACGCCCCCAAAACAGGTATACATCACCCATCTTGAGTCGCCAAATACATGGTACAAAATTCAAATACAACTTAATAATACAACTATTGTGTAAAATAAGACAAAACATAAACTAAGAGTTTTAATAAGAATATTATCATCTAGACAATATCCACACTCAATGGAGTCCTGATTACAATTATTATCACATTATTCCATAGAATAGTGAGGACTACTAATGCCATTTATCCTGGACCATCACTCCATTCCCCGACTCGTCCCGGCTATATTCTCATTTCCTTAAGAGAACAGTGAAAGAAAGGGTGAGCTCAACTAGCCCAGTAAGAAATATTATGACTAAGATAATGCAGAATAAATTATCATTAGCCTTCAACAATGTTAAACTGATAAAATACAATAGACATCAAGTTTAACTGCAGTGGAATAAGTAATCCATTAGAAGAGTCAAGTAGACCATGATATCTACTATCTTCAATGATTTAAAATGTTTTCATCAATTTTTATCGCTGAGACTCAGCTTAATAAATAAACCATATCATCGAATCTTCCCTGCACTACATGCCAAGGATATTCATGTAATCATCAATGGTCATGATTATACCGAATAATCCCTGGTCATAATCATACCAACAACTGTCCATCAATGAACTCTAGGTCAATGGGGACTTTTACCACATCATTAGTCACATTATGGTCATGATTATACCGAATAATCCCTGGTCATAATCATACCAAGTCCATCTATGCATGTAAGCCAAAGATGACTTTAATCACAATATAAGCATGAAGATGATGACAATGACATAATAATTCAATAAAATAAGTACAAGGATAAATTTTAAAGATTTATAATTTAATTTATCCAGAAATCAATAACGTCCAAATTGTCAACATGATACTGCTTTGTAGAGTAAAATTCAAGAATAATATTCATGTATCACAAATAATTTGGATAGAAAAGAAATATATTTTTCGGGTGAATAGTACCCTGTGAATAGTAGTACCCTTACACGAAAGGTGTCCCGAATACCCGAGTGAATGATACTAGAGTGAATAGTAATCAGGTGAATAGTAACCCATGAATAGTAACTCGTGAATAGTACTCTGGCATAAAAAGTGCCCCGAATACCCGAGTGAATAATACTAGAGTGAATAGTAAATGAGTAAATAGTAACCCGTGAATAGTAACTCATAAAAAAAGACCAAAGAAAATGATATTCCATGACGAGTACAAAAGAAATGATATCTCAGACGAGTATAATAGAATATATGAAATCGTAAATGATTTTTTTCTCGCCATGCAGTAATCCACGAGACAGATCATTTCCACAATTTAATAAGGAATGAATACGAAGGATCATTCACCATGCATGCTTGTAATCCACATAGACAAAAGTTATTTCAACAAAATAATAAAGAATGGAATAATGGAAGAATTCACCGTGCATGCGATAGACCGATGATGCATGTGTTATTCCCAATGTAATAATAAAGAATAGAACCAGTCATGCGAATCCAGATAGACAAGATATTCCAATGTAATAATAAAGAATGGAACTAGGTCATGCGTAATCCGCATGCATGTGATATTCCAATGAATAATAAAGAACGTAACCAGGTCATGCATAATCCGCATATAGACGGGATGTTCTAATGTAATAATAAAGAATGGAATAACAATGAAATTCACTGTGCATGCGATAGACCGCATTGACAAAAGTTATTCCAATAGAATAATAAAGAATGGAATAATGAAGAATTTCACCATGTATGCGGTATTGCCGCGACAGGCAAAAGTTATTCCAACATAATAATAAAGAATGGAATAACAACTCTTACGAGTATTGAAACAAAATAACTCTCTTCATGAATACGAAAGAATAATACCCCTTACCTCAAAAGAAGACTGGATACTGGATAGTGAAGTAGCAGACTTCTCTTCTTCTTTCTCTCTAAAATTTCTCTCTATAATAATTGCTCTATAGCTTAAGTGAATTGGTGAAAAATAATGAAGGAATGAGCTTCTATTTATAGGAAAATATAGTTTCGATAATTGTACATTTTGGGGCTCGAAATTTTATAGTTTAATACCTTCCTCTTTTCCTTCATTTTTAATTTGGTCCTGCAAGTATTATCAAACTTGCACCACCTCCCCTAATAGTAAATCATGTGAATCAATAGTTCTAAACATGTGAAAATATGAATTACAGTATAGTACCTCCATCTATACCTCCATTTTTAACTTGTCATGCAAGTATTATCAATCTTGCACCAACTCCCCTAATAGTACAAGAATGTGAATCAATAGTACACACATGTGAACAAATAGTTATAATCATGTGAATCAATAGCAATTAATTGCTCATTTATCCGGTTAATTACCCGATTGGTCAATATAACCTCCAAACATCAATTATTATCGAAATAAATGTCGATTTCCACTAACACTAATAATTCTAACACAATGGAACTATCAATTTCATCCTTAATCAACACGAACTTATTCATCATTAATATTATAACTTACAATATTTAACAACCAGGTCGTTCCCAGGAAAGAGGGGGCTTTTCGATAAGGATTTCTCCTTATTGGCGTGCAATTAGATGACCAAACCTCTCCTTGACAGAACTTCTAGACATTGTCAATATTGCAAATAATAATATGAATAACTTTGCTATCTCAATTATTGATTTAATAATATAACATATTATTTAGATGATATTGTGACAATAATTGAATCAATAATTTGAGAGATATGATGCAGCAATTACTGTAGCAATAATTGAGTATAACTGAGTGACTTCTTACGTAAGCATCAATAATCAATACCGTGTGCTACTATGCAACCACGCGTATTACTGTACTTTTACTACCGGGTAGTTCAATAGTTTTAACGGTAAAACATTCGCCGTTATTTTTAATAAAAGATAATTTTGCCATTTTCTTACTACGACAATACTTCCGTTGTGGGGTCCACCAATGATTGTGCCATCGTACGAATATTCCCTGTTAAAACGAATATTCCCCGACCAATCGAATATTATATAACCACTTGCTTACTTTGCAAAATTTTTAAATATCACTCTTAACTTTAACCTTTATCAATTTAACCATTTACGAAATAAAATAATAATTATAAGAAAATTGAATACTTTCATTTCATAAAATTCGGGGTCTTACAGGGAGTATATATAAAACATGTTATCAAATGATTTTCCCAGCCATTCCATCTCCAATATAAGTTATATGTATTAAGTATATTGTATAAATTCAATTTAGTATGGGGTGGGGTTTATAGAAAAAGGAAGAGTCTTGGATTTATAAAGGGTTTGTAACTCCCCCCATTATATTATAATACTAATACTCCCTCTCTTATCCCAATTTGGTTGACTCTTGAGCCCCACAGCTACTGTACTCCTTTATTAAAATATTAATATAATCAATTTAATCATTTAATAAACTATTTTGACCATTTTGCCCTCTGTAGCCAAATGTTTTGATACCAATATCTATTCCTACTAAATCGACATTCTGAACGTCATGGGACTATCCATTTCGTCACATTAGCCTCCGAAATTCATGGTTGACTTTACCAAAAAGTCAACCGCGACACATTTTGTGGTTATAGTCTATCTTGACTAATTTCGACGTTCCGGACTCAAATACGCAGTCCATGTCTCTAAATTCCGCCCCGAAATCAATCTCATGTTTTAATCCCCTCCCACGTAATTAATTAATTTAATTATATAACTAACTCAAATAGTTAAATTCATCTAAACCAACCATTTACACATACCTCATCACATAACTTAAAGTTAAGCATGTATGTATAACACATATACATCTAATAATAGAAATTCATACAAGAGTTTCACATAAATTCATTTATTGATAATTAGTAAATTACATAATAACCTCAGATATTACATTCACCCTCTCTTATAAGGGTTCTGTCCCTGGAATCATTACAAGTTAAACAAAAAGACTAGGGTAATTTTTCATCATTTTCTCCTCGAGTTCCCACGTAGCCTCCTCGGCGTTGTGGTTCCTCCATACTACCTTAACAGAAGGTATTACCTAATTTCGTAACACTTGTTCTTTTCTATCAATTATCTGAACAAGAACCTCTTCATAGGTTAAGTTCTTTTCAAACTGGATGGGTTTATACTCTATGACATGCTTGTAGTCTTGCTTATAGGGTCGTAAAACCGATATATAGAACACATTGTGTACATGCTCTAACTCCAGAGGTAAAGCTATTTCATAAGCTACCTCACTGACTCGTCTTAACACTTCAAAGGGTCCTATGAATCTGGGACTAAGTTTCCCCTTCTTCCCATGTGACGCCCCCAAAATAGGTATACATCACCCATTCCGAGTCACCAAATAAATGGTACAGAAACAACTACAACTTTGTTAATACAATTGTCGTGCAAACTACGACAACACATAAACTGTGAGTTTAAATACAAATATTATCTTCTAGACAATATCCACACTCAAAATAAGTCCTCATTACAATTTTTGATACACTATTTTACAAAATAGTGAGGACTACTAAAACAACTTTCTAGAACTATCATTCCACACCCCGACTACTTCCCGCAACATTCTTGCTTTCTGAGAAGAAAAATGGAACAAAAAGGAAAATGGTGAGCTCAACTAGCCTAGTAAAGAATATTATGTCTAAGATAATATAGAACAAATTATCGTTAGTCCTCAACAAGGAAAAATCTGATAGAATATAATAGACAACAAGTTTCAGATCAATATTCACAGCGAAAATAACAATTCATTAGAAGAGTTAAGTAGAGAATGAAATCTACTATCATCTATGAATTTAAAAGTCCATCATCAATATTTTATCCCTGTAACATCAATCAATATACATTTTGAATCAAATATTCATCTTTGCACTATAGGCCAAAGATATTCATCAGTTGGTCATGTTCAGCTCAACACATATTCATCTTTGTACTACGGCCAAAGATGTTCATCAGGAAATCATTCATCTTTGCACTACGGGCCAAAGATATTCTAATATATAATCATTTAGGACTGAGGATGATGAAAAATATTTTAAAGAACACGAATCTAGTGACACAAAAGAACAAATATTAGGGATTTGGACTTCGGTTTATCTATGTTCAAAAACACCCCATAATATACTATGGTGGAGTAAAATTCAAGAATAATGATCAAAACATAGATACAATCAAAGATAGTAAAAAAAATAGACATCTGGGACAAAGAACGAAAATTTAATTTTTCTGTGAATAGTGTCGTATTCGTGAATAGTGCTGTATACATGAATAGTGTCGTATACGTGAATAGTAACTCCGACACAAAAAGACAAGAATTTCACCAGAAAAATCTTACCAATATTCTGGCATAATGATATTGAAAGAAATAATATCATAAAAAAATAAATAACATCCCTTACCTCAAAAGGACAGTACTTCTGACTGGAATACCGGATATAGTGCTGAAGGGAACTTGTATAGCAACACTCAAACTATCAAAATACTCATAAGAATACGCTCGATAATATAGAGAGAGAAAACTTCAGTATCTGGGGTGATTTTCAATTCTAACCTAAGCACCCTATTTATAGGAAAATGCTTAGAACACCAAAGTAGAAAGTTTAATAAAATAATATTATTTATTAAATTTTTCCTACGCACACCTTAGAATTCAGTATTAAGAATTTTACACATCCTAGTGGGGCCCACCAAAATGAAAAACATGTTTTAAACATTTTTTGTAACAAAATCAATTTAGACCAAATATTCTGGAACTTCAATAATTCATAATAAATAGCCCTTTTATCAGAAAAATTCGAATCTTATGTCCATTCCATAGGAAATTCAATTCTCTACAACTTTGTAAGTTTAAGTTTTTTCAAATTCTAAGCAAAAAATGATCGAAATTCATATACGGATGATTTTATAGGCTATCATCAAATTTCAGTCAAAAATGGGGTCTACCAACATGTTTAACATGTTTTTAGCATTTATTGTAAAAAAAATACTCTTCCTCCTCATTTATTCATATATCACACATTCATTGTAAAAATACCTCCATTATTATATTATTGTAATATAATGAATTATTTTATCAGAAAAGATAAAATATCAATTTTAAACAATTGTCACTTTTCTAAAAATTCCTCCATTTATATCCACATAAATAAATATTTTCCTTATAATATAAATCAATAATAATTATTCACAAATAATATTACAGAATCACAATACTGACAACTAGGCCATTCCTAGGAAAGAGGGGGCTTTCTAATAAGGATTTCTCCTTACTGGCGCGCAATTAGATGACCAAACCTCTCCTTAGACAGAACTTTCTAGACATTGCCAATAATGTTATCTAATAATATTATTAAAATAATATGAATTATTGATCTGATAATGAGAAATATTGTGTAGTGACAATTATTGAACAACAATAATATAATATATCAACATAGCAATTATTGAATCAATAAAATAAAATATGAAACAGTAATTACTGTAACAATTATTGAGTAGTGTCTTCTTACGTAAGAATCAATAATTGGTGCAATACCGTGTGCTACTGTGTTTAAACCACGGGTATTCCAAAAGTATTAACGGTAGCAACTACGCTGTTATTTATAAAAACTTATACTTGTCATTTTCTTCATCTAATCGCGTTCCGTTATGGAGCCCACACAAGGCTGCACCGTCGTACGAATATTTCCCGATAGTAAAAATATTCCACGACCAAACGAATATTCCCCGACAGTAATGAATATTTTATACCCACATGCTTATTTAAGAAATTTGCGCATTTTACCCATAACTAACCACATTAATCAAATCAACCCTTACTATTTCAAAATAATAAATAAAGGAAATTCAATTTCATTTATAATAAGTTGGGGTCTTACAACCTCCCCTCCTTATGAAATTTCGTCCTCAAAATTGACGTACGTACTTGGTGTTTCTAAAAGGTGGGGATACCTCGCTTTTATTTCCGTTTCTAACTCCCAGGTCATTTCCTCTATAGCATGGTTCCTCCACAAAACTTTGACTTGTGGTATGACCTTTGTGCGTAGGACATGCTCTTTCCTATCCAAGATATTGACAGGTACCTCCTCGTACATTAAATCTTTGGCTATTTCATCTGGTTCTAACTCAATAACGTGGTTTGGGTCTTTCACATATTTACAAAGCACAGATATGTGAAAAACATTATGAACACGAGACATACTTGGAGGTAACGCGAGTCTATAGGCCACATTTCCTACTCGGTCAAGAATTTGAAATGGACCAATAAATCATGGATTGAGCTTTCCTCTCTTCCCAAATCTTGTAACTCCCTTCCATGGAGCAACACGCAATAATACATGATCCCCAATACTAAATTCCACGTCCTTTCAATGAAGATCCACATAACTCTTTTGTCGATCTTGTGCCGTTTGTATATGTTGTCGAATCATTTGGATCTTTTCCGTAGTCATACGTACCAACTCTGGTCCCAATAATGTTGCTTCACCCAGCTCATCCCAACACACTGGAGAGCGACACTTTCATCCATATAATACTTTGAATGGAGCCACACCTATACTTGCTTCATAACTGTTGTTGTAGGAGAATTCCACCAATGGTAAATACTTATCCCAACTCCCTTTGAAGTCTAGGACACAGAGTCTTAATAGATCTTCAAGAGTTTGAATAGTCCTCTCTGATTGTCCGTCTGCTTTGAGGATGGTATATTAATCAATCGTAACTCGCGCCCATAGCTTTCTCGTAAGCTAACCCAAAATCGTGAAGTGAATCTTGGGTCACGATCCAAAACTATGGATACTGGCATGCCATGCAATCTCACAATCTCATTTACGTACATACGAGCAAGACGTTCAAGGGAATTAGTCTCCCGTATCAGCAAGAAATGAGCAGACTTAGTTAATCTATCAACAATAACCCAAATCGCATCTATGACTTGAGAAACCGTGGGAAGACCCATACCAAAATCTATGTTAATATGTTCCCACTTCCATTTCAGAATCTTAAGTGGTTGAAATGGACCCTTTGGCACTTGATGCTCCGCTTTACACGTTGACAAGTTAAACACCTCGAGATAAACTTCGCGATCACTCTTTTCATATTGCGCCACCAAAATGTATGTCGAAGTTCACGATACATTTTAGTACTTCCAAGGTGAATTGAAAATGGTGTATTGTGTGCCTCCATCATGATCTTGTACTTCAAATCAGAGTCGTTAGGAACACAAATTCTGGAGTTGACTCGAAGTATTCCTTCTTCATCGGTTCTTGCTTCTTGGATAACACCTTCTTGTACTTTCTTCTTCATACGCATCAGCTCTGGGTCTGTGGCTTAAGTAACTTTAACTTTATCGATTAAAGTTGATTATATGCATATACTTGACATCATCGCATAGGTCCCCGGAGTCTTGAATTCTATCTTCATCTTTTGTAAATCACATAAAATGGGCCTTTGTGTTGACAGCATCACACTCATCCCCGCATATGATCTTCTACTCAACGCGTCAGCTACCACATTCTCTTTTCCAGGATGGTATTGAATGGTATGGTCATAATCTTTCAACAGCTCGAGCCAACGTCAATGTCGCATGTTGAGTTCCTTTTGGGTGAAGAAATATTTGAGGCTTTTATGATTTGAATATATCTCCACTTTCTCCCCATATAGATAGTGCCTCCAGATCTTTAGCGCAAAAATAACTGCTGCCAACTGTAGATCATGAGTAGGATAATTCCTCTCATATTCTTTAAGTTGTCACGAGGCATAGGTTATAACTTTCCCATGTTACATAAGAACACATCCTAACCTTTTGCCTGAAGCATCGCTGTACATAACAAATCCATCCGAACCAGATGGTATTGTCAAAACAGGTGTCGAAATAAGTCTCCTCTTAAGCTCTTGAAAACTCTTCTCGCATTCCTCGCTCCATACAAATTTTGTATCTTTCCGAGTCAATTGAGTTAATGAAGTAGCGATTTGATAAAATCCTTCCACGAATCTCCGATAGTAACCAACTAAGCCCAGAAAGCTACGAACTTCGGTCACCGAATTCGGTTGCTCCCAACTTTGTATTGCTTCAGTATTCATCGGGTCAACTGATACTCCATGTTTTGACACCACGTGCCCAAGGAATGCTACTTCCTCAAGCCAGAACTCGCATTTCTTCAGCTTGGCATATAGCTTATTTTCACGAAGCCTTTAAAGTACCAGCTTCAAATGGTGCTCATGATCTTCACGACTTTTGGAATATATGAGGATGTCATCAATAAAGATAACAATAAATTGATCCAAATATTCCTTGAATACTCCGTTCATCATAACCATGAAAGCCGCAAGAGCATTAGTCAATCCAAAAGACATGACTAGGAATTCATAATGCACGTACCGAGTTTTGAAGGCAGTCTTCAGAATATCCTCAGTTCTAATCTTCAGTTGATGATATGTAGAACGAAGATCGATCTTTGAAAAGAATTGTGCTCCTTGGAACTGGTCAAACAGGTCTTCAATGCTAGGTAGCGGATACCTATTCTTGATGGTGACATGGTTCAATTCCCAGTAGTCAATACAAAGTCGCATACTCCCGTCTTTCTTCTTTACAAATAAAACAGGAGCACCCCAAGGAGATGTATTACGGCGAATGAAACTAATGTCCAACAACTCCTGTAGTTGGACCTTTAACTCATGAAATTCAATAGGAGCCATCATGATATGGGGTTTTAGAAATGGGCTTTGTACCAGGTTCAAGGTTAATAAAAAAATCAACTTCACGTTCTGGGGGTAGACCGGGAAGTTCTTCAGGAAATACGTCAGGAAATTTACTAACAACAGGAATATTATTCAAATATGACATGTTTTTATTCAAATCCATAACATGGGCTAAGAAAGCTTGATATCCATTTTTTAATAAACGAATGGCTTTATGGCTTGATATGACAGTGATTGATTTTAGTGGTTTAGTTGCTTGAATTCGCATAACAGGTTGGTTAGGAATATGAAAACTAATAACCTTACGAAAACAATCAATTTCGGCATGATGAGTGGTTAACCAATCAATCCCTAAAATCACATCAAATGCAAGTATTTTTAAAGAGATAAGATCAACAGGTAATCTGATGGTGCCAACTTGGATCAAACAAGATTTATAAACAGTGGATGCAATAAAAGTTTCTCCTAATGGAGTCTCCACAGATAAGTCAAAGTCTAATTTCTCCGGAGTCAAGTTTAAACGTTAAGCACAAGCAGGAGAGATAAAAGAATGGGTTAAACTGGTATCTAGTAAGGTATAAACTTTGCAAGATTTTATGATTAGCTTACCCGTGATCACCTCGTTCAGGTTCCTTGCATTTTGGCCAGTCATAACAAACTCTCTTCAAGGAACCGCTGACTTTGACTTGTCTAGGACAGCCTTTTGAGTCACCATCCCCGCTGGACTTTGTTTTGCTACCGTACAATCTCGAGCGATATGACCTTCTTTTCCATAATTATAACATACCTTGAACTATTGTGGGCAGTTTGGGCTGATGTGTCCCTCTTTTCCACATTTATAACATATGACCGGTGGTCATTCTGCTCCCTTAAAAACAATTGATGTTGGTGCTGACGTCTTCACATTGTCATTGTTGTACCTTCTCTTTTTAAGATCACCCTCCGACTCGCTTCTTCTATTATCATGGCCACGATTACCACCAGAGTGGTTACCGCTTTTTTCCGTATTCTTTCCTCCCCGCTGTTTATCATTGCTCCGATGACTGCTGCCAACATTATGACCCTGGTTGTTGTCCCTCGGTTGAACGTACTCATTATCTCTCTCCAATAATTGAGCCCTATTGACAACATCTTTATATAGAGAAAATTTGTGACAAATGAGGTATTGACGAATGTCGGGTTTCAAACCTCTTAAAAACATCCGCTTCATACTTTTCTCATTTTTCACCAAATGAGGTGCAAACCTGGATAACTCTGCAAACTTAGCCTCATACTGGGACACAGTCATGTTGTTCTATTCCAGTCTGATAAACTCTACCTCCTTCATATAACGAATACTTTCAGGAAAGTACTTGTCATTGAACAGTTTCTAAAATGTTTCCCAAGACATGTTGAGTGCGGCTGGCTGGGTACGCTTCATAGATTCCCACCAGTAATCTGCCTCACAACGGAACATAAAGGTGGCAAACGGAACCTTCTGTTCCCCCGTGCATCCCAAGACATCCAATATCTTGGTAATTTGCTTGACCCACGTTTCTGCCTTAATCGGATCCGAATTTCCCTAGAATTCTGGTGGTCCCAACTCTTTGAACTACTTAGTTGTGACAAACCGTGCATTACTATCATTTCCACCTGTATTTTGTACACGAGTCTCCCTCGTCTAATTTTGCATGAACTTCAAAAAGCTTCTAAACATCCCATCGTTCATCATCTGATCAGTGGTGTTGTTTACAAGAGGAACATTGTCGTTATGTTGCACGTTCTCCTGATTGGTGAGTAAAGGTGTTTCCACGGTCTCATTCACTCCATCATTATTATTTTTAGCTGCCATTTTTAAATGCTACCATAAAACAAGGGTTAATTAAAGAAATTAACTTGCAACATAATAACCCTATACTCTGACCAACCAACAAATAAGCTTAGGTAGGATACACTAGCGAAGGATTTACTCGTCTCTACCCTCCTAGTTTTATTCCCCAATCTCCGTCAGAGACCATATCCCTAAGCTCTGATACCAATTGTGACGCCCCCAAAATAGATATACATCACCCATTCTGAGTCGCCAAATACATGGTACAGAAACAACTACAACTTTGTTAATACAATTATCGTGTGAAATACGACAACATATAAACTGTTAGTTTAAATACAAATATTATTTTCTAGACAATATCCACACCCAAATAAGTCCTCATTACAATTATTGATACACTATTTTACAAAATAGTGAGGACTACTAAAACAACTTTCTAGAACCATCATTCAATACCCCGACTACTTCCCGCTACATTCTCGCTTCCTGAGAAGAAAAATGGAACAAAACGGAAAAGGGTGAGCTCAATTAGCCCAGTAAAGAATATTATGACTAAGATAATATAGAACAAATTATCGTTAGTCCTCAACAGGGAAAATCTGATAGAATATAATAGACAATAAGTTTCAGATCAATATTCGTAACGGAAATAATAATTCATTAGAAGAGTTAAGTAGAGAATGAAATCTACTATCATCTATGAATTTAAAAGTTCATCATTAATATTTTATCCCTGTAACATCAATCAATATACATTTTGAATTAAATATTTATCTTTGCACTACAGGCCAAAGATATTCATCAGTTGGTCATGTTCATCTCAACACCTATTCATCTTTGCACTACGGCCAAAGATGTTCATCAAGAAATCATTCATCTTTGCACTACAGGCCAAAGATATTCTGTTATATCATCATTTATGACTGAGGATGATGAAAAATATTTTAAAGAAAATGAATCTAGTGAGACAAAAGAACAAATATTAGGGATTCGTACTTCGGTTTATCCATGTTCAAAAACACCTCATAATATACTATGGTGGAGTAAAATTCAAGAATAATGATCAAAACATGGATACAATCAAAGATAGTAACAAAAATAGACATCTGGGACAAAGAACGAAAATTTAATTTATCTGTGAATAGTGTCGTATTCGTGAATAGTGCTGTATACGTGAATAGTGTCGTATACGTGAATAGTAACTCCGACACAAAAAGACAAGAATTTCACCAGAAAAATCTTACCAATATTCTGGCATAATGATATTGAAAGAAATAATATCATAAAAAAATAAATAACATCTCTTACCTCAAAAGGACAGTACTTCTGACTGGAATACCGAATAGAGTGCTGAAGGAAACTTGTATAGCAACACTCAAACTATCAAAATACTCACAAGAATACGCTCGATAATTTAGAGAGAGAAAACTTCAGTATCTGGGGTGATTTTCAATTCTAACCTAAGCACCCTATTTATAGGAAAATGCTTAGAACACCAAAGTAGAAAGTTTAATAAAATAATATTATTTATTAAATTTTTCCTACGCACACCTTAGAATTCAGAATTCAGAATTTAACACATCCTAGTGCGACCCACCAAAATGAAAAACATGTTTTAAACATTTTTTGTAACAAAATCAATTTAGACCAAATATTCTTGAACTTCAATAATTCATAATTAATAGCCCTTTTATCAGAAAAATTCGAATCTTATGTCCATTCCATAGGAAATTCAATTCTCTACAATTTTGTAAGTTTAAGTTTTTTCAAATTCTAAGCAAAAATTGATCGAAATTCATATACGGATGATTTTATAGGCTATCATCAAATTTCAGTCAAAAATGGGGTCCACCAACATGTTTAACATGTTTTTAGCATTTATTGTAACAAAAATACTCTTCCTCCTCATTTATTCATATATCACACATTTATTGTAAAAATACCTCCATTATTATATTATTGTAATATAACGAATTATTTTATCAGAAAAGATAAAATATCAATTTTCAACAATTGTCACTTTTCAAAAAATTCTTCCATTTATATCCACATAAATAAATATTTTTCTTATCATATAAATCAATAATTAATTATTCACAAATAATATTACAGAATCACAATACTGACAGCTAGGTCGTTCCTAGGAAAGAAGGGGCTTTCCAATAAGGATTTCTCCTTACTGGCGCATAATTAGATGACCAAACCTCTCCTTAGACAGAACTTTCTAGACATTGCCAATAATGCTATCTAATAATATTATTAAAATAATATGAATTATTGATCTGATAATAGGAAATATTGTGTAGTGAAAATTATTGAACAACAATAATATAATATATCAACATAGCAATTATTGAATCAATAAAATAAAATATGAAACAATAATTACTGTAACAATTATTGAGTAGTGCCTTTTTACGTAAGAATCAATAATTGGTGCAATACCGTGTGCTACTGTGTTTAAACCACCAGGTATTCCAAAAGTATTAACGGTAACAACTACGTCGTTATTTATAAAAACTTATACTTGTCATTTTCTTCATCCAATCGCATTCCATTATGGAGCCCACACAAGGCTGCACCGTCGTACGAATATTCCCCGATAGTAAGAATATTCCACGACCAAATGAATATTCCCTGACAGTAATGAATATTTTATACCCACTTGCTTATTTAAGAAATTTGTGCATTTTACCCATAACTAACCACATTAATCAAATCAACCCTTACTATTTCAAAATAATAAATAGAGGAAATTTAATTTCATTTATAATAAGTCGGGGTCTTATATCCCACACCTCATTTTCCTCTTTCCAAGGTGAAACCTTTAGAAACACATAAGTGCCGACGTCGAAGTCTCGTTGTTGCCGATGTTGATCATCATATTTCTTTTGTCGATCTTGAGTCGTCACTAGTCTTGCTTGTATCATATTGATCACATCCGCAGTTTGCTGCACCAATTTTGGCCCTAGTAATTTGCGTTCTCCTACTTTATCCGAGAACAATGGCTTTCTGCATTTCCTTCCATATAAAGCTTCATAAGGCGGCATACCGATGCTCACGTGATAACTATTATTATATGCAAATTCCACCAATGGTAGGTGATCATCCCAGCTTCCTTTGAAGTCCATAACATATGTTCTCAGTATATCTTCCAACGTTTGAATCATTCTCTCACTCTGCCCATCTATTTGAGGATGATAGGTGGTGCTCAACCTCAGTTGTGTTCCCATGAGTTCTTGAAAGCTTTTCCAAAAAATTGTTGTGAATCGCGGATCGCGATCTGACACAATTGATACCGGCACACCGTGCCTGGAAATGATCTCTTTGCTGTAAAGCTTTGGCAGCTAATCTAAGTTATAACTGATCATGATTGGCAAGAAATGCGCTGACTTGGTCAATCGATCAACGATCACCCATACTACATCATAACCCTTCTGTGTAGTTAAAA
The DNA here is from genome assembly GCA_020205605.1 of Panax ginseng. Classification (NCBI taxonomy): domain Eukaryota; kingdom Viridiplantae; phylum Streptophyta; class Magnoliopsida; order Apiales; family Araliaceae; genus Panax; species Panax ginseng. The sequence continues at coordinate 115,076,164 of CM035133.1, read as the reverse complement.
GTCCTACCACGAAGTCCATCGTGATATGCTCCGACTCCCATTCCAAAATTCCTAAGGGTTGAAGTAACCCGCTCAGTTTCTGATGTTCCACCTTAACTCTCTAGCATGTTAAACACCTGCTGACGTACCCTACGACTTCTCTCTTCATATTGGGCCACCAATAATGTTGGCAAAGATCATGGTACATCTTTGTGCTTCCCGGGTGGATTGAGTAGCTTGAACTATGAGCTTCCTGCAAGATTTCTTCTTCTATTTCAGATAACGCTGGCACCCAAATTCTCTTCTCAAATCTTAATAGTCCATCACCACCCACACTGAATTTAAGTTCTTCCCCTTCAGAAATTATTTTCCTCACCTTCTCACATTCTTCATCGCTGCTTTGTGTTTCCTTGATTATGTCCAACAGAGTCGGATGAACCTCCATTGCGAACAACTTTTCATTTGACTCCCTCGGGCTCTTTATCTCGAGTTCCAATCTAGCCATCTCATTAACTAACTCATCTTGAGTTGTTAGCATTGTCAACTTACTATTGCTCTTTCTACTTAGTGCATCTGCTCCCATGTTAGGTTCCCCGGATGATATAGAATGTTGTAATCATAATCCTTTATAAGTTCCAACATCTTCTTTGTCTCATATTCAACTCCTTTTACGTGAAGATATACTGCAGACTTTTATGGCCCGTGTATATTTGACATCTTACACCATATAAACAGTGCCTTTAAATCTGTAGGGCAAATACCACCGCTGTCAATTCTAGGTTGTGGGTAGGGTATCACTTTTCGTAATCCATCAACTGACGCGATGCGTATGCAATAACTTTATCATGTTGCATAAGCACACAGTCAAGTCCTTTGTGTGACGCATCACTAAAAATCACAAAATCACCTATGTCGTCAGGTAAAGACAATACTGGTGCTTCACTCAGTCTTTTCTTGAGTTCCTTGAAACTTTCTTCACACTTCTCTGTCCAGACAAATTTTACCGACTTCTTTATTAGATTCGTCAAAGTTCCTGCTATTTTTGAAAAATCTTGGATAAACCGTCTGTAATAGCCTGCCAATCCTAAGAAACTTCTTACTTCAGTCGGTGTCTTCGGTTGTTCCCATTTTTTCACCGCTTCCACCTTTGCCAGATCCACGAAGATATCGTTCTTGTCGATCACGTGCCCTAGAAATTGAACTTTCTCCGACCAGAACTTGCACTTCAAAAATTTTGCGTATAGCTTATTCTTTCTCAACGCCTCAAATACCATTTTTAAATGTTCATCATAATCTTCCTGAGTCTTGGAATAGATTAGGATATCATCTATAAACACAACTACGAATTTATCTAAGTATTTCTTAAACACCCGGTTCATCCTGTCCATAAATGCTACCGGGGCGTTTATTAACCCAAATAACATCATCAGGAACTCGTAGTGTCCGTAGCGAGTCCTGAATGCTGTCTTAGGCACATCTTCCTTCCTCACCTTCAACTGGTGATATCCCGTCCTCAAGACGATCTTGGAAAAATATTTTGCTCCTCTCAACTGATCGAACAAATCATCTATCCTGGGTAACAGGTACTTGTTCTTGATCGTCACCTTGTTCAACTCTCGATAGTCTATGCAAAGTCTCATCGACCAATCATTTTTTTTTCACAAATAAAACTGGTGCTCCCCAAGGAGACACACTCGGTTGAATATACTTCCTATCTAACAATTCCTGCAACTGTACCATCAGCTCCTTCATCTCCGCTGGTGCCATTCTCTATGGGGCTTTCGAAATCGGGGTCATTCCCGGTACTAAATCTATAACAAATTCAACCACCTATCCGGTGGAATACCTGGCAATTCCTCCAAAAATACATCCAAAAATTCATTCACTACAGGTATCTGTTCCATCCCTTTCCCTACTTTCTACGTATCGACGATATGTGCCAAATAACCTTCACATCCCTTTCTTAGCAACTTCCTCGCTTGCATCATCTTCAGACAACTTGAGTGTCTCGGCGACTTACTACCATAGAACACTACCTTAGATTGATTTGGAGTCTTAAGGTTTATACACTTCTTCTGGCAATCTATCATCACTCCATGGTTAAATAACCAATCCATTCCTAGAATTACATCAAATTCTCCTAATGGAATCGAGATTAAATCCACAAGTAACATATACCCCCTGATATCTACAACACAATTCCTATAAATATGACTAACGAGATTGACTTCCTTATTAGCAACTTCTATATTCATATGATATTCTAATTCTTTCTAGGGTAAGTTTAATCGTTGGGAGAATTCATGTGATACGAAGGAACAAGTAGCACCCGAATCGAATAATACGTAAGCAGATATATCATTGATCGGAATGATACCTGAAACCATGTCCTTAGATGCGATCGCATCCTGAACTGTCATGTTAAAAGTCCTTGGTATTGCTCGATTCTGAGTTGCTGGTCCAGTAATTGTGAGATTTACACCGCTTGGTCCCCTTCCTTCATTCCTTCCTGCTGAGTTCTTCTTTGGGCAATTCCTTACCTGATGATCTAGTGCTCTACAGTTGCAACATCCATTTCTCTTTGGTGCAGAGCAATTGAGAGAAATATGCCCCTCTTGCCCGCAATTGAAACAGACATTCTTCCCTTTTAGACATGCACCCGAGTGATTCCTCCCACACTCCTTGCATGTCTCAGTCCTCTTCTTTGCTTCCCCTGATTTGCCCCCAGGGTTTACCGAATTAAAATTGTTGTTGTTGTTGTTTTTGTTCCCCTTCCTTTTGTTTTCACCACTGGTGCTGCTATCTTCCCCACGATTCCCTCCTTCATTCTTCTTCTTTTTCTCCTTGTTAAATTTCATCAGGGCTTCGCTTTCGCCCTCAGTGATTATATCTTTCTCCAGGAGAGTCACGAAGTTGTTCGTTTGTAACACCGAAACTCTACTTTATAACCATGGTTTGAGGCCCTGCTTAAACGTCCTCGTTTTCCTCTCCTCAGTGTCGACCTGATGAGGCGCGAACCTCGCCAGCTCGTTGAACTTTGCGATGTACTGAGGTACTGTCATGTCGTCTTGCTTCAGCTCTAGGAATCGCATCTCCATGCGACTCTGCATACTCATAGGAAAGTAGTTTTCAAAGAAAATATTCTTAAACCCCTCCCACGGTATCACACCTTCTCCAGCCCTAGTCTGGTTTGCCTCCCACAAGAAGTTGGTTTCGCCGTTCATCATATATGTGGCGAAGATTGTCTTCTGTTCCTCTCCGACTCGGGCGATAGCGATCGCCTTTTCCATTTCTTTGATCCATGATTTGGCTTCGATGGGTTCAGTGGTTCCATTGAACTCAGGGGGTCCTGCGCTCTTGAAGTCCTTAAAGTGTGCCACTTGGGCCGCTAAAGGGTTATTAGCATTTGGGGTTCGATTATAAAGTGCCCCCACTAACATGTCTACACATTATTGCATGGGGTTCGATGGATCCCCAGCATTAACGCCTAACCCCTCTGGTGTTTGACGACGTCTTCCTCTAGCCATCTTTCTGTTTAAATAAACTTAATGTTTTCATCTTATAACTTTCTCTACAACATTTATAATTCATATAAGACGTAATCATCACATCACATATTTAAATAAAAGCATATTTATTTACAAACCATAATAACAAAGTATATCATCATCTTATGACATTAAGCCATTTACATCACTTTAAACCAAAATACTTGATAAAAACTGAATACAAGTTTTATTTCACAACTAAGCGTTCTAAACGCTAATAGTAAAAGTTCATCACGAGTAAACTAAAGACCCCACCTAATGGCATCTTCATGCTTTTCATCCGCCATCTCCAACACCAGCCCACGGTGTAAGATCCCGAATTTATGAAATAAAAGTATTCAATTTTCTTATAATTATTATTCTATTTAATAAATGGTTAAATTGATAAAGGTTAAAGTTAAGGGTGATATTTGAAAATTTTGCAAGTAAGCAAGTTGATATAAAATATTCGTTGTGTCGGGGAATATTCGTTTGGTCGAGGAATATTCTTTTGTCAGGGAATATTCGTTCGATGACACCATCACAGGTGGACCCCACAATGGAATAACTATCGGAGTTAGAAAACGACAGAAATAACTTTTTATAAAAATAAACGGCAAAAGTTTTACCGTTAACTGTTGAAGTACCCGGTGGTAAAAGTATAGTAATACGAGTGGTTTCATAGTAGCACACGGTATTGATTATTGATGCTTACGTAAGAAGCCACTCAGTTTACTCAATTATTGCTACAGTAATAGCTGCATAGTATCTCACGTTATTTGATTTAATTATTATCACAGTATCATCTACACTATATTTTATATTATTAAATCAATAATTGAGAAAACATATTTATTCATATGATTATTTACATTATTGACAATGTCTAAAAAGTTCTGTCGAGGAAAGAGGTTTATGAAAGTAGTATGCACACAAACAAATCATGTTTGATGATAAAGTATATACTTTTGTAACAATCTTATTCATTTATTAATAAAAAAGTATTAATTAATTAAAGGCTTTTAATTATCTACATGATGCTGCTTTATAATATGTGATAAACCCGTAGTTTTAAGCAAGGCTTTATGCTTTTAGAATAATGATGATGATCATTCTAATGAGATTTAAATTCTTAGAAAGCTTAAAACTAAAATAGTTCCCAATCGTTGGATTACTAAATTGGGGATTAGTAAATCCGGATAGATTGGTACATATGTTGCTTGCTCATTAGATGAGGATGATTGATCTCATGATCATTTATGTGGAGACACTAAAGCAAGTATGTAGGTGCTTATTGGAGAATAAGTACACTGAACGTGGCTCGCTAAGGAATACCTAATGGAGTTTTACTTGCCTGTCAATAGAAATTCCTGTAGTGATAGTTGTACAAGTGATCTTTGGACTTGAGATCATCATAGTATCTTGTGTATGATGAGTTATACTTTGACTTATTCCTTAAGACCCTTAGGGTATATCATAGGATATGCTTGGGTATAATAAGTCTTACATAGAGATAATGTATGATTAATAAAGAATTTGCCACTTCTAGTAAAAGAAGAGAAATGTCCTATGTGATTCGATAAATGACAACCCATTAGTCCTTGGCCAAGGCAGAATGAAATTAGAGAGGAGTTTCTAATTTGCATTATTTGGAGTTGTGCATTTAAGGATCGAAATACGTATAATTAAATAAAATAAGACTTAACAGTAATTCAATGTCTTATATTTAATTGGGACATTTTATGGTGGAAGGATTGAATTGTACGGTAACTATTTACTCAAAGGATCTTTTATGATTAATGTTGAAATCTATATTATCTGGAGAGTCGTTGATCGCTAGGGAGGCTTATCCCTATTGTAGAATAAATATTATTTATTTAAATAAATTAATAGTTTAATTTATTTATTTAAATAAGATTAGAATTGTTCTAATTAATTTATTCACAATCGGTTTAATATGGAGAACCTAAATGGTCACACCATAAAAGGAAGAATAATTATTTAAAAACAAATGGCATAATCGTAATAATAAGTTAAGTATATTTAATTTAATCTATGGTGATAGAATAAATTAAATATCTTAATATTTATTATTTAATATTTTAGAAATATTAAATATAAATTAATAAGAGGAGTCTTATTATTATTACTATTATTATTATTATTTAATTCCTAAAGGGGTTTGAGAATTAATTAATAAAAGTAATATCATTTATTCCTAATATGATTGGGAGCCTAATTAATTAAAAGAATTTAATTAATTAAAATAAAACTCAATTCCTTAATTGTTAAGGAGGGTTGCCTACATCTATAAATAAGAGGAGTCTTATTATGGGTGAGAGTGGTTGTTGACCTTTTCACAACATACGTAATTCTAATAGTTGGGAGAGTACAACCCTTTCTATTAAAGTTAGAAAAACTAGGGTGTTGCCAAATACCCATCTTCTTGAATCTTCCTTTTTCCTTAGTGGATCACCTCTAGAGGCCAAACACTTGGGTGGCTAACGTTGATCAAAGGAAGGAACCAAACCCGGTGGATTCAAGTTGAACGCGAAAAAAATTGGAGATGAACTTGTACCTGAGGAAGTTGTACCTGAGGAAGCTCGAATCTACAAGGGTATGATTCTTATTCTTCATATCTTTTCGATTAATTAATAATTGTGCATAAAGAATGATCCGGATATATGGTTTGTAAAATTTTAAAAACTCTATTTTATCACGTTTTCGCTTATTTTGTGCAATTTAATTGCGTTCATAAATATTACAAACCTAACAGTGGCATCATAGCTAAACCTTTATGCAAATTATTAAATGTTTTCATTTGATATGTATATTGATATGTGTTTAGAAGAATTTAATTGAGTATAATTTTGTTGTATAAAATTTATTTTAAAAAATATATATTATCCGCGAATTGAATTTCGTGAATTCCGCGTGGATGATATTTGGTTACTCAAACTGTTAAGAAGGGATTCACGCTTGGTTCATATTATATATATATATATATAAGATATAACAGTAATATATAATATATAAGTAATCATATACTTTTATATATATATAATTAGGATCCTGCAAGTGATTCTTGACATCCTACTAAATCATAACAAGTGAAGTACTACACGTATTCTTGACATCCTACTAAATCATAACAAGTGAAGTACTACACGTGAATCATATATATATATATATATATATATATATATATATATATATATATATATATATATATATATATATATATATATATATTATTCTTAATTATTTTATAATAAAAATAAAAAGTTTATTTTTAATCTTAAAATAAAAGATTTATTTTAATTTTAAAATTAGATTTCATGCTAACTAATTAGAGTTGGAAATAGATTCCATGATAACTAATTGGAGTTATAATTGGATTCTATATTTCCTTAAATAAAGGAGTTTATTTAGATATTAAATAAGATTTCATATTATTCAAAATAAAAGAGTTTATTTGTGAATAGAAAAGAGAATCTTAATTTCCTTAAATAAAAGTTTATTTAGATATAGAATAAGATTTCATATTATTCAAAATAAAAAGAGTTTATTTGTGAATACAAAAGAGAATCCATGTTTCCTTTAATAAAGGAGTTTATTTTATTTTATTTTATTTACTTGGAATTGGATTCCATAATTAATTAAAATAAATGAGATATTTTGAATAAAGATTTTGATTAAAATAAATAGTTTATTTTATTCAAAATTAGATAAATTAAAATAAAAGAGATTTATTTTGATTTAAATTTGGATTAAAATAAAAGAATTTATTTTGATTCAAAATTAGATTTTATGCTAACTAAATTTGCCCATTAAATGATATCAATATATATATTGAATGTTTATTATTCATGAGATGAATGCTATTTTTTGATGCATATGGTGATGTGTATGATAATAAATGAGATTGATTATGGACTATTGACCAATGTGATTGAATTTTATTTTAGTTGGATGCATGAATGTATGAGTTTTATTAAATGAGGTCTGCATACCTCGTCTTCTCTAATTTTTTCTTAATGTAAATTCTAACTCCCTCCTATGTACTTCCCCTTGACTGTTGATCAAGGTTTCTATTTATTTTAAATAGTTTTGTAATAGGAATAGTTAGAATTAATTTTGAAAAATTAGAGATCAAGGAGCAAGGAGCATTTTGAAGACCCGTTTGTAATGGAGCCCGGGATTTAAATATAATAGTTATATTTAAATATTAATTCTTGCACTCCTAGGGTTTGACCTTTTGGTTCACTTGGTGGCTCTAGTGAACCAAACTAGAATAAAGTTCATAATCAATACGGGTAGAATATAGTATTCTATATGTACATGCTTATACTATATATATAAATATATATATATATATATATATATATATATATATTATAAACATGCTTCGCATGTTAATTAATATAACGCGTATTTTATATATTGATGTGCATGTGCACTATACAAGATAAGACAAATTAATAACAAACCACTCAAATATTTTATATTAAGTGCTAAGTGTTCAAAGATATTTGGAATATCGAACGTCGCCTTCTAGCATGATAAAAAAAATAGAGTATCAATTAATTATTATAAGTTTGTTGTGTCACCACAAGGCTTATCTTAATTCTTTGATATGTTAATTTTATCATATTTGATGCTTATAAAGAAAATTGAACAATATTGTTTTGTTGTGTCACCACAAGGACAATGTTTTTTTTTGAATATATGGAGTGCTAGGTTGGACTTAACGTGGATAATTTTGATCCGGATGTGCCACCACTTGATCAAAATAATCTAAGAGGCAAAATACAAGGAATTGCATAGTTGATGTAATTTACAAGAGTTGTCTACCTATTTATTTATATATAGTTTGTTGTGTCATCACAAGGCTATATACATTTGAAATGGGATCCTTATTCTCACTAGCAAATCTTTAATTAGATTTTATTAACTATATAAGTGAGGGTAATATAGTTTGAAGAAAATAGTGGGAGATACCAATTTAAAACAAGACCTAAATTATTTTGGTAATTAATAAAAGAATGTATGCTAAAATGTTGTTGAGAACAAATTTATTTACATAATTTTACAATGTCTAAATTACTATCACTGCGAAACATATTAGATGCTATTTAACCGGGCTAAATTAAATGGACTGGTTAAGGAAATTGAGAATAGTTCTCATGGCTGAAAGACTATCTTATGTCCTTAATACGCCTATCCCTGCAATGGTTGCAGATAATGCCTCTGAGAAAAGATTGCTACTTTTAGAAAGTGGCAAGATGATGCACAGTTGGCTCAACGCATCATGCTCGCATCCATGAGTTACGAGCTTCAGCGTCAGCATGAAACTATGGATGCTCATACTATATTCCTTCATATCAAGTAGTTTATTTTAAAGAAAGTAGGACTTCTAGATATCAGATATCTAAGGAGCTCTTCCGATCTAGAATGACCGATGACACTACAGTACAGATAAAAGTCCTTAACATTATCGATTTTATTGAATAATTAGGACAATGGGTTTTGTCATGGATAGAGAGTTGAACCAAGATTCGATCTTGCACTCACTCCCGGACTCCTTTTCACAATTGTTGTGAATTTTTCATATGAACAAGCTAGATATTAGCCTTGCTGATTTGCTTAACATGTTGAAAATGCTGAGTCATTTTCCACCAAGAAGTACCAAGTCTTACTAGTAGGGGCCAAAGGATCTTCTGAAAAGAAGAACGATTCTATGAAGGTAAATAGAAAAGGCAAAAATAAAGGATAATAAGAACAAAACTGATACGGTTAGCAAATGAGTTTGCTTCTACTGCAATAAGTCTGGACATTGGAAAAGAAACTACGAGAAGTATCTTGTAGTGGCTAACTAGAAGAAGCTTAAGGAAGATTCGGTTACAATACAATTCTTTTCATGATTTAAAATAAATTTTTCTTTAAGTCAACGTTTTACTTGGGTATTGGATACCGACTTTGGTTATCATAAATATAGATTTATGAAGGGACCAAGCAGAAGTAGAAAGCTAAACTAAGATAAGTAATCCTATGTGTGGAAAATGAAGCAAAGGTTGCTGCATTAGCCATAGAAACTTATAGTTTAGCATTACCTACGGGTAAATCTATTAAGTCAATAAGTTGTTATTGTATTCCAGTTCTCATTAGAAACATTATTTTCATTTTATTGTTAGACAATGAAATCTTTAGTATTATATTTAAGAACAATTGTTGTTCTATTTATAATAATAATGTTTTGTATAGAACTGGAATATTACTTAATGAATTTTGTATACTTGACTTACGTGAAAAAATATTTTGCAAATTGAACAAACTAGTATAAGAAAAGGAGATGATCATTCAAAGAGTTGAATGTGTGTATTTACTGAAATACAAGTGTGAATTATTTGAAAGGTTCAAAGAATTCAGAAATAAAACAAATTGGCAAAGTTTTAAGATTCTTTGATCGGATCAAGGAAGGAATACTTGTGCAATGAGTTTCTAAATCATCTCAAATGGTTTTCTCACAATGGATGCCTCCTGATATGCAATAATTGATTGATGTATCTGAAAGGAAAAATTGTACCTTGTTGGACATGGTGCGTTCCATAATGATTTTATAGACATTCCAATATCCCTCTGGGGTCATGTCCTAGAAATGGCTGCATATCAACGAAAATGTAACTTCAAAATCCAGCCCCAAGACTCTATAAAAGTTATGAACAGGGAGGATTGCTAATCTTAAGTATGTTAAGATAAGGGTTTGTCCAACTTATTGAAAAGGTTTCAAAGGATAAGCTTGGGATAAGATTTGACAAGTACAGATTTGTGGGAAATCCTAAAGTAAGTTTAGGGTATATGTTCTATAATCCTACTTAACAAAAGGTGTTTGCTGCAAAACATGATGCCTTCTAAGATAAAGATGTTTATCATTAAAAGGGCTAATGGGAGGATAATAGATCTTGAAGAGTTCAAAAACCACAAAATACTATAAGTCAAATAAGAGGAACCTGTAGATAGAACTATTGTACCACAACCGAATCGTAAATCTGGAATATTACCGAAGATACCTAGGAGGTATGCATTCATCATAGATGATGATGATGAGGTACACATCATAGAAGATGATGATTCAGTTAGATACGATAAGGTAAGAGTTGTAGACACTTAGAGAAATGGATTGAAGCAAGCTTCTCAAAAATTGAAAATTCATTTTGATGAAATAAATTAAAAGAGTTTGATTTTATCACAAATAATAATGAACCTAGTGTGTACAAAAGGGTCAGTGGGAGCGCCGTGACATTCCTAATATTATATGTTGATATACTATGGATAAGGATTGACATACTAATGCTATAATCAGTAAAGATAAAATTGTCTAAACATTCCTCCATGAATGATTTGGGAGGAGTATCTTAATTGGGGATAAAATCTATATAGATAGATTCAAGAGGATGCTCGACTTAACCCAAGGAACGTATATTCATTTGATGCTAAAGTCGTTTAGCATGACAAACTCCAAGAGATGTCTCATGTTGATGAGCCATGGATTGTATCTCTCTTAATAGTCCCCATAGACTCCTGATAAGAGAGATCGCATGAGTAACTTTCATGTAAGCAATGAAATGTACTAGACCTGATGTTGATCGGTCATATTCTGGAGATGATCACTGTAAGACAGTGAAAACATCATAAAGTACTTAACCGGCACTAAGGATGTTATTAAAATTTATGGCGGGTCTAAATTAAAACTTGAGAGTTTAACAGACTCAAGTTTTTCAGACAGACCAAGACAACAGAATATCAACTTTAAGATAAAGTGTTACCTTGAACAGTGGTGTAGTGAATTGGAAAGGTTCCAAACAGCAAAGAGTTGATAGTTTAGTGATAAAGACAAAGTATATAGCTGTAAATGAAGCTGCAAGTTGATTGTTTGGATGATAAGTTCATTACAGAACTAGGAATAGTTCCTAAGTCTCATCTTGGATCTAAACATGTGTTGTGGCACTTTCATTTGATTAGAGGAATCATTAAAAGATGGGAAATCACTATAAAGATAGTGGACTCTCAAGAACAACATTACATATCCATTTACTAAAGCTTATCCAACAGCAGGATAATCGTCACTTAGAGAAGAAGAGTATGAGATACCATGCCGATTGGCTTTATTGCAAGTTGGTGATTGAAAGTAGTATGCACACAAGCCAATCATGTTTGATGATAAAACATATACTTTGTAACAATCTTATTCATTTATAATAAAAAGTTTTAATTAATTAAAGACTTTTAATTATCTACATGATGCTGCTTTATAATATGTGATAAACCCATAGTTTTAAGCAATGCTTTTAAAATAATGATGATGATCATTCTAATGAGATCTAAATTCTTAGAAAGCTTAAAACTAAAATAGTTTCCAATCGTTGGATTACTAAATTGGGGATTAGTAAATCCAGATAGATTGGTACATACGTTGCTTGCTCATTGGATGAGGATGATTGATCTCATGATCATTTGTGTGGAGACACTAAAGCAAGTATGTAGGTGCTTATTGGACAATAAGTACATTGAACGTGGCTCGCTAAGGAATACCTAATGGAGTTTTACTTGCCTGTCAATAGGAATTCCTGTAGTGATAGTAGTACAAGTGATCCTTGGACTTGAGATCATCATACTATCTTGTGTATGATGAGTTATACTTTTACTTATTCCTTAAGACCCTTAGGGTATATCAAAGGGTATGCTTGGGTATAATAAGTCGTACATGGAGATACTGTATGATCAATAAAGAATCTGCCACTTCTAGTAAATGAAGAGAAATGTCCTATGTGATTCGATAAATGACAACCCAATAGTCCTTGGCCAAGGCAGAATGAAATTAGAAAGGAGTTTCTAATTTGCATTATTTGGAGTTGTGCATTTAAGGATCAAAATACATATAATTAAATAAAATAAGATTTGACAGTAATTCCATGTCTTATATTTAATTCGGACATTGTATGGTGGAAGGATTGAATTGTACGGTAGCTATTTACTCAAAGGTTCTTTTATGGTTAATGTTGAAATCTATATTATCTAGAATGTCGTTGATCGCCAGGGAGGCTTATCCCTATTATAGAATAAATATTATTTATTTAAATAAATTAATAGTTTAATTTATTTATTTAAATAAGATTAGAATTGTTCTAATTGATTTATTCACAACTGGTTTAATATGGAGAACCTAAAGGGTCACATCATAAAAGGAAGAATAATTATTTAAGAAGCAAATAACATAATCGTAATAATAAGTTAAGTATATTTAATTTAATCTATGGTGATAGAATAAATTAAATAGCTTAATATTTATTATTTAATATTTTAGAAATATTAAATATAAATTAATAAGAGGAGTCTTATTATTTTATTACTATTATTATTATTTAATTCCTAAAGGGGTTTGGGAATTAATTAATAAAAGTACTCTCATTTATTCCTAATATGATTTGGAGCCTAATTAATTAAAGAAATTTAATTAATTAAAATAAAACTCAATTCCTTAATTGTTAAGGAGGGTTGCCCACATCTATAAATAAGAGGAGTCTTATTATGGGTGAGAGTAGTTGTTGACTTTTTCACAACATACGTAATTCCAATAGTTGAGAGAGTACACCCCTTTCTATGAGAAATAGAAAAACTAGGGTTTTGCCAAATACCCATCTTCTTGAATCTTTCTTCTTCCTTGGTGGATCACCTCTAGAGGCCAAAAACTTGGGTGGCTAACATTGATCAAAGGAAGGAACCAAACCCGGTGGATTCAAGTTGAACACGAAAAAGATTGGAGGTGAACTTGTACCTGAGGAAGTTTGAATCTACAAGGGTGTGATTCTTGTTCTTCATATCTTTTCGTTTAATTAATAATTGTGCATAAAGTATGATCCGGGTATATGGTTTGTAAAATTTTTAAAACTCTATTTTATCACGTTTCAACTTATTTTGTGTAATTTGATTGCGTTCATGAATATTACAAACCTAACAGTTTGGTCACCTAATTGGGCGCCAATAAGGAGAAATCTTTATCGAAAAGCCCCCTCTTACCTTGGAACGATTTGGTTGTCAATATTGTAAGTTATAATATTAATGATGAATAATTGTTAATAGATTAAAAATGTGTTTATTAAAGATAAATGATTTGTGATAAATATTTATTCAATTTTTTGATATAAATATAGGGATTTGTTATGAGGCGTTTGTTGTAAGTTTGACTTAGTATTCCATGGGAAGATTTACTAATTTTATGGACTGTCGGAGGTTTTAATAGTAAATCAATCTGGACCGTCGGTGGTGGTTTTAATAGTAAATCAATTTGGACCGTCGGTGGTGGTTTTAATAGTAAATCAATCTAGACCGTCGGTGGTGGTTTTAAAAGTAAATCAATTTGGACCATCGATGGTGGTTTTAAAAGTAAATCAATCTGGACCGTCAGTTGTGATTTTAATAGTAATCAATATGGACCGTCCGTTCTAATAGTAAATCAATCTGGACCGTTCATAAATCAGTTACTATTTAGTCCATTCTCCTATAAATAGAAGCTTAATTCTTTTTTCATTCTCACCAATTCACTAAGACTCACAAGAGAAGCTATAGAGAGAGAAACTATAGAGAGAAAGAAGAAGAGTATTTTGCTACTTTACTATTGCTGTATCCAGTCTTCTACTAAGGTAAGGGATGTTATTTTCGTATTGTAAGGGGTGTTGTTTCTTTTGTATTTGTAAGGGGTAGTATTTCTTTTGATATTCTTAAATCTAAACTTACTATGGTAAGTATTGCTTCTATAATTTCTGAAATTAGTAGAATATCCTTGAGTTTTGCGCTTCATCTAGTATCGTTTCATTAGAATATTGATTTGAACTTTCTTATTAAATTTCAATATTGTCACCCAGGGTACTATTCACCTGGTTACTATTCACTCGAATATTATTCACTCGGGTATTTAGGGCACTTTTCATGCCGGGTTACTATTCACTCAAATATTATTCACACGGGTATTCGAGACACTTTTCTTGCCGGGATACTATTCATGGGGTACTATTCCTGAATTACTATTCACTCGAGTACTATTCACCCGGGGTACTATACACGACAAAAATTGATTTCTTTTTTGTCCAAAATTATTTTTGATACATGAATATTATTCTTGAATTTTACTCCACAAAGCAGTATCATGTTGACAATTTGGATATTTTTAAACTCTGGATAAATTTAAAGTCTTTAATATTTATCCTTGATTCCGTTTGATTGATGCTTATATCATTGTTATCATCCTCATGCTTATATTGTAACGAAAGTGATCTTTGGCCCGCACTGCATAGATGGACTATTGATTATTGGTTTTACAGTTGTATATCTTTGGCTTACGTGCAAAGATGGACTATTGATTATTGGTTTTACAGTTACATATCTTTGGCTTACGTGCAAAGACGAACTGTTTATTAATAGCTTTGGCCCATAGTGAAAAGATGGACAGGTGTTTGACATGATCATGACCACTGGTGATAATAATGAATATCCTTGTCCCGTAGTGTATGGATAATTCGATGATGTCATTGGCAGGATCATGACCATTAGTTAACAGTTGTATGTCTTTGGCCGTAGGGCACTGACAGAAAATCAATTTGTATGATCATGACTATTGGTTTTATAGTTGAATATCTTTGGCCCATAGTGCAAAGATAGACAATTGATTGGTATGATCATTGTTATTACATTTGAATATCTTTAGCCTTTGGGTTAAGGATATTGAGTAAACATTCTATTAAGCCTTTGTGGCAAGGAGAAACTATTGATTTACATGATTATAAATATGAATTGTGAATTTAACTATAATCTTTAGTGGTTCAGTGAAGACAGGTGATGCAAGTTCTCTTTGTCTTGGGTACAACAAAGAACTGTTGATGAGTATTACAGGAATGCAATATTAACGATGGACTTTTAATTTAGAGGAGATAGTAGACATTATGTTCTACTTGACTCTTCTAATGGATTGTTGATTCCGCTGCAATTATGGTTGAAAACTTTTATCACCTACCATATGTTCTAAATCTCTGATTTATTCTAATGAAGGCTATTGATAAATGAATTATCTTAGTCATAATATTCTTTACTGGGCTAGTTGAGCTCACCCTTTGATTTCACTGTTCTCTTTAGGAAATGAGAACGTAGTCGGGACTAGTCGGGGAACGGAGTGATGGTCCAAGATGGTTCTTAGTAGTCCTCACTATTTTGTAAAATAGTGTGATAATAATTGTAATGAGGACTCCATTTGAGTTTGGATACTATCTAGAAGACAATATTCGTGTTAAACTCTCAGCTTATGTTTTTTCGTATTGTATAATTAAGTTTGTATTTGTATTCAGTACCATATATCTGACGACCCAAGATGGGTGATGTATACCCATTTTGGGGGCGTCACACATGGCTTATGGCATGTCTAGACTGGTACTCCTCACGTGGAAAGTGAGACACCCTATGTTGGAACCTCCTATGTGTTGACTTAAATGTGTACTTCATCCTTTCCATCTCAACCTTCTTATCTCTCACTTCACCTTCTAACTCGCCTGCTAGCTTCTCGGCCCGAACACGGTCTTTCCTCTCATCTCCACTAAACATAGTAATAATCTGCTTGTCGGTTTGGAGACTATGTATCCTCGACTCTAACTCATTAATGGTATGTCCCAAGTGGGTCTTAATAGCTTCTTTCTCATCCTTCAGCCTATCCGCCTTCTGGTCTGATGCCCGCAGTATGTCAGCAAGATCCCCGTTCC
The DNA here is from genome assembly GCA_020205605.1 of Panax ginseng. NCBI lineage: Eukaryota > Viridiplantae > Streptophyta > Magnoliopsida > Apiales > Araliaceae > Panax > Panax ginseng. Next base: position 115,059,855 of record CM035133.1, on the reverse strand, counting down.
TAATTACCAGGTGATGCACCAATGCCTCAAGCAATGTTGCAGCCTGCTGCTCCCCCTGATACAGTTCTTCCAACTCATGGACTCTGATGTCCAACTCTATAATCCTATCCATCAACTCATCCAACAAAGTATCCTCAGGTGCTTCTTCGGAGTCCTCCTCGGGCTCCTATTCCTCTTCAGGATACTACTCTGGGTTTGAGTCAGCTGTTGCCTCATCTATAGGCTCGGGTACAGCTGTCACCAACTGCTCACTCACAACGTGGATATCTCTAACCTCCTATTCTCCTGACATCCTTCAAACAAGAAAAAATAACTCGGTTAGTAGTTTAAAATAGATGTTTTTGTTTTTAAAAAAATAGATTTGACACAACCCCTAGAATTCTACGTGAATTCATCTCCTTATTTTCTCCACTAACTTCCCTAAGGTTATAGTCTAAGGTTGCCCACCTAAGGTTTATAACCTATTTCTTTGATACCAACTTGTGACGGCCCCAAATCCGTGTAACATCAAACATAGGATATGGTGCTCACGATACAACATACATCAACATTTAACTCCATAAACTCCAGAAAATAATAATAATAACTATTACATACCTATTCAGATAAAATCCCAAGTCTTTAAAACCTTAAGTAAACTGAAACTTAAACTTAGCGTTTATCACTACATTACATCATATGCGGAAATATAACTTGGTACATAAATAACTCTCATCATTTCATCTTAGACTTCCCCTTGTCCTTGCCCGATTTCTCAGTGTTCTCAGCCTTAACTGAAAGGTTTAAGCAAGAATGAGCACAAATTGTCCAGCAAGTATATAAAGTAGTTTGGAAACATGCATCGGGAGTAAAACATTTGTATGAATATTTCTCAACAGTTGAAACAATTAGCAAAAGATAAACAGGAATATCGAGATAAGAGTTTTAGAATTCTCAATAGCATACTAAGGGGTGTTAGATACCCTGAACATTACTTTGTTTCATCGAAAACCATCAGACGGTTTAATAATAAAATAAATTATAAACAGTTTCTTCAAGTACTCCAGGTGATTAGCCTATCGTACCCTACATTGTGCACAAGTATGAAATTTAACAGCATAAGCATAAATGGGACTATATGCCCGACATCTGTTTGCCCAATTATTCGGGTTGTTCATCTTAGTATTCATGCGAGACCGTACCAAAGCAATTTGGATTGGTAAACATTAAATAGCTTCAAATGATTTGAATTGTTCAAAGGTTATATCATTTATCATCAATAATATCTAGCCGAAACAAAAAGCTAGAAAGCATACTTGGAAACAGTTCGTTCAAGAAATAGAACTTTAAAGTATAACAATTGTAATACTATGGAGTAATCATCAATAACGCTTGCAAGGAAATTGCAGTTATTTAACTTTACGACAAAGGAACTTGTACGAAAAGTAAATAGCACAAGTCCGATACTTACTCTCACTGCAACAATAATGAATAAAGATTGAATAATTGCTCCATAGAAACTTAGGGTTAGGAAACTTGCCTGATATGTCTTCTACAATTTACCGATATCTACTAGGTCTTCACGTAACCTATTCACATGTGTCACGCTAAGCAATTAGGTTCTCGAACATCACTTCTAAGTGTAATGGTTTCCTTTTAATTTAATAAGATGATTAAACTCGCAAGTATTCAAATACAATTAAATTACATAACATGTTGCTTCGTATAGGCCAAGTGGTTCAATAAAAGAATCTGGGGAAAAATAATTTTTTGATATTTTTCTGACCCGGCCCAACCCAACCCGGATCCGATCCGGCCCGACCCAAACCTCCATTAAAAATCTGCATAAAACATGCTTAAGGGTCTCAAGTTGGAAAACCTTATTTTCCATGTTTTTGACATCACATATTTAATTAAACTCATTTATCCATATAACATCATTTAAATGAAAAATACCAAATTAGTCTCAAAAATATTTTTTTTCTGGGATTTTGCAGAATATAGTCTCACATTGAACATATATTTTTCTCGAAAATTTTAAAATTCATCTACTATTTTTAAATAGTCCATAATAGCCAAATATTCTTAGATTTTTCATAAATCGAGATTATCTCCAAAAATTCTGAAATTTGTAGGGTTAGCTCCTGTTATATACATGTACTTCCAGTAAAACTTTCGTAATATTTGGACTTATACACAGAGAGTTATTCGGGTATCTTTTCAAATAGTGTCCTTAGCCGTAAAATCCATAACTCTCAAACCGTATGACCAAAAATTCTCAAATTTTTACAGGACCTTCATATCTTCTTATATTAACAGTCCAAATTTTTTCAAAATTTTTAAATTATAAAAAGTGGACGAAAAATTCCCCCGAGACAGACTGATCCAAAACAGTTCCAAGAAAATGGGACATCAAATTCCTACCAAACTACAAAACATCTAACTATGAAAATTGGACACAATATACTACATATAGCATATTATTTTACAAAAATGTAACATACATCAAATTAGCATGTTAAGACCACAAACCAACTACATAGATAAGCGTGCATGGACTGATTTAGGACTTAGAAATTTTTTTCTGGAAATCTCAAAATCTATAGATTTTTCCCTATGAACATGCTTGCTACCGAATTTCATATATTGCTCAATTTAACTCCGTTTTTTATGAAATTTGGTCAGGTTATACATCATACCACATAGTATTTTAGAAAATTATTACCTACCATAATCTAGTCACAGAAACCATGATTCTAAGTCTCCGAAAAACCCGAAAAGTCACAGATTTCAAGTTTAACCAACTTTGACAAAATTCATGATTTCGATTCTAGCATGCAAGGAATTAGTTCCTACTATCCAGATCATATATACTCATATAAATACACATGTTACAACAATTGAACTCACTAAATTTCCATGATATGATCAAATTAGCATCATTGAGTCATTTATCAAATATTTGGCATGCATGACATAATTCCTTGAATATCTACGATATTAAGGCATGATTAAACTAGAACTTTCGTTCTTACATCCACATAACATCAACTAACAGCAGCATGACATCACAAGGTCCAAAACAAATTGTTTACAGAAAGTCACTTAAGCATATTCTCTCATTTTTACTAAAGAACATGGAAAAGAGAGTTCATGGCTTACCTCTTTGATGAATTCTACTTGCTCGAACTCCTCCAATGATTCTCCTTTCTTAATTAGTCTCTGAAAACTCCAGAATTCGCCACCCTCTCAAGCTCCTTCCTCTCTCACCCTCAACTTCACACACGGTAGGATTTTTTTACAAAGAGGAAGAAGAGACTTGGATTGGGAGTATATATAAAAAATGTTATCAAATGATTTTTCCAGCCCTTCCATCTCCAATATAAGTTATATGTATTAAGTATATTGTATAAATTCAATTTAGTATGGGGTGGGGGTTATAGAAAAAGGAAAAGTCTTGAATTTGTAAAGGGTTTGTAACTCCCTCCCCCCTCATTACATTATAATACTAATACTCCCTCTCTTGTCCCAATTTGGTTAACTTGTGGGCCCCACAGCTGCTGCACTCCCTTATTAAAATATTAATATAATTAATTTAATCATTTAATAAACTATTTTGACCATTTTGCTCTCCGTAGCCAAACGTTTCGATACTAATATCGATTCCTACTAAATCGACATTCTGAACGTCATGGGACTATCCGTCTAGTCACATTAGCCTCCAAAATTCATGGTTGACTTTGACCAAAAAGTGAACCGCGACACATTTTGTGGTTATAGTCTATCTTAACTAATTTTTACGTTCCGGACTAAAATACGCAGTCCACATCTCTAAATTCCGCACCGAAATCAATCTCATGTTTTAATCCCCTCCCACACAATTAATCAATTTAATTACATAACTAACTCAAATAGTTAAATTCATCTAAACCAACCATTTACACATACCTCATCACATAACTTCAAATTAAACATGTATGTATAACACATATACATCTAATAATAGAAATTCACACAAGAGTTTCACATAAATTCATTTATTGATAATTAGTAAATTACATAATATTCTCGGATATTACAATCTATTTGCAAATGTGTTATATTTGTAAAAGGTGGTTGTGACACCCCTAAATTCGGGTACTTCAATTCCCACGTGATTTGGTTTTCAATGTACAAACATCATACGTCTATCTACCCATAATAAAAGAAATCCATAAAATAAATAGAAATAAATCCTCTTGTTATGGAGTTACAACGTTTGATTTAAATATATTAATCACAGGTCATACTAACCTTAAATCTCAAATACAGAAGCATAAACAAATATTAAGTCATACATAACTTAAACATAAGTTTCAAACATAACATAACAAATAAATATCTAGTCTTCATCACTTGTTGACCTTGTCTTTGCTAGTAGAAGGCTCGTCGGACCTTTCGTTCTTAACTGCAATGTTATTATTACGCAAGAGTGAGCACGATTGCCCACGTGTATAATAATATAACAATAAAATAATAACATTCGAGTGAATCAAAGACTTCTAAAATAAGAAACTCGGTTTTTGAATCAAGAATGAATAACAAGAATCAAAAGAACTTCTGAGGGTCATAAGACCTTGAACTATGTCCTAGGTTGTTAAGTATTTATACTTGAAACCTTTAACATTCATAAGACTATGGACTCTTCTTCTCGTAATTAGGGGGATCAACCCTTAGTACCATACTGTGCACAATATTTTAATGCTAAAGCATAATTAATTCCCTATAACAAGGTTGTTCATCTCAGTTTGACATTAGAGTCCGCACCAAAGGAAGTTCGGTTTGGATAAGCTCAACAAGGGTTCTGAAATTTAGAATGTTCATCAACTATGGACTAGTCAAATCAATAAGGGTTCGCTAGTCTTACAAGATTCAACAATAAATGATATTCAGCTTGAATAATAAACTCAAGAGGTATACAATTGAATAAGTATTGTATAACAGGAATCATGCTTTAAAAGAATTATAACATCTAATATGAAATCTTGAACTTGATCAATAAATAATAAGAACTTGCTTGACATAAAATATAAGTCTTGAACTTGCTCAATTAAAAAATTTATAATTTAAAGAAACTTATTCCATAAAAGTAAGGTTTTGAGTAAAGAAACTTGCTCAATTTAAGGAGGTAAGGTTTAGAAACTTGCTTCGTGCGTAGATTACACGTTAACTTTTCACGTTCCTCAATTTAATCCTATATACCATTTAAATTAACAATACTAGTTAATTATAACGTAACTAGCATCACAAGTTCATTCTCTTTTGTCTAAACTTTGATTATGATTATACTAATCAAATCACAACACTTGTTTTCACATAAAATTAGACTTCACGAACGACAAGCTAACTATGCGTTCGACAAATGAATTAAACATGTAAGTACATCATTGACATGTTAAGAATCTGTTTCACATTGTATGTTTAATACATTTTCATGTTTATTAGGTTGGGTTTAAATTACATTCTCTAGAATTGAACAATTAAAAATCTCATTTTTGGGCAAAACTGTTAAGTGGCACTACAGCCCCACCATTTGAACTAAATCAAGGCCCTGCGATATTTCAAGCGCCGCAGCCTCCATCAATTAAGCTAAGATCGGGCTACAAACATGGTGGGTTTGCAACTCTCGATCTTAAGCCTGGATTTGGCACTACAACGCGACACGCCAGTTCCAGAATCTGAAGTTCACGAAAAAACACAGAACAAGGCCAAAACTTCCAATTCCTTGTTCATACATTAATTTAAGCATAACCAGATACTATAATTCATATATGATCATTACCCAACCTTTCAAGCATGATTTTAACAACTTAAATCATACAGTTACTTGAATCAAATCACATAATTTCACTGTTCTTGGTGTCTTTTGGATGTTTTTGAGGAAAAACATGAAATTTGACATTACGGGTTCGTTATAACTCTGAATTTGTCCGTTCAAAGTTTGTTTTCTTCGTTTTAACATGTATTATCATAATCTATTATAAAATTTAAGTTAAACAAATAGTTCATGGCATGTAATTGTTCATAAGGGCCATATATATATATATAATTTGTATACTCTGCAACTTCAAAAATCAAATTATGATATATTTATATGAAATTGATGGTATGAAAACATACATAGATGGTAGAAAACATGTTATGATTGTGTATTATCATGTATATACACATAAATCATTAATTCATGCATTGATCATACAATAGTTATTTTACAGAGAATTCAAAACATCCCTTAATGGAAAAACTTTGATTATAACATGTTTACATGAAATCTGTAAGACCCCAAATTTTATGAAATGAAAGTATTCAATTTTCTTATAATTATTATTTTATTTCGTAAATGGTTAAATTGATAAAAGGTTAAAGTTAAGGGTGATATGTGAAAATTTTGCAAAGTATACAAGTTGTTATAAAATATTTGTTGTGTCGGGGATATTCGATTAGACGGGGAATATTCGTTTTAATAGGAAATATTTGTACGACGACATAATCATTGGTGGACCCCACAACAGAAGTATTGTCATAGTAAGAAAATGACAGAATTATCATTTTATAAAAATAACGGCGAAAGTGTTTCCGTTAAAACTGTTGAACTACCCGGTAGTAAAAGTACAGTAATACGCATGGTTGCATAGTAGCACACGGTATTGATTATTGATGCTTACGTAAGAAGTCACTCAGTTATACTCAATTATTGCTACAATAATTGATGCATCATATCTCTCGTATTATTGATTCAATTATTGTCACAGTATCATCTGTATAATATGTTATTTTATTAAATCAATAATTGAGATGACAAAGTTATTCATATTATTATTTGCAATATTGACAATGTCTAGAAGTTCTGTCAAGGAGAGATTAGATAATCAAATTGCGTGCCAATAGGGACAAATCCTTATCCGAAAGCCCCCTCTTTCCTGGGAACGACTGGTTGTTAAATATTTTGAGTTATAATATTAATGATGAATAAGTTAGTGTTGATTAAAGATGAAATTGATAGTTTCATTGTGTGGGAATTATTAGTGTTAGTGGAAATCGACATTTATTTCGATAATAATTGATATCTGGAGGTTATATTGACCAATCGGGTAGTTAACCGGATAAATGAGCAATTAATTGCTATTAATTCACATGCTTATAACTATGTGTTCACATGTGTGTATTATTGATTCACATGATTTACTATTAGGGGAGCTGGTGCAAGATTGATAATACTTGCATAACTAAATTAAAAATGGAGGTATAGATGAAGGTACTATACTGTAATTATCTTTTTCACATGATTATACTATTGAGTCACATGATTTTACTATTGATTCACATGATTTACTATTAAGGGAGGTGGTGCAAGTTTGATAATACTTTTAGGACTAAATTAAAAATGAACAAAAAGAGGAAAGTATTATACTATAATATTTTGAGCCCCAAAATGTGCAATTATCGAAACTATATTTTCCTATAAATAGAAGCTCATTCTTCTTTCATTTCTCACCAATTCACTAAAGCTATAGAGCAATTATTATAGAGAGAAATTATAAAGAGAAAGAAGAAGAGAAGTCTGCTACCTCACTATTCCAATATCTAGTTTCTTCTAAGGTAATGGGTATTATTTATTTTGTATTCATGAAGAGAGTTATTTCTTTCAATATTCGTAAGGTTGTTATACCATTCTTTATTATTCTGTTGGAATAACCTGTCTGTGCGGTCTATCGCATGCCTAGTGAATTCTTCTGTTATTCCATTCTTTATTATTCTATTGGAATAACCTGTCTGTGCGGTCTATCGCATGCCTAGTGAATTCTTCTGTTATTCCATTCTTTATTATTCTGTTGGAATAACCTGTCTGTGCGATCTATTGCATGCCTAGTGAATTCTTCTGTTATTCCATTTTTTATTATTCTGTTAGAATAACCTGTCTTCGCGGACTCTTGCATGCATGGTGAATTCTTCTCTTATTCCATTCTTTATTATTCTGTTGGAATAACCTGTCTATGTGGACTACCACATGCATGGTGAATGAACCTTCGTATTAATTCTTTATTAAATTGTGGAAATGATCTATCTACGTGGATTACCGCATTGCGGGTGAAAATCCATTTACAGTTTCATAATTTTTCTGACCCTTAAAAATTCTGGAAAAATTAAAAATGATAGATTGTTGAGTTTTCTAGATTGTGTCCAAAAATGGCGATTTTTGGATGTATAGATTAGGAGTTATGAATTTTATGAGAAAAAACTATTTTAAAAGTAAACCCTTATAACTGCTTGTGGTTAACTCCAAAATTAGTGAAATTTTTATTGGGAGTATACCTTGTAAATTTTGAAATATTTGGACAAAAGTAAAATTTATGATAAATGTCTAAATATTCGGCAGTTTTGGCAATATGAAAATTAGTAAATAAATTTTAAAAACTCCGAGAAAAATATATGTTTAATATGGGACTATATTATGCTAAATCCCAGAAAAGAAAAATGTTTGGGACTGATTTGGTATTTTTCAGTAAAATGGTTTAGTTATGAACATATGAATTAAATATGTTATGTGAAGTTGAAAAATTGGTAAATAAGATTTTATGGCTTGGAAATCCTATATAAGGTATATGCAGATTTTTGATGAGGGATTTGATCATTGTTGATGAAATCTTATGAGTATAGCATTTTTGATTGATTAAATGCATTATTTGGTAAAGTATAAACAAGTAAAATAAATTGTTTATAAGTTTAAGAAATGATTAAAATATTGATATAATATTAATGATATTAGATTATGAGATTATTATGTGATTGATAACATTGAGATATTTTTAAACTCTGGATAAATTTAAAGTCTTTAATATTTATCCTTGTTTTAGTTTGATTAATGCTTATATTATGATGAAAGTCATCTGCGGCTTACGTGCATAGATGGACTTGGTCTGATTATGACCAGGAATTATTCGGTATAATCATGACCGTAATGTTACAAATGATGTGATAAAAGTCCTCATTGGCCCGTAGTGCATTAATGGACAGTTTTTGGTATGATCATGACCATGGGTTCTCTTCGGCCAAGGGTGCAAAGAGGAATTTTTATGGCATGATCATGACCGTTAATGAAAACATGATTATCCTTGGCCGTAGTACATGGATAATTCATGGTCGTGATACAAATGAATATTCTTGGCATGTCGTGCAGGGATGGTTTGATGCTGTGGTTTATTTATTAAGGTGAGTCTCAGCGATAAAGTTGATGAAAAACTTTTAATTCGTAGAAGATAGTAGATATCATGCTCTACTTTACTCTTGTAAAATACAGTTGCATGTCTTTGGCCTAGAATGGAAAGATAAACTGTTAATGAATATCTTTGGCCCATTGTGGAAAGATGAATTTATTAGTATGATTATGGACACGAATTGTGATTTAGTATAACCATGGTCTTTGATGTTTCAGGTAAAGACAGGTGATGAAAATTATCTTCGTCCTTGGTGCGAAGAGGAATTTAGAACCACAATTATGATTATGAGTTATTCACCTGATTGTGGATAGGAATTGTTGACTGATGTTACAGGGATAAAACATTGTTGGTGTATTTTTAATATGGAGAAGACAATAGACTTTATGGTCTATTTGACTCATCTAATGGATATCACGTTCCGCTGCAACTATGGTTGAAAAGTTTTATCACCTACCATATGTTCTAAATCTCTTATTTATTACTGACGAAGGCTATTGATAATGTAAATTATCTTTAGTTATAATATTCTTACTAGGCTATTTGTACTCACCCTTTTGCTTCACAATTCCTTTCAGGTATTAAGAGTGTAGCTGGGTTGAGCGGGGATAACAGGGTATTAGAACAGTGGTCTATAGCTGTTTAGGTTTCCCTTAAAATAGTATGGAAGTAATTTTATTGAGAATTATAGATAAGTGTATCGTATTTTATACGTCATTTTAACCGTTGATTTTGGTGAACCAAATAGGGTGAGGTGGACCCAACTTTGGAAGGGCGTTTTTGCCACTATCATACAAGATGTCTAATGATAGACGACTTTGTGTTATCATAAGACATGGTTGTGCACATCCACTTGCTGAGTATATATACGAGCACTACCTATATAATCTTGGAGTTTGTTTGAAATATGATTCTCAATTAGAGACAATGGAGATAATTATAAGTCAAGAGAAGACTCACCATTGGAAAGAAGATGATAGCAATCTTCTTGTTTTTCTTTGGGGACTATTGGGTCAACCAAGGATAATTCTATGGACATATGATATCTATCATAACCTAGACACATGGCCTCCCATGTACGAAGGTTTCCTTGAGTATTTTCCAAAGATTTTAATTTCTAAAATAGTTATTTACTGTACCTTTATATAAGGTACCATTGTAAGGTCTTGTGGTCAAGGCACCACAAGAGTTATATATATTTGTATTAAAACTCACAGTTTAACTGTGGTCGTTTTCTGCACGATAATTGTATAAATGGAGTTGTCAGTAGTGTATTTTCTGGCGACTTAAGATGGGTGATGTATACCTGTTTTGGGGGCGTCACAAAATTAATTACTCTAATCACATGAATATGTGATATAAACATATTGTAAACATATACTAACATATATAACATCATATACTCATTAATTATCAATCTCTTCAATAATAGAGGGCTTTGAAATAGTTTTTCATAGAAAATATAAGAACGTAAATTACAGTTTGGGTTAAAGAGATTAGCCTACAAGTTTGTGTATTTGATTCAAAGATGATAAATTTCTTCTCTACTTCTCCTTCAATTCACACTTTCTCTCAAATTTCTCTTTGGATTTTCTAAATTTTCCTTATGATGAATGATATAAAATAACAGCCTAATATAATTATACATAATTAAACTGACGTTGTTGTGGTCAGTTAATCCCTTCATGGGTTAACTGGCCAACTCCTCTTAGGGTCCTGTTTGGCTAGCCTTTAAAAGGTTGATTCCCATTTAATTTAATTAAACTCTTATTATATAGTTTAATAATGTCACACCCATTTAAGAAATTAATCAAATCTCTTATTTAATTTATTTAAATAAAATAGAATAATTTCACATTAAATCACATAGTCACATAATTAAATTCTCATTTATTAATTATGTCAAATCATTAAATCTCTAATTAATTATTAAATTAATTAGAATAACATTATTCTTATTAAAATTAATTTTAATAATTTAATCAATGTAACACATATATTTAAATTAATCTTCCATAAATTCATCAATTAATTATTTTACCCAATAATTAAATCATCGAAAAAAATATTTATTTAATTCAATAAATATTCAAATTAAATTACAAAAATTTCGTTCGTCACAGTGGTAGAATGTATGAGGCATTGTGCCACAATTTTAACACTTCAGTGTTTCTATGGGATGAACTATTCTGTGGTTGAATTGTTCAATATGAAAATGTTCTATTTATTTATGAACCGTTATTGTTAAGTCTGAGCTAATGATTCTAGCCCGACAGAATTTGTATGAAAAAGGTAGAAGAATGAAAGTATTGCAAAATGAATGTGACTAATGTTTTAAAATTATAGGAATCAGACTTATTCCAATTATTCAAACTGCTTCATAACCTTCGTTCGGTTACTGAAGTTTTAAAGAAATGTTAAATTCTTGATGTTGTTTATTCAACTGCTATAACATGCTAAGCAATTGAATAGTCACACTTGCTTTAAATAAAAACATTTTCAGCAACTGATGTTAGAAAGAACTTAAGGATCCCGTAAAGATCAAGTTGACCAGTATCCAGATTAGGTGCCATTGAGTATATGAATGAGCGTAAAGATCAAGCCAAGAGTTGTAATATAGAATAGTTTAATGAATTATTATGTATCTTTGGTGGTGGATGAAAGTCACTCTTGTAATATGTAAATAATAATGTAATTATCATTGTTTGTAATGAACGAGGTTATAAGGTAATAGAACCTAGGATTTGAAAATGTATGTTTTATATTTAGCTATATAATGATGTATGTTTGGTAAGAGATGGGACCTTGATGCACAAAATCCGGGTGTGAAAATAGACTGGATTTTGAGGTGTTACATTTGGTATCAAAGCTGATAGGTTATGCTGTGACACCCCAAAAAAAAGGTATACATCACCCATCTTGAGTCGCCAAATACATGGTACAAAATTCAAATACAACTTAATTAAACAACAGTCGTGCAAAATACGACAAAACATAATCTAAGAGTTTTAATAAGAATATTGTCATCTAGACAATATCCACACTCAATGGAGTCTTCATTACATTTATTGTCACACTATTTAACAGAATAGTGAGGACTACTAATACTATCATCTGGACCGTCACTCCGTTCCCCGACTAGTCCCGGCTACGTTCTCATTTCCTGAAGAGAACAATGAAAGAAAATGTGAGCTCAACTAGCCCAGTAAGAAATATTATGACTAAGATAATGCAGAATAAATTATCATTAGCCTTCTACAATGTTAAACTGATAGAATATAATAGACAACAAATTTAACTGCAACGGAACAAGCAATCCATTAGAAGAGTAAAGTAGAGCATAAAATCTACTATCTTCTATGAATTAAAAAGTTTTTCATCAACTTTATCGCTGAGACTCAACTTAATAAATAAAATCGAATCATCCATGCATCACGACAAAGTATATTCATGTAATCATCAATGGTCATGACTATACCGAATAATCCCTGGTCATAATCATACCAACAACTGTCCATTAATGAACTACAGGCCAATGAGGACTTTTACAACATCATTTGTCACATTACGGTCATGATTATACCGAATAATCCCTGGTCATAATCATACCAAGTCCATCTATGCACGTAAGCCAAAGATGACTTTCATCACAATATAAGCATTAGAATGATGACAATGACATAATAATTCAATAAAACAAGTTCAAGGATAAATTTTAAAGATTTATAATTTTAATTTATCCAGAAATCAATAACGTCCAAATTGTCAACATGATACTTCTTTGTGGAGTAAAATTCAAGAATGCTCAGAATAATATTTCCATGAAAAGATACTGGATAAAACACAAATATCAAGGATATTCCACTAATTTCATGGAGTATAGAAGCCAAAACTTTAACCAACTGAGTATAATAGAATATATGAAATCGCAAATGGATTTTTGCCCTCCATGCAGTAATCCACGTAGACAGATCATTTCCATAATTTAATAAGGAATGAATACGAAGGATCATTCATTATGCATGCAGTAATCCACATAGATAGGTTATTCCAACACAATAATAAAGAATAGAGTAATAGAAGAATTCACCAGGCGTGCGTAATCCGCACAGACAGGTTATTCCAATAGAATAATAAAGAATGGAACCAGGTCATGCGTAACTGCTGACAAACAGGATATTCCAGCGTAATAATAAAGAATGGGCTGGGTTATGCGTAATCAAGATGTATATATTATTCCAATGAATAATAACGAATGGAATAACAATGAATTCACTAGGCATGCGATAGACCAAATATAAAACAAAGTTATTCCAAGCGAGAATAATAAAGAATGGAATAATAGAAGAATTTTACCATGTATGCGGTACTTCCCATGACAAAGTTATTCCAACATAATAATAAAGAATGGAATAACAACCCTTACAGTATTGAAAGAAAATTACTCTCTTCATGAATCTGAAAAGAATAATACCCCTTACCTTAGAAGAAGACCGGATAATTGGAATAGTGAGGTAGAGACTTTCTCTTCTCTTTTCTCTCTATAATAATTGCTCTATAGCTTTTCGTGAATTGGTGAGAAATGAAGGAAGAATGAGATTCTATTTATAGGAAAATATAGTTTTGATAATTGCACAGTTTGGGGCTCAAAATATTACAGTATAATACCTTCCTCTTTTTCTTCATTTTTAATTTAGTCCTGCAAGTATTATCAAACTTTCACCACCTCCACTAATAGTAAATAATGTGAATCAATAGTTATAATCATGTGAAAATACGAATTGCAGTATAATACCTTCAACTATACCTCCATTTTTAACTTAGTCATGCAAGTATTATCAATCTTGCACCATCTCCCCTAATAGTACAAGAATGTGAATCAATAGTACACACATGTGAACAAATAGTTATAATCATGTGAATTAATAGCAATTAATTACTCATTTATCTGGTTAATTACCCGGTTGGTCAATATAACCTCCAGACATCAATTATTATTGAAATAAATGTCGATTTTCACTAACACTAATAATTCCAACACAATGGAAGTATCCATTTCATCTTTAATCAACACAAACTTATTCATCATTAATATTAAAATTCATAATATTTAACAACCAGGTCGTTCCCAGAAAAGAGGGGGCTTTTCGATAAAGATTTCTCCTTATTGGCATGCAATTAGGTGACCAAACCTCTCCTTGACAGAACTTCTAGACATTGTAAATATTGCAAATAATAATATGAATAACTTTTTCATCTCAATTATTGGTTTAATAATATATATTATGCAGATGATACTGTGCCAATAATTGAATCAATAATATGAGAGATATGATGCAGCAATTACTGTAGCAATAATTGAGTATAATTGAGTGACTTCTCACGTGAGTATCAATAATCAATACTGTGTGCTACTATGCAACCACGCGTATTACTGTATTTTTATTAAAAGATAATTATGTCATTTTCTAACTATGACAATACTTCCGCTATGGGGTCCAATTAATGATTGTGTGTCGTCGCATTTAATATTCCCTATTAAAACGAATATTCCCCGACCAATCAAAAATTATATAACCACTTGCTTACTTTGAAAAATTTATAAATATTACCCACAACTATAACATTATATCAAATCCACAACATAATATTCAAAAATTTATTTTGAGAAAATTATTCTTTATTCATAAAAGTTGGGGTCTTACAACCTCCCCTTCTTATAAAATTTGTCCTCGAAATTAGGGTACATGCCTGGTATATCGAAGAGGTGAGGATATCTTTACTTCATCTCATATTCTAACTCCCAGGTCATTTCTTCCACATCGTGGTTTCTCCACAAAACTTTTACTTGAGGTATATCCTTGGAGCGTAGAATATGATCCTTCTTATCCAAGATTTTAACAGGTACCTCTTCATATGTTAAATCTTCCTCTATCTCTTCTGGTTCTAATTCAATAATGTGGTTCGGGTCTTTCACATATTTACGTAACATAGATATGTGAAAAACGTTATGAACACTAGACATACTTGGCAGTAAAGCGAGTCTATAGGCCAAAGTTCCTACTCGATCGAGGATTAAAGATGGGCCAATGAATCGAGGATTGATCTTTCCTCTCTTTCCAAATCTTGTAACTCCTTTGCATGGAGCAACACGTAACAACACATGATCTCCAATATTGAATTCCACGTCCTTTCGTTGAAGATCAGCATAACTCTTTTGTCGATCTTGTGAGGTTTTTATATGTTGTCGGATCGTTTGAATCTTTTCCATAGTCATACGTACCAACTCCGATCCTAACAACGTTGCTTCACCCACCTCATCCCAGCATACGGGAGAATGACACTTTCTTCCATACAACGCCTCAAATGGAGCCATGCCAATACTTGCTTGATAACTATTGTTGTAGGAAAACTCCACCAATGGTAAGAACTTGTCCCAACTTCCTTGAAGTCAAGGACGTAGTTTTAATAAATCTTCAAGAGTTTGAATAGTCCTTTTCATTTCGTCAAATGATCTGTTTGAGGATGATATGCCGAACTAAATCGTAAATCCGTGCCCATAGCTTTTTGCAAACTAACCCAAAATCTTGAAGTGAATCTTGGGTCTCGATCATAAACTATGGATACTGGCATACCATGCAATCTTACGATCTCATTTATGTACATACTAGCAAGACTTTCAAGTGTATAAGTTTCTCGTATCGGTAAGAAATGAGCAGACTTGGTCAATCTATCAATAATGACCCAAATCGCATCTATGCCTTGAGAAACCTTGGGAAGACTAGTAACAAAATCCATGGTAATGTTCTCCCACTTCCATTCTGGAATTTCAAGTGGTTGCAATGGACCTTTTGGCACTTGATGCTCCGCCTTGACTCGTTGACAAGTTAGACACCTTGAGATAAACCCCGCTATCTCTCTCTTCATATTGCTCCACCAAAATGTATGTCAAAGATCATGATACATTTTGTTACTCCCAGGTTGGATTGCAAACAGTGTGTTATGCGCCTCCATCATGATTTTATACTTCAAGTCAGAATCATTAGGAACACAAAGTCTGGAGTTGACTCGAAGTATTCCTTCTTCATCGATTCTTGCTTCTGAAATAGCACCTTCTTGCACTTTCTTCCTCATACGCATCAGCTCCAGGTCTGTAGCTTGAGCAGCTTTAACTTTATCGATTAAAGTCGGTTCCACTCGTATATTCACCATCATCACATGGGTCCCTAGAGTCTTTAAATCTATTTCTATCCTTTCTAAGTCATACAAAATGGGCCTTTGTGTTGACAATATTGCACTCGTGCCCGCATATGATCTTCTACTCAATGCGTCAGTTACTACGTTCGCTTTTTCAGGATGGTATTGGATGGTATGATTATAATCTTTCAACAACTCAAGCCATCATTGTTGCCGCATGTTGAGTTCCTTTTGAGTGAAAAAATATTTGAGACTTTTATGATTCGTATAGATCTCCACCTTCTCTCCATATAGGTAATGCCTCAAAATCTTAAGCGCAAAAATGACTGTTGTCAACTCTAGATCATGAGTAGGATAATTCCTCTTATATTCTTTGAGTTGTAGCGAGGCATAGGCTATGACTTTCCCATGTTGCATGAGAACACATCCTAACCCTTTGCCTGAAGCATCACTGTAGATGACAAATCCCTCCGAGCTAGATGGTATTGTCAGAATAGGTGCTGAAATGAGTCTCCTCTTGAGTTCTTGAAAACACTTTTCACATTCCTCGCTCCAACCGAATTTTGTATCTTTTTGAGTCAACTGAGTTAATTGAGTAGCGATTTGAGAAAACCCTTCTACGAATCTTCGATAATAACTAGCTAAGCCGAGAAAGCTACGTACTTCGATAACTAACATAGGTTGCTCCCAGCTTTGAATTGCTTCAATCTTTGACGGGTCAACAGATATTCTATGATTTGATATTACGTGCCCAAGGAATGAAACTTTCTCAAGCCAGAACTCGTATTTCTTCAACTTGGCATATAGCTTGTTTTCACGAAGCTTTTGGAGTATCAACCTCAAGTGTTGCTCATGTTCTTCATGGGATTTGGAATATATGAGGATGTCATCAATAAAGACGACCACAAAGTGATGCCCGTGAAGGTAGCAGGAGCATCAGTCAATCCAAAAGACATGACTAGGAATTCATAATGCCCGTACCGAGTTCTGAAAGCAGTCTTTGGAATGTCATCAATTTTAATCTTCAACTGATGATATCCGGAACGAAGATCAATCTTTGAAAAGAATTTGGCTCCTTGCAACTGGTCAAACAGGTCATCAATGCGAGGCAACGGGTACCTATTTTTGATGGTAACATGATTAACCTCCCGATTATCAATACAAAGTCGCATACTTTCATCTTTTTTCTTCACGAATAGAACAGGAGCACCCCAAGGAGTTATACTACGATGAATGAAACTGATGTCTAACAATTCCTGTAGTTGGCTTTTTAAGTCCTAAAGTTCAATAGGAGCCATTCGATAAGGGGCTTTAGAAATGGGTTTTGTACCGGATTCAAGGTCGATACAAAATTCAATTTCACGCCTGGGGTAGGTAGGCGAAGTTCTTCAAGGAATACGTAAGGAAATTTATTAACAATAGAAATATCATTCAAATCGCGTATTTTTTATTTAAATCCTTGACATGGGCTAAGAAAGCTTGACATCCGTTTTTCAATAAACGAATAGCTTTATGACTTGATATGACAGTGATTGATTTTAGTGGTTTGGTTGCTTGAATTCGCATAATAGGTTGGTTAGGAATATGAAAGCTAACAACCTTATTTAAAAATAATCGATTTTAGCATGATGAATAGTTAACCAATCAATCCCTAAAATCACATCAAATGAAAGTATTTTCAAGGAAATAAGATCGTCAGGTAACGCGCGGTTACCGATTTGAATCAAATAAGACTTATAAACAGTGGATGTAATGAAGGATTCTCCCAATGGAGTTTCAACAGATAAGTCAAATTAAAATTTAAACGTTGAGCGCAAGTAGGAGAAATGAAAGAATGGGTAGAACCGATATCAAATAAAGTATAAACTTCATTAGAGTTTATGATTAGCTTACCCGTGATCACCTCGTTCGGATTCCTCACTTTTTGGGTGGTTACGACAAACACTCTCCCTTGAACTACTGGTTTTGTCTTGTCTGGGACACCCTTTGATGCCTCCGTCCCAGCTGGACTTAACTTTGGTGCACGACAAAATCGGGTTAGGTGACCTTCTTTTCCATAATTGTAACACGCTTTGGACTGCATCGCGCAGTTTGGACTGATGTGTCATTCCCCTCCGTATTTGTAACATACGACCGGCGGTCGTTCTCCTTCCTTAACAACAGGTGTTGATGCTGACATCTTTCCATCATTGTTGAATCTCCTCTTCTTGAAATGTCCACTCTTATTGTCATGGCCATGATTACCACCGAAGTGATTACCATTTCTGGCATGTTGATTCCCTCCATGCTTGTTGTAACCGCTTCGATGACTGCTGTGACGCCACCTAAACAGGTATACATCACCCATCTTGAGTCGCCAAATACATGGTACAAAATTCAAATATAACTTAATTATAAACAGTCGTGTAAAATACGACAAAACATAATCTAAGAGTTTCAATACGAATATTGTCATCTAAACAATATCCACACTCAATGGAGTCCTCATTACAATTATTATCACACTATTTTATAGAATAGTGAGGACTACTAAAACAACCATCTGGACCATCATTCCATTCCCCGACTCGTCCTAGCTATATTCACATTTCCTGAAGAGAACAGTGAAAGAAAGGGTGAGCTCAACTAGCCCAGTAAGAAATATTATGACTAAGATAATGCAGAATAAATTATCCTTAGCCTTCAAAAGTATAACAACTGATAGAATATAATAGACAACAAGTTTTAGATCAACAACTGCAGTGGAATAAGCAATCCATTAGAAGAGTCAAGTAGAGCATAAATCCATTATCTTCTATGATTTAAAAATATTTCCATCAACTTTATCGCTGAGACACAACTTAATAAATAAACCACATCATCGAATCATCCTTGCACCACGGCCAAGGATATTCATGTAATCATCAATTGTCATGATTATACTGAATAATCCCTGGTCATAATCATACCACAACTGTCCATCAATGAACTACAGGCCAATGAGGACTTTCACCACATCATTCGTCACATTGCGGTCATGATTATACCGAAAAATCCCTAGTCATAATCATACCAAGTCCATCTATGCACGTAAGCCAAAGATGACTTTAATCAGAATATAAGCATGAGGATGATGACAATGACATAATAATTCAATAAAACAAGTTCAAGGATAAATTTTAAAGATTTATAATTTAATTTATCCAGAATCAATAACGCCCAAATTGTCAACATGATAACGCTTTGTAGAGTAAAATTCAAGAATAATATTCATGTACCAAAAATAATTTGATGTGAAACGAAATATATTTTTCGGGTAAATAGTACCATGTGAATAGTACTTCAGAAATAGTACCCCGTAAATAGTACCCCAACATAAAAAGTACCCCAAATACGCGAGTGAATGATACTAGAGTGAATAGTAATCGGGTGAATAGTAACCCATGAATAGTAACTCGTGAATAGTACTCCAGCACAAAAAGTGCCCCGAATACCCGAGTGAATAAAACTAGAGTGAATAGTAACCGGGTGAATAGTAACCCGTGAATAGTAACTCAAATCATAAAAATACCAAAGAAAATGATATTTCATGACGAGTACAAAAGAAATGATATCTTAGACGAGTATAATAGAATATACGAAACTGCAAATGGATTTTCACCCGCCATGCAATAATCCACGTAGATAGATCGTTTCCACAATTTAATAAGGAATGAATACAAAGGATCATTCATCATGCATGCGGTAATCCACATAGACAGGTTATTCCAATAGAATAATAAAGAATGGAATAATAGAAGAATTCACCATGCATGCGATGAATTTGCGCATGCATGAGTTATTCCCAATGAATAATAAAGAATGGAACCAGGTCATGCGTAATCCGCACAGACAAGATATTCCAACAGAATAATAAAAAATGGAACCAGGTCATGCATAATCCACACAGATAGGATATTTCAACAGAATAATAAAGAACGGAATAACAACAGAATTAACCAGGCATGCGATAGACCGCACAGACAGGTTATTCCAACTGAATAATAAAGAATGGAATAACAGAAGAATTTCACCATGTATGTGGTACTTCGCATAGACAGGTTATTCCAACATAATAATAATGAATGGAATAACAATAGCTCTATTCATGAATACGAAAGAAGAATATCCCTTACCTTAGAAGAAAATTGGATACTGGAATAATGAGGTAACAGACTTCTCTTTTTATTTCTCTCTATAATTTCTCTCTATAATAAATGCTCTATAGCTTTAGTGAATTGGTCAAAAATAATGAAGGAATGAGCTTCTATTTATAGGAAAATATAGTTTCAATAATTGCACATTTTAGGGCTCGAAATATTACAATTATAATACCTCCTCTTTTTTCTTCATTTTTAATTTAGTCCTAAAAGAATTATCAAACTTGCACCACCTCCCCTAATAGTAAATCATATGAATCAATAGTAAATCATGTGACTCAATAGTTCTAAACATGTGAAAAAAATAATTACAGTATAGTACCTTCATCTATACCTCTATTTTTAATTTAGTCATGCAAGTATTATCAATCTTGCACCAATTCCCCTAATAGTAAATCATGTGAATCAATAGTACACACATGTTAACACATAATTATAAACATGTGAATTAATAGCAATTAATTGCTTATTTATCCGTTTAAATACCCAATTGGTCAATATAACCTCCAGACACTATTTTTTATTGAAATAAATGTCGATTTCCACTAACACTAACAATTCCCACACAATGGAATTATCAATTTCATCTTTAATCAACACGAACTTATTCATCATTAATATTATAACTCCCAATATTTAACAACCAGGTCGTTCCCAGGAAAGAGGGGGCTTTCCAATAAGGATTTCTTCTTATTGACACGAAATTAGGTGACCAAACCTCTCATTGACAGAACTTCTAGACATTGTTAATATTGCAAATAATAATATGAATAACTTTATCGTCTCAATTATTGATTTAATAATATAACATATTATGCAGATGTTACTGTGATAATAAATTAATCAATAATATGAGAGATATGATGCAGCAATTACTGTAGCAATAATTGAGTATAACTGAGTGACTTCTTATGTAAGCATCAATAATCAATACTGTGTGCTACTATGCAACCACGTGTATTACTGTATTTTTATTAAAAGATAATTATGTCATTTTCTAACTATGACAATACTTCCGTTGTGGGGTCCACCAATGATTGTGTCGTCGTACGAATATTCCCTATTAAAACGAATATTCCCCGACCAATCAAAAATTATATAACCACTTGCTTACTTTGAAAAATTTATAAATATTACCCACAACTATAACATTATATCAAATCCACAACATAATATTCAAAAATTTATTTTGAGAAAATTATTCTTTATTCATAAAAGTTGGGGTCTTACAACCTCCCCTTCTTATAAAATTTGTCCTCAAAATTAGGGTACATGCCTGGTATATCGAAGAGGTGAGGATATCTTTACTTCATCTCATATTCTAACTCCCAGGTCATTTCTTCCACATCGTGGTTTCTCCACAAAACTTTTACTTGAGGTATATCCTTGGAGCGTAGAATATGATCCTTCTTATCCAAGATTTTAACAGGTACCTCTTCATATGTTAAATCTTCCTCTATCTCTTCTGGTTCTAATTCAATAATGTGGTTCGGGTCTTTCACATATTTACGTAACATAGATATGTGAAAAACGTTATGAACACTAGACATACTTGGCAGTAAGGCGAGTCTATAGGCCAAAGTTCCTACTCGATCGAGGATTAAAGATGGGCCAATGAATCGAGGATTGATCTTTCCTCTCTTTCCAAATCTTGTAACTCCTTTGCATGGAGCAACACGTAACAACACATGATCTCCAATATTGAATTCCACGTCCTTTCGTTGAAGATCAGCATAACTCTTTTGTCGATCTTGTGAGGTTTTTATATGTTGTCGGATCGTTTGAATCTTTTCCATAGTCATACGTACCAACTCCGATCCTAACAACGTTGCTTCACCCACCTCATCCCAGCATACGGGAGAATGACACTTTCTTCCATACAACGCCTCAAATGGAGCCATGCCAATACTTGCTTGATAACTATTATTGTAGGAAAACTCCACCAATGGTAAGAACTTGTCCCAACTTCCCTTGAAGTCAAGGACACAGAGTTTTAATAAATCTTCAAGAGTTTGAATAGTCCTTTTCGACTGTCCGTCTGTTTGAGGATGATATGCCGAACTAAATTGTAAATCCGTGCCCATAGCTTTTTGCAAACTAACCCAAAATCTTGAAGTGAATCTTGGGTCTCGATCATAAACTATGGATACTGGCATACCATGCAATCTTACGATCTCATTTATGTACATACTAGCAAGACTTTCAAGTGTATAAGTTTCTCGTATCGGTAAGAAATGAGCAGACTTGGTCAATCTATCAATAATGACCCAAATCGCATCTATGCCTTGAGAAACCTTGGGAAGACTAGTAACAAAATCCATGGTAATGTTCTCCCATTTCCATTCTGGAATTTCAAGTGGTTGCAATGGACCTTTTGGCACTTGATGCTCACTTGACTCGTTGACAAGTTAGACACCTTGAGATAAACCCCGCTTCTCTCTCTCTTCATATTGCTCCACCAAAATGTATGTCAAAGATCATGATACATTTTGTTACTCCCGAGTTGGATTTGCAACAAAGTGTGTTATGCGCCTCCATCATGATTTTATACTTCAAGTCAGAATCATTAGGAACACAAAGTGCGGAGTTGACTCAAGTATTCCTTCTTCATCGATTCTTGCTTACGAAATAGCACCTTCTTGCACTTTCTTCCTCATACGCATCGGCTCCGTGTCGTAGCTTGAAGACTTTTAACTTTATCGATTAAAGTCGGTTCCACTCGTATATTCACCATCATCACATGGGTCCCTAGAGTCTTTAAATCTATTTCTATCCTTTCTAAGTCATACAAAATGGGCCTTTGTGTTGACAATATTGCACTCGTGCCCGCATATGATCTTCTACTCAATGCGCCGGGCCATTACGTTCGCTTTTTCGAGGATGGTATTGGATGGTATGATTATAATCTTTCAACAACTCAAGCCATCATTGTTGCCGCATGTTGAGTTCCTTTTGAGTGAAAAAATATTTGAGACTTTTATGATTTAGTATAGATCTCCACCTTCTCTCCATATAGGTAATGCCTCAAAATCTTAAGCATAAAAAATGGTATTTTGTCAACTCTAGATCATGAGTAGGATAATTCCTCTTATATTCTTTGAGTTGTAGCGAGGCATAGGCTATGACTTTCCCATGTTACATGAGAACACATCCTAACCCTTTGCCTGAAGCATCACTGTAGATGACAAATCCTTTCGAGCCAGATGGTATTGTCAGAATAGGTGCTGAAATGAGTCTCCTCTTGAGTTCTTGAAAACACTTTTCACATTCCTCGCTCCAACTGCATTTTGTATCTTTTTGAGTCAGCTGAGTTAATGGAGTAGCGATTTGAGAAAACCCTTCTACGAATCTTCGATAATAACTAGCTAAGCCGAGAAAGCTACGTACTTCGATAACTAACATAGGTTGCTCCCAGCTTTGAATTGCTTCAATCTTTGACGGGTCAACAGATATTCTATGATTTGATATTACGTGCCCAAGGAATGAAACTTTCTCAAGCCAGAACTCGTATTTCTTCAACTTGGCATATAGCTTGTTTTCACGAAGCTTTTGGAGTATCAACCTCAAGTGTTGCTCATGTTCTTCATGGGATTTGGAATATATGAGGATGTCATCAATAAAGACGACCACAAAGTGATGCCCGTGAAGGTAGCAGGAGCATCAGTCAATCCAAAAGACATGACTAGGAATTCATAATGCCCGTACCGAGTTCTGAAAGCAGTCTTTGGAATGTCATCAATTTTAATCTTCAACTGATGATATCCGGAACGAAGATCAATCTTTGAAAAGAATTTGGCTCCTTGCAACTGGTCAAACAGGTCATCAATGCGAGGCAACGGGTACCTATTTTTGATGGTAACATGATTAACCTCCCGATTATCAATACAAAGTCGCATACTTTCATCTTTTTTCTTCACGAATAGAACAGGAGCACCCCAAGGAGTTATACTACGATGAATGAAACTGATGTCTAACAATTCCTGTAGTTGGCTTTTTAAGTCCTAAAGTTCAATAGGAGCCATTCGATAAGGGGCTTTAGAAATGGGTTTTGTACCGGATTCAAGGTCGATACAAAATTCAATTTCACGCTCTGGGGGTAGGCCAAGAAGTTCTTCAAGGAATACGTAAGGAAATTTATTAACAATAGAAATATCATTCAAATCTGACGTATTTTTTATTTAAATCCTTGACATGGGCTAAGAAAGCTTGACATCCGTTTTTCAATAAACGAATAGCTTTATGACTTGATATGACAGTGATTGATTTTAGTGGTTTGGTTGCTTGAATTCGCATAATAGGTTGGTTAGGAATATGAAAGCTAACAACCTTACGAAAAATAATCGATTTTAGCATGATGAATAGTTAACCAATCAATCCCTAAAATCACATCAAATGCAAGTATTTTCAAGGAAATAAGATCGTCAGGTAACGCGCGGTTACCGATTTGAATCAAATAAGACTTATAAACAGTGGATGTAATGAAGGATTCTCCCAATGGAGTTTCAACAGATAAGTCAAATTAAAATTTAAACGTTGAGCGCAAGTAGGAGAAATGAAAGAATGGGTAGAACCGATATCAAATAAAGTATAAACTTCATTAGAGTTTATGATTAGCTTACCCGTGATCACCTCGTTCGGATTCCTCACTTTTTGGGTGGTTACGACAAACACTCTCCCTTGAACTACTGGTTTTGTCTTGTCTGGGACACCCTTTGATGCCTCCAGTCAATTTGGACTTAACTTTGGTGCACGACAAAATCGGGTTAGGTGACCTTCTTTTCCATAATTGTAACACGCTTTGGACTGCATCGAGCAGTTTGGACTGATGTGTCATTCCCCTCCGTATTTGTAACATACTGACCCGTGATCGTTTCTCTCCTCCTTAACAACTTGGTGTTGATCTTTGACATCTTTCCATCATTGTTGAATCTCCTCTTCTTGAAATGTCCACTCTTATTGTCATGGCCATGATTACCAGAAGTGATTACCATTTACGGCATGTTGATTCCTCCATGCTTGTTATAACAAGCCGATGATCACTTTGTGGACGCCACCTAAGCGGTATACATCACCCATCATGAGTCGCCAAATACATGGTACAAAATTCAAATATAACTTAATTATAAGCGATTCGTGTAAAAAATACGACAAAACATAATCTAAGAGTTTCAATACGAATATTGTCATCTAAACAATATCCACACTCAATGGAGTCCTCATTACAATTATTATCACACTATTTTATAGAATAGTGAGGACTACTAAAACAACCATCTGGACCATCATTCCATTCCCCGACTCGTCCTAGCTATATTCACATTTCCTGAAGAGAACAGTGAAAGAAAGGGTGAGCTCAACTAGCCCAGTAAGAAATATTATGACTAAGATAATGCAGAATAAATTATCCTTAGCCTTCAAAAGTATAACAACTGATAGAATATAATAGACAACAAGTTTTAGATCAACAACTGCAGTGGAATAAGCAATCCATTAGAAGAGTCAAGTAGAGCATAAATCCATTATCTTCTATGATTTAAAAATATTTCCATCAACTTTATCGCTGAGACACAACTTAATAAATAAACCACATCATCGAATCATCCTTGCACCACGGCCAAGGATATTCATGTAATCATCAATTGTCATGATTATACTGAATAATCCCTGGTCATAATCATACCACAAATTGTCCATCAATGAACTATGAAGCCAATGAGGACTTTCACCACATCATTCGTCACATTGCGGTCATGATTATACCGAAAAATCCCTAGTCATAATCATACCAAGTCCATCTATGCACGTAAGCCAAAGATGACTTTAATCAGAATATAAGCATGAGGATGATGACAATGACATAATAATTCAATAAAACAAGTTCAAGGATAAATTTTAAAGATTTATAATTTAATTTATCCAGGAATCAATAACGTCCAAATTGTCAACATGATACTGCTTTGTAGAGTAAAATTCAAGAATAATATTCATGTACCAAAAATAATTTGGACAGAAACGAAATATATTTTTCGGGTAAATAGTACCATGTGAATAGTACTTCAGAAATAGTACCCCGTAAATAGTACCCCAACATAAAAAGTACCCCAAATACGCGAGTGAATGATACTAGAGTGAATAGTAATCGGGTGAATAGTAACCCATGAATAGTAACTCGTGAATAGTACTCCAGCACAAAAAGTGCCCCGAATACCCGAGTGAATAAAACTAGAGTGAATAGTAACCGGGTGAATAGTAACCCGTGAATAGTAACTCAAATCATAAAAATACCAAAGAAAATGATATTTCAGCATTTAGTACAAAAGAAATGATATCTTAGACGAGTATAATAGAATATACGAAACTGCAAATGGATTTTCACCCGCCATGCAATAATCCACGTAGATAGATCGTTTCCACAATTTAATAAGGAATGAATACAAAGGATCATTCATCATGCATGCGGTAATCCACATAGACAGGTTATTCCAATAGAATAATAAAGAATGGAATAATAGAAGAATTCACCATGCATGCGATAGATCCTGATGATGAGTTATTCCAAATAATAATAAAGAATGGAACGGTCACGTGTAATCTCCGTACAGACAAGATATTCCAACAAAAATAATAAAAAATGGAACAGTCATGCATAATTCCACACAGATAGGATATTTCAACAGAATAATAAAGAACGGAATAACAATGAAATTAACCGGGCATGCGATAGATCATGACAGACGAAGTTATTCCAACGAGAATAATAAAGAATGGAATAATGTAAGAATTTCACCATGTATGTGGTACTTGGATGATAGGCAAGTTATTCCAACATAATAATAATGAATGGAATAACAATAGCTCTATTCATGAATACGAAAGAAGAATATCCCTTACCTTAGAAGAAAATTGGATACTGGAATAATGAGGTAACAGACTTCTCTTTTTATTTCTCTCTATAATTTCTCTCTATAATAAATGCTCTATAGCTTTAGTGAATTGGTCAAAAATAATGAAGGAATGAGCTTCTATTTATAGGAAAATATAGTTTCAATAATTGCACATTTTAGGGCTCGAAATATTACAGTATAATACCTCCCTCTTTTTCTTCATTTTTAATTTAGTCCTAAAAGAATTATCAAACTTGCACCACCTCCCCTAATAGTAAATCATATGAATCAATAGTAAATCATGTGACTCAATAGTTCTAAACATGTGAAAAAAATAATTACAGTATAGTACCTTCATCTATACCTCTATTTTTAATTTAGTCATGCAAGTATTATCAATCTTGCACCAATTCCCCTAATAGTAAATCATGTGAATCAATAGTACACACATGTTAACACATAATTATAAACATGTGAATTAATAGCAATTAATTGCTTATTTATCCGTTTAAATACCCAATTGGTCAATATAACCTCCAGACACTATTTTTTATTGAAATAAATGTCGATTTCCACTAACACTAATAATTCCCACACAATGGAATTATCAATTTCATCTTTAATCAACACGAACTTATTCATCATTAATATTATAACTCCCAATATTTAACAACCAGGTCGTTCCCAGGAAAGAGGGGGCTTTCCAATAAGGATTTCTTCTTATTGACACGAAATTAGGTGACCAAACCTCTCATTGACAGAACTTCTAGACATTGTTAATATTGCAAATAATAATATGAATAACTTTATCGTCTCAATTATTGATTTAATAATATAACATATTATGCAGATGTTACTGTGATAATAAATTAATCAATAATATGAGAGATATGATGTAGCAATTACTGTAGCAATAATTGAGTATAACTGAGTGACTTCTTATGTAAGCATCAATAATCAATACTGTGTGCTACTATACAACCACACGTATTACTGTACTTTTACTACCGGGTAGTTCAACAGTTTAACGGTAAAACTTTTGGCATTATTTTTATAAAAAGATAATTCGGTCGTTTTCTTACTACGACAATACTTCCGTTGTGGGGTCCATCAATGATTATGCCGTCGTACGAATATTCCCTGTTAAAATGAATATTCCCCGACCAATCGAATATTATATAACAACTTACTTACTTTGCAAAATTTATAAATATTACCCACAACTATAACATTATATCAAATTCACACCATAATATTCAAAAAAATATTTCAAGAAATTTAAATCTTTATTCATAAAATTTGGGGTCTCACAATCTCTCCTCCATATGAAATTTCACCCTCGAAATGTACGTACATACCTGGTATGCAAAAGAGATGAGGATACCTTGACTTCATTTCAGATTCTAACTCTTGAGGTATAACCTTTGAGTGTTGAATACGATCCTTCTTATCCAAGATTTTAACACGTATCTCCTCATACGTTAAATCTTCTATTATCTCGTCTATTTTTAATTTAATAATGTGGTTCGGGTCATCCACATATTTACGTAACATCGATACGTGAAAAATGTTATGAACACGCGACATACCTAGCGGTAAGGCGAGTTTATAGGCCACAGTTCCTACTCGATCTAGGATTTCAAATGGGCCAATTAAATCGAGGGTTGAGATTTCCTATCTTCATCAAGTCTTGCTTCTAGAATAACGCCTTCTTGAACCTTCTTCTTCGTATTCATCAGCTCCGCGTTTATAGCTTGAACGACTTTTATGTTTATTAATTAAAGTCGACTCTACTCGTATATTTGATATCACCACGTGGGTCCCTAGAGTCTTTAACTCTATCTTCATCATTTGTAAGTTTATATGAAATGGGTTTTTGTGTTAACAACATCACACTCGTAAACGCATACGATCTTCTACTCAACGCGTCAGCTACCACGTTCGCTCTTCCACGATGATATTGAATGGTATAGTCGTAATCTTCAACAGCTCGAGCCAACGTCTTTGGCACATTATACGTTCATTTTGGTTGAAGAAATATTTTAGGGTTTTAGAAATTGATTTTGTACTGGGGTCAATACAAAATTCGATTTCACGCTCTGGGGTAGGCCAGGAAGTTCTTCGAGAATACGTCAGGAAATTTATTAACGATAGAAATATCATTTAAAAACTGTGACTCTCATCCAAGACTTGGATAACACATGAAATGAAGGTTTCTACTAACGAAGTTTCAACCAATAAGTCAAAGTCTAACTTCTCTAAGGTCAAATTTAAACGTTGAGCGCAAGCAAGAGAGATAAAAGAATGGGTAGAACCGGTATCTAATAAGGTATATACTTCACAAGAATTTATAATTAACTAACCCGTGCTAACTTCGTTCAGGTTACTCGCTTTTTGAGAATTCACAAAAAACGCTCTTCCTGAAACCACTGACTTTGTTTTCTCCGTATTCGCCTTTGGTGCCACCGTCCCAGTTGGACTTGACTTTGGTGCACGACAAAATCGGGCTAGGTGACCTTCTTTTCCATAATTATAACATGCTTTGGACTGCATCATGCAGTTTGGACTGATATGTCCCTCCCCTCCGTATTTGAAACATACGACTGGCGGTCGTTCTCTTTCCTTGAAAACGGGTGTTGGTGCTACTGTATTTCCATCGTTGTTGAACCTTCTATTTTTTAAATTTCCACTCCTATTATCTTGGCCATGATTACCACTGAAGTGGTTACCATTCCTGGCATGATAATTTCCCCCACGATGGTTATTATTATTCCGATGGCCGTTGCCACCGGTACGATTATTATTGTGTTGTTGGTCGTTGCCTTTTGGTTGTGCTGACTCATTATCCCGCTCTAATAACTTAGCCCTATTCACAACATCTGAATACAAACACTGTCACAAAACAAGGGTTAATTGACATCACATATTATCCTTATACTATGACCGACCAATTAAATACCAAATAAACTTAGGTAGGTCATACTAGCGAAGGAATTCCCCGTCTTTCCCCTCCTAGTTCTTGTCTCACATCTCAGCCAGGGATCATATACCTAAGCTTTGATACAAAAAGTGATGCCCCCAAAATAGTTATACATAACCCATCTTGAGTCGCCAAATACATGGTACAAAATTCAAATATAACTTAATTATACAACAGTCGTGTAAAATACGACAAAACATAATCTAAGAGTTTCAATAAGAATATTGTTATCTAGACAATATCCACACTCAATGAAGTCCTCATTACATTTATTATCACACTATTTTATAGAATAGTGAGGACTACTAAAACAACCATCTGGACCGTCATTCCGTTCCCCGACTCGTCCCAGCTATATTCTCATTTCCTGAAGAGAACAGTGAAAGAAAGGGTGAGCTCAACTAGCCCAATAAAAATATTATGACTAAGATAATGCAGAATAAATTATCCTTAGGCTTCAATAGTATAACAACTGATAGAATATAATAGACAACAAGTTTTAGATCAACAATTGCAACGGAATAAGCAATCAATTAGAAGAGTCAAGTAGAGCATAAAATCGACTATCTTCTATGATTTAAAACGATTTTCATCAACTTTATTGCTGAGACTCAGCTTAATAAATAAACCACATCATCGAATCATCCCTGCACCACGGCCAAGGATATTCATGTAATCATCAATGGTCATGATTATACCGAATAATCCCTGCTCATAATCATACTACAACTGTCCATCAATGAAGTACAGGGCAATGAGGACTTTCACCACATCATTTGTCATATTACTGTCATGATTATACCGAAAAATCCCTGGTCATAATCATACCAAGTCCATCTATGCACGTAAGCCAAAGATGACTTTAATCACACTATAAGCATGAGGATGATGACGATGACATAATAATTCAATAAAACAAGTTCAAGGATACATTTTAAAGATTTATAATTTAATTTATCCAGGAATCAATAACGTCCAAATTGTCAACATGATACGGCTTTGTAGAGTAAAATTCAAGAATACTATTCATGTACCAAAAATAATTTGGACAGAAAAAAAATATATTTTTCGGGTAAATAGTACCCCGTGAATAGTACCCCAACATGAAAAGTACCCCAAATACCCGAGTGAATGATACTAGAGTGAATAGTAATTAGGTAAATAGTAACCCATGAATAGTAACTTGTGAATAGTACTCCGACCCGAAAAGTACCCCGAATACCCGAGTGAATATTACTAGAGTGAATAGTAACCCATGAATAGTAACTCGTAACAGAAAAATACCAAAGAAAATAATATTTTATGATGAGTACAAAAGAAATAATATCTCGGAGCAGTATAATAGAATATATCTAAAGCGCAAATGGATTTTCACTGACCATGCAAGAATCCACGAGATGCAGATCATTTCCATAATTTAATAAGGAATGAATACAAAGGATCATTCACCATGCATGCGGTATCCACATGGGACAAAAGTTATTCCAATGAGAATAATAAAGAATGGAATAATGAGATGAATTCACCATGCATGGTATATAGACCGCATGATAAAAGTTATTCCCAATGTAATAATAAAGAATGGAACTAGGTCATGCGTAATCCGAACAGCATGTGATATATTCAACGAGAAAAATAAAGAATGAGAATAACAATAGAATTCACGGGCATGCGATAAAGCGCATGCAGACGGGTTATTCCAATGTAATAATAAAGAATGAAATAATGAAGAATTTCACCATGTATGCGGTACTCAGACAGACAAAGTTATTCAAACATAATAATAAAGAATGGAATAACAATAGCTCTCTTCATGAATACGAAATAATAATACCCATTACCTTAGAAGAAAATTGGATACTGGAATAGTGAGGTATCAGACTTCTCTTCTTCTTTCTCTCTATAATAAATGCTCTATAGCTTTAGTGAATTGGTGAAAAATAATGAAGGAATGAGCTTCTATTTATAGGAAAATATAGTTTCAATAATTGCACATTTTGGGGCTCGAAATATTACAGTATAATACCTCCCTCTTTTTCTTAATTTTTAATTTAGTCCTAAAAGAATTATCAAACTTACACCACCTCCCCTAATAATAAATCATATGAATCAATAGTAAATCATGTGACTCAATAGTTCTAAACATGTGAAAAAAATAATTACAGTATAGTACCTTCATCTATACCTCTATTTTTAATTTAGTCATGCAAGTATTATCAATCTTGCACCAATTCTCCTAATAGTTAATCATGTGAATCAATAGTACACATATGTGAACACATAATTATAAACATGAGAATTAATAGCAATTAATTGCTTATTTATCCGGTTAATTATCCGATTGGTCAATATAACCTCTAGACATTATTTTTTTTCGAAATAAATGTCGATTTCCACTAACACTAATAATTCACACACAATGGAATTATCAATTTCATCTTTAATCAACACGAACTTATTCATCATTAATATTATAACTCCCAATATTTAACAACCAATATTCCCAGGAAAGAGGGGGCTTTCCGATAAGGATTTCTTCTTATTGGCAGAAAATTAGGTGACCAAACCTCTCCTTGACAGAACTTCTAGACATTGTTAATATTGTAAATAATAATATGAATAACTTTGTCGTCTTAATTATTGATTTAATAATATAACATATTATGCAGATGTTACTGTGACAATAATTGAATCAATAATATGAGAGATATGATGCAGTAATTACTTTAGTAATAATCGAGTATAACTGAGTGACTTCTTATGTAAGCATCAATAATCAATACCGTGTGCTACTATGCAACTACGCGTATTACTGTACTTTTACTACTGGGTAGTTCAACAGTTTAATGGTAAAACTTTCGACGTTATTTTTATAAAAAGATAATTATGTCGTTTTCTTACTACGACAATACTTCCGTTGTGGGATCCACCAATGATTGTACCGTCGTACGAATATTCCCTGTTAAAACGAATATTCCCCAACCAATCGAATATTATATAACAACTTGCTTACTTTGCAAAATTTATAAATATTACCCACAAATATAGCATTATATCAAATTCACGCCATAATATTCAAAAAAATATTTCGAGAAATTTAAATCTTTATTCATAAAATTTGGGGTCTCACAACTGCTACCGCTGGTATTATCGACTTGTCGACTGCTCTCTCTTGGTTGGGTTGACTCATTATCGCGCTCCAATAATTGAGCCCTATTCACAACATCTGAATGTAAACATAGTTTTTGAGAAATTAGGTATTGACGTATCTCGGGTTTCAAACCTCTTAGAAACATTCGCGTCATTCTCTCTTATTTATCAACCAAGTGGGATGCAAACTGAGACAACTAGGCAAACTTAGCTTCGTACTGCGCCACGATCATATTGTTTTGCTCAAGCTTGATGAACTTTACCTCCTTCATATGACAAATACTTTCAGGAAAGTACTTGCCGTTGAACAGCTCTTGGAACTTCTCCAAAGACATTTTGAGTGCGGCAGGTTGAATACGCTTTATAGATTCCCACCAATAATCTGTCTCTGCTTTCATCATGAAGGTGGCAAAGGGAATCTTTTGCTCCTAGGAGCATCCCAAGACATCAAATATCTTGTTGATCTGCTTTATCCATGTCTCCGCCTTAAGTGGTTTTGGCTCTCCAAAAAACTTCGGTGGTTCCAGCTCCTTAAACTACTTAGCGGTGACCATCCGAGAGTTGTCAGTGTTTCCACCTGCATTTTGGATAGGAGCCGCCCACGCCTGATGTTTCATAAATTGCATAAAACCTCTGAAAATCCCATCGTTCATAATTTGATCGTTGTTGTTTACCTGAGGATTAGAGTCCTCCGGTTGCACATTATCCTGGGTATTAATCTGTGGTGACTCAACGGTCTCATGTGCTTCATTGCTTATCTCAACTTTTTTGGATGCCATTTTTAAATACTGCTAGAAAACAAGGGTTAATTAACATATCACATATTATCCCTATACTCTGACCGACCAATTAAATACCAAATAAACTTAGGTAGGTCATACTAGCGAAGGAACAAAACATAATCGAAGAGTTTTAATAAGAATATTGTCATCAAGACAATATTCAGACTCAATGGAGTCCTCATTACATTTATTATCACACTATTTAATAGAATAGTGAGGACGACTAATGCTATCATCTGAACCGTCACTCCGTTCCCCGACTAGTCCCGACTACGTTCTCATTTCCTGAAGAGAACAGTGAAAGAAAGGGTGAGCTCAACTAGCCCAATAAGAAATATTATGACTAAGATAATGCAGAATAAATTATCATTAGCCTTCAACAGTGTTAAACTGATAGAATATAATAGATAACAAGTTTAAATGCAGCGGAACAAGCAATCTATTAGTAGAGTCAAGTAGAGCATAAAATCTACTATCTTCTATGATTTAAAAAGTTTTTCATCAACTTTATCGCTGAGACTCAGCTTAATAAATAAAATCGAATCATCCCTGCATCACGGCTAAGGATATTCACGTAATCATCAATGGTCTTGACTATACCGAATAATCCCTGGTCATAATCACACCAACAACTGTCTATCAATGAACTACAGGCCAATGAGGACTTTTACCACATCATTCGTCGCATTACAGTCATGATTATACCGAATAATCCCTGGTCATAATCATACCAAGTCCATCTATGCACGTAAGCCAAAGATGACTTTCATCACAATATAAGCATGAGGATGACGACAATGACAAAATAATTCAATAAAACAAGTTCAAGGATAAATTTTAAAGATTTATAATTTTAATTAATCTAGAAATCAATAACGTCCAAATTGTCAACATGATACTTCTTTGCGGAGTAAAATTCAAGAATTCTCAGAAGAATATTTCCATGAAAAGATACTGGATAAAGCGCAAATATCAAGGATATTCCACTAATTTCATGGAGTATAGAAGCCAAAACTTTAACCAACTGAGTATAATAGAATATATGAAACCGCGAATGGATTTTTACCTGCCATGCGGTAATCCACGTAGACAGATTATTTCCACAATTTAATAAGGAATGAATACCAAGGATCATTCACCATGCATGCAGTAATCCACATAGACATGTTATTCTAACAGAATAATAAAGAATTGAATAACAGAAGAATTCACCAGGCGTGCGTAATCCGCACAGACATGTTATTCCAACAGAATAATAAAGAATGAAACAAGGTCATGCATAACCCGCACAAACAGGATATTCTAACAGAATAATAACGAATGGAAACAGGTCATGCGTAATCCTCACAGACAGGATATTCTAATAGAATAATAATGAATGGAATAACAACAGAATTCACCAGGCATGCGATAAACCAAGATGTATATGTTATTCCAATGTAATAATAAAGAATGGAATAATGTAAGAATTTCACCATGTATGCGGTACTTCACATAGACAAAGTTATTCCAACATAATAATAAAGAATGGAATAACAACCCTTACTTAGTATTGAAAGAAAATAAATCTCTTCATGAATATGAAAGAATAATACCCCTTACCTTAGAAGAAGACTAGATCCTTGGAATAGTGAGGTAGCGGACTTCTCTTCTTTTTCTCTCTATAATTTCTCTCTATAATAATTGCTCTATAGCTTTAGTGAATTGGTGAGAAATAAAGGAAGAATGAGCTTCTATTTATAGGAAAATATAGTTTCGATAATTGCACGTTTTGGAGCTCAAAATATTACAATATAATACCTTCCTCTTTTTCTTCAATTTTAATTTAGTCCTGCAAGTATTATCAAACTTGCACCACCTCCCCTAATAGTAAATAATGTGAATCAATAGTTCAATCATGTGAATCCATAGTTATAATCATGTGAAAATATGAATTACAGTATAGTACCTTCAACTATACCTCCATTTTAAACTTAGTCATGCAAGTATTATCAATCTTGCACCACCTCCCCTAATAGTACAAGAATGTGAATCAATAGTACACACATGTGAACAAATAGTAATAATCATGTGAATTAATAGCAATTAATCGCTCATTTATCCGGTTAATTACCCGGTTGGCCAATATAACCTCCAGACATCAATTATTATCGAAATAAATGTCAATTTTCACTAACACTAATATTTCCAACATAATGGAACTATCCATTTCATCTTTAATCAACACGAACTTATTCATCATTAATATTATAATTCATAATATTTAACAACCAGGTCGTTCCCAGGAAAGAGGAGGCTTTCCGATAAGGATTTCTCCTTATTTGCGCGCAATTAGGTGACCAAACCTCTCCTTGACAGAACTTCTAGACATTGTCAATATTGCAAATAATAATATAAATAACTTTATCGTCTCAATTATTGATTTAATAATATATATTATGCAAATGATACTGTGACAATAATTGAATCAATAATATGAGAGATATGATGCAGCAATTACTGTACCAATAATTGAGTATAACTGAGTGACTTATCACATACGCATCAATAATCAATACCGTGTGCTACTATGCAACCACGCCAGACATCTTTGTACTTTTACTAAGGGTAGTTCAACAGCTTTTAACGGTAACACTTTTCGTCGTTATTTTTCTAAAAAGATAATTCTGTCATTTTCTAACTACGACAGTACTTTCGTTGTGGGGTCCACCAATGATTGTGCCATCGTACGAATATTTTTAGATTAAAACGAATATTTCCCGACCAATCGAATATTATATAACCACTTGCTTACTTTGTAAAATTTGTAAATATTACCCACAATTATAACATTATATAAAATCCACACCATAATATTAAAAAATATATTTCGAGAAAATTATTCTTTATTCATAAAAGTTAGGGTCTTACATATGCACCTTAGGTATGAGTACCTAAGGCTATAATCATAGAGAGAAGGATAAGAAAATTGTTGAGTTAAACGATTACGTAAGAACATCACCACGTGAGCATATTGAATCGTAATAACATATATTCTTTTAAACGATGGATGATTTATAGCTAATGTTATAAATGAATGGTACTCTGAAATAGTACAAGAAGAATAACTCAGAAGAGTTATACAGGATAGCATACGAATTAAATATAATTCGTATTACGTAAAGAGAAAGTTAGAATGTTGTGAAATTTCAATTTGTGTACTTATGTGATAGATGAGTTGTACGAACTTTTGTTAAGGGTAGGAGTTTGTTCTTTGGGGTAACAACCACTCAGTTTATTACAGTAATAGTCATTGGAATAGTAATGTCGCGCTATCAATATGTATATGGTGAGAAGGTGATTTTTTTTCTATGTATATATTTGATAGGTAGAGAATGATATGATAAGTGCGAGTTCTTGAAACTCATATTTATGGAAAGTTTGTGACTCATAGTTATATGCTATGTTTCTGAGCCCTGAGCATATGGATAGTCCTTGATTTGTTCTTAGATTAAATATTGCGAAGATAAGTTCTTGAACACATATGGTTATAGAAAGTTCCTAAACACACAAAGTGTGGTAAGTTGATGGACTATACTAAGGTATATGAATGTTCAAACCGAAAACAAGTATTTTCAATATATTTAGCATTGAAGATGCTAGAGAAGATTAAGTATTGTCGCAGGTAAGACAATGAAGGAAGATGGAGAAAAAAGGATATTCCAAGTCATCTAGCTTTGCTAGATTTCGAAGTTTATTGAAATCGTGTTTATATGTGCGTTTTGAAAATAAATGTATTGGTTCAACTTTTCGAACCAATGGATTTTAAAAGAACTATTCATTATATGTCTATGCTAATTGTTTCGACTAGACAAAAAATTATTTGAAATATCAAAATAAATTTATATCATCAGTGCATTTGATGCAAAGATGGTAAAAAGATGGAGTTATTAATGCATTAAACCTAGTGTTAGATGTGATCATAGTATCATCAACCCACTATGGTATGATGTAGTATGACGAAGTCCTCAACGTACTGTGGAAAGTGCGCTATCATGACGTCATAAAACGTTTTGAAGTATTGTGAAAGAATTTATTGAGTAGTCAATGTTAATTGATTTGACTAGACGAATGTTTCAAGT
The DNA here is from genome assembly GCA_020205605.1 of Panax ginseng. NCBI lineage: Eukaryota > Viridiplantae > Streptophyta > Magnoliopsida > Apiales > Araliaceae > Panax > Panax ginseng. Next base: position 115,021,330 of record CM035133.1, on the reverse strand, counting down.
TGATGTCCAATTTATTGGTATGGTCTAAGCTATTTGATTTTGCTAAGACAAATGCTATGACCTGTTTAAAAGGAAATCGAGCTTTCTTTGAGAAGTTATGCCAACCAAATTGATTTTGTGCGGAATCTGATGATTAAGTCTGAGGTGAACAAACCTCAAAATGGGGTTATACGATAGGTTGATCGCCTACGTATGGAAGAGGTAGTTTACTTTTTGGGTGATTGTAAACTGGCCGTGACAGAAGGGTTTACGGTGAAATGCTATTAAACCTAGCAAGAATTCATGGTCCATATGACCCCTTAGCAAAATGTGAAATGTTTTAAAAGAATCTTTATATTCCTCTTTATTCGTTCTATTTCTTAATTTTTAAGTAATGAAGATTATGGAATGTTTGAAAGATAAGAACTTCTTCGAAGAGAAGTTGAGAGAATAGTAAGCTAAAATTTCGAGGATGAAATTCTGTGAAGAAGGGGTGAATGTGATGACCCGAGAGATTGAAAGCATAGTTAGACTTGAGGTTTAACTAATGATGATTATGTCAACATATGATCCTTAGGAAAAAGATGGTTATAAGAAAGAGAAGAAATATGAATAAAACCTTTGCTAAAGGTTGTAAGAATAAAGCATCCGGGTTTGGGTGTGGTTTTAAGAAATTTTGAGGATGGAATTTTTATAAGGGGGGAAGAATGTGATAACCCGGAAAATCGAATTGTCCAGAATTTAAGTTTAAAGAATTAGTTATTAATTAAATAAATTTTTATTAATAATATTATGTGCTATGTGTTATTAATTGCTCTAGAACCTAGGATGATTATAAAATGATAGGATTCTAGCTACGAGCTAGACTAAACGGGTAAGAATTTTCAAGACAAAACTTGGGAACAAAAATATTTTCGAGAAAAAGATGAAATATACACTATTCACCCGATGAAACCCTAAGGGTTAGGGTTTGAATAACCCAAGCCTTTCTGAGAGATCGGTATGTCAAAATGACATTCCATCGAAAGATTTGACGATAATATGTCGTCAAAAGTTAAGTTAGCCGATAAAAGTTTTTCTCAAAAAATGTGCAGAAATCCGACGAAATAAAAACGACCAAAAGTACTGTTATGTACTTTTTATTCGTTTAACTACGTTAGGGGAAAACGTGAAGAAAAACGCATAACATCGAAAAGTGTTTTTCAATTTTTTAAAGTTTCGAAGGATGCTTAAAGATTAATCTGTATAAGAAAGACGAAAAATCCAAAAATAATTGGATTTCGAGAATCGCAGTTTTTCAAAATGTTGGACGAATCCCGAAAGACGAAAGCACAAAGCTTCCATGACTAGCTTCGTGAATAGTAAGGAGGTTAGTAAGGAGGTGGAAATAGTAACTTTGGGGGTGAAATAACTATTTTGCCCCTAGCCTTGGTTTTCTATATAAGGAGAACCTTAGCTCATTTGTTGGTGATTTGAAAATAACCTACACGAGAGAGAGAGAGAGAGAGAGAATTCGGATAAGGATAGAAAGGAAGAGGAAAAGCTAGCCCATGTGCAAACTTTGTCCAACGGGAGAAGATTAAAGAAGAAAGGTAAACTAAAACCTAGTTTAATCTAATTTTTTTTTAAGTTTTCTATGTCAATATACACAGCTTAATGAAAATAGGAGATGAAGATGTTAAGAATTATTTCATATGGTTGAAATCATGAGAAAATGAAGAAATAAGAAAATGAAGTATGAAGAATAAAATATTTATTTATAAAAGTTTTCTTAAGGAAGTATGAATTTCGTAATGAATTTGAACGATTCGGTGAAATAAGTAAGGAATGGAGTTTTATAATACCAAATTCCAAGAAAAAGTGAAATCGTAATCAAAATATTGATTAAAAATATAGAACGAACGAAGAACGCAAAGAACACACGAAGAACACGAAGAACGTTGTTAGATGGACAAATTTAAAACCATCTAATTAGAACTTATTGTTGATAGACAAGTTTAAAACCATCACATATAAGTTAGTTGCTTATTGCTTGGTTAGGAACGAGAGAAACGTTCATGAAGAACGGATTAAACTTAGTTATAACGAAGTTATGACGAAAATTTTGTAAAAGACGAACAAAAAGTAGAAAGTATGTAAATGAACCCGAATGTGTAGGTTTCAATAGGAATAAAAGAAAATGTAGAAAACATGAGTTGTGGACTCAAGAACGAACGACTTCTGAGTTTGGATGACTGAATTATGGACGAACGAACGAAGAATGTTAATAACAGAAAATGAATGAATAATGAAATTTAAGCCAATTGAATGGCATGTTAACAGATTCAGAATGAATTTCTGTCAGGGAAAATTTAGAGTACGTAAGATAAGGAAAAAAATAGCTTCGGAACAACCTCGTTCCGAGTTATAACGAAGAAGTTATGAGATTATGAAGTAGGCGTCTCAAATATGTTCAAGACTTAGAAATTTTTTTTGAGTTTTAGAACTGGCACCGCAGCGCCAGCTATGCCTTGGGAAGGGGTGTTGCAGCACCATCCTAGGGACTCACTCATCGCTAATATGCTACTGCAAAGACCACTATAATAAGGGGCGGTGGCCAGTAAGCGCCAGATCTTTGAAAAAATCCAAAGAAGAGCTTTTAATTGCTCAACTCCTCATTCTAGAATTTACATAACTTAAGTTTTAAGTTAAGGGGTATTTTGGTCTTTTCACCAATAAAAGGGTATTTTTGTAATCTCCTTTACAGAATTAAGGGTATTCTAGTTAATTAACATCACTTCCCTTAATTCTCACCATTAGGGTTTAATAATCTCAATTAGGGTTTTAGGGTTCTCGAATATAAAATTAGGGTTTTTCGGCTTTTGATTAGGGTTACTAACTACGCGTTAGGATTTCTAATCTTGAGATTAGGATTTCTAATCTCTTATTAGGGTTTACTAACTTTATACCCTACTCGATCAATCACTTATCAAAATTCTACATAGTACAAGCTCATACTCAACGATACAGTTATAATAACTGTATTTTCTATCGAATCCCTATCCGGACTTAGGGTTAGGGTTTCTATTCTCATTAAGCATAACTCTACTCTTAATTTCCTCAGTCAACACACAAATTGACTCATTCTCTAAACTTGTATCACAGATACACAGCACAATATTAACATTCAATATTAATATTAAATAAAAAAAATTAGTCGTCAATTTCGGATTATTCGAAATCCCGGGTTATTACAATAAGAAAGAGAAGAAGTAGAATAAAACCTTTGTTAAAGGTTGTAGGAATAAAGCATCTGGGCATGTCTGTGGTTTTAAGAAATTCTGAGGACATAATTTTTATAAGGGGGGAAGAATGTGACAACCCGTAAAATCGGCTTGTCCAGAATTTAATTTTAAAGAATTAGTTATTAATAAAATGAATTTTTATTAATAATATTATGTGCTATATGTTTATTAATCGTTATAGAATCTAGGATGATTATAAAATGGAAGGATTTTGGATATGAGCTAGACTCAACGAGTAAAAATTTTCAAGATAAAATTAAAATTTTTCCGGGATCAAAACTATTTCCGAGGAAAAGACGAAATATGAAATATTCACCCGAAGAAATCCTAAGGGTTTGAATAAACTAAGCCTTTTTGAGAGATCGGTATGTCAAAATGACATTCCGTCAAAGATTTGACGATAATATGTCGTGAAAAATTAAGTTAGCCGATAAAAGTTTTTCTCAAAAAATGTGCAAAAATCAGACGAAATAAAGACAACGAAAAGTACATTTATGTGCTTTTTATTTGTTTAACTACGTTAAGGGAAAACTTAAAGGAAAACACTTAACATCGAAAAGTGTTTTTTAATTTTTCGAAGTTCCGAAGAATGCGTAATAGTTAATCTATAAAAGAAAGACAAAATTTCCAAAAATAATTGGATTCCAAGAATCACAGTTTTTCAAACTGTCGAACGAATCCCGAAAGACGGAATGATGAAGCTTCCAAGAGAAGCTTCGTGAATAGTAAAGAGGTTAGTAAGGAGGTGGGAATAGTAACTTTGGGGGCAAAATAACTATTTTTCCCCTAGCCTTGGTTTTCTATATAAGGAGAGCCTTAGCTCATTTGTTGGTGATTTGAAAATCACCAACACTTGAGAATGAGAGGGAGAGAGAGAGAGAATTCAGATGAGGAGAAAAAGGAAGAGGTAAAGCTAGCCCATGTGTAAACTTTGTCCAACGGGAGAAGATTAAAGAAGAAAGGTAATCCAAAACCTAGTCTAATCTAAATTTTCTTTAAGTTTTCTATGTTAATATATATAGCTTAATGAAAATATGAGAAGAAGATGTTAAGAATGATTTCATATGGTTGAAATCATGACAAAAAAAGAAATAAGAAAATGAAGTATTAAGATTTAAAGATTTATTTATAAAAGTTTTCTTAAGGAAGTATGAATTTCATGATGAATTTGAACGATCCGAATGAATAATATGAAAGATTCGGTGAAATAAGTAAGGAATGGTGTTTTATAATACCAAATTCCCAGAAAAAGTGAAATCATAATCAAAAAATTGATTAAATATGAAGAACGAACTAAGAACGCGAAGAACACGAAGAATGTTGTGGATGGACAAATTTAAATTCATCTAATTAGAACTTGTTATTGATGGACATGTTTAAAATCATCGCGTATAAGTTAGTTGCTTATTGTTTGGTTAGGAATGATAGAAACGTTCATGAAGAACGGATTAAACTTAGCTATAACGAAGTTATAGCGAAAATTTCGTAAAAGACGAACAAAAAGTAAAAAGTATGTAGATGAACCCAAATGTGTAGGATTTCATAGGAATGTAAGAAAACGTGAGTCATGGACTCAAGAATGAACAAATTCTGAGTTCGAATGATCGAATTACGGACAAACGAACGAAGAACGTTAATAACATAAAACGAATGAATAATGAAATTTAAGCCAATTGAATGACATGTTAACAGATTCAGAATGAATTTATGTCCAAGAAAAGTTAAAGTACGTAAGATAAGGAAGAAAATTGCTTTAGAACGACCTCGTTCCAAATGATAACGAAGAAGTTATGAGATTACGAAGTAGGCGTCTCAAACATGTTCAAGACTAAGAATTTTTTTTTAGTTTTAGAACTGGCGCCGCAATGCCTGTTATGCCTTTGGAAGGGGCACCATAGCACCAGCCCGGGGACTCAACTATTGCTAATATGCGCTGTAGCGCCACTATAACAAAGAAAACAGGCGCCGCAGCGCCTGTATAGGGAAAAACCCAGAGAAGAGCTTTTAATTGCTCAACTCATGGGGAAGTGTAAGGAAAGATAATGAACATATAGTTCACATAATGTAACACTTAATCAAGTGATTTAAACCTTTAGTAAACCTTAATCAAGTGATCACATAATGTAACACTTAATCAACTTATAGCATTCATTTCATTTGACTTAAAATACTTTACGTTCATTAACACTTGTCACGGCGTTTCGACGTTTATTCGTCACACGCCCGATTTGTCTCTCTTGTGTATACTTAGTATGCTTATACAACTTATCTAATACATCTTTTATCAATGTTCAGCATCATTATATTTACTAAAAATCATGTTTTATAACTTAGAAAAACATCTTTTATCATCAGAAGCACTACACTTGCATATGTGCATGCCCGACGCCCTCTGATTGCCTCCAAAAAAACAATAGTCCCAAAGATGGCAATTTTGACCCCTTCGAACGAACTCAAATTTAAACACTTAAAGAATAAAGTTGTAGGTCTATTCTTCCTCGTTCCAGATCATCTTGAATCACCTCAATCAGAGTTTGTATGAAAATGTTATGGTCGTTTTATCAAAATAGGTCAAAGTAGTCACACTTAACACACTTTGGGTGCGGCCACACCCATTTCTTTCACACTCCAACGCGCTCGCTGTGACGCCCCCAAATCCAGGTTCTCTAACCTCAGATTTAGTGCTCACGATCATATCATCATCATAAGCATTCTATAACTATTTCGAAATAATAAACATACATTGTTCATTATACAAAAGTCTCAAAACATGGTCCCAAGGTCTCTCTAACCTTAACTTTAAATACACCATTTATAATACAAATAGTTTACTCAAGAAATTCCATTAGGTAATAACTAATTTAACATTCATTCTAAAATTACTCCCGGATCTTGCCCTTGCCCTTGTCCTTAGCATTAGATCCTTGGGCTTAATCGAAAATAGAGGTCATGATATAGCAAGAGTAAGCAACTAATTTGCTTCACAAGTTTATAAAGACAAAGGAGATATATCATGACTTAGAAAGAAATATTGCCTTCAATGTTCAACAATAATATAAGATTGTGAAGGAACATGAATTAATAATCAACAATTGAATATTCGATAATTGAATAACATGAACTGAGTGGTTTTGAATAACCATGAACATTTGCCAAGGTGCTCAAATGATTTAAATGGACCTTTTAATAAGTTTTGGTATTCAGGGGATCACCTTTTCATACCCCGTGATTTATGCATAAACACTTAATAATCCGACATTGATATCATGCCTTAATCAAATTTGTCCATTTCTCAGTCAAGAGTTCTTACCATATCAATTAATAAGAACAACTATTTAAAAACCCATTTGATTTAACAAATTTAGACATGCTTGATCTAGCTGATACAATTAGCATAGATCTATCCCATAAACAGTTCATAAATGAAGAACTTTAATTTAATTCACAGTTCAATAACAGTAGAACAAGAATTCAATTGCACAAAGTGCGAATTTTAATAATCAATAAAGACGTGAATAATCATCAATAATTATTCACTAGCATGCTTTGAAAGTAATAACTCAAGTTGAGTTAGGAAACTTGCCTCGATCGTAGGTTACAACCACGTAAATAAATTTCTATCCACTATGTAGTTAAATTATCTTCCTTTGAGAGACCTATAATTAGTCTTTCAATTAGTCATTGCATAACATCAGATTATGTAATCACATAGATATCATACATTACAATAAGTTCTTATAAACATTATCATGTCTAGATAGTGTTATTAATGACTACCTTTAATTCACATAATATTATTAACTTAGATAATATTAATTCACCTTCTAGTATTATTGGTTCACTAATAATACTTTAAATCATTTACCAACATTTTATTCACTTACTAATATTATTAATCATTTAATAATATTTTATCCCTTTACTAATATTATTAATCATTTAATAATATTTTATTCACTTACTAATATTATTAATCATTTAATAATATTTTATTTAATCTCTAATATTATTATTTAATAATAATACTCTAATCTAATATTTTTATTTACATAACAACATCATATTATAATATTATTAGTATTATAATAATATTCCAATGATTTATTAAATTAATAAACAATTTATTCTAATTGTTCATCCTTTAATAACCTCTTATTTAATATCCATAAAAGGTCATATGTAATATTTATTATTATAAATTACCAAAATGCCCTAAGATAGTCATGATATAATATATTATGAGCATTCAAGCATAAAAATAATATTTTTCTCATTAAAGACATCATTTAACTATTTATTTCCTTTTATTCACAACCTAATCATTTTTAGGAAAAATAGCAAACTGATTCCAAAAATTCTCAGCTTCTGGATTTTAACAGAATATGAACCAACAATGATCCTTTAATTTTTCTAGAATTTTAGAAAATGATTTACTATTTTTAAAGTGCTCAAAACACTCAGATTTTGCTCTATTTTTAAAAAATTGAGTTTTGCTCAGAAAAATCTGAAATTTTCAGGGTATGCTCTCTTAACATATATGAAGCTACGGTAAAACTTTTGGAATTTTCCAGTGTATACACAGTGAGATATTCGTAGGATAATATTTATGGAGTCCTTTACGGAAATAGTCATTACGCACAATATATAACTCGAAACGTGTCCGTTCTTTTTCCTACGTGTAGATAACTTCATAAGGTACCTCTGTAATATTTTTCCAAATTTTTACAAGACAAGGAACTAGCCGAAACAGCCTCATGAAAAACAAGTCAGTAGCTGATTTTGGAATTCAAGGCTTTAGCATATAAAGTGGATTGTTTTTGTAAAAAAAATCTCAAAGGTTTCAAAACATGCTATATTTGTGATCTATCACTTGGGTTTACTAGATAACTCATGTATCTAGCACCCCCTTTCGACGGATAATAATTCCAAATTGTAGAACTTGAGTTACACAAGATTTAGTGGAAGAAAAACAAGAGTTTTCACCCTTGGAGAACATATGCTCATTTTCTTCCTCTAAGTCTTTGATCTAACACTCAAGATACTTAGTTCCATGCATGATGGTATGTATAACTAGTGTATCTTGAGTAGTTGTACATAACCCCATCAAAACTCAAGCTATCAAAACAAGGTAAGAGAAGAAGATGAAGGTACATTATACCTTGACTTAGTGGCTACCTTCCTTGATTTTTCAAAGTAACTAATAAACTTAGGGGGCATAAACCACTAGAACTCCTATAATTCTTCTTCCTATGGCTGAAATTTCTCTTTCTTTTCTCTCTTTGAAGTTGGCTAGCTTGGGAGCAAGAGGTAGAAGAAGAAGATGAAGAAGATGGAGAGAAAATGAGATGTTGGAAGAATGAATTGTGTTTACAAAATGAAATGGCCAATTCATTAATAATTCTCCCACAATTATTTTGTTGCCCATTAGGTAAAAACTTTGTATTATTACTTACCATAGGTTAAACATGATTAAATGTGCATAATGGAGTGGCAACCAATGGGAGCCTTACAACATTGTCCTTATGTTTATTCATGTCTACTAATGGACAAGCTAGATTAATTATTCCACTTAGGATCCTCATAATATCCACCATTTAGCTTTTATTTTAAATGCCCAATTTTGATTAATCAAATGTCTAGAATACCCCCAATTAAGTGGGCTAAGTATTGGATTACAATTTATTTTCCTTGGGCTTTTCTTTTAATTGATTTGGGCTAGAGATAAAACATAGCCCAACAATTTTAATAATGTTACCCAATTTGATAATTTAGGGTTTTTTCATCTCCAATCATATGAAGTTTAATTACTTATACATATGATTTTATCTCATAACCTAATTAGATTTACAAGAATTAGGTTTAAAATTATTAGTCACTTGAAATACTAAGTTTACCCACTTAAGTTAGTATACGTATAAAATATTAACTTTTTCGTGTTACCATAACCCTTAGGTTATTTAATATCCTTACCTAATGTATAATTAGGTCACAAGGCTATCATTTTGAATGAAATCCATAAATGTATGTATCCATATATAATACAAAGTTTAAAAAAAATGTACATACATACATGGTGACTTAAGATTCACGGTTATTACATCATCCCCCCCTTATAAGAATTCCGTCCCCGGAATTACATATAAGGTTACTCAAAAAGGTGTGGGTAATTTTTCTTATCCTTTCTTCAAGTTCCCACGTAGCTTCTTCAAAGATTGTGGTTCCTCCAAAGAACTTTTACGTAATGTATAACCTTATTTCGCAATTTCGCTCCTTTCTATCTAAACCTTCGATCGAATTTCCTCAGACGATAAATCTTTTTCGATTTGAATTGGCTCAGACGATATCACATGCTTGTAATCGAGCTTATATGGTCGTAGAAGATCGACATACGAAACACATTATGAATATGTTCCAGATTCAGAGGTAGAGCTACCTCGACGCCACTTCGCCTATCTTCTTCAAGATCTCAAAAGGTCCAATAAATCTCTTGACTCATTTTACCTTTCTTTCCAAACCTTATCTTTCCTTTCCAAGGAGATACTTTCAAAAATGCATGGCTTCCCACCTCAAAATCTCGCTCAGCGATGTAAGTCCAGATACTTCTTCCGGCGATCTTGAGTCGCTACCACGGGCTCTAATCACCTTAATGGTCTCTACTATTCTGCTTTGCCCAGATTCTGGTCCCAACAGTTGACGTTCACCCACTTCATCCCAAAGATACTGGGCGTTCTACATTTCCTCCCATATGATTGCTTTCAGACGGCGGCATTCCGATGTCTTTGGCGTGGTAGCTATTGTTGTATGCGAACTCTACCAATGGAAGATGATCCTCCCAACTACCCTTGAAGTCCATCACACAAGCTCGAGCATGTCTTCAAGTGTTTGAATCGTTCTCTCACTTTGCCCATCCATTCTGCGGATGATACGCGGTGCTCATCCGTAGTCAAGGCCCCCATTCTTTCTTGAAGACTCTTCCGGAAGTTTGACGTGAAACGCGGATCCCTATCCCCACACAATAGATATTGTACGCCATGTCTCGATATAATTTCTTTGATGTATAGTTTGGCTAATTTGGTCCAGACTATACCGATCTTGATCGGCAAAAGTGAGCCGACTTTCAGTAAGACGATCTACGATCACCCATATGGCATCGCGGTCCCTTTGCGTTCTTTGGAAGTCCCACCACAAAATCCATCGTGATGTACTCCCATTTCCACTGGAATCTCTAAAGGTCGTAATAGTCCACTCGATTCGTTGATGTTCTCGCCTTGACTCTCCGACAAGTTAGACATTTATCGACACATTCTCGCAACATCTCTTCATGTTTGGCCACCAAAAGTGTTGACGTAAGTCTTGATACATTTTGAGCTTCTGGTGTATCGAGTACCTCGTGATATGTGCTTCTTGCGTAATCTCTTCTCTTAGTTCGTATTAACGGTACCCAAATTCGGTCCTTCAAATCTTAGCAAATCCCGGCACCATCAATCTTGTATTTCAATTCATCCCTTCATTGCCTAACTGGCTTTGATGTCGCCGCAATCTTCGCCCTTCTCTTGAGCCTCTTTAACCTTATCTAATAAAGTAGGGCTCACGCCACAAGAATAATTTCTCATTGACCTCGTGGTACTTAACCTCTAAGTTAAGTCGTTCAAATCCTTCACCAATTCCTCTTGAATGGTTAACTTCAATAACTTCTCTCCGCCTTTTTCTACTGTGGCATCACCACTACATTTGCTTTTGTCGGATGGTACATGTAATCTCACAATCATAATCCTTGATCAATTCTAGCCATCTACACGCCTCATATTTAGCTCCTTCCGGGTGAAGATATACTTTAGACTCTTATGATCCGTGATATATCTCTACACTCTCTCCATACAAATAGTGCTCCAAATTTTCAAGGCAAAACTATCGCTTCTAACTCCGTGTCATGAGTCGGATAACCCTTCTCATAGTCCTTTAGTCGACGTGAATGCACATGAATGACCTTGCCATTACGCCGCAGATCAAGACACGTACCAAGACCCCTTGTGTGACGATCACTATACACTACAAATCCTCCCTGTTGTCCTAAGAAAGCCAACACAGGTGCTTCGATCGAGCCTCTTCTTCAATTCCATGAAACTCGTGTTCACATTTTTCCGTCCAAACGAACTTCACCGCTTTCTAGTAAGGTTGGTCAATGGCGATGCTACCTTTGAAAAATCTTGGATGAATCTTCGATAGTATCCTGCTAATCCCAAGAAACTCCTAATTTCTGTCGGTGTCTTTGGCTGTTCCCAATTGATAACCGCTTCTACTTTTGCTGGATCTACCAAAACACCATCTTTGTCGATAACGTTACCCAAAAATTGCACTCTTCGCAACCAAAATTCACACTTGGAGAACTTTGCATACAACTTCTCCCTCCTTAACGTCTCCAACACTTTCCTTAGATGTTCAGCGTGATCTTCCTCTCTGCTCGGAATATACCGTAATGTCGTCGATGAACACGACAACAAACTTATCCAAACATCGATTAAACACTGCTCATCAAATCCATGAATGTCGCCGGTGCATTAGTTAACCCAAAAGACATTACCGTAAACTCAAAGTGTCCATACCGAAGTTTCAATGTCGCCTTTGGAACATCCTCATGTCTCACCTTCAGATTGGTGATAACCAAATCCTCAAGTCAATTTTTGAAAAGTATTTTGCCCCCATCAACCGATCAAGCAAATCGTCGATCCCGGGCAATGGGTATTTATTCTTAATGGTGACCTTGTTTAACTCTCAGTAGTCGACATAAAGTCTTAATGACCCATCCTTCTTCTTTACTTAATAAGACCGGTGCTCCCCATGGTGATACGCTTGGTCGAATGTATCCCTTTATCTAACAACTCTTGTAGTTGAACCATCGTTCCTTCATTTCACTGTGAGCCATGCGACACGGCGCTTTTGATACCGGTGATGTCCCGTGCCAAATCGATAACAAACTCTATCTCTATCCGTGGCAATCCGGAATTTCATCTAGGAAAACGTCAACGAATTCCTTACAATAGGTATTTGACCCAGTTCACCCTCGATTCTACGGGTATCCACAACGTGAGCCAAATAACCTATACAACCCTTCCTAAGCAACTTCCTTGCTTGCATCATCGCCGACAACAAGATTGTTTTGGCGATTTATCGCCATAAAATACCACCTTTGACTTATTCGAGTCTTTAGGTGTACGACTTTTCTTACAAACCAATGACCACTCCATGACTTGATAACCAATCCATCCCAAGGATTACATCAAACTCTCCAAGATTTAATCGGTATCAAATCTACGTTAAGCTTAAAACCTCTTACATTAGCACAACAGTTCCTATAGATGTAGTCTACGTGGATAATTTCTTTGTTTGCTACTTCTACATTCATTGGGTGTTCTAATAGTTCATGAGGTAAACTTAATCTTTGAGCAAATTCATCGATACAAAAGAACATGAAGCTCCTTAATCGAATAACACATAGGCATTTATATCATTGATCGAATTATACCGACACCACCTCCCGGATGCCACAAAGATCTTGCATCATCATATTGAATGTCCGTGGTTGTTGGCTTGTTTGGTCGGGCAATGGTCCTCCACCGTTGTCTTTGTGTTATTGTTATCCCTCACGCCATTTCCGCCATCCATGCTTTTCTTCTTCTGGGCAATCCTTGATCCGATGTCCCACTTCACCACAATTAAAGCAACCTCCTTTCTTCACCTTAGTACAATTGGGTGAGGTATGCCCTTCTTGCCCACATGTATAACATACATTTTTCATTTCCAAAGACTTCGAAAGTGACCCTTTCCACAGCCTCCCACACACCGACTTCTTTTTTTGTTGCACGCTCACGATCTCCAGATTACTACCCCCATCGCTCCATTTCCGCTTCTTATTGTTACTACCACCCATCACGACATTTTGATTCCCACCTTCCGATTTCTTCTTATTCTTCTCCCGATCAGATCTTCGAGACCGCTTCGCTTCCTCCTTCTCGCTATAAGAGCTTTTTTCCAACAGAGTTGAGAATGATGCGATTTGTAAAACCGCTACCTTACTATAAATCCACGGCTTTAGTCCATTTTCAAACCTTCTCGCTTCCTCGCGCTCTGTGTCCATCTCGATGTGGAGCGAATCGCCAATTCATTGAATTTCGCAAAGACACTCGACACTTACATATTCTCTTGTTTCAGCACCAAGAACTTGATCTCCATTCTTGCTTGAACACTCTCGTGGAAGTAGTTCTCAAGAACAACTTCTTGAATGCTTCCCAAGTCACGATTCCAGCCTCCGCTTTGTTCGTTGGCATCCCACCAATAGCTAGCCTCCCCTTCATTAAGTAGGTAGCAAAATTGTCTTCTTCTTCTTCGCTACTCTAGCAATAACGAAGGCCTTCTCAATCTCCTTTACCCACATTTGGGCTTCTATCGGGTCGTTGTTCCTCCGAACTCGTGGTCCTACCGCTTTGAAGTCCTTAAAGTTTACTATTTGGGTGCTCGCTCGATTTCGCAGTTGAGCTTGATTCCTCATGGCTTCAACCATCATGTTAATAAAATCTTGCATTGGGTTTTGTTGAGATCCCACGCATTATTAATCGACTCTTCAATATCTTGGTTCTCGAGTCCACGTCTCGCAACGCCATTATCTAGTGAAAAAAAATTCTAACACGTTATTTCGGATTTATTATCATATGATTACTTAGTATGTAATACGCTATTTATTTAAACAATCGATGATCATTATGTGAGAGTTTTAAGTTACCTAGATTTGGAAGTCTTTCTCCTCGCTTAGTGGGTTAAGTTTGTTTTAAAGAACATTTTCCAAATCACCATCGAATTCACATAACATTAAATAGAAAATTTACTATTTAAAATTTTCTAACACATATCATAATAATTTCGCATTTATATTCATACACCAATCTTCAAAGTTGACTTACACGATATTAATACGGTATATTTTATAAATGCTACTATCCCATTTTAACAAAAAAGATGGGATTAACTCATAATAATACCTCCCTACAAACACAATTAGGGAAAGTACATAACCATTTACTACCTCACACCTGCTGAGGTTTACATCAACATAAATCCTTATTACACAACAAGAAAAGTACTAATGCATCTATCTACAACTGGGCCATCACATCATCACCATTGGTGGCCCTGCCAGTCACCCGCCAACGGTTCTAGGGAAGGAACTTACTGCAGGACTCTACGTCGAACGGATCGACTAGACTCTCCTATCTCAGAGTGGACCCTCCTAGCCCCTCATACCGGGCCCTCATATCACCGTGATCAAGGGCCACCCTAAAGTTTCTACTCCGACCTTTACTACCGTAGCCTCGATCTTTAATTGGCCCACCATTTCATCCGACTCATGGAATGCCTCTTCCACTTGCAAGATCTTATCGGCAATTTCTACGTCAAACTCAAATTTCAGATCTCCAGATGCTTCATGCTCACCTCTCCAAACTTTGCCTTTTCATTCTCTAGTTGTACCTCAAGATTCCACTTGCAAATGGGACTCATCAAATTTTTCCTTCGCTCGACTTTCTCCATCCGGGCTTGATGAGCCTCATCCTTGTATTGTTCTTCAAGAAATTGGAGGTGTGGTTTTCTACTTCTAATTCCTCCACTCGCCTTCTAATTGATCGATTCTCCTTCCGTGTTCTCTAACCTCGACTTTGATTCAAAAGTTCTCTAACCTCGATCACTATCCTATCATCATCATAAGCATTCTATAACTATTTCAAATAATAAACATACATTGTTCATTATACAAAAGTCTCAAAACATGGTCCCAAGGTCTCTAACCTTAACTTTAAATACACCATTTATAATACAAATAGTTTACTCAAGAAATTCCATTAGATAATAACTAATTTAACATTCATTCTAAAATTACTCCCGGATCTTGCCCTTGCCCTTGTCCTTCAGATTAGATCCTTCTGCTTAATCGAAAATAGAGGTCATGATATAGCAAGAGTAAGCAACTAATTTGCTTCACAAGTTTATAAAGACAAAGGAGATATATCATGACTTAGAAAGAAATATTGCCTTCAATGTTCAACAATAATATAAGATTGTGAAGGAACATGAATTAATAATCAACAATTGAATATTCGATAATTGAATAACATGAATCGAGTGGTTTTGAATAACCATGAACATTTGCCAAGGTGCTCAAAGTGATTTAAATCGACCTTTTAATAAGTTTTGGTATTCAAGGATCACCTTTTCATACCCCCGTGATTTATGCATAAACACTTAATAATCCGACATCGATATCATGCCTTAATCAAATTTGTCCATTTTCTACCAAGAGTTCTTACCATATCAATTAATAAGAATGCTTATTTAAAATCCATTTGATTTAACAAATTTAGACATGCTTGATCTAATCGATACAATTAGCATAGATCTATCCCATAAACAGCTCATAAATGAAGAACTTTAATTTAATTCATTCACAGCTCAATAACAAAGAGAACAGAATTCAATCGCACAAAGTGCTAATTTCAATAATTGAATAAAGACGGAATAATCATCAATAATTATTCACTAATATGCTTTTGAAAATAATAACTCAAGTCGAAGTTAGGAAACTTGCCTCGATCAGAGAGGTTACAGCCATTTAAATAAATTTCTATCCACTATGTAGTTAAATTATCTTCCTTTGAGAGACCTATAATTAGTCTTTCAATTAGTCAATGCATAACATCGATTATGTAATCACATAGATATCATACATTACAATAAGTTCTTATAAACATTATCATGCCTAGATAAGTTATTATTAATTAACACTACCTTTAATTCACATAATATTATTAACTTAGATAATATTAATTCACCTTCTAGTATTATTGGTTCACTAATAATACTTTAAATCATTTACTAACATTTTATTCACTTACTAATATTATTAATCATTTAATAATATTTTATCCCTTTACTAATATTATTAATCATTTAATAATATTTTATTCACTTACTAATATTATTAATCATTTAATAATATTTTATTTAATCTCTAATATTATTATTTAATAATAATACTCTAATCTAATATTTTTATTTACATAACAACATCATATTATAATATTATTAGTATTATAATAATATTCCAATGATTTATTAAATTAATAAACAATTTATTCTAATTGTTCATCCTTTAATAACCTCTTATTTAATATCCATAAAAGGTCATAAGTAATATTTATTATTATAAATTACCAAAATGCCCTAAGATAGTCATGATATAATATATTATGAGCATTCAAGCATAAAAAATCATATTTTTCTCATTAAAGACATCATTTAACTATTTATTTCTTTTATTTACAACCTAATCATTTTTAGGAAAAAATAGCAAACTGATTCCAAAAATTTCAGCTTCTGGATTTTAACAGAATATGAACCAACAATGATCCTCTAATTTTTCTAGAATTTTAGAAAATGATTTACTATTTTTTAAAGTGCTCAAAACACTCAGATCTTGCTCTATTTTAAAAAATTGAGTTTTGCTCAGAAAAATCTGAAATTTTCAGGGTATGCTCTCTTAATATATATGAAGCTACTGTAAAATTTTGAATTTTCCAGTGTATACACAGTGAGATATTCGTAGGATAATATTTATGGAGTCCTTTACTAAATAGTCATTACGCACAATATATAACTCAAACGTGTCCGCTTTTTTTCCTACGCG
Source organism: Panax ginseng (assembly GCA_020205605.1). NCBI lineage: Eukaryota > Viridiplantae > Streptophyta > Magnoliopsida > Apiales > Araliaceae > Panax > Panax ginseng. Next base: position 115,004,338 of record CM035133.1, on the reverse strand, counting down.
TAGATAACTTCATAAGGTACCTCTGTAATATTTTTCCAGATTTTTACAAGACAAGGAACTAGCTGAAACAGCCTCATGAAAAAACAAGTCAAGAGCTGATTTTGGATTTCAAGCTTTTTAGCATATAAAGTGGACTGTTTTTGTAAAAAAAAAATCTCAAAGGTTTCAAAACATGCTAGATTTGTGATTCACCACTTGGGTTTACTAGATAACTCATGTATCTAGCACCCCCCTTCGACGGATCATAATTCCAAGTTGTAGAACTTGAGTTACACAAGATTTAGTGGAAGAAAACAAGAGTTTTCACCCTTGGAGAACATATGCTCATTTTCTTCCTCTAAGTCTTTGATCTAACACTCAAGATACTTAGTTCCATGCATGATGGTATGTATAACTAGTGTATCTTGAGTAGTTGTACATAACCCCATCAAAACTCAAGCTATCAAAACAAGGTAAGAGAAGAAGATGAAGGTACATTATACCTTGACTTAGTGGCTACCTTCCTTGATTTTCCAAAGTAACTAATAAACTTAGGGGCATAAACCACTAGAACTCCTATAATTCTTCTTCCTATGGCTGAAATTCTCTCTTCTTTTTCTCTTTGAAGTTGGCTAGCTTGGGAGCAAGAGGTAGAAGAAGAAGAAGAAGATGAAGAAGATGGAGAGAAAATGAGATGTTGGAAGAATGAATTGTGTTTACAAAATGAAATGGCCAATTCATTAATAATTCTCCCACAATTATTTTGTTGCCCATTAGGTAAAAAACTTTGTATTATTACTTACCTTAGGTTAAACATGATTAAATGTGCATAATGGAGTGGCAACCAATGGGAGCCTTACAACATTGTCCTTATGTTTATTCATGTCTACTAATGGACAAGCTAGATTAATTATTCCACTTAGGATCCTCATAATATCCACCATTTAGCTTTTATTTTAAATGCCCAATTTTGATTAATCAAATGTCTAGAATACCCCAATCAAGTGGGCTAAGTATTGATTACAATTTATTTTCCTTGGGCTTTTCTTTTAATTGATTTGGGCTAGAGATAAAACATAGTCCAACAATTTTAATAATGTTACCCAATTTGATAATTTAGGGTTTTCATCTCCAATCATATGAAGTTTAATTACTTATACATATGATTTTATCTCATAACCTAATTAGATTTACAAGAATTAGGTTTAAAATTATTAGTCACTTGAAATACTAAGTTTACCCACTTAAGTTAGTATACGATAAAATACTAACTTTTTCGTGTTACCATAACCCTTAGGTTATTTAATATCCTTACCTAATGTATAATTAGGTCACAAGGCTTTCATTTTTAATGAAATCCATAAATGTATGTATCCATATATAATACAAAGTTTAAAAAAAAATGTACATACATACATGGTGACTTAAGATTCACTTGTTATTACATCCTCCCCCTTATAAGAATTCGCCCCTAATTACATATAAGGTTACTCAAAAGGTGTGGGTAATTTTCTTATCCTTTCTTCAAGTTCCCACGTAGCTTCTTCAAAGATTGTGGTTCCTCCAAAGAACTTTTTACGTAATGTATAACCTTATTTCGCAATTTCGCTCCTTTCTATCTAAAACTTCGATCGAATTTCCTCGCAGACGATAAATCTTTTTCGACCGAATTGGCTCAGACGATATCACATGCTTGTAATCAGCTTATATGGTCGTAGAAGATCGATTATACGAAACACATTATGAATATGTTCCAGTCAGAGGTAGAGCTACCTCAGACGCCACTTCGCCTATCTTCTTCAAGATCTCAAAAGGTCCAATAAATCTCTTGACTCATTTTACCTTTCTTTCCAAACCTTATCTTTCCTTTCCAAGGAGATACTTTCAAAAATGCATGGCTTCCCACCTCAAAATCTCGCTTCGCGATGTAAGTCTCAGATACTTCTTTCGGGCGATCTTGAGTCGCTACCACGGCTCTAATCACCTTAATGGTCTCTACTATCCGCCGCACAGCTCGTCCCAATAGCTGACGCTCACCCACTTCATCCCAAAGATACGGGCGTTTCTACATTTCCTCCCATAAAGTTTTTCAGACGGCGGCATTCCGATGTCAAGCGTAGTAGCTATTGTTGTATGCGAAACTCTACCAATGGAAGATGATCCTCCCAACTACCCTTGAAGTCCATCACACAAGCTCGAGCATGTCTTCAAGTGTTTGAATCGTTTCTCTCACTTTGCCCATCTGGCTCATGGATGATACGCGGTGCTCATCCGTAGTCAAGGCCCCCATTCTTTCTTCAAGACTCTTCCGTAAGTTTGACGTGAAACGCGGATCCCTATCCCACACAATAGATATCGGTACGCCATGTCTCGATATAATTTCTTTGATGTATAGTTTGGCTAACCGGGTCCAGACTATACCGATCTTGATCGGCAAAAGTGAGCCGATTTCAGAAGACGACATCTACGATCACCCATATGGCATCGTGTCCTTTTTATGCTGTCGAAGTCCCACCACAAAATCCATCGTGATGTGCTCCCATTTCCACTGGAATCTCTAAAGGTCAGAATAGTCCACTTGGCCGTTGATGTTCTCGCTTGACTCTCCGACAAGTTAGACATTTACCGACACATTTCGCAACATCTCTCTTCATGTTTGGCCACCAAAAGTGTTGACGTAAGTCTTGATACATTTTTGTGCTTCCTCGGTGTATCGAGTACTCAGATTATGTGCTTCTTGCGTAATCTCTTCTCTTAGTTCGTATTAATCTGCATCCAAATTCGCCCTTCAAATCTTAGCAAATCCGGCACATCAATCTTGTATTTCAATTCATCCCTTCGCCTAACCGCTTTTGATGTCGTCGCCGCAATCTTCGCCCTTCTTCTTGAGCCTCTTTAACCTTATCTAATAAAGTAGGCTCACGCCACAAAGAATAATTTCTCATCGACTCCGGCTTCGGGTACTTAACCTCTAAGTCAAGTCGCTCAAATCCTTCACCAATTCCTCTTGAATGGTTAACTTCAATAACTTCTCTCCGCTTTTTTTTCGCTTGTGGCATCACCACTACATTTGCTTTGTTCGATGGTATGTAATCTCACAATCATAATCCTTGATCATTCTAGCCATCTACACGCTTTCATATTTAGCTCCTTCGGGTGAAGATATACTTTAGACTCTTATGATCCGTGATATATCTCACACTTTCTCCATACAAATAGTGCCTCCAAATTTTCAAGGCAAAACCATCATCGCTTAACTCTGTGTCATGAGTCTGATAACCCTTCTCATAGTCCTTTAGTCGACGTGGAAGCGAGATTTAATGACCTTGCCATGTCAGATCAAGACACGTACCAAGACCCTTGTGACGACGATCACTATACACTACAAATCCTCCCGTGTTGTCCCCAGAAAGCCAACATGTGTGCTTCGATCGAGCCTCTTCTTCAATTCCATGAAACTCGTTTCACATTTTTCCGCCCAAACGAACTTCACCGCTTTCTAGTAAGGTTGGTCAATGGCGATGCTACCTTTGAAAAATCTTGGATGAATCTTCGATAGTATCCTCGCTAATCCCAAGAAACTCCTAATTTCGCTTGTCTTTGGTCGCTCCTCATTGATAACCGCTTTTACTTTTGGCCGGATCTACCAAACACCATCTTTGTCGATAACGTGACCCAAAAATTGCACTCTCCGCAACTAAAATTCACACTTGGAGAACTTTGCATACAACTTCTCCCTCCTTAACGCCTCCAACACTTTCCTTAGATGTTCGCCGTGATCTTCCTCTCTCTCTCGAATATACCGTAATGTCGTCGATGAACACGACAACAAACTTATCCAAAACATCGCTTAAACACTGCTCATCAAATCCATGAATGTCAGCCGGTGCATTAGTTAACCCAAAAGACATTACCGTAAACTCAAAGTGTCCATACCGAAGTTCAATGCCGCCTTTGAACATCCTCATGTCTCACCTTCGCTGGTGATAACCACCCTCAAGTCAATTTTTGAAAAGTATTTTGCCCCTTCAACCGATCAAACAAATCGCCGATCCCGGCAATGGGTATTTATTCTTAATGGTGACCTTGTTTAACTCCCTCAGAGTCGATATAAAGTCTTAATGACCCATCCTTCTTCTTTATTTAATAAGACCGGTGCTCCCCATGGTGATACGCTTGGTCGAATGTATCCTTTATCTAACAACTCTTGTAGTTGAACCATCGCCTTCATTTCTACAGAGCCATACGCGACACGGCGCTTTTGATACCGGTGATGTCCTCGTGCCAAATCGATAACAAACTCTATCTCTATCCGTGGCAATCCCGAATTTCATCCGGGAAAACGCCAACGAATTCTTTATAATAGGTATTTGACCAGCTTCACCCTCGATTCATGGGTATCCACAACGTGAGCCAAATAACCTATACAACCCTTCCTAAGCTAAATCTTCCTTGCTTCAGATCATCGCCGACAACAAGATTGTCTTGGCGATTTATCGCCATAAAATACCACCTTTGACTTATTCGAGTCTTTAGGTGTACGCACTTTTTCTTACAACCAATGACCGCTTCCATGACTTGATAACCAATCCATCCCAAGGATTACATCAAACTCTCCAAGATTTAATCCAGATCAAATCCACGTTGCTTAAAACCTCTTACATTTAGCACAACAGCTCCTATAGATGTAGTCTATGTGGATAATTTCTTTGTTTGCTACTTCTACATTCATGGGTGTTCTAATAGTTCATGAGGTAAACTTAATCTTTGAGCAAATTCATCGATACAAAAAAGAACATGAAGCTCCCTTAATCGAATAACACATAGGCATTTATATCATTGATCGGAATTATACCGACACCACCTCCCCGGATGCCACAAAGATCTTGCACCGCCATATTGAATGTCCGTGGTTGCTGGTTTGTTTTGGTCAATGGGTCCTCCACCGGGTTGTCTTTGTGTTATTGCCTCGCCGCCATTTCCGCCATCCATGCTTTTTCTTCTTCTGGGCAATCCTTGATCCGATGTCCCACTTCACCACAATTAAAGCAACCTCCTTTCTTCACCTTAGTACAATTGGGTGAGGTATGCCTTCTTGCCCACATGTATAATATATCATTTTTCCTTTCCAAAGACTTCGAAAGTGACCCTTTCCACAGCTCCCACACACCGACTTCTTTTTGTTGCACGCTCTCACGATCTCCAGCATTACTACCCCCATCGCTTCCATTTCCGCTTCTTATTGTTACTACCGCCATCGCCGACATTTTGATTCCCACCTTCCGATTTCTTTCTTATTCTTCTCCCGATCAGATCTTGAGACCGCTTCGCTTCTCCTTCTCGCTATAAGAGCTTTTTTCCAACAGAGTTGAGAATGATGATTTGTAAAACCGCTACTTTACTATAAATCCACCGCTTTTAGTCCATTTTCAAACCTTCTCGCTTCTCTCTCTCAGGTCCACCGATGTGGAGCGAACCGCCAATTCATTGAATTTCGCAAAGATACTCGACATCGACATATTCTCCTTGTTTCAGCCCAAGAACTTGATCTCCATTCTGCTTGAACACTCGTGGAAGTAGTTCTCAAGAACAACTTCTTGAATGCTTCCCAAGTCACGATTCCAGCTCCGCTTTGTTGTTCGTTGGCATCCCACCAATAGCTAGCCTCCCCTTCATTAAGTAGGTAGCAAAATTGTCTTCGCTCTTCTCGCTACTCTAGCAATAACGAAGGCCTTCTCAATCTCCTTTACCCACATTTGGGCTTCTATCGGGTCTGTTGTTCTCCTCAACTCGGGCGGTCCCATCGCTTTGAAGTCCTTAAAGTTTACTATTTGGGTGCTCGCTCGATTTTCGCAGTTGAGCTTGATTCCTCATGGCTTCAACCATCATGTTAATAAAATCTTGCATTGGGTTTTGTTGAGATCCCACGCATTATTAATCGACTCTTCAATATCTTGGTTCCCGAGTCCACGCTCATACGCCATTATCTAGTGAAACAAAAATTCTAACACGCTACTCGGATTTATTATCATATGATTACTTAGTATGTAATACGCTATTTATTTAAACAATCGATGATCATTATGTGAGAGTTTTAAGTTACTTAGATTTAAAGTCTTTTCCCGCTTAGTGGGTTAAGTTTGTTTTTAAAGAACATTTTCCAAATCACCATCAATTCACATAACATTAAATAGAAAATTTACTATTTAAAATTTTCTAACACATATCATAATAATTTCGCATTTATATTCATACACCAATCTTCAAAGTGATTTTACACGATTAATACAGTATATTTTATAAATGCTACTATCCCATTTTAACACAAAAGATGGATTAACTCATAATAATACCTCCCTACAAACACAATTAGGGAAAGTACATAACCATTTACTACCTCTCACACCCGCCGAGGTTTACATCAACATAAACCTTATTACACAACAAGAAAAGTACTAATGCATCTATCTACAAATCGGGCCATCACATCATCACCATTGGTGGCCCCCCGCCAGTCACCCCGACAGCTCCTAGGGAAGCAATCATCGCAGATTCTCTACGCCGAATCTGATCGACTAGACTCTCCTATCTCGAGTGGACCCTCCTAGCTCTCTCTACCGGCCCTCATATCGTGATCAAGGGCCACCCTAAAGTTTCTACTCGACCTTTACTACCAAGTAGCTCGATCTTTAATTGGCCCACCAAATTTCATCCGACTCATGGAATGCCTCTTCCACCCAAGATCTTATCGGCAATTTCTACGTTAAACTCAAATTTTCAGATCTCCAGATGCTTCATGCTCACTCTCCAAACTTTGCCTTTTCATTCTCTAGTTGTACCTCAAGATTCCACTTGCAACCTGGACTCATCAAATTTTTCCTTCGCTCGACTTTCTCCATCCGGGCTTGATGAGCCTCATCCTTGTATTGTTCTTCAAGAAATTGGAGGTGTGGTTTTCTACTTCTAATTCCTCCACTCGCTTCTAATCGATCGATTCTCCTCAACAAGTCCTCTACCGGAGGACCATGAGGGACATCTTGGGTGGCCTCATGCTCAATGGGTTCCTCGCTCAATCGAGTAACTACTCAAGCGCCACGACATCCTACAAACACCATAAAGTCAACGTCAAGATTACAACAATAAAATATATTCATTGATGAAATGAAATAATATTTTATTAAGTACAACACAAACTTGATGAATTTCCATAATCCATCTCCTAACATACTCCATAAGAGTTTTCTACTAAGGTTATAACCTAGGTTTCGTGATTCCTAAAGTTTATAACCCATGCCTTTGATACCAACCTCGTGACGCCCCCAAATCCAAAGTTCTCTAACCTCGTATTCAAAGGTTCACGATCCTATCATCATCATAAGCATTCTATAACTATTTCAAATAATAAACATACATTGTTCATTATACAAAAGTCTCAAAACATGGTCCCAAGGTCTCTAACCTTAACTTTAAATACACCATTTATAATACAAATAGTTTACTCAAGAAATTCCATTAGATAATAACTAATTTAACATTCATTCTAAAATTACCCCGGATCTTGCCCTTGCCCTTGTCCTTTCAGATTAGATCCTTCAAGCTTAATCGAAAAAATAGAGGTCATGATATAGCAAGAGTAAGCAACTAATTTGTTTCACAAGTTTATAAAGACAAAGGAGATATATCATGACTTAGAAAGAAATATTGCCTTCAATGTTCAACAATAATATAAGATTGTGAAGGAACATGAATTAATAATCAACAATTGAATATTCGATAATTGAATAACATGAATCGAGTGGTTTTGAATAACTATGAACATTTGCCAAGGTGCTCAAAGTGATTTAAATCGACCTTTTAATAAGTTTTGGTATTCAAGGATCAATTTTCATACCCCGTGATTTATGCATAAACACTTAATAATCCGACATTGATATCATGCCTTAATCAAATTTGTCCATTTCTCACCAAGAGTTCTTACCATATCAATTAATAAGAACAGCTTATTTAAAATCCATTTGATTTAACAAATTTAGACATGCTTGATCTAGCCGATACAATTAGCATAGATCTATCCCATAAACAGCTTCATAAATGAAGAACTTTAATTTAATTCACAGCTCAATAACAAGAGAACAGAATTCAATTGCACAAAGTGCGTAATTTCAATAATGATAAAGACGTGAATAATCATCAATAATTATTCACTAATATGCTTTTGAAAATAATAACTCAAGTCGAAGTTAGAAACTTGCCTCGATCAGAGGTTACAGCCATTTAAATAAATTTCTATCCACTATGTAGTTAAATTATCTTCCTTGAGAGACCTATAATTAGTCTTTCAATTAGTCATCAGATAACATCGATTATGTAATCACATAGATATCATACATTACAATAAGTTCTTATAAACATTATCATGTCTAGATAAGGTTATTATTAATTAACTACTACCTTTAATTCACATAATATTATTAACTTAGATAATATTAATTCACCTTCTAGTATTATTGGTTCACTAATAATACTTTAAATCATTTACTAACATTTTATTCACTTACTAATATTATTAATCATTTAATAATATTTTATCCCTTTACTAATATTATTAATCATTTAATAATATTTTATTCACTTACTAATATTATTAATCATTTAATAATATTTTATTTAATCTCTAATATTATTATTTAATAATAATACTCTAATCTAATATTTTTATTTACATAACAACATCATATTATAATATTATTAGTATTATAATAATATTCCAATGATTTATTAAATTAATAAACAATTTATTCTAATTGTTTATCCTTTAATAACCTCTTATTTAATATCCATAAAAGGTCATAAGTAATATTTATTATTATAAATTACCAAAATGCCCTAATATAGTCATGATATAATATATTATGAGCATTCAAGCATAAAAATCATATTTTTCTCATTAAAGACATCATTTAACTATTTATTTCCTTTTATTTACAACCTAATCATTTTTAGGAAAAATAGCAAACTGATTCCAAAAATTCCAGCTTCTGGATTTTAACAGAATATGAACCAACAATGATCCTCTAATTTTTCTAGAATTTTAGAAAATGATTTACTATTTTTAAAGTGCTCAAAACACTCAGATCTTGCTCTATTTTTAAAAAATTTAGTTTTGCTCAGAAAAATCTGAAATTTTCAGGGTATGCTCTCTTAACATATATGAAGCTACTGTAAATATTTTGGAATTTTCCCAGTGTATACACAGTGAGATATTCGTAGGATAATATTTATGGAGTCCTTTACGGAAATAGTCATTACGCACAATATATAACTCAAACGTGTCCGCTTTTTTTCCTACGCTGTAGATAACTTCATAAGGTACCTCTGTAATATTTTTCCAGATTTTTACAAGACAAGGAACTAGCCTGAAACAGCCTCATGAAAAACAAGTCAAGAGCTGATTTTGGATTTCAAGGCTTTAGCATATAAAGTGGACTGCTTTTGTAAAAAAAAATCTCAAAGGTTTCAAAACATGCTAGATTTGTGATCTACCACTTGGGTTTACTAGATAACTCATGTATCTAGCACCCCCTTCGACGGATCATAATTCCAAGTTGTAGAACTTGAGTTACACAAGATTTAGTGGAAGAAAACAAGAGTTTTCACCCTTGGAGAACATATGCTCATTTTCTTCCTCTAAGTCTTTGATCTAACACTCAAGATACTTAGTTCCATGCATGATGGTATGTATAACTAGTGTATCTTGAGTAGTTGTACATAACCCCATCAAAACTCAAGCTATCAAAACAAGGTAAGAGAAGAAGATGAAGGTACATTATACCTTGACTTAGTGGCTACCTTCCTTGATTTTCCAAAGTAACTAATAAACTTAGGGGCATAAACCACTAGAACTCCTATAATTCTTCTTCCTATGGCTGAAATTTCTCTTTCTTTTTCTCTTTGAAGTTGGCTAGCTTGGGAGCAAGAGGTAGAAGAAGAAGATGAAGAAGAAGATGGAGAGAAATGAGATGTTGGAAGAATGAATTGTGTTTACAAAATGAAATGGCCAATTCATTAATAATTCTCCCACAATTATTTTGTTGCCCATTAGGTAAAAAACTTTGTATTATTACTTACCTTAGGTTAAACATGATTAAATGTGCATAATGGAGTGGCAACCAATGGGAGCCTTACAACATTGTCCTTATGTTTATTCATGTCTACTAATGGACAAGCTAGATTAATTATTCCACTTAGGATCCTCATAATATCCACCATTTAGCTTTTATTTTAAATGCCCAATTTTGATTAATCAAATGTCTAGAATACCCCCAATCAAGTGGGCTAAGTATTGATTACAATTTATTTTCCTTGGGCTTTTCTTTTAATTGATTTGGGCTAGATAAAAACATAGTCCAACAATTTTAATAATGTTACCCAATTTGATAATTTAGGGTTTTCATCTCCAATCATATGAAGTTTAATTACTTATACATATGATTTTATCTCATAACCTAATTAGATTTACAAGAATTAGGTTTAAAATTATTAGTCACTTGAAATACTAAGTTTACCCACTTAAGTTAGTATACGATAAAATACTAACTTTTTTCGTGTTACCATAACCCTTAGGTTATTTAATATCCTTACCTAATGTATAATTAGGTCACAAGGCTTTCATTTTTAATGAAATCCATAAATGTATGTATCCATATATAACACAAAGTTAAAAAAATGTACATACATACATGGTGACTTAAGATTATTTTAGATATGATAAACACTATAAATTCATTACATAATCAACACACACATATATTCTTCACCAATTCCTAAGGTCAAATAACCATAGTAATTTCTAACAATGAAATTAAGGAACAAAGATTAGGAACTTACGAATTTCTTCATACCTCTTGAACCCTCCTTAGCTTTAATTAGATGATGAAAAAGGTTGGTTCTCCTTGATTCTCCAAGGCTCTTCTCCAAATCTACAGTGAACTCCTTTTGTCTCTCAATTTTCTCTTCTCTACTCAATTCTTCTTTCTTAGATTTAGCATAACTTAACATATTTTTTATTTAGTCTATCAGTTAAAAAAAACCAAGGGCTCCCATCTGTTACGAAGGCAAAGGGTCACATGGTCATGTAACAATCAAGAATTTTAATTATATTTTTTAAAATATTTATTGAATTATATAAATATTTAATGGATGTGTTTATTGTTGAATTAATATTTGATTTAATTTGATTTGGTTAATTATTTGTTTAATAAATAATTAATGAACTAAGGAAATTAATTATTATGAGATAATATTCTAATTTAATTTAATAATTAAGTTAGAGAGTGTATAATGATTAAATGATTTATTCAATAAATTGTTATTAGAATTAATTAAATTAAGTATGAAAACTTAATTAAATAAAATGTGACAAATAACTATATTATAAAGGAGTTATTAAAATAAATTAAAGGAGTATAATTTAGTTTTGGCAAACAAGGCTTAAATATATTAAGTCTTTAATTTTTAAAGGGTTTTGCCAAACGGAGCCTTATGGCTTTTGAATTTTTGAATTTTGAATTATTAATAATATAAATAAAATAAATTAAAATAATAAATAAAATATATTTATAACCTATACGTTATATTTGGTAACTGATATTACTTATTGGGTTTATTATGACTATATACGTTTCTTTTTACGCTTTGTTATCAGTTTAGTTTTGTTGCGTCAAATGTATTTGGCCTGTACTGATAACTAAGAAGAAAAGAAGAAATTGAGAGACCAGAGAGAATTGAGAGAAAGACAAGTCTTTGATTCCAAAGCAAGTTCTGAGTTTTAGTAAGTAGTGGTCAAGGAAGTGAAGGTATGTTATATAACCCTCAATATATATGTTATGGCATAATTTTCTTGAGTATAAAGTCTATATACAATTTTCTAAAATCTATATTTTTATAAATTGGTTATGAGATTATGCGTATAGTATGATGGTGATAGTATAACTAGCATATATATATATATATATATATATATATATATATATATATATATATATATTTGTGTGTGTGTGTGTGTTTTAACGACGTGGGTTTCAATTTCTATGTTCTAATTCTATTTTTCGAATTTTTGCTATACAACTGAATTATTGCAATTGTAAGTAGTTGTACTGCTAGAGTTTATGTTTAGACAAAGAATTGTATGTTAATTTCGTTTAAAAGAAAGGAAAACTGTTTTCCAGTGTATGTTTTTATACATGGCTTATGACAGTAACAAATTTGATGGTTAAAGTGTATACGAATTGTAAAAGAAATGAACTATGATTATGTTAATTGGGTATGAAATAAAGATAACGAAGTTCAAAGGAGTCAAGTTGGTGCAAAATTGTGGTTACTGTTCACTGTGTCAAGAAATATAAAAAATGGAATTTTGTTGGTTTAAAAATTAGCTTTCAAGGATTTAAGTTTTCTGATATTGTTGTTTAATTGTGTTAAATTAGTATATGTATGATGGGGAACATGTATGTGTAATTTGCATAAGTTATACATGTTAATTGGTGTTAGAAATTAAGATACAGTAGCTTTGTTCTGTTCTTCGTTTTGTCTTCTATAAGCTTGGAGCCTCAAATACCAAAAAATCACTCTAATTTTAAATTTTATACGTTAACGCGCCAATATAACTGGGCTTCTGGCACCTTAACGCATCATCACTGACGTTGCAGTAAATACGCCCACAAAGGTAAAATAAAGGGAGCCGCAAACATTTGGTTAATGAGAGGTTCAGAACGACTTTTGTTTTGCACAAAAGTCTATAATTGTTGATGTAATGAAATATGATGATTGTTAAACATGTAATTTTGTTATTATGGTATTATAGTGCTAAGAATGAGCATATTATTAACACCTAACAAGTTTTATTATTATTTTATTGATGTAATTTGACTATGTGGTTAACAATCAAACCATATATGAAATAAATACTTATAGAATATTTGTATCCTAATTATATGTAATTAGGATATTGTAAATCAAACTATTATGATTTAGCCTACAAACAAGGCAAGTTCTCTAACTCAAACTCGAGTTGTTATTTTTCAAGCACGTTAGTGGATAATTATTGTTGATGATTCCACATCTAATATTATTATTGTATATTCGCATTATGGCAAGTGTTCTAACTCTACATTTTTGTTGAGCAAGTTTCTTACTTTACCTTGTTATTATTGAGCAAGTTTACTTACTCTATCTCATTTACAATTACGCAAGTTTTCTAAACCTTATTCTGATATTGAGCAAGTTATTTTTGGCTTTAGCTTGTTATTTAGCATGCAAGTTTATTTATTCTGATATACTAATGTTGACCAAGTTTTATCTTTCACTTTATTATTTCTTATGCATGCTTAGTACTCAATTCTAAATAACCTTGGCTTAATATTGTTCAAGCAAGGTATGTTATAATTATTCAATGTTTATGCTCTTAGATTATTCCTAAAGCATGACCTTAGTATTCAATGTTGATTCCGTTATGATTTATTCCATAACATAAAGTTAGTACCTTTTTATATAACTACTCCGTAGTTGATATTCGTTGAATTCCAAATTACCTTGAAACTTATCCAAACCAAACTTACTTTGGCGCGGACTCGTATTCTAAATGCTGAGATGAACAACCCTATTATTAGGGGATAATTTACGTATAGCGTTGAAATGTTTGTGGACAATACATTGTACGAAGGGCTTATTCCCCTAAGTACAAGGAGTCCTTATAGTCTTATGACTGTTAAAGTTTAAGTTGAAAGATTACTTACAACTATGGACATAGTTTGTGATCTTTGGACCCTCAGTTATATATTTCAAGTTCGGTTCCTGATTATTATTGATGAAGTACTTTATTCATTTCTATTGAGCCTATTCATTTGGCAGTTGATATGATGTTTATAAAAAAAGTTACAAACTGGTGATTTTACTCGAAAAATGTTACACTTCGTTAAACATTAGGGACACGACTTACAATTTGGTACCCGAAGTGAAAAAAGTTACAAATTGGTGATTGTACTCGAAAAATGTTATACTCCGTTAAACAGTAGGGTTTCATCTTTATTCTGTTTGAAAATTAGGGTTCTCTTCTGTCCTTCTTCTCTCATTCTTCTTGTCTTGATTCTCCATTGATTTTTGGTTCCCATATATTTATTAAAGAGTTTTCAGTGTTTAATTGAAAGGATGAGCTCGTCTTGGAGTGGAATCATAAATGAAATTGGGGAAGAAGATTGTAGTTCATGCAATAAAATGAATGGATTACACTAGAGTTCCCAAGTCGGTGCCACTGTGGAGCAATGGTGCGAATGTGGGAGATAAGGAAAGATGGAACAAAACATCAAGGATCTTCTTTATGTCGACTTCGCTTCTTTCTTTGTATGTTTGTCTCTCCTGTTGGATCAATTTTAACGATTATTTAAAAATTAGAACCCTAATTTTCAAACAGAATAAAGATGAAACCCTATTGTTTAACGAAGTATAACATTTGTCGATTACAATCACCAGTTTGTAACTTTTTTCACTTCGGGTACCAAATTGTAAGTTTTGTCCCTAATGTTTAACGAAGTGTAATATTTTTCTAGTACAATCACCAGTTTGTAACTTTTTTCACTTTGGGTACCAAATTGTAAGTCGTGTCCCAGTACAGGTACCAAAAGTTGATTTATCCCGCAGTCGATATGATGTTTATTCATTATTATTCAAGTGATCTTTGTTTGCTCATGCTTGCATATATACACTCATTGCAGCTAAAGTTGAAAAGGTCGATGAACCTACAACTAGCAAAGGAAAGGGAAAAATGTACAAGTCAGAAGACTTGTAATTTAATGACTTTTATGTTAATAGACTTTATATTTAATGATGTGATGTAATTCTTTTATTTCCGCACTTGATTGATGTTAAGGTTAAACATCCTGAGATATTTTTGGATTTAATGATGTAACCCTTTTAAAGGGAGGATTTATGGTTTAAATGTTATTTTATTTGGGTAGATAGTCTGAATGTATGGAAAGTGAACACCAAGTCTTAAGGGAATGAAGTACCCAGATTTGGGGGTGTCATAAGCCATGTTTGGCTAGAACCCCTAACCTCCTTATCCATTTATTTTAATATTATTCCTATTATAAATTACACCAAATGTCACAGTTCTTTTGATTTAACCATAATCTTTATTTATCCAACACCATATTTACTTACCCAATAAATTTATAATTTTATTTAATAAATTATTAGTCCTCTAATTTAATTATTTAATATTTAATTAAATTAGAATGCTACCATTCCATTAGCGTAATAAAATGTGCACCGATTATAAAATCATTTAGTCAATATTATCACAATTAAATAGATTATTCCATACTAATTTCCATCAAATATTTATTTTATTTCGTAAATATTCCAACTAAAATATTTATTTTATTCGATAAATATTTTTACGATTTACAAGATTCACAATCGTATTACATTAACATATTACACTCATATGTAATATATCACTTCCTCATTTATTAAACCAAATATGCTTACACTAATTCATTATTTTAATTAAGTGAACTACTCTCATTATTTATGAAATTTAATTCATAACAATTACATCTGTATACCTGCTTCTTTACAATATGCAATTTCTACCTCCATCTCCTGCATCTTCAGTTGCCTCTTATGAGTCACAACCTTTAGATTCTACATCTCAGTTTGAATCTCCTGAGCCTTGGTCTCTAGCTCCTCAACTCTGCATCCTAACTCAAGAATCTTCTCTTTGTACTCACCCAACATCTGACCCTTTAATGTGATCTCATCGGGATCTTCTGCTGGCTCGTCTTCCATGGTTCCTCCTCAGAGTCAGATTATAATTCTATTGGCTCTTCTTCTGGGTAAGACTCCACCTCAATCTCATCCTTGTCGTTCTCGACAAAGGCCACTGCCGAAATGGGCTAAGCTATCAAGGGTGCCTCGTATACCACGTGTATATCACGTGGTTCCTCCTCTACAATCCTACTAGGTTCTCTTAAGTCCGACATCCTACAACCACAAACACAAGACAATAAACAAAAAAATCTATTAGAATGTCAAATAAAACATTAATTCATTGTATGGAATGAAGATATATTTCACAATGTTACTCACTCTCTAGGAAAACTCTATATGAGTTTTATCTCTTACTATTGTCTAAATTCTTCTAAGGTTATAGTCTAAGGATTCTCGCTCCTAAGGTTTATAACTAATGCTCTGATACCAACCTGTGACACTCCAAAATTCAGACAGTAATATCTCAAATTCGGTGCTTCACGATCTCATTCTAATAATACATTAATAACTCATACAACGAAATAATATAATAATTTACATTGATTTAATATAAATATTATTGTCCCAAGGTCTCATAACCGTTACTACAACATTACATATCTTAAATCCAGGCATAACACTAATCAAGTTTTAATATAAAATCATAGATAAGTCTTAAATACAACAATACGATAAATCTTCTAATATAAAAGAACAAAGTTATCCATAGTCTTGCCCTTTCCATTATCCTTGCCTGAAGGTTCACCACGTTTTGACATAACTGAAAGGTTTAAAGAAAGCAAGAATGTGCAACAAATTTACTCAGCAAGTAAATAACAATAAGTGTGAACAGGCATAAATTCGAAATCTAAAGGGTATAACAGTAAATAATAGTTCAGGAATTAAAAGGATAGCATTGTAACAAGAAGTATCAATTGTTCCAAATCCGTCCTTTAAATCATAAACAATTAGTCATTATAGACCGATGGATTTTAAAAGGATTCAAAGGTTTAAACACTAAGTAGTCACTATGGACCAAGAACTCCTACTAGAATCATCAGTATTAAACTAATAATCCAATAAAACAAGTATATTAGGTGATCAGCCCAAAATACCCTATGTTATGCATAACATTTAAACATGTTGATTGTGCACACGTCAGTTTCTCGATAATATATAATCTCCCCTTTAATGAGGGTTGTTCAACTTAGTAGATTTTTTTAAGAGTCCACACCAAGACAATTGGTTAGGACAACTTTTTAACACATGATATTAGTCTAGCTAATTCAAATGGCTTAGACAACTTTTATAATACATTTAGGAATGATAAGTTCAATGCTTGTAACAACATCAAGATACAAAATCAAAGTCCGAATATTAATAGATATTTTCTCGATGTAAATATGGTCGATATAGAAACAATTCGGATTTACACAATAGGTAAAGTTAAGAGAGTTAGAGAACTTGCAATAAATGCGAATGATTAATAACAATCATAGATGTGGAGTAATCATAATAATTATCCATTAACATTCTTGAAAGATAATAAATCAAGTTTGAGTCAGGAAACTTGCCTTTTGTGTAGATTACAAATCTAAAGCTTAACGTCACTACAAAGTCTTATAGTATCCTATTTATGTATAGATGTATATAAAAATTAGTTATACAAGTTTCGTTCATAATCTTACTATTCTACACACATATTAAACATATATTTTTTAGTCCTACCTTTCATATACAATCAAACCACATTTTTTTGAAATCACTGTTGTCTTAGCTTGTACAAAGTTTTAGAAACATTTATCAAATCTTGGTTTCATATAGTAATTACATGCTTGAGAACTTAAAACATTACTTAAGTCATGTAGCATAACTTAAGACATTCATACACACATGCATCAAGTTTCAGATTATCAAATAAAAAGTCAGATTACACTGACTTACAGCGCGGCCGTGCTGGATTTAGACTTAGGAGTGGCGTGGCCGCGCTGCTCCCTGTCTAAACCAGTACTGAAAATTAGTTTCCATGATCTTATCCCACTTTCTAGCGTACATTGATTATGATACATACTGTACATACATGTTATGAGGTTCTAGGCTAGGTTTGGTCTCTTCTATTTACTTGCAAACAAGTTATAGTTTTATTCGGGAACATCTACTTAACAAGGCTAAAGAGTTCGTTGCACAAAAGGCTAACCATATTACCCATCTTTTGTAAATCACACAAAATGGGCCTTTTTGTTGACAACATCGCACTCGTTCCCGCATATGATCTTCTACTCAATACGTTAGCTACCACATTCGCTTTTCCAGGATGGTATTGAATAGTATGGTCGTAATCTTTCAACAGATCGAGCCAATGTCGTTGCCGCATGTTGAGTTCCTTTTGGGTGAAGAAATATTTGAGTCTTTTATGATCTGAATATATCTCCACTTTCTCCCATATAGATAGTGCCTCCAGATTTTTAACACGAAAACGACTGCTGCCAACTCTAGATCATGAGTAGGGTAATTCCTCTCATATTCTTTGAGTTGTAGCGAGGCATAGGCTATGACCTTCCCATGTTGCATGAGAACACATCCTAACTCTTTGCCTGAAGCGTCGTTGTAGATAACAAATCCATCCAAACCAGACGGTATTGTCAAAATAGGTGCCGAAATAAGTCTCCTCTTAAGCTCTTGAAAACTCTTCTCGCAATCCTCGCTCGATACGAATTTTGCATCTTTCTAAGTCAGTTGAGTTAATGGAGTAGTGATTCGAGAAAATCCTTCCACGAATCTCCGATAATAACCAGCTATGCCCAGAAAACTACGGACTTCGGTTACCGACTTCGGTTGCTCCTAACTTTGTATTGCTTCAATCTTTGCTGGGTTAACAGATACTCCATGTTTTGACACCACGTGCCCAAGGAATGCTACTTCCTCAAGCTAGAACTCACATTTCTTCAAATTGGCATATAACTTGTTTTCACAAAGCCTTTGAAATACCAACTTCAAATGGTGCTCATGATCTTCACGGCTTTTGGAATAGATGAGGATGTCATCAATAAAAACAACAACGAACTGATCCAAATATTCCTTGAATACACGGTTCATCATATCCATGGAATTCGCAGGAGCATTAGTCAATCCATAAGACATGACTAAGAATTCATAATGCCCGTACTGAGTTCTGAAGGTAGTCTTTGGAATATCCTCAGTTCTAATCTTCAGCTGATGATATCCAGAACGAAGATCGATCTTTGAAAAAAATTGTGCTCCTTGCAACTGGTCAAACATGTCATCGATGCGAGGTAGCAGATACCTATTCTTGATATTGACATGGTTTAATTCCCGGTAGTCAATACAAAGTCGCATACTTCCGTCTTTCTTCTTTACGAATAAAACAGGAGCACCCCAAGGAGATGTACTAGGATGAATGAAACCGATGTCCAACAACTCCTGTAGATGGACCTCTAACTCCTAAAGTTCAATAGGAGCCATTCGATATGGGGTTTTAGAAATGGGTTTTGTACCATGTTCAAGGTCAATAAAGAATTCAACTTCACGTTCTGTGGGTAGACCGGGAAGTTCTTCAGGAAATACATCAGGAAATTCACTAACAACAGAAATATTATTCAAATTGGACGTGTCTTTGTTCAAGTCCATAACATGGGCTAAGAAAGCTTGACATCCATTTTTTAATAAACGAATGGCTTTATGGCTTGATATGACAGTGATTGACTTTAGTGGTTTGGTTGCTTGAATTCGCATAACAGGTTGGTTAGGAATATGAAAACTAACTACCTTACGAAAATAATCAATTTTGGCATGATGAGTATTAACCAATCAATCCTTAAAATCACAGGTAATGTGATGGTGCCAACTTGGATCAAACAAGATTTATAAACAGTGGATGTAATGAAAGTTTCTCCTAACGGAGTCTCTACAGATAAGTCAAAGTCTAATTTCTCCGGAATCAAGTTTAAACGTTGAGCACAAGCATGAGAGATAAATGAATGGGTAGAACCGGTATCTAGTAAGGTATAAACTTTGCAAGAGTTTATGATTTGATTACCCGTGATCACCTCATTTGGGTTCCTCGTATTTTGGCCAGTCATGACAAACACTCTTCTAGGAACCGTTGACTTTGAATTTTTTAGGACAGCCTTTTGAGTCACCATCCCCACTGGACTTGGTTTCGCTACCGTACAATCTCGAGCGATATGACCTTCTTTTCCATAATTATAATATACCTTGAACTATTGTGGGAAGTTTGGGCTGATGTGTCCCTCTTTTTCACATTTATAATATACGACCGGTGGTCGTTCTCCTCCCTTAGAAATAGTTGATGTTGGTGCTGACGTCTTCACATTGTCATTGTTGTACCTTCTCTTTTTAAAATCTCCCCCCGACTCGCTTCTTCTATTATCATGGTCACGATTACCACCAGAGTGGTTATCGCTTTTGTCCGTATTCTTTCCTCCCCGCTGGTTACCATTGCTCCGATGACGGCTGCCACCGGTATGACCCTGGTTGTTGTCCCTCTGTTGAACGTACTCATTATCTCGCTCTAATAATTAAGCCCTGTTGACAACATCTGAATATAGGGAAAATTTGTGAGAAATGAGGTATTGACGAATGTCGAGTTTCAAAACTCTCAAAAACATCCGCGTCATATATTCCTCATTTTCCACCAAATGAGGTGCAAACCTGGATAACTCTGCAAACTTAGCCTCATATTGGGACACAGTCATGTTGTTCTGTTCCAGTCTGATAAATTCTACCTCCTTCATATGATGAATACTTTTAGGAAAGTACTTGTTATTGAACAGTTTCTGAAATATTTCCCAAGACATGTTGAGTGCGGTTGGCTGGGTACGCTTCACAGATTCCCACCAATATTCTGCCTCACCACGAAACATAAAAGTTGCGAATGGAACCTTCTGTTCCTCCGTGCATCCTAAGACATCAAATATCTTGGTAATTTGCTTAACCCACGTTTCTTCCTTAATCGGATCCGACTTTTCCCAAAATTTCGGTGGTCCCAACTCCTTGAATTGCTTAGCAGTGACCAGTTGTGTTTTTCCATTGTTTCTACCTGTATTTTGAACATGAGTCTCCCTCGTCTGGTTTTGCATGAACCACAAAAAACTTCTAAACAACTCATCGTTCATCGTCTGCTCAGTGGTGTTGTTTACAGGATGAACATTGCCATCTTGTTGCACGTTCTCTTGGTTGGTGATTAAAGGTGTTTCCACAGTCTCATTCACTCCATCATTAATATTTTCAACTGCCATTTTTAAATACTTCCACAAAACAAGGGTTAATTAAAGAAATTGGCATACAATATAATAACCATATACTCTGACCAACCAACAAATATGCTTAGGTAGGACACACTAGCGAAGGATTTACTCGTCTCTTCCCTCCTAGTTCTATTCCCCGATCTTAGCCAGAGACCATATCCCTAAGCACTGATACCAACTATGAGGCCCCTAAAATAGGTATACATCACTCATTCTGAGTCGCCAAATACATGTTACAGAAACAACTACAACTTTATTAATACAATTGTCGTGCAAAATACGACAACATATCAACTGTGAGTTTAAATACAAATATTATCTTCTAGACAATATCCACACTCAAATAAGTCCTCATTACAATTATTAATGCATTGTTTTACAAAAATAGTGAGGACCACTAAAATAACTTTCTAGGATCATCATTCCATACCCCGACTAGTACTTGCTACATTCTCGCTTCCTGAGAAGAAAAATGAAACAAAAAGGAAAAGAGTGAGCTCAACTAGCCCAATAAAGAATATTATGACTAAGATAATATAGAACAAATTATCGTTAGTCCTCAACAGGGAAAAATCTGATAGAATATAATAGGCAACAAGTTTTAAATCAATATTCGCAGCGGAATTAACAATTCATTTAGAAGAGTTAAGTAGAGAATGAAATCTACTATCTTCTATGATTTTAAAGTCCATCATCAATATTTTATCCCTGTAATATCAATCAATATATATTTTGAATCAAATATTCATCTTTGCACTACAGACCAAAGATATTCATCACTTGGTCATGTTCATCTCAACATCTATTCATCTTTGCACTACGGGCCAAAGATGTTCATCAGGAAATCATTCATCATTGCACTACAGGCCAAAGATATTCAGTTATATCATCATTTAGGACTGAGAATGATGAAAAATATTTTAAAGAAAATGAATCTAGTGAGACAAAATAACAAATATTAGGGATTCATACTTCGGTTTATCCATGTTCAAAAACACCTCATAATATACTATGGTGGAGTAAAATTCAAGTATGAATATCAAAACATGGATACAATCAAAGATAGTAACAAAAATAGACATCTGGGACAAAGAAGAGAAAATTTCATTTTTCGGTGAATAGTGCCGTATTCGTGAATAGTGCTGTATACGTGAATAGTGACGTATACATAAATAGTAACCCCGACACAAAAAGACAAGAATTTCACAAGAAAAATCTTACCAATATTTCGGCATAATGATATTGAAAGAAATAATATCATTTTAAAAAAAATAACATCCCTTACCTCAAAAGGACAGTACTTCTGACTGGAATACTGGATATAGTGCTGAAGGGAACTTGTATAACAACACTCAAAGTATCAAAATACTCACAAGAATATGCTCGATAATATAGAGAGAGAAAACTTCAGTTTTTGGCGTGATTTTCAATTCTAACCTAAGCACCCTATTTATAGGAAAATGCTTAGAACACCAAAGTAGAAAATTTAATAAAATATTAATATATTAAAAAAAAATTTACGCCCACCTTAGAAAATCTGAATTCAGCATGTTTACCACTCATGTAGCGCCCACCAACATAATAAAAACGTTTTTCTTTAAAAAAATATTTAAAACTTCAAAAATCAATTATTCCGGAACATCAATAATTCATAATAAATAGTCCTTTTATCAAAAAAATTTTGAATTTTATGTCCATTCCGTAGAAAATTTAATTCTCTACAGTTTTGTAGCTTTAAGTTTTTCCAAATTCCAAACAAAAATTGACCGAAATCCACATCCGAACGATTTTACAGGCTATAATCAAATTTCAGTCAAAATGGGGCCCACCAATATGTTTAACATGTTTTTAGCATTTATTGTAACAAAAATACTCTTCCTCCTCATTTATTCATATATCACACATTCACTGTTGAAATATCACCATTATTATATTATTAAAATATAATAATATATTTAAATGAATTATTTTTATCAAAAAAGATAAAATATCAATTTTCAACAATTGTCACTTATCTAAAAATTCCTCCATTTATATCCACATAAATAAATATTTTCATTATCATATAAATCAATAATTAATTATTCATAAATAATATTACAGATTCACAATAATGATAACCAGGCCGTTCCTAGGAAAGAGGGGGCTTTCTGATAAAGATTTCTCCTTACTGGCGCGCAATTAGATGACCTAACCTCTTTCCTCCACAGAAGTTTCTATACATTGCCAATAATGCTATCTATTAATATTATTCAAATAATATGGATTATTGACCTGATAATGCAAAATATTGTGTAGTGACAATTATTGAAATAACAATAATATAAAATATCAACGTAGCAATTATTGAATCAATAAAATAAAATATTGAATAGTAATTACTGTAACAATTATTGAGTAGAGCCTTCTTACGTAAGAATCAATAATTGGTGCAATACCGTGTGCTACTGTGCAACATCGCGTATTACTATTTTTTTAACCAACAAGTATTCCAACAGTGTTAACGGTAACAACTACGCCGTTATTTATAAAAACTTATAATTGTCATTTTCTTCATACAATCGCTTTCCGTTATGGGGCCCACACAAGGCTGCGCCGTCGTACGAATATTCCCCGACAATAAGAATATTCCACGACCAAACAAATATTCCCCAACAACAATGAATATTTTATAACCACTTGCTTATTTAAGATATTTGCGCATTTTACCCATAACTAACCACATTAATCAAATCAACCCTTACTATTTCAAAATAATAAATAGAGGAAATTCAATTTCACTTATAATAAGTTGGGGTCTTACAGATTATGAATGAATAAAAGTTATTATTTTATTCAAAGTGTTATGCGTTACGTAATAATCTTTTATGGTGTGCAAATTAATTAAAAATACTTAAAGAAATTGAGTAATAGTCTGATGAGTGTATTTTAACAGAAAAAGCCTCCAAGAAGACGTCAGCCTCGACAAAGAACCCATGAGGGATCTACTAACAATAACAACAATGATGAGGCTAATCCAGTTTAGCAGCTAGTGACGTTACTGACGGGTGCATTACAGAATCAACCGCAGAATCAAGCCGTGACATTTAAGGATTTCAAGGCGGTTGGACAACCAGAATTCCGTGGGTCCATGAATCCAGTTGAGGCACAGACCTGGATCATGGAGATAGAGAAAGTGTTCAAGGTAGCTAGGGTTGGTGAGAATCAGAAGACTGCTTTTGCAACATTCATCTTGAAAGCAGAGGCTAGTTATTGGTGACAAGCCAATAAAACTCGAGGAGGACAAGGGGTGATGACTTGGGATAGGTTTAAGGAGATATTCTTTGAGACCTATTTCCTAGAGAGTTCGAAGAATCAGATGGAGGTGCAGTTTTCTGGAACTGAAGTAGGGAACAATGACGGTGTCGGAATATGCCGCGAAATTCAATGAGCTAGCGAGGTTTGTGCCATATCAAGTAAACACAGATGAGCGTAAGGCTAAAAGGTTTGAGCAGGGACTGAAACCCTGGTTATATAGTAGGGTCTCCCTGTTCCATCTGAAGACATTCGCAGCGGTACTTAAGAAGGCAATTCTCGCTGAGAGTGGAGGCGAGGCTGTAACTAAGCGCAATCAAGAACAGAGAAAGAATAAGAATGAGGGTGAAGGTGAAGGTGAAGGTAAGAATGGTGGTGGTAGTGGTGGAAATGGTAACAATAACCTGAAGAGAAAATGGAATGGAAATGTTGGTTCAGGAAACCAGCAAGGTAATCTGTAAGATCCCAAATTTTATGAATAAAGATTAGTTTCTCTCAAAATATATTTTTGAATATTATGGTGTGGATATAATATAATGTTATAGTTGTGGGTAATATTTATAAATTTTGCAAAGTAAGCAAGTGGTTATATAATATTCGATT
Source organism: Panax ginseng (assembly GCA_020205605.1). NCBI lineage: Eukaryota > Viridiplantae > Streptophyta > Magnoliopsida > Apiales > Araliaceae > Panax > Panax ginseng. The sequence goes on along the minus strand of CM035133.1, from coordinate 114,979,367 downwards.
GGTCGGGGAATATTCATTTTAACATGGAATATTCGTAAGACGGCACAATCATTGGTGGACCCCACAACGGAAGTATAGTCGTAATAAGAAAACGACAAAATTATCTTTTTATAAAAATAACGGCAGAAGTGTTACCGTTAAAACTGTTGAACTACCCGGTAGTAAAAGTACAGTAATACGTGTGGTTGCATAGTAGCACACGGTATTAGTTATTGATGCTTATGTGAGAAGTCACTCAGTTATACTCAATTATTGCTACAGTAATTGCCGCATCATATCTCTCATATTATTGATTCAATTATTGTCACAGTATCATCTGCATAATATGTTATATTATTAAATCAATAATTGAGACGACAAAGTTATGCATATTATTAAATTACAATGTTTACAATGTCCAGAAGTTCTATCAAGGAGAGGCTTGGTCATCTAATTGCACGCCAATAAGGAGAAATCCTTATCGGAAATCCCCCTCTTTCCTGGGAACGACATGGTTGTTAAATATTGTGAGTTATAATATTAATGATGAATAAGTTCGTGTTGATTAAAGATGAAATTGATAGTTCCATTGTGTTGGAATTGTTAGTATTAGTGGAAATCGACATTTATTTCGATATTAATTGATGTATGGAAGTTATACTGACCAGTCGGGTAATTAACCGGATAAATGAGCAATTAATTACTATTAATACACATGATTATAACTATTTGTTCACATGTTTGTACTATTGATTCACATTCTTGTACTATTAGGGGAGTTGGTGCAAGATTGATAATACTTGCATAACTAAGTTAAAAATAGAGGTATAGATGGAGGTACTATACTGTAATTCGTATTTTCACATGATTATAACTATTGATTCACATGCTTGAACTATTGATTCACATTATTTACTATTAGGGGAGGTGGTTCAAGTTTGATAATACTTGCAGGACTAAATTAAAAATGAAAGAAAAGTTGAAGGTATTGTACTGTAATATTTCAAGCCCCAAAACGTGCAATTATCGAAACTATATTTTCCTATAAATAGAAGCTCATTCTTCCTTCATTTCTCACCAATTCACTAAAGCTATAGAGCAATTATTATAGTGAGAAATTATAGAGAGAAAGAAGAAGAGAAGTCTGCTACCTCTCTACTCCAGTATCCAGTTTCTTTCTAAGGTAAGGTGTATTATTTCTTTCGTATTCATGAAGAGAGCTTCTGTTATTCCATTCTTTATTATTATGTTGGAATAACCTGTCTATGTGAAGTACCGCATACATGGTGAAATTCTTCTATTATTCCATTTTTTATTATTATGTTGGAATAACCTGTCTGTGCGGTCTATCGCATGCATGGTGAATTCTGTTATTCCATTCTTTATTATTCTGTTAGAATATCCTGTCCGTACGGATTACGCTAGACATGGTTCTATTCTTTATTATTCTGTTGGAATAACTTGTCTGTGCGGTCTATCGTATTCATGGTGAATTCTTTGTTATTCCATTCTTCATTATTCTGTTGGAATAACCTGTCTGTGCGGTCCATCGCATGCATGGTGAATTCTTTGTTATTCCATTCTTTATTATTATGTTGGAATATCACATGCATGCGGATTACGCTAGACTGGTTCCATTCTTTATTATTCTATTGGAATAACACGTCATGCGATTCTATCGCATGCATGGTGAATTCTTCTGTTATTCCATTCTTTATTATTCTGTTGGAATATCATGTCTGTGCGGATTACGCATGACCTGGTTCCATACTTTATTATTCTTTTGGAATAACCTGTCTATGTGGATTATCACATGCATGGTTAATGATCCTTCGTATTCATTCCTTATTAAATTGTGGAAATGATCTGTCTACGTGGATTACCGCATGGCGGGTGAAAATCCATTTGGAGTTTCATATATTCTATGATACTCATTTGGTTAAAGTTTTGGCTTCTATACTCAATGAAATTAGTAGAATATCCTGGATATTTGCGCTTTATCCGGTATCTTTTCATGGAAATATTCTTCTGAGCATTCTTGAATTTTACTCCACAAAGCATTATCATGTTGACAATTTGGACGTAATTGATTTCAAGATAAATTAACTTATAAATCTTTAAAATTTATTCTTGAACTTGTTTTATTGAATTATTATGTCATTGTCATCATCCTAATGCTTATATTATGATGAAAGTCATCTTTGGCTTACGTGCATAGATGGACTTGGTATGATTATGACCAGGGATTATTCGGTATAATCATGACCTGTAATGTTATAAATGATGTGGTAAAAGTCCTCAGTAGCCTGTAGTGCATTGATGGACAGTTTTTGGTATGATTATGACCAGGGATTATTCGGTATTTAATTAATATCCTTGGCCCGTAGTGCAAGGATGACTCGATGATGTGGTTTATTTATTAAGCTGAGTCTCAGCGATAAAAATTGATGAAAACTTTTTAAATCATAGAAGATATTAGATATCATGCTCTACTTGACTCTTCTAATGGATTGCTTATTCCGTTGTAGTTAAACTTGATGTCTATTGTGATGCCCCCAAAATTGGTATACATCACCCATCTTGAGTCGCCAAATACATGGTACAAAATTCAAATACAACTTAATTATACAACAGTCGTGTAAAATACGACAAAACATAATCTAAGAGTTTTAATAAGAATATTGTCATCTAGACAATATCCATACTCAATGGAGTCCTCATTACATTTATTGTCACACTATTTAACAGAATAGTGATGACTACTAATGCTATCATCTGGACCGTCACTCCGTTCTCCGACTAGTCCCGGCTACGTTCTCATTTCTTAAAGAGAACAGTGAAAGAAAGGGTGAGCTCAACTAGCCCAGTAAGAAATATTATGACTAAGATAATGCAGAATAAATTAGTATTAGTCTTCAACAATGTTAAACTGATAAAATACAATAGACATCAAGTTTAACTGCAACGGAATAATCAATCCATTAGAAGAGTCAAGTAGAGCATGATATCTATTATCTTCTATGTTTAAAAATGTTTTCATCAATTTTTATCGCTGAGACTCAGCTTAATAAATAAACCACATCATCGAGTCATCCCTGCACTACGGGCCAAGGATATTAATTAAATCATCAATGGTCATGACTATACCGAATAATCCCTGGTCATAATCATACCAAAAATTGTCCATCAATGCACTACAGGCTACTGAGGACTTTTACCACATCATTTATAACATTACAGGTCATGATTATACCAAATAATCCCTGGTACCAAGTCCATCTATGCACGTAAGCCAAAGATGACTTTCATCATAATATAAGCACGAGGATGATGACAATGACATAATAATTCAATAAAACAAGTTCAAGAATAAATTTTAAAGATTTATAAGTTAATTTATCTTGAAATAAATTACGTCCAAATTGTCAACATGATACTACTTTGTGGAGTAAAATTCAAGAATGCTCAGAAGAATATTTCCATGAAAAGATACCGGATGAAGCGCAAATATCCAGGATATTCTACTAATTTCATTGAGTATAGAAGCCAAAACTTTAACCAAATGAGTATCATAAAATATATGAAACTACAAATGGATTTTCACCCGCCATGCGGTAATTCACGTAGATAGATCATTTTCACAATTTAATAAGGAATGAATACGAATGATCATTCACCATACATGTTGTAAAATCCCAAATTTTATGAATAAAGATTTAAATTCTCGAAATATTTTTTTGAATATTATGGTGTGGATTTGATATAATGTTATAGTTCTGGGTAATATTTATAAATTTTGCAAAGTTAGCAAGTTGTTATAAAATATTCGTTTGGTCAGGGAATATTCTTTTTGTTGGGGAATATCCGTACGACGGCACAATCATTATTGGACCCCACAACGGAATTATTGTCGGATTGAGAAAACGACAAAAATATTTTATGAAAATAACGGCGGAAGTTTTATCGTTAACTGTTGAAACACCCGATGTTAAAAGTACAGTAATACGCGTAGTTGCATAGTAGCACACGGTATTGATTATTGATGCTTACATGAGAAGTCACTCATATTTTTCAATTATTGCTATAGTAATGGTTGCATAGTATCTCACGTTATTTGATTCAATTATTGTCGATATTTTATATATTATTAAATCAATAATTGAGATAACAAAGTTATTAATATTATTATTTGCAATATTAACGATGTCTATAAGTTCTGTCAAGGAGAGGTTTGGTCACCTAATTGCGCACTAAATAGGAGAAATCCTTATTGAAAGCCCTCTTCCGGGAACAACTCGGTCGATTAATATTGTGAATTATAATAAAGGTGATAAATTTTGTTTTATTATTATTATAAATGTAATAAAAGCGAAAAACTTTTTATAAAAATGAATACTTTTATAAAGTTATTCATTTTATTAGACTATAAATAGAATATATAATATTCTATTATGCATAGTGTTTGCATATTAAAATCTTTTTATATAAAAAAGAATATTTTTATAAAGTTATTCGTTTTATTAGAATATAAATAGAATATATAATATTCTATTATGCATAGTGTTTGCATAGTAAAATCTTTTTTATAAAAATGTAATACTTTTATAAAGTTATTCGTTTTATTAGATTATAAATAGAATATATTATATTTTATTTAAAAGATTTGGTTTTATTAGAATATTTTATTAATACTGCATAGTAAATTAATATGGACCGTTCGTTTAAAAATAAATCAATCTGGACCTTTCATGAATTAGTTACTATTCAGTCCATTCTCCTATAAATAGAAGCTCATTCCTTCATTATTTCTTATGAATTCACTGAAACTCTAGAGAGAGAAACTATAGAGAGAAAGAAGAAAAGTATTCTACTACTTCACTACTCCTATATCCAATTTCTTCTAAGGTAAGGGGTATTATTTCTTTTATATTCATGAAGAGAACTTCTGTTATTCCATTCTTTATTATTCTGTTGGAATAACCTGTTTACGCGGACTACCCTATACTTGGTGAAATTATTCTGTTATTCCATTCTTTATTATTATATTGGAATAACCTGTCAAGTACCGCATACATGGTGAAATTCTTCTGTTATTCCATTCTTTATTATTCTGTTGGAACATCCTGTCTCTGCGTTTACGCATGATCTGGTTCCATTATTTATTATTCTGTTAGAATATCATGTCTGTGCGTTTGGAATATCATGTCTGTGCGTTTACGCATGACCTGGTTCCGTTATTTATTATTCTGTTGGAATAACCTTTCTGTTCGATCTATCGCATGCTTGGTGATTTCTTTTGTTATTCCATTCTTTATTATACTCAGTTGGTTAAAGTTTTGGCTTTTATACTCCATGAAATTAGTGGAAAATCTTTGATATTTGCGCTTCATCCAGTATCTTTTCATGGAAATATTCTTCTGAGCATTCTTGAATTTTACTCCACAAAGCAGTATCATGTTGACAATTTGGACGTTATTGATTTCAGGATAAGTTAACTTATAAATTTATTCTTCAACTTGTTTTATTGAATTATTATGTCATTGTCATCATCCTCATGTTTATTTTATGTTAAAAGTCATCTGTGGCCTGTAGTGCATAGATGGACTTGGTATGATTATGACCAGGGATTATTCGGTATAATCATGATCGTAATGTTATAAATGATGTGGAAAAAGTCCTCGTTGGCCTGTAGTGCATTGATGGATAGTTTTTGGTATGGTTATGGCTATGGATTCACTTCGGCCAAGGGTGCAAAGATTAATTGTTTTATGGCATGATCATGACCATTGATGAATACACAAATATCCTTGGCCGGTAGTGCATGGATAATTTATGGTTGTGATACTAATGAATATCCTTGGCCGTAGTGCAGGGATGATGTGGTTTATTTATTAAACTTAGTCTCAACAATAAAAGTGATGAAAAACCTTTTAAATCATAGAAGATAGTAGATTTTATTCTCTACTTGACTCTTTTAATGGATTGCTTATTCCGCTACAGTTAAACTTGATATTTGTTATATTGTATCAGTTTAACACTGTTGAAGGCAAACGATAATTTATTCTGCATTATCTTAGTCATAATATTTCTTACTGGGCTAGTTGAGCTCACCCTTTTAGTTTCACTGTTCTCTTCAAGAAATGAGAATATAGCCGGGATGAGTCGAGGAACGGTGTGACGGTTTAGATGATAGCATTAGTAGTCCTCACTATTCTATGAAATAGTGTGTTAATAAATGTATTGAGGACTTATTTTGAGTTTGAATACTGTCTAGAAGACAATATTTGTATTAAAACTCACAGCTCATGTTGTATATTTAAAATTGTATTTGTATTTTGTACCATGTATTTGGCGACTGAGAATGGGTGATGTATACCTATTTTGGGGGCTTCACACTTGTGATAATCAACATAGACAAGTTATTCCAACAGAATAATAAAGAATGGAACCAGGTCATGCGTAATCCGCACAGACAGGATATTCCAACAGAATAATAAAGAATGGAATAACAGAAGAATTCACCACGCATGCGATAGATCGCACAGATATGTTATTCCAACAGAATAATAAAGAATGGAACCAGGTCTAGCGTAATCTGCATAGACAGGATATTCCAACAGAATAATAAAGAATGGAATAACAAAGAATTCACCATGCATGCGATAGACCGCACAGACAGGTTATTCCAACATAATAATAAAGAATGGAATAACAGAAGCTCTCTTCTTGAATACGAAAGAAATAATACCCCTTACCTTAGAAAGAAACTAGATACTAGAGTAGAGAGGTAGCAGACTTCTCTTCTTCTTTCTCTCTATAATTTCTCTCTATAATAATGGCTCTATAGCTTTAGTGAATTGGTGAGAAATGAAGGAAAAATGAGCTTCTATTTATAGGAAAATATAGTTTCGATAATTACATGTTTTGGGGCTAGAAATAGTACAATATAATACCTCCAACTTTTCTTTCATTTTTAATTTAGTCCTTCAAGTATTATCAAACTTGCACCACCTCCCCTAATAGTAAATAATGGGAATCAATAGTTCAATCATGTGAATCAATAGTTATAATCATGTGAAAATACGAATTACAGTATAGTACCTCCATCTATACCTTCATTTTTAACTTAGTCATGCAAGTATTATCAATCTTGCACGAACTCCCCTAATAGTACATGAATGTGATTCAATTGTACACACATGTGAACAAATAGTTATATAAGCATGTCAATTAGTAGCAATTAATTGCTCATTTATCCGATTAATTACCCGATTTATCAATATAACCCCCAGACATCAATTGACATCGGAATAGATGTCGATTACTACTAACACTAATAATCCCAACACAATGGAACTATCAAATTCATCTTTAATCAATATGAACTTATTCATCATTAATATTATAACTCACAATATTTAACAACCAGGTCATTCACAGGAAAGAGGGGGCTTTCCGATAAGGATTTCTCCTTCTTGGCGCGCAATTAGATGACCAAACCTCTCCTTGACATAACTTCTAGACATTGTAAATATTGCAATTTAATAATATGAATAACTTTGTCGTCTCAATTATTGATTTAATAATATAACATATTATGCAAATGATACTGTGACAATAATTGAATCAATAATATGAGAGATATGATGCAGCAATTACTGTAGCAATAATTGAGTATAACTGAGTGACTTCTCACGTAAGCATCAATAACCAATACCGTGTGCTACTATGTAACCACACGTATTACTGTACTTTTACTACCAGGTAGTTCAATAGTTTTAACGGTAACACTTTCGCTGTTATTTTTATAAAAAGATAATTCTGTCGTTTTCTTATTACGACAATACTTCCGTTGTGGGGTCCACCAATGATTGTGCCATCGTACGAATATTCTCTGTTAAAACGAATATTCCCCGACTAATCGAATATTATATAACCACTTACTTACTTTGCAAAATTTGTAAATATTACCCACAGCTATAACATTATATTATATCCACACCATAATATTCAAAAATATATTTTGAGAGAAATTAATCTTTATTCATAAAAATTGGGGTCTTACAACCTCCCCTTCTTATGAAATTTCATCCTCGAAATTAGGATACGTACTTGGTATATCGAAGAGGTGAGGATACCTTGATTTCATCTCAGATTTTAACTCCTAGGTCATTTCCTCCACATTGTGGTTTCTCCACAAAACTTTGACTTGAGGTATAACTTTAGAGCGTAGATATGATCCTTCTTATCCAAGATTTTAATAGGTAACTCTTCATACGTTAAATCTTCCTCTATCTCGTTTGGTTCTAATTCAATAATATGGTTTGGGTCTTTCAAATATTTATGTAATATAGATATGTGAAAAACGTTATGAACACGAGACATACTTGGCGGTAAGGCGAGTCTATAGGCCACAGTTCCTACTCGATCGAGGATTAAAAATGGGCCAATGAATCGAGGATTAAGCTTTCCTCTCTTTCTAAATCTTGTAACTCCTTTCCATGGGGCAACATGTAACAACACATGATCTCCAATATTGAATTCCACGTTTTTTCGATGAAGATCAACATAACTCTTTTGTTGATCTTGTGAGGTTTTTATACGTTGTCGGATCATTTGAATCTTTTTCGTAGTCATATGTACCAAATTCGGTCCCAACAACGTTGCTTCACCCACCTCATCCCAGCATACTGAAGAACGACACTTTCTTCCATACAACGCCCCAAATGGAGCCATGCCAATACTTGCTTGATAACTATTGTTGTAGGAAAACACCACCAATGGTAAGAACTTGTCCCAACTTCCCTTGAAGTCAAGGACACAGAGTCTTAATAAATCTTCAAGAGTTTGAATAGACCTTTCTGACTACCCATCCATTTGAGGATGATAAGCCGAACTAAATCATAAATCCGTGCCCATAGCTTTTTGCAAACTAACCCAAAATCTTGAAGTAAATCTTGGGTCTCGATCAGAAACTCTGGATACTGGCATACCATGCAATCTTACAATCTCATTTATATACATATTAGCAAGACGTTCAAGTGTATAAGTTTCTCGTATCGGTAAGAAATGAGCAGACTTGGTCAATCTATCAACAATGACCCAAATCGCATCTATGCCTTGAGAAACCTTGGGAAGACCAGTAAAGAAATCCATGGTAATGTGTTCCCACTTCCATTCTGGAATTGTAAGTGATTGCAATGGACTTTTTAGCACTTGATGCTCCGCCTTGACTCGTTGACAAGTTAGACACCTTGAGATAAACCCCGCTATCTCTTTCTTCATATTGCTCCACCAAAATGTATGTCGAAGATCACGATACATTTTGGTACTCCCGGGATGGATTGCAAACGGTGTGTTGTGTGCCTCCATCATGATTTTATACTTCAAGTAAGAATCGTTAGGAACACAAAGTCTGGAGTTGACTCGAAGTATTCCTTCTTCATCGATTCTTGCTTCCGGAATAGCACCTTCTTGCACTTTCTTCTTCATACGCATCAACTCCAGGTCTGTAGTTTGAGCAGCTTTAACTTTATCGATTAAAGTCGGTTCCACTCGTATATTCGGCATCATCACATGGGTCCTGGAGTCTTTAACTCTATTTCCATCCTTTCCAAGTCATACAAAATGGGTCTATGCGTTGACAATATTGCACTTATACCCGCATATGATCTTCTACTCAATGTGTAAGCTACTACGTTCGCTTTTCCAGGATGGTATTGGATGGTATGATCATAATCTTTCAATAACTCAAGCCATCATCGTTGTCGCATGTTGAGTTCCTTTTGAGTGAAGAAATATTTGAGGCTTTTATGATCCGTATAAATCTCCACCTTCTCTCCATACAGGTAATGCCTCCAAATCTTAAGCGCAAGAACGACTGCTGCCAACTCTAGATCATGAGTAAGATAATTCCTCTCATATTCTTTGAGTTGTCGTGAGGCATAGGCTATAACTTTCTCATGTTACATGAAAAAACATCCTAACCCTTTTCCTGAAGCATCACTGTAGATAACAAATCCCTCTGAGCCAGATGGTATTGTTAGAACATGTGTTGAAATGAGTCTCCTCTTGAGTTCTTGAAAACTCTTTTCACATTCCTTGCTCCAACTGAATTTTGTATCTTTTCGAGTTAGCTGAGTTTATGGAGTAGCGATTCGAGAAAACCCTTCTACAAATCTCCGATAATAACCAGCTAAGCCGAGAAAGCTACGTACTTCGGTCACTGACTTAGGTTGCTCCCAGCTTTGAATTGCTTCAATCTTTGCTGGGTCAACAGATATTCCATGATTTGATATTACGTGCCCAAGGAATGTAACTTCCTCAAGCCAGAACTCACATTTCTTCAACTTGGCATAAAGCTTGTTTTCACGAAGCTTTTGAAGTATCAGCCTAAAGTGTTGCTCATGGTCTTCACGGGTTTTGGAGTATATGAGGATGTCATCAATAAAGACGACCACAAAGTGATCCAAATATTCCTTGAATACTTTGTTCTGAATGACATGACTAGGAATTCATAATGCCCGTACCGAGTTCTGAAAGAAGTCTTTGGAATGTCATCAGTTTTAATCTTCAACTGATGATATCCGGAAGGAAGATCAATCTTTGAAAAGAATTTGGCTCCTTGCAACTGGTCAAACAGGTAATCAATGCGAGGCAACGGCTACCTATTTTTTATGGTGACATGATTCAACTGTGACACCCCCAAAAATAGGTATTCATCACCCATCTTGAGTCGCCAAATACATGGTACAAAATTCAAATACAACTTAATAATACAACTTCCGTGTAAAATACGACAAACATAAACTAAGAGTTTTAATATGTATATTGTCATCTAGATAGTATACAAACTCAAAGGAGTCCTCATTGCATTTATTTTCACACTATTTAATCAGAATAGTGAGGACTACAAATGCAATCATCTGGACCGTCACTCCAATCCCCGACTCATCCCAACTATATTCTCATTTCCTGAAGAGAACAGTGAAAGAAATGGTGAGCTCAACTAGCCCAGTAAGAAATATTATGACTAAGATAATGCAGAATAAATTATCATTAGTCTTCAATAATGTTAAACTAATAAAATACAATAGACATCAAGTTTAACTGCAGTGGAACAAGCAATCTATTAGAAGAGTCAAGTAGAGAATAAAATCTACTATCTTTTATGATTTAAAATGTTTTAATCAATTTTTATCGCTGAGACTCAGCTTAATAAACAAACCACATCATTGAATCATCCCTGCTCTACGGGCCAAGGATATTCTTTAAATCATCAATGGTTATGACTATACCGAATAATCCCTGGTCATAATCATACCAAGTCCATCTCTGCACGTAAGCCAAAGATATACAACAATAAAACCAATAATCAAGAATCTATTTTTTCACGTAAGTCAAAGATATATAATTCCATAAACAACAGTCCATCTTCGCACGTAAGCCAAAGATAACTTTCATCACCATATAAGCATTAGGATGATGACAATGATATAAGCATTAATCAAACTAAAACAGTGATAAATATTAAAGAATTTAAATTTATCCAAATATTATCAATCACCTAATAAACTCATAATCTAATATTATTAATATTATAACAATATTTTAATCACCTCTAAACTTATAAACAATTTATTTCAATTGTTTACACTTTACCAAATAATGTATTTAATCATTCAAAGGATGCCATAATCATAATATTTCATCACCAATGATCAAATGCCTCATCAAAAATCTGTATATACGTTATATAGGATTTTCAAGCCATAAAATCCTATTTTCCAACTTTGTTACTTCACATAACATATTTATCTCATATGTTCGTAACTAAACTATTTTCATGAAAAATAACAAATCAGTTCCAAAAATATTTCTTTTCTGGGATTTAGCAGAATATAGTCCCATAATGAGCATATATTTTTCTCGGAATTTTTAAAATTCATTTACTATTTTTCAAAAATCAATTTCTAATTAATTCCTTAAGAAATTAGCTACCTCAAGTTTAACTCCAGAAATTTCCAAATCTTGGCAGGATCTTACACATGTTAACGTGATCTTCCAGTTTAAATTTCATGGTCATCGGAGTTATAGAACTCCGGTTGTAGCGTTTTTCGTCGAAAAAACCTAACTATTGAAATGGCCATAACTTGCTCATTTTAAGTCGGAATGAGCTCATTTTTGAAAGGAGATTCTTTATACCATGTATTTTCATGTCCCAAAAGGCCAGAATTATTCTCACAAATTAAGTGGCCGAAACAACCCTTCTAAAATCTAGACAGTAGCATTTCGATAATTTCCAGCTTTTGATTCCTTTGCTAAAATCAGTCCACACGAAAATCTACGACACCTTTTCCAGTGATTCCACTTAGAGATGCTATAAAACTCATATATCTAACTCTATAACTTGACCACACTCAAAAATTCAAAATATAATAGGAGATATGGTTAATTGAATTTTAATGTTTTATTTTCACCAAAATCTGATTTTCAACCCCTTGTGATTTCTAAGAAACTTTCATGTTTTCACATAATAACCAACATAACTCATCATGACAATGACATAATAATTCAATAAAACAAGTTCAAGAATAAATTTTAAAGATTTATAAGTTAATTTATCCTGAACTCAATAATGTCCAAATTGTCAACATGATACTTCTTTGTAGAGTAAAATGCAAGAATGCTCAGAAGAATATTTCCATGACAAGATACTAGATGAAGCGCAAATATCAAGGATATTCCACTAATTTCATGGAGTATAGAAGTCAAAACTTTAACCAACTAAGTATAATAAAGAATATATGAAACTGCAAATGGATTTTCACCCGCCATGCAAGAATCCACGATATCTGCATCATTTTCACAATTTAATAAGGAAAGAATACAAAGGATCATTCACCATGCATGTGGTAATCCACATAAGCAAAGTTATTCCAACGAATAATAAAGAATGGAATAACTGAAGGATTCACCATGCATGCGATAGAGACCGTACAGACAAGTTATTCCCAACAGAATAATAAAGATGAAACTAGGTCCAGCGTAAAACACACAGACATGATATTCCAACAGAATAATAAAGAATGAAATAACAATGAAATCACCATGCATGCGGTACTTCACATAGGCAAAGTTATTCCAACAGAATAATAAATAATCGGAACCAGTCCGGCCAAAAACGCATGCATAAGATATTCCAAATGTAATAATAATGAATGGAATAATGAAGAATTTCACCAAGTATACTACGTATCATAAAAGTTATTCCCACGTAATAATAAAGACGAAACCAGTCCGACGTAAACACATACAGACGTGATATTCCAACAAAATAATAAAGGCGGAATCAGTCCCACAGAAACGCATGTGAACAAGATGTTCCAACAGAATAATAAAGAATGAAATAATAACAGAAATCACCAAGTATAGGGTAGACTGCATATACAGGTTATTCCAACAGAATAATAAAGAATGGAATAACATAAGTTCTCTTCATGAATATAAAAATAAATAATACCCCTTACGAGTACAACAAATAATATCCCTTACCTTATAAAGAAGAGTACTCCGACGGTAGGGTGGGGATATACTTGAAGAAACTTGCACTACGCTCAAAGCTTTCTTAAACGCTAAAGAAATACGCTCGCGATTATAGAAGAATAATTCTCTCTACAGTTTCTCTCTCTAGAGTTTCAGTGAATTCGTAAGAAATAATGAAGAAATGAGCTTCTATTTATAGAAGAATGAACTGAATAGTAACCAATCCTTGAACGATCCAGATCGATTTACTTTAAACGGACGGTCCAGATTGGTTTACAATAAAATATAATATATTTTATTTATAATCTAATAAAATTAATAACTTTTAAAAAGATTTTATTATGCAAACACTATGCAGGCACTATGCAAACACTATGCATAATAAAATATAATATATTCTAATTATTGTCTAATAAAACGAATAACTTTATAAAAGTATTCTGTTTTATATAAAAAGTTTTTCTATTTTATTACATTAATAATACTAATAAAACAAAACTTCATCATCATTATTATTATTCACACTATTAATCGACCAGGTCGTTCCAGGAAAGAGGGGGCTTTCCAATAAGGATTTCTCCCTATTGGCGCGCAATTAGGTGACCAAACCTCTCCTTGGGAGAACTTCTAGACATCGTTAATATTACAAATAATAATATTAATAACTCTGTTATCTCAAATCCACACCAAAATTTTGAAAAAAAAATATTTTGAGAAAATTAAATCTTTATTCGTAAAATCTGGGGTCTCACAATATCACCTCCTTATGAAATTTCTCCCTCAAAATTTACCTACGTACCTGGTATGAAGAAGAGGTGAGGATACCTTAAATACCTTTATCGTCGAAAACATTAAATTCATCTTTGTAATACGGCCAAAGATATTCATTAACAATTCATCTTTGCACTACAGGCCAACTATATAACCAATAATGCTGAGACTCAGCTTAATAGTATCACGACCACGAATTATCCATGCACTACGGGCCAAGGATATTCATGTTTTCAATTACGGTCATGATTATACCGAATAATCCCTGGTCATAATCATACCAAGTCCATCTATGCACTACGGGCCAAAGATGACTTTTACCACATCATTTGTAACATTACGGTCATGATTATACCGAATAATCCCTGGTCATAATCATACCAAGTCCATCTATGCACTACAGGCCACAGATGACTTTCAACAAAATATAAACATGATGAGTAGTTAATCAATCGATTCCTAAAATCACATCAAAGGCAAGTATTTTCAAAGAAATAAGATCGACAGGTAACGTGAAAGTGTCGATTTGAAGCAACAAGATTTATAAACAGTGGAGGTAACTGATAAGTGGTATTTTTACCTACTTATTGAATACAAAGTCATGCGAATTATGCCCATCTCAAGTACATTTTATTCTGTTTTAGTTGAATTTCACGTTATTTTGCATTGCATTTACTTAAAACTCCTTTTGGTGAATAAGTGCTGGAATCGGCTTAATTTTGGTGGTATTAGAAGGCACGTGGCGAATAGATGCGTGAAGGCGAGGCAAAAACGAGGATGTGCATGGCATGGAGGTAAAATGGAGCAAGAGATCAAGCATGAAAATAACAAATAGCAGCAGCAGCATGACAGAAGCCAAAAAAAAAAAACAAGAACCAGAACTTGCAAAGAAGTCGCATGCCAAGATAATTGACTTGGGGAGCGATGCTCACATGAGAGGTTGTCTAGACAGGCGAGACATTACAGAAGTCGCGCCCATCACGCGAGACATAGGCTGGAGAGGCGCGCGTGAAAAACTTGTTGCCTCTTTTATAGTTCTAATAAAAGAGCTCTAACTCATTCAAGCATACACGGGTCAACAAGTAATACATAGTAAGTAGAGTATCGATCCCATAGAGAAAGTTGTTAAATTTAAACTATCATGCATCAATTAACTCACCAAATTTATATGCCTATACTAATGGCTAAAAGTGTTGAATTAAATTAATTGTGAATAACAACTGAAAATAAGAATACAAATGGAATAGATATAATCTGGAAATAATGCGACCCTAACTTCATTTAATATTTCATCTAATCGCCACTATCATGCAAGAAGTGTTCACATATCACAGGAAAATAGCCAAGAGCACGAGTAAAGTTATAACCATTTTTTAATGCACAATAACCTACTTACACAGCATCTACAGATGTTAGACTCTATGTAATCACCAATACAACCAAAATCACTATATATGTATGTGAAATTGCAATTATATTGATTTTAAGCTCAAGCCCTTATTCTAGCTCATACGGTGAAACAGTATATGTCTATCTGGTTCACAAAATACACAAGCCATATACAACAGCCCCATATTCGCATGCTATCATGATTACAATCCATACCTATATGTTCATTGTCAATTCCATACAAGTACTAAGACGAATGGTGATCAAGCATTCATACATGTAAAACAACCATGACAGATATTCCATATGATATGCAAAACAATCCTAGCATTTAAATGTGCAACCAAACTACATATTAAAATTCGTTAGAATCTCATAATGGAATTTAGTTCATGGCTGAACCAAAAGTCATTATGGGATCAACGCTAAACATGATCAATAAACAAACAATTGAAATAAGAGAGATAGAACGATCAAACCCAATCGCTGAATAAAAACCAATGATCAACGTTTAAATCCTCATAGAATTCCAGTAAATAATAATAGAAATCCACAATGGCAGAGAATCCCACGAAGAATTGGAGAAGTAGACGTTTTGGCTTCGTTCTACGTTGGAATCTCTCCCAAGGTGTAAACCCTAGTTTCTATGATGAAAATACGCTTAAAGTTATCAAGTTGTTTGTCTGACACCCGTCAGGATCGTTTAAAAACCTATTATAATTCATTTAATTAAAAATTAAAATTAAAACAAAATTACAAAGATCAACATCACGCAGCGTAGCCGCCTCTCCAACCTATGTCTCGCATGCGCGGCGCGAGACTTACGTGAATCGTCCGCCTATCCAGCCCAACCTCTCTCGCGCGGCACGCCTCTCTCGCTCGTGGTGGCGCAAGAACTTGCGAGAGTCATCATCGTGCGGGCACTCATCGCAGCAGCACTCCCCAAGTCGTTATGTCACATGGCACAAGCAACTTTGTCGCCTCGCCGCAAGTTCGGTTGGTTTTTGGCTCGCTTCGCTATCTCCGCTCTTCCATGCTTGATCCTCTTGTTTGCTTGGTCTTCATGCTTCATTGTACCTCCATGCCATGCACATCCCCGCTTGTGCCTGTCTTCACGCATCCATTGTCCTCATGCCCTCTAATACCACCAAAATTAAGCCGATTCCTGCACTTATTCACCAAAAGGAGTTTTAAGTAAATGCAATGTAAAATAACGTGAAATGCAACTAAAACACAATAAAATGTACTTGAGATGGGCACAATTCGCATGAATTGGTATTCAATAAGTAGGTAAAAATACCACTTATCAAATACCCCCAAACTTGAACTGTTGCTTTCCCTCAAGCAATGCATACTAATGAATAATGAAAATGCAACTACAAAAATTTGCAACTACTCTCTATGATGCAAATTAGTCTCACATAATCCCCCGCCATAATGTAATTTCATTCAAATTACCTCAGTGAATCATCGAGATCCAAGAATATGATTTCAAACCAAACTATAAACATAACATCATACACTCAGATAATTTCATATATGCTATAGAGATGCTATGTGTGTGTGTGTGTGATGTTCACCAAAACTTGATCTAAGCATAGATTCATGTATATTCATGTATATTCATATAACGTAGACTGTTTTAACATATCAACAAAAACTAAGGTTCAACAATGGGTTTATTGCTTTATTGCTACTTACGAGGGCGATTTCCACACTTTCCTGCAGTGTTTATTACTATATTTCTTTCCTTTTTTTTCACATGACTGTGCAATGTCTCAATCCATTAGGCACACTGCTACCCCTTAGCGAGCATTCAACCAACGACTCCCAGACCATGAAAGACCTTAGGGCGCTAGGTGTAGAGATAATATCCTCGGGCGTACTTACTCAAGTAGCCAGGGCCCTGAATTAAGACAAGTCATGTTATTGTTATTTGATTTTTTTTTTATACATAGCATACCCATGTTTTCCAAAAATTTACATGTCAGTGGCTCATACAGTCTACAACACTTTCCAAATGTTTCTCTTTTTAAAACTACATGTTCTATCAAGTAATGCAACACACACTTCTTAAACCTACAAGTAATTATGAAACATGTTTGTGCATACCGAAAGCATTTAAACAGCAACATGAATCTCATCGTGTAAAACATTATATCTAAGCTGTGTTATCCAGCATGTTCTAAAATCCTTCACAATTCACTATCATCATTGGTTAGGCAAGAATTTTTATACCCTTTACCTTCATTCAATGGGGACATTGAATATTTTAAGTTTGGGGGTATTGGGGAGCATAGCATAGTAGTTTAGTTTTATTTAACTGTTGCATGTTTATGTGTTTAGTTAAATCTTTGCAAAATTTTTTTAATTTTTATTCATTATGGATTGTGATAGTATGTTTTAGTTGCATGTCTCACACAAATTCTTGCTTAATAGAAATTTTTGCCTAGCCAATGACGATAGTGAATTGTGAAGGATTTGAGAATGTTTGGGATAACATGAGCTGAGATATAATGTTTTACATGATGAGATTCATGTTGCTGTTTAAATTCTTTCGGTATGCACAAACGTGTTCATAATTACTTGTAGGTTTAAGAAGTGTGTATTGCATTGCTTGATAGAACATGTAGTTTAAAAAAAGAAACATATGGAAAATTTTTAGACTGTATGAGCCATTGACATGCAAATTTTGGGAAAACATGGGTATGATATGTATATATAAAAAAAATTCAAATAGCAATAACGTGGCTAGTCTTAATTCGGGGCCCTGGCCACTTGAGTAAGTACGCCCGAGGGGATTGTCTCTACACCTAGCGTCCTAAGGTCTTTCATGGTCTGGGAGTCGTTGGTTGAAAGCTCGCTAGGGGGTAGTAGTGTGCCTAATGGATTGAGACATTACATAGTCATGTGAAAAAAAAAGAAAAAAAGAAAAAGGAAAGAGATATAGTAATAAACACCGCGGGAATGTACGGAAATCGCCCTCGTGAGTAGCAATAAAGCAATAAACCCATTGTTGAACCTTAGTTTGTGTTGATATGTTAAAACAGTCTACGTTACATGAATATACATGAATCTTGCTTTAGACTATAATTTTCTGTTTGGAGCAGTGTAGCATATATATTCTTTGCTTAGATCAAGTTTTGGTGAACATCACACACACACACAACATCTCTATAGCATATATGAAATTATCTGAGTGTATGATGTTATGTTTATAGTTTGGTTTGAAATCATATTCTTGGATCTCGATGATTCAATTTGAGGTAATTTAATTTGAAATTACATTATGGCGGTGGATTATGTGAGACTAATTTGCATCATAGAGTAGTTGCATATTTTTGTAGTTGCATTTTCATTATTCATTAGTATGCATTGCTTGAGGGCAAGCAACAATTCAAGTTTGGGGGTATTTGATAAGTGGTATTTTTACCTACTTATTGAATACCAATTCATGCGAATTGTGCCCATCTCAAGTACATTTTATTGTGTTTTAGTTGCATTTCACGTTATTTTGCATTGTATTTACTTAAAACTCCTTTTGGTGAATAAGTGCAGGAATCGGCTTAATTTTGTTGGTATTAGAGGGCACGAGGCCAATGGATGCGTAAAGACGAGGCACAAGCGGGGATGTGCATGGCATGCAGGTACAATTTTGAATTGTTGCATCTCTTTGCTCCACAATCGCTTGCTTTTCTTTAGCCTGCTCTTCCAACTCATGAATAAGATTTTGTAATTCTAAATTTTGATCATAAACTTCTTCTAACCAATTCTCCTCAAGTTCCTCTTCTTCCTCTTCTTTCTCACTCTCAGCTGCTACCTCTGCAACTAGCTCGGGTGCAACTATTAGTTATTCACTTACCACGTAGATATCTCTAATTTCTTCTTAAATCGTCTGACATCACATTAACCTGGTTAGTGATTAAAGGTGTCTCAATGGTCTCATTCACTCCATTGCTAACATTTTCAGCTGCCATTTTCAAACACTGCCACAAAACAAGAGTTAATTAACATATCACATATTATCTCTATACTCTGACCGACCAATTAAATACCAAATAAACTTAGGTAGGTCATACTAGCGAAGGAATACCCCGTCTCTCCCCTCCTAGTTCTTGTCTCACATCTCAGCCAGGGATCATATCCCTAAGCTTTGATACCAACTGTGACGCCCCCAAAAATAGTTATTCATCACCCATCTTGAGTAGCCAAATACATGGTACAAAATTCAAATACAACTTAATAATACAACTGTCATGTAAAATACGACAAAACATAAACTAAGAGTTTTAATACGTATATTGTCATCTAGATAGTATACAAACTCAAAGGAGTCCTCATTACATTTATTTTCACACTATTTAATCAGAATAGTGAGGACTACTAATGCTATCATCTGGACTGTCACTCCTTTCCCCGACTCGTCCCAGCTATATTCTCATTTCCTGAAGAGAACAGTGAAAGAAAGGGTGAGCTCAACTAGCCCAGTAAGAAATATTATGACTAAGATAATGCAGAATAAATTATCATTAGTCTTCAACAATGTTAAACTGATAAAATATAATAGACATCAAGTTTAACTGCAGTGGAACAAGCAATCTATTAGAAGAGTCAAGTAGAGAATAAAATCTACTATCTTCTATGATTTAAAATGTTTTCATCAATTTTTATCGCTGAAACTCAGCTTAATAAATAAACCACATCATCGAATCATCCCTGCTCTACGGGCCAAGGATATTCTTTAAATCATCAATGGTCAGGACTATACCGAATAATCCCTGGTCAAAGTCATACCAAGTCCATCTCTGCACGTAAGCCAAAGATACAACAATAAAACCAATATCAAGAATCTATTTTTGCACGTAAGCCAAAGATATATAATTCCATAAACAACAGTCCATCTTCGCACGTAAGCCAAAGATAACTTTCATCACCATATAAGCATAAGGATGATGACAATGATATAAGCATTAATCAAACTAAAACAAGGATAAATATTAAAGACTTTAAATTTATCCAAATATTATCAATCACCTAATAAACTCATAATCTAATATTATTAATATTATAACAATATTTTAATCACCTCTAAACTTATAAACAATTTATTTCAATTGTTTACACTTTACCAAATAATGCATTTAATCATTCAAAGGATGCCATAATCATAATATTTCATCACCAATGATCAAATCCTCATCAAAATCAAGATATATACCTTATATAGGATTTTCA
Organism: Panax ginseng; assembly: GCA_020205605.1. NCBI lineage: Eukaryota > Viridiplantae > Streptophyta > Magnoliopsida > Apiales > Araliaceae > Panax > Panax ginseng. The sequence goes on along the minus strand of CM035133.1, from coordinate 114,958,448 downwards.
AGCCATAAAATCCTATTTTCCAACTTTGTTACTTCACATAACTTATTTAACTCATATGTTCGTAATTAAACTATTTTCATGAAAATACCAAATCGGCCCAAAAATATTTCTTTTCGGGATTTAGCGAGAATATAGTCCCATAATGAACATATATTTTCTCGAAATTTTTAAAATTCATTTACTATTTTTCAAAAATCAATTTCTAATTAATTCCTTAAGAAATTAGCTACCTCAAGTTTAACTCCAGAAATTCCCAAATCTTGGCAGGATCTTACACATGTTAACGTGATCTTCCAGTTTAAATTTCATGGTCATCGGAGTTATAGAACTCCGGTTATAGTATTTTTCGTTAGAAAAACCTAAATATTGAAATGGTCATAACTTGCTCATTTTAAGTCGGAATGAGCTCATTTTTGGACAGGAGATTCTTTATACCATGTATTTTAATGTCCCAAAAGGCCAGAACAGCCCTTCTAAAATCTGGATAGTAGCATTTCGATAATTTTTAGCTTTTGACTCCTTTGTTAAAATCAGTCCACAGGTACGACACCTTTTCTAGTGATTCCACTTGGAGATGCTACAAAACTCATATATCTAACTCTAGAACTTAACCACACTCAAAAATTCAAAATATAATAGGAGATATGGTCAATTGAATTTTCATGTTCCATTTTCACCAAAATCTGATTTTCAACCCTTTGTGATTTCTAAGAAACTTTCATGTTTCACATAATAACCAACATAACTCATCATGACAATGACATAATAATTCAATAAAACAAGTTCAAGAATAAATTTTAAAGATTTATAAGTTAATTTATCCTGAACTCAATAATGTCCAAATTGTCAACATGATACTTCTTTGTAGAGTAAAATGCAAGAATGCTCAGAAGAATATTTCCATGAAAAGATACTAGATGAAGCGCAAATATCAAGGATATTCCACTAATTTCATGGAGTATAGATGTCAAAACTTTATCCAACTGAGTATAATAAAGAATATATGAAACTACAAATGGATTTTCACCCGCTATGCGGGAATCCACGTATACAGATCATTTCCACAATTTAATAAGGAATGACTACAAAGGATCATTCACCATGCATGTGGTAATCCACATAGATAGGTTATTCCAACAGAATAATAAAGAATGGAATAATAGAAGGATTCACAATGCATGCGATAGAGACCGCACAGATAGGTTATTCCCAATAGAATAATAAAGACGTAACCAGGTCCGGCGTAAAACGTATAGACAGGATATTCCAACAGAATAATAAAGAATGAAATAACAACAGAAATCGCCATGCATGCGGTGCCCCGTATGACAAAAGTTATTCCAACGAGAATAATAAATAACGGAACCAGTGCGGCGAAACGTGCATGACGAGGACATTCCAACAAAATAATAAAGAATGGAATAACAGAAGAATTTCACCAAGTATACTACGTATACAGGTTATTCCAACAGAATAATAAAGACGGAACTAGGTCCGACGTAAAACGCATAGACAGGATATTCCAATAGAATAATAAAGACGGAACCAGGTCCGGCGTAAAACGCACAGACAAGATGTTCCAACAGAATAATAAAGAATGAAATAACAACAAAAATCACCAAGTATAGGGTAGATCGCGTATACAGGTTATTCCAACAGAATAATAAAGAATGGAATAACAGAAGTTCTCTTCATGAATATAAAAAAAAAATACCCCTTACGAGTACAACAAATAATATCCCTTACCTTATAAAGAAGAGTACTCTGACGGTAGGGTGGGGATATACTTGAAGAAACTTTCACTGTACTCAAAGCTTTCTTAAACGCTAAAGAAATACGCTCAAGATTATAGAAGAATAATTCTCTCTATAGTTTCTCTCTCTAGAGTTTCAGTGAATTCGTAAGAAATAATGATGGAATGAGCTTCTATTTATAGCATGATGAGTAGTTAACCAATCAACCTCTAAAATCACATCAATTGCAAGTATTTTCAAAGAAATAAGATCGACAGGTAACATGCGGTTACCGATTTGAATCAAACAAGACTTATAAACCATGGATGTAATGAAGGTTTCTCCCAACAGAGCTTCAACAGATAAGTCAAAGTTTAATTTCTCTAGAATCTAATTTCTCTAGAGTCAAATTTAAACGTTGAGCGCAAGTAGGAGAAATAAAGGAATTGGTAGAACCGGTATCAAATAAAGTATAAACTTCGCTAGAGTTTATGATTAGTTTACCCGTGATCAACTCGTTCAGATTCCTCGCTTTTTGGGAGGTTACGACAAACACTCTCCCTTGAACTACCGGTTTTATCTTATCTGGGACACCCTTTGATGCCTCCATCCCAGCTAGACTTGACTTTGGTGCACAACAAATTGAGCTAGGTGACCTTCTTTTCCACAATTATAACACGCTTTGGACTGCATTGTGCAGTTTGGACTTATGTATCCTTCCCCTCCACATTTGTAACATACGACTGGTGGTCGTTCTCCTTCCTTAACAACAGGTGCTAGTGCTGACGTCTTTCCATCCTTGTTGAATCTCCTCTTCTTGAAATATTCACTCTTATTGTCATGGCCATGATTACCACCGAAGTGATTATCATTTCTGGCATGTTTATTCCCTCCACATTTGTTGTCACCGCTTCGATGACTGCTACCACTGGTATTATCGACTTGTCGGTTGCTCTCTCTTGGTTGGGTTGACTCATTATCGCGCTCCAATAACTGAGCCCTATTCACAACATCTGAATACAAACACAGTTTGTGAGAAATTAGGTATTGACGTATCTCGGGTTTCAAACCTCTTAGAAACATCCGCGTCATTCTCTCCTCATTATCAACCAAGTGGGACACAAACCGAGATAACTCGGCAAACTTAGCTTTGTACTGCACCACGGTTATATTATTTTGCTCAAGCTTGATGAACTCTAACTCCTTCATGTGACGAATACTTTCAAGAAAGTACTTGTCATTGAATAGCTCTTTGAACTTCTCCCAAGGCATTTTGAGTGCGGTAGGTTGAGTACGCTTTACAGATTCCCACCAGTAATATGCCTCTGCTCGTAACATGAAGGTGGCAAATGAAACCTTTTTCTCCTCGGAGCATCCCAAGACATCAAATATCATGTTGATCTCCTTTATCCATGTCTCCGCCTTAAGTGGTTTTGGCTCTCCAAAAAACTCCGGTGGTCCCAGCTCCTTGAACTGCTTAACGGTGACCGTCCGAGAGTTGTTAGTGTTTCCACCTGCATTTTGGACAGGAGTCACTTTCGCCTGATGTTGCATGAATTGTATAAAGCCTCTGAACATCGCATCGTTCACCATTTCATGGGTGTTATTGTTTACATGAAGATTATTGTCTTCCTGTTGCACATTATCCTGGGCATTAATCTGTGGTGACTCAACGGTCTCATGTACTTCATTGTTTATCTCAACATTTTCGGATGCCATTTTCAAATACTACCACAAAACAAGGGTTAATTAACATATCACATATTATCCCTATACTCTGACCGACCAATTAAATACCAAATAAACTTAAGTAGGTCATACTAGCGAAGGAATTCCCCGTCTCTCCCCTCCTAGTTCTTGTCTCACATCTTAGCCAGGGATCATATCCCTAAGCTTTGATACAAACTGTGACGCCCCCAAAATAGGTATACATCACCCATCTTGAGTCGCCAAATACATGGTACAAAATTCACATACAACTTAATTATACAATAGTCGTGTAAAATACGACAAAACATACTCTAAGTGTTTTAATAAGAATATTGTCATCTAGACAATATCAACACTAAATGGAGTCCTCATTACATTTATTGTCACACTATTTAACAGAATAGTGTGGACTAATAATGCTATCATTTGGATGAAATCACTCCGTTCCCGACTAGTCCAAAGCTACGTTCTCATTTCACAGAAGAAGAGACACGGTGAAAGAAAGGGTGAGCTCAAGTAGCCCCGTAAGAAATATTATAACTAAGATAATGCAGAATAAATTATCAGTAGTCTTCAATAATGTTAAACTAATAAAATACAATAGACATCAAGTTTAACTGCAGCGAAATAAGCAATCCATTAGAAGAGTCGAGTAGAGCATGATATCTACTATCTTCCATGATTTAAAATGTTTTCATCAATTTTTATCATTTGAGACTCTCGACAATAAATAAACCACATCATCGAGTCATCACGCACTACGGGCCAAGGATATTCATTAAATCATCAATGGTCATGACTATACCGAATAATCCCTGGTCATAATCATACCAAAAATTGTCCATCAATGCACTACAGGCTACTGAGGACTTTTATCATATCATTTATAACATTACAGGTCATGATTATACCAAATAATCCCTGGTCACAATCATACCAAGTCCATCTATGCACGTAAACCAAAGATGACTTTCATCATAATATAAGTATGAGGATGATGACAATGACATAATAATTCAATAAAACAAGTTGAAGGATAAATTTTAAAGATTTTTAAGTTAATTTATCTTGAAATCAATTACGTCCAAATTATCAACATGATACTGCTTTGTGGAGTAAAATTCAAGAATGCTCAGAAGAATATTTCCATGAAAAGATACCGAATGAAGCGCAAATATCCAGGATATTCTACTAATTTCATGGAGTATAGAAGCAAAAACTTTAACCAAATGAGTATCATAGAATATATGAAACTGCAAATGGATTTTCACCCGCCATGCGGTAATCCACGTAGACAGATCATTTCCACAATTTAATAAGGAATTAATACGAAGGATCATTCACCATGCATGTGATAATAAACATAGACAGGTTATTCCAACATAATAATAAAGAATGGAACCAGGTCATGCGTAATCCGCACAGACATGATATTCCAACAGAATAATAAAGAATGTAATAACAGAAGAATTCGCCATGCATGCGATAGACTGCACAGACAGGTTATTCCAACAAAATAATAAAGAATGGAACTAGGTCTAGCGTAATCCGCACAGACAGGATATTCCGACAGAATAATAAAGAATGGAATAACAAAAAATTCACCATGTATGCGATAGACCGCACTGACAGGTTATTCCAATAGAATAATAAAGAATGGAATAACAAAGAATTCACCATGCATGCGATAGACCGCACAGACAGGTTATTCCAATAGAATAATAAAGAATGGAACCAGGTCTAGCGTAATCCGCACAGACAGGATATTCCAACAGAATAATAAAGAATGAAATAACAGAATTCACCATGCATGCGGTAGACCACACAAACAGGTTATTCCAACATAATAATAAAAAATGGAATAATAGAAGAATTTCACCATGCATGCGGTACTTCGCATAGATAGGTTACTCCAACATAATAATAAAGAATGGAATAACAGAAGCTCTCTTCTTAAATACGAAAGAAATAATACCCCTTACCTTAGAAAGAAACTAGATACTGGAGTAGAGAGGTAGCAGACTTCTCTTCTTCTTTCTTTCTATAATTTTTCTCTATAATAATGGCTTTATAGCTTTAGTGAATTGGTGAGAAATGAAGGAAGAATGAGCTTCTATTTATAGGAAAATATAGTTTCAATAATTCCATGTTTTGGGGCTCGAAATATTACAATACAATACCTCCAACTTTTCTTTCATTTTTAATTTAGTCCTGCAAGTATTATCAAACTTGCACCACCTCCCCTAATAGTAAATAATGGGAATCAATAGTTCAATCATGTGAATCAATAGTTATAATCATGTGAAAATACGAATTACAGTATAGTACCTCCATCTATACCTCCATTTTTAACTTAGTCATGTAAGTATTATCAATCTTGCACCAACTCCCCTAATAGTATATGAATGTGATTCAATAGTACACACATGTGAACAAATAGTTATATAATCATGTGAGTTAGTAGAAATTAATTGCTCATTTATCCGATTAATTACCCGATTTATCAATATAACCCCAGACATCAATTATCATCGGAATAGATGTCGATTTCCACTAACACTAATAATCTCAACACAATGGAACTATCAAATTCAACTTTAATCAACACGAACTTATTCATCATTAATATTATAACTCACAATATTTAACAACCAGGTCATTCCCAGGAAAGAGGGGGCTTTTCGATAAGGATTTCTCCTTATTGGCGCGCAACTAGATGACCAAACCTCTCCTTGACAGAACCTCTAGACATTGTAAATATTGAAATTTAATAATCTGAATAACTTTGTCGTCTCAATTATTGATTTAATAATATAACATATTATGCAGATGATACTGTGACAATAAATATTACATTATATGCACACCATAATATTCAAAAATATATTTCAAGAGTAATTAATCTTTATTTATAAAAGTTGGGGTCTTACATCTATTGTATTTTATCAATTTAACATTGTTGAAGACTAATGATAATTTATTTTGCATTATCTTAGTCATAATATTTCTTACTGTGCTAGTTGAGCTCACCCTTTCTTTCACTGTTCTCTTCAGGAAATGAGAACATAGTCGGGACTAGTCGGGGAACGGAGTGACGGTCCAGATGATAGCATTAGTAGTCCTCACTATTCTGTTAAATACTGTGACAATAAATGTAATGAGGACTCCATTGAGTGTGTATATTGTCTAGATGACAATATTCTTATTAAAACTCTTAGATTATGGTTTGTCGTATTTTACACGACTATTGTATAATTAAGTTGTATTTGAATTTTGTACCATATATTTGGCAACTCAAGATGGGTGATGTATACCTATTTTGGGGGCGTCACAGCTTGTATAAAAGCTTAGGGATATGATCCCTGGCTGAGATTTGAGATAAGAACTAGGAGGGGAGAGACGGGGAATTCCTTCGCTAGTATAACCTACCTAAGTTTATTTGGTATTTAATTGGTCGGTCAGAGTATAGGGATAATATGTGATATGTTAATTAACCCTTGTTTTGTGGCAGTATTTGAAAATGGCATCCAAAAATGTTGAGATAAACAATGAAGCACATGATACCGTTGAGTCACCACAGATTAATGCCCAGGATAATGTGCAACAAGAAGACAATAATCCTCATGTAAACAATAACACCGATGAAATGGTGAATGAGGGGATGTTCAGAGGATTTATGCAATTCATGCAACATCATGCGAAAGCGGCTCCTATCCAAAATGCAGGTGGAAACACTGACAACTCTCGGACGGTCACCACTAAGCATTTCAAGGAGCTGGGACCACAGAAATTTTTTGGAGAACCAAAACTACTTAAGACGGAGACGTGAATAAAGCACATCAACAAATATTTGATTTCTTAGGATGCTCCTAGGAGCAAAAGGTTCCCTTTGCCACTTTCATGTTGCAAGTAGAGGCAGATTACTGGTGGGAATTTGTAAAGCATACTCAACCTGCCGCACTCAAAATGTCTTGGGAGAAGTTCCAAGAGCTGTTCAATGACAAGTACTTTCCTGAAAGTATTCGTCACTTGGAGGAGGAAGAGTTCATCAAGCTTGAGCAAAACAATATGATCGTGGCGCAGTACAAAGCTAAGTTTGCCGAGTTATCTCAATTTGCGTCCCACTTGGTTGATAATGAGGAGAGAATGATGCGGATGTTTCTAAGAGGTTTGAAACCCGAGATACGTCAATACCTAATTTCTCATAAACTGTGTTTGTATTAAGATATTGTGAATAGGGCTCAGTTATTGGAGCGCGATAATGAGTCAACCCAACCAAGAGAGAGCAACCGACAAGTCGATAATACCAGTGGTAGCAGTCATCGAAGCGGTGACAACAAACGTGGAGGGAATCAACATGCCAGAAATGATAATCACTTCGGTGCTAATCATGGCCATGACAATAAGAGTGGACATTTCAAGAAGAGGAGATTCAACAAGGATCGATAGACGTCAGCACTAGCACCTGTTGTTAAGGAAGGAGAACGACCACCGATCGTATGTTACAAATATGGAGGGGAAGGACACATAAGTCCAAACTACGCGATGCAATCCAAAGTGTGTTATAATTGTGGAAAAGAAGGTCACCTAGCCCGATTTTGTTATGCACCAAACTCAAGTCCAACTGGGACGGAGGCATCAAAGGGTGTCCCAGACAAGACAAAACTAGTAGTTCAAGGGAGAGCGTTTGTCGTAACCTCCCAAAAAGTGAGGAATCCAAACGAGGTGATCACGGGTAAGCTAATCATAAACTCTAGCGAAGTTTATACTTTATTTGATACCGGTTCTGCCAATTACTTTATTTCTCCTACATGCGCTAAATGTTTAAATTTGACTCTAGAGAAATTAGACTTTGACTTATCTGTTGAAACTCTGTTGGGAGAAACCTTCATTACATCCACGGTTTATAAGTCTTGTTTGATTCAAATCGGTAACCGCACGTTTACTGTAGATCTTATTTCTTTGAAAATACTTGCATTTGATGTGATTTTAGGGGTTGATTGGTTAACTACTTATCATGCTAAAATCGATTGTTTTCGTAAGGTTGTTAGCTTTCATATTCCTAACCAACCTATTATGTGAATTCAAGCAACCAAACCACTAAAATCAATCATTGTCATATCAAGTCATAAAGCTATTCATTTATTGAAAAACGGATGTCAAGCTTTCTTAGCCCATGTCACGGATTTAAATAAAGATACGTCAGATTTGAATGATATTTCTATTGTTAATAAATTTCCTAATGTATTCCCTGAAGAACTTCTTGGCCTACCCCCAGAGCGTGAAATTGAATTTTGTATCAACCTTGAATCCGGTACAAAATCCATTTCCAAAGCCCCATATCGAATGGCTCCTATTGAACTTCAGGAGTTAAAAACCCAACTACAGGAATTGTTAGACATCAGTTTCATTCATCCTAGTACGTCTCCTTGGGGTGCTCCTATTCTATTCATAAAGAAGAAAGATGGAAGTATGCGACTTTGTATTGATTATCGGGAGTTGAATCATGTCACCATCAAAAATAGGTACCCGTTGCCTCGCATTGATGACCTGTTTAATCAGTTGCAAGGAGCCAAATTCTTTTCAAAGATTGATCTTCATTTCGGATATCATCAGTTGAAGATTAAAACAGATGACATTCCAAAGGCGCTTTAAACTCGATGCGGGCATTATGAATTCCTAGTCATGTCTTTTGGATTGACTAATGCTCCTGCTGCCTTCATGGATAGGATGAACCGAGTATTCAAGGAATATTTGGATCACTTTGTGGTCGTCTTTATTGATGACATCTTCATATACTCCAAAACCTGTGAAGACCATGAGCAACACTTGAGGCTGATACTTTAAAAGCTTCGTGAACACAAGCTTTATGCCAAGTTGAAGAAATGTGAGTTCCATCTTGAGGAAGTTGCATTCCTTGGGCATATAATATCAAATCATGAAATATCTGTTGACCCAACAAAGATTAAAGTAATTCAAAGCTGGGAGCAACCTAAGTCAGTGACCGAAGTACGTAGCTTTCTCGGCTTAGCTGGTTATTATCAGAGATTCGTAGAAGGTTTTTCTCGAATCGCTACTCCATTAACTCAGCTAACTCGAAAAGATACAAAATTCGGTTGGAGCGAGGAATGTGAAAAGAATTTTCAAGAACTCAAGGGGAGACTCATTTCAGCACCTGTTCTGATAATACCATCTGGCTCGGAGGGATTTGTCATCTACAGTGATGCTTCAGGCAAAGGGTTAGGATGTGTTCTCATGCAACATGGGAAAGTCATAGCCTATGCCTCACGACAACTCAAAGAATATGAGAGGAATTATCCTATTCATGATCTAGAGTTAGCAGCTGTCATTTTTGCGCTTAAGAATTGGAGGCATTGCCTGTATGGAGAGAAGGTGGAGATTTATTCGGATCATAAAAGCCTCAAATATTTCTTCACTCAAAACGAACTCAACATGCGGCAACAACGATGACTTCAGTTGTTGAAAGATTATGATCATACCATCCTGGAAAAGCGATTGTAGTAGCTAACGCATTGAGTAGAAGATCATATGCGGGTACGAGTGAAATATTGTCAACGCAAAGACCCATTTTATATGACTTGGAAAGGATGGAAATAGAGTTAAAGATTTCAGGGACCCATGTGATGATGGCGACTATACGAGTGGAACCGACTTTAATCGATAAGGTTAAAGCTGCTCAAACTACAAGCCTGGAGCTGATGCGTATGAAGAAGAAAGTGCAAGAAGGTGCTATTCCGGAAGCAAGAATCGATGAAGAAGGAATACTTCGAGTCAACTCCAGAATTTGTGTTCCTAACAATTCTGACTTGAAGTATAAAATCATGATGGAGGCGCACAACACACCGTTTGCAATCCATCCTGCGAGTACCAAAATGTATCGTGATCTTCAACATACATTTTGGTGGAGCAATATGAAGAGAGAGATAGCGGGGCATATCTGAAGGTGTCTAACTTGTCAACGAGTCAAGGCGGAGCATCAAGTGCCAAAAGGTCCATTGCAACCACTTGAAATTCCAGAATGGAAGTGGGAGCACATTACCATGGATTTCGTTACTGGTCTTCCCAAGGCTTCTTAAGGCATAGATGCGATTTGGGTCATTGTTGATAGATTAACCAAGTCTGCTCATTTCTTATCGATACAAGAAACTTATACACTTGAAAGTCTTTCTAGTATGTACATAAACGAGATCGTAAGATTGCATGGTATGCCAGTATCCATAGTTTCTGATCGAGACCCAAGATTCACTTCAAGATTTTAGGTTAGTTTGCAAAAAGCTATGGGCATGGATTTACGATTTAGTTTGGCATATCATCCTCAAACGGATGGGCAGTCGGAAAGGACTATTCAAACTCTTGAAGATTTATTAAGACTCTATGTCCTTGACTTCAAGGGAAGTCGGGACAAGTTCTTACCATTGGTGGAGTTTTCCTACAACAATAGTTATCAATCAAGTATTGGCATGGCTCCATTTGAGGCGTTGTATGGAAGAAAGTGTCGTTCTCCAGTATACTGGGATGAGGTGGGTGAAACAACATTGTTGGGACCAGATTTGGTACGTATGACTATGGAAAAGATTCAAATGATCCGACAACGTATAAAAACCTCACAAGATCGACAAAAGGGTTATGATGATCTTCATCGAAAAGACGTGGAATTCAATATTGGAGATCATGTGTTGTTATGTTTTGTTCCATTGAAAGGAGTTACAAGATTTGGAAAGAGAGGAAAGCTCAATCCTTGATTCATTGGCCCATTTTTAATCCTCGATCGAGTAGGAACTGTGGCCTATAGACTTGCCTTACCTCCAAGTATGTCTCGTGTTCATAATGTTTTTCACATATCTATGTTATGTAAATATGTGAAAGACCCGAACCATATTATTGAATTAGAACCAGACGAGATAGAGGAAGATTTAACGTATGAAGAGTTACCTGTTAAAATCTTGAATAAGAAGGATCATATTCTACGCTCTAAAGTTATACCTCAAGTAAAAATTTTGTGGAGAAACCACGATGTGGAGGAAATGACCTGGGAGTTAGAATCTGAGATAAAATCAGGGTATCCTCACATCTTCGATAAACCAGGTACATACCCTAATTTTGAGGATGAAATTTTATAAGAAGGAGAGGTTGTAAGACCCCAACTTTTATGAATAAAGATTAATTTCTCTCGAAATATATTTTTGAATATTATGGTGTGGATATAATATAATGTTATAGTTGTGGGTAAAATTTACAAATTTTGCAAAGTAAGAAAGTGGTTATATAATATTCGATTGGTTGGGGAATATTCGTTTGAATAGGGAATATTAAATGCGACGACACAATCATTCTTTGGACCCCCTAGCGGAAGTATTGTCGTAATAAAAAAGCAGCAGTAATTATCTTTTTATAAAAATAATGGTAGGAAGTGTTACCGTTAAAAGCTGTTGAACTACGCAGATAGTAAAAAAATACTGATGTCTGGCGTGGTTGCATAGTAGCACATGGTATTGGTTATTGATGCTTACATGAGAAGTCACTCAGTTATACTCAATTATTCCTACAGTAATTGATGCATCATATCTCTCATATTATTGATTCAATTATTGTCACAGTATCATCTGCATAATATGTTATATTATTAAATCAATAATTGAGACGACAAAGTTATTCATATTATTAAATTACAATATTTACAGTGTCTAAAGTTCTGTCAAGGAGAGGTTTGGTCATCTAATTACGCGCCAATAAGGAGAAATTCTTATCGAAAAGCCCCCTCTTTCCTAGGAACGACCTGGTTGTTAAATATTGTGAGTTATAATATTAATGATGAATAAGTTCGTGTTGATTAAAGATGAGATTGATAGTTCCATTGTGTTGGAATTATTAGTGTTAGTGGAAATCGACATTTATTTCGATATTAATTGATGAGAAATTAATTGCTATTAATTTACATGATTATAACTATTTGTTCACATGTGTGTACTATTGATTCACATTCTTGTACTATTAGGGGAGTTGGTGCAAGATTGATAATACTTGCATGACTAAGTTAAAAATGGAGGTATAGATGGAGGTACTATACTGTAATTCGTATTTTCACATGATTATAACTATTGATTCACATGATTGAACTATTGATTCACATTATTTACTATTAGGGGAGGTGGTGCAAGTTTGATAATACTTGCAGGACTAAATTAAAAATGAAAAAAAAAGTTGAAGGTATTGTACTGTAATATTTCGAGCCAAAAAATGTACAATTATCGAAATTATATTTTCCTATAAATAGAAGCTCATTCTTGCTTCATTTCTCACCAATTCACTAAAGCTATAGAGCAATTATAATAGTGAAAAATTATAGAGAGAAAGAAGAAGAGAAATCTGCTACCTCTCTATTCAAGTGTCTAGTTTGTTTCTAAGGTAAGGGGTATTATTTCTTTTGTATTCATGAAGAGAGCTTCTGTTATTCCATTCTTTATTATTATGTTGGAATAACCTATCTATGCGAAGTACCGCATACATGGTGAAATTCTTCTGTTATTCTATTCTTTATTATTATGTTGGAATAACCTGTTTGTGTGGTCTATCGCATGCATGGTGAATTCTGTTATTCCATTCTTTATTATTCTGTTGGAATATCCTGTCTGTACGGATTACGCTAGACCTGGTTCCATTCTTTATTATTCTGTTGGGATAACCTGTCTGTGCGGTCTCTCGCATGCATGGTGAATTCTTTGTTATTCCATTCTTTATTATTCTATTGGAATAACCTGTCTGTGCGGTCTATCGCATGCATGGTGAATTCTTTGTTATTCCATTCTTTATTATTCTATTGGGATAACCTGTCTGTGCGGTCTATCGCATGTATGGTGAATTTTTTGTTATTCCATTTTTTATTATTCTGTAGGAATATCCTGTCTGTGCGGATTACGCTAGAACTGGTTCCATTCTTTATTATTCTGTTGGAATAACTTGTCTGTGTGGTTTATCGCATGCATGGTGAATTCTTCTGTTATTACATTCTTTATTACTCTGTTAAAATATCATGTCTGTGCGGATTACGCATGACCTGGTTCCATTCTTTATTATTCTGTTGGAATAACCTGTCTGTGTGGATTATCACATGCATGGTGAATGATCCTTCGTATTCATTCCTTATTAAATTGTGGAAATGATCTCTCTACGTGGATTACCGCATGGCGGGTGAAAATCCATTTGCAGTTTCATATATCCTATGATACTCATTTGGTTAAAGTTTTAGCTTCTATTCTGTTAAATAGTGTGACAATAAATGTAATAAGGACTCCATTGAGTGTGGATATTATCTAGATGACAATATTCTTATTAAAACTCTTAGATAATGTTTTGTCGTATTTTACACGACTGTTGTATAATTAATTTATATTTGAATTTTGTACCATGTATTTGGCGACTCAAGATGGGTGATGTATACCTATTTTGGTGGCGTCACATAATCAGCAGAAGAAGAAGATCGAAACATGTTCTACATGCGGGAAGTTTCACGCCGGTGTGTGCTTAAAGGGGAAGCGTGTATGCTTTAACTGTGGCCAGGAGGGTCACATTGCCCCAAACTGCAGTCAACCCAAGAAGAATGTTTGCTAGACGTGCGGGTCAAAGGATCATTTTGCTCGTGAGTGCCCTCAGAAGAAAGCTGATAGACAACGGGAAACAAGGGAGGTAGCAGTGGAGGCACATTGACCATTACGGGACAAACGTCATCCAACAGACCCACAGCCAGAATCTTCAATATGACGGTGCAGGATGCAGTGCAATCAAAAGATGTGGTGTTAGGTATTATCCCAATCAATGATATTGATGCTTATGTATTATTTGATTCGGGTGCTACTTGGTCATTTATATCTGATGAATTTCCTAGGAGGTTAGGATCGCCTAGCGAAGAATTCAATTTCCCTTTAAACATAGAAATTGTGAATAGGGAAGTGATTCATGTTACGTTTATATACAAGAATTGTAGGGTGAATATTAAGGGAAATGTTATGATGGTAGATTTAATTCCGATAAAACTTAGAGAGTTTGATGTTATTTTGGGAATGGATTGGCTGTTTAATTATGGAGCAATAATTGATTGCCAAAAGAAATTTGTAAACCTTTTGACTTCGTCAAAGGTAGTTTTTTATGGTAGCAGATCGCCTAGACATGCACGATTTCTGACAATTATGCAGGCTAAGAAGTTGTTGAGTCAAGACTGTGTGGGTTATTTAGCTTACATAGTCGATACTCAGAGGAAGGGGGTAAAACTGGAAGAGATAACAATGGTTAGGGAATTTATAGATGTATCTCCAGAGGATTTGCCAGGACTTTTTCCTGACCGAGAGATTGAGTTCGTGATCGACTTAGTGCCAGGAACCGCTCCGATATCGAAGGCCCCGTACAGAATGGTTCTGGTAGAAATGAAGGAACTGATGTTACAATTGTAAGAGTTGGTAGACAAGAAGTACATTCAGCCGAGTGTGCACTGTGGAGAGCGCCGGTGTTATTCGTGAAGAAGAAGGATCGGTCAATGCATCTTTACATTTATTATAGAGAGTTAAACAAAGTCACTATTAAGAATAAATATCCATTGCCAAGAATAGATGACTTGTTTGATCATTTGAAGGGTGCTAGATATTTCTCAAAAATAGATTTGAGAAGTGGGTATCATCAACTGAAAGTAAGGAAGGAGGATATACCGAAGACGGCATTCCGAACTCGATATAGACATTACGAATTTTCGATGATGTCTTTCGGATTGACTAATGCCCCTGCTGCATTCATGGATTTGATGAACATGGTGTTTAAACCATTGTTAGATATGTTTGTGGTGGTATTCATTGATGAAATCCTGGTGTACTCCAAATCTCAAGAAGAACACATGGAACATTTACGTTTGACGCTAGAGACACTAAGAAAGGAAAAGTTGTACGCGAAATTCTCTAAGTGTGAATTTTGGCTAGAACGTGTACAATTTATTGGGCATGTGATTGACAAAGATGGGATTTCAGTGGATCCATCAAAAGTTGAAGCCGTAATCAATTGGGAACAACCAAGAACACCTTCGGAGGTGAGGAGTTTCTTGGGACTGGCCGACTATTATAGACGGTTTATTCTGGATTTTTCCAAGATTGCCACTCCATTAACAAATTTGATAAGGAAAACTATAAAATTTGTTTAGATGGGGAAGTGTGAAGAAATTTTTCAAGAATTGAAAAAGAAGTTAAGTGTGGCACCTGTGTTGTCATTACCAGATAATACAGGAAATTTTGTGGTGTATAGTGATGCCTCACACAAAGGGTTAGGTTGGGTTCTTATGCAGAACGACAAAGTTATTGCATATGCATCAAGACAACTAAAGGATTATGAAAAAGGGTATCCGACTCATGATTTAGAGTTGGCTGTTGTGGTATTTGCTTTGAAAATATGGAGAAACTATCTCTATGGGGAAAAATGTGAGATCTAAATAGACCATAAGAGTCTAAAGTATATTTTCACTCAGAAGGACCTGAACATGCGTCAAAGGAGATGGATGGAATTGATAAAAGATTATGATTGTGAGATCTTTTATCATCCAGGAAAAGCAAACGTGGTTGCAGATGCCTTGAGTAGGAAGGGTCGTGAGAAGTTGATGTTGTTAACCAACCAGGAGGAGCTCATTTCAGCAATGGCAAGACTAGAGTTGGAAATATAATTTCTAAAAGAAACCGATGAAAGATTGTTCCAGATGGAAGCTAGACCAACTTTGGTTGACAAGGTGAAGAATGCTCAACTACAAGACGAAGAATGTGGAAAGATCAAAGAGAAAGTGGTTGAGAGTGGTGAAGTGAAATACAAGATCAATACTGAAGGGTTACTAAGATTCGAGGGAATAATCTGGGTTCCAGCGGTACCAGATATTAAAGATGAAATCTTGACCGAAGCTCATAACTCAAGATATTCAATTCACCCGGGAAGTACGAAGATGTATCAAGATTTACGACAACATTTTTGGTGGCCAAACATGAAAAGAGATGTTGCAGAATGTGTTGCGAAATGCTTGACATGTCAAAAAGTCAAGGCCGAGCATCAAAGACCAAGCGGATTACTTAAACCGTTGGAAATACAGGAATGGAAGTGGGAGCATCACAATTGATTTTGTGGTGGGTCTTTCAACTACTCAAAAAGGATACGATGTGATTTGGGTGATAGTGGATAGATTAACGAAATTAGCACACTTTTTTCCAATAAAGATTTGATTTAATCTTGATCAGCTGGCAAAACTGTATGTTAAGGAAATCGTTTCGAGACATAGAGTTCCAGTGTCAATTGTGAGACCCCGAATTTTATGAAATAAAAGTATTCAATTTTTCTATTTTGGTGAATAGTTAAATTAATAAAAGTTTAAAGTTAAGGTTGACATTTGAAAAATTTTCAAAGTAAGTGATAATGAAGTTTTGTTTTATTAGTATTATTAATGTAATAAAACAGAAATACTTTTTATATAAAACAGAATACTTTTATAAAGTTATTCGTTTTATTAGGCTAATGGTAAAATCTTTTTATTTAAAACAGAATACTTTTATAAAGTTATCTATTTTATTAGACAATAATTAGAATATATTATATTTAATTATGCATAGTGTTTGCATAGTGTCTGCATAGTGTTTGCATAGTAAAATCTTTTTATATAAAACAGAATACTTTTATAAAGTTATTCGTTTTATTAGATTATAAATAGAATATATTATATTTTATTGTAACCCAATCTGGATCGTCCGTTTAAAAGTAAATCAATCTGGACCATTCATGGATTGGTTACTATTCAGTCCATTCTCCTATAAATAGAAGCTCATTCCTTCATTATTTCTTACGAATTCACTGAAACTCTAGAGAGAGAAATTATAGAGAGAGTTCTTCTTCTGTAATCTCGAGCGTATTTCTTTAGAGTTTAAGAAAGCTTTGAGCGTAGAAGATAGTGCAAGTTTTCTTCAAGTATATTCCCACCCTACCGTTCGAAATACTCTTCTTTCAAATGTAAGGGATATTATTTGTTGTACCCGTAAGGGGTATTATTTCTTTCGTATTCATGAAGAGAACTTCTGTTATTCCATTCTTTATTATTATGTTGGAATAACCTATTTATGCGAAGTACCACATACATGGTGATCTTCTTCTGTTATTCCATTCCTTATTATTATGTTGGAATAACCTGTTTATGCGAAGTTCTGCATACATGGTGAAATTCTTTTATTATTCCATTCTTTATTGTTCTGTTGGAATAACCTGTATACGCGGACTACCCTATACATGGTGATCTTTTTCTGTTATTCCATTCCTTATTATTATGTTGGAATAACCTGTCTATGTGAAGTACCGCATACATGGTGAAATTCTTCTATTATTTCATTCTTTACTATTATGTCGGAATATCCTGTCTGTTCGTTTTACGCCGGACCTGGTTCCATTATTTATTATTCCACATTTATTATTCTGTCGAAATATCCTGTATGTGTATTTTATACCGGACCTGGTTCCATTATTTATTATACCGCATTTATTATTCTGTCAGAATATCCTGTCTGTGCTTTTACGTCGGACCTAGTTCCATTATTTATTATTCTGTTGGGAATAACATGTCTGTGCGGTCTCTATTACATGTATGGTGAATCCTTTTGTTCTTCCATTTTTTATTATTCTATTGGAATAACCTGTCTATGTGGATTACCACATGCATGGTGAATGATCCTTTATATTAATTCCTTATTAAATTGTGGAAATGATCTAGTTACGTTGATTATGATGAGTCATAATAAAAACATTGGACTAACGAAAATCATGGGTATATGAAGTATTAGTAAGTGTTATGATGAGTTATGTTGGTTATTATGTGAAAACATGAAAGTTTCTTAGAAATCACAAAAGGTTGAAAATCAGATTTTGGAGAAAATGGAACATGAAATTCAATTGACCATATCTCCTTTTATATTTTGAATTTTTGAGTGTGGTTAAGTTCTAGAGTTAGATTTATGAGTTTTGTAGCATCTCCAAGTGGAATCACTCGAAAAGGTGTTGTAGATTTTCGTGTGGACTGATTTTAGCAAAGGAGTCAAAAGCTGGAAATTACCAAAATGCTAATGTCCAGATTTTTAGAAGGGCTGCTTCCGCCACTTAATTTGTGAGAAAAATTTCGGTCTTTTGGGACATGAAAGTATATAGTATAAGGTACCTCCTGTCCAAAAATGAGCTCATTCCGACTTAAAATGAGCAAATTATGACCATTTCAATAGTTAGGTTTTTCTAACGAAAAATGCTATAACCGGAGTTCTATAACTCCGATGACCATGAAATTTAAACTAGAAACTCACGTTAACATGTATAAGATCCTGCCAAGATTTGGGAATTTCTGGAGTTAAACTTGAGGTAGCTAATTTCTTAAGGAATTAATTAGAAATTGATTTTTGAAAAATAGTAAATGAATTTTAAAAATTCCAAGAAAAATATATGTTCATTATGGGACTATATTCTGGTAAATCCCAGAAAGGAAATATTTTTGGGACTGATTTGGTATTTTTCATAAAAATGGTTTAGTTACGAACATATGAGTTAAATATGTTATGTGAAGTAACGAAGTTGAAAAATAGGATTTTATAGCTTGGAAATCCTATATAAGGTATATGCATATTTTTGATGAGGAATTTAATCATTGGTGATGAAATCTTATGAGTATGGCATTTTTGAATGATTAAATGCATTATTTGGTAAAGTGAAAACAACTGAAATAAATTGTTTATAAGTTTAAGAAGTAATTAAAATATTATTATAATATTAATAATATTTGATTATGAGTTTATTAAGTGATTGATAATATTTGGATAAATTTAAAGTCTTTAATATTTATCCTTGTTTTTGTTTGATTAATATTTATATCATTGTCATCATTCTCATGTATATATTATGTTGAAAGTCATATGTGGCCTGTAGTGCATAGATTGACTTGGTATGATTATGACCAGGAATTATTCGGTATAATCATAACCGTAATATTACAAATGATGTGGAAAAAGTCCTCATTGGCCGTAGTGCATTGATAGACAGTTTTTGGTATGATTATGGCTATGGATTCTCTTCGGCCAAGGGTGCAAAGATTAATTGTTTTATGGCATGATCAGGATCGTTGATGAAAACACGATTATCTTTGGCCCGTAGTGCATGGATAATTCATGCTCATGATAATAAAAGAATATCCTTGGCCTATAGTGCAGGGATGAATTGATGATGTGGATTAATTATTCAGCTGAGTCTCAGCAATGAAATATTAATTCATGGATGTAATAATAATGAATATCCTTGGTCGTAGTGCATGGATAATTCATGGATGTGATATTAACGACTATCCTTGGCCGTAGTGCAGGGGTGATTTGATGATGTGGATTATTTATTAAGTTGAGTCCCAGCGATAAAATATTGATAATAAACTTTTAAATTCATAGAAGATAGTAGATATCATGCTCTGCTTTACGCTTCTAAAATGCAGTTGTATGTCTTTGGCCTGTAGTGCAAAGATGAATTTTTAATGAATATCTTTGGCCTTAGTGCAAAGATGAATTTATTAGTATGATTATGAGCAGGAACTGTGATTTGGTATAACCATGATTTTTGATGTTTCAGGTGAAGATAGGTGAAAAAAATTATCTTCATCCTTGGTGCGAAAAGGAATTCGGAATCACAATTATGAGTATGAGTTATTTATATGATTGTGGACAGGAATTGTTGATTGATGTTACAGGGATAAAACATTATTGGTGGACTTTTAACATGGAGAAGATAATAGACCTGATGGTCTATTTGACTCTTTTAATGGATTGCTCGTTCTGCTACAACTATGGTTGAAAAGTTTTATCATCTACCATATGTTCTAAATCTCTGATTTATTATTGACGAAAGCTATTGATAATTTAATTATCTTTAGTTATGATATTCTTTATTGGGCTAGTGGTGCTCACCCTTTTGCTTCATAATTCTTTTCAGGTAATAAGAGTGTAGCTGGGTCGTGCAGGGATAACAAGGGAATAGAACGGTGGTCTATAGCTGTTGAGGTTCTCCCTAAATAGTATGGAAAGGATTTTATTGAGAACTTTAGATAAGTGTGTCGTATTGTATACGTCATTTGATATTTAATTTTGGTGAACCGAATAGGGTGAGGCAAACCCAACTTTGGAAGGGTGTTTTGTCACTATCATACAAGATGTCTAATGACATACAACTTCGTGTTATCATAAGACAGGGTTGTGCACATCCACTTGCTGAGTATATCTACGAGAACTACCTATATGATCTTGGAGTTTATTTGAAATATAATTTTCACTTGGAGCAGTGGAGATAGTTATATGTCAAGAGAAGACTCACCATTGGAAGGAACATGATAGTAATCTTCTCGTTTTTCTTTGGGGTCTATTGGGTCAACCAAGGATAATTCTCTAGACATATGATATCTATCATAACTTAGATTCATGGCCTACTATGTATGAAGGTTTCCTTGAGCACTTCCCAAAGATTTTAATTTCTAAAACAGTTTTTGACTGTACTTTTATGTAAAGTACCATTGTAAGATTGTGGTCAAGGCACCATGAGAGTTACATACATTTGTATTAAAACTCACAGTATACCTGTCATCGTATTCTGTACGACAGTTCAACAGTTGTATAAATGAAGTTTGTATTTGATTTTTATAGTGTGATATCTTGCGACTCAAGATGGGTGATGTATACCTGTTTTGGGGGCATCACATCAATTATATCAGATAGAGAACCGTGATTCACATCAAACTTCTAGAAGAGACTACAAGAATGCATGGGAACACAGTTGAAAATTAGTACGGTATATCATCCGCAAACAGATGGCTAAAGAAAACGAATAATCCAGACGTTGGAAGATATGCTTAGAGCATGCATCATGGATTTCAAAGGGAGCTGGGATGAACATTAACCATTGGTGGAATTCGTCTACAACAATAGTTACCACGCAAGCATCGGCATGCCGCCATACGAAGCATTATACGGTAGGAAGTGCAGAACCCCACTGTGTTGGGATGAAGTCGGTGAACGTAACCAGAACTGGTGCAGCAAACTGCTGAGATTGTTAAACTCATCAGGACAAGATTGGTAGCTGCTCATTACAAACAGAAGAAGTATGCTTATCAACACCGATAAGATCATGAATTCGATGTAGGAAATTTTGTGTTCTTAAAAGTTTCTCCTTAGAAGGGGAAGATCCGTGTGTGTGTGTGTATGCTAAATTATTTATGCAAGAAAGAAATTGGTTTTTACAGTGAATATATATATATATATATATATATATATATATATATATATATGTGTGTGTGTGTGTGTGTGTGTGTGTGTGTGTGTTTTAACGACGTGAGTTTCAATTTCTATGTTCTAATTCTATTTTTTGAATTTTTGCTATACAGCTGAATTATTGCAATTGTAAGTAGTTGTAATGCTAGAGTTTATGTTTCGACAAAGAATTGTATATTAATTTCATTTAAAAGAAAGGGAAACTATTTTTCAGTGTGTGTTCTTATACATGGCTTATGACAGTAACAAATTTGATGGTTAAAGTGTATATGAATTGTAAAAAAAAATGTACTGTGATTATGTTAATTGGGTATGAAATAAAGATAACGAAGTTCAAAGGAGTCAAGTTGGTGTAAAATTGTAGTTCTTGTTCCTTTGTGTCAAGAAATATCAAAATGGAGTTTTGTTGGTTTAAAAATTGGCTTTCAAGGATTTAAGTTTTCTGATATTGTTGTTTAATTGTGTTAAATTAGTATATGTATGATGGGGAACATGTATGTGTAATTTGCATAAGTTATACATGTTAATTGGTGTTAGAAATTAAGATACAGTAGCTTTGTTCTGTTCTTCGTTTTGTCTTCTGTAAGCTCGGATCCTCAGCGCCAAAATCCACGCCCCAGCTCTAAATTTTGCACCGCAGCAGTCACGACCAATGGTTCAGGCTTTCATAGCCATGACGCCATCATCGCTATTATGATCATTAATGTAAATCTGTAATGGCGCCACAATACGGTTAGCGAGAGAGTTCAGGAATGACTTTTGTTTTGCACAAAAGTCTGTAATTGTTAATGTAATGCAATTTGATGATTGCTAAACATGTAATTTTGTTATTATGGTATTATAGTGCTAAGAACGAGCATGTTATTAACACCTAACAAGTTTTATTATTATTTTATTGATGTAATTTGACTATGTGGTTAACAATCAAACCATACATGAAATAAATACTTATAGAATATTTGTAATGACTAATTGTATCCTAATGATATGTAATTAGGATATTGTGAATCAAACTATTACGATTTAGCCTACAAGCAAGGCAAGTTCTCTAACTCAAACTCGAGTTGTTATTTTTCCAGCACGTTAGTGGATAATTATTGTTGATGATTCCACATCTAATATTATTATTGTATATTCACATCATGGCAAGTGTTCTAACTCTACATTTTCATTGAGAAAGTTTCTTACTCTTCCTTTTTATTATTGAGCAAATTTACTTACCCTATCTCAATTACAATTACGCAAGTTTTCTGAACCTTATTATGATATTATTGTATATTCACATCATGGCAAGTGTTCTAACTCTACATTTTCATTGAGCAAGTTTCTTACTCTTCCTTTTTATTATTGAGCAAATTTACTTACCCTATCTCAATTACAATTACACAAGTTTTCTGAACCTTATTCTAATATTGAGCAAGTTATTTTTGTCTTTAACTTGTTATTTAGCATGCAAGTTTATATATTCTAATATACTAATGTTGATCAAGTTTTATCGTTCACTTTATTATTTGTTATGCATGCTTAGTTCTCAATTCTAAATAACCATGGCTTAATATTGTTCAAGCAAGGTATGTTATAATTATTCAATGTTTATGCTCTTAGATTGTTCCTAAAGCATGACCTTAGTATTCAATGTTGATTCCGTTATGATTTATTCCATAACATAAAGTTAGTACCTTTTTATTTAACTACTCCATAGTTGATGTTCGTTGAATTCCAAATTACCTTGAAACTTATCCAAACCAAACTTACTTTGGTGCGGACTCGTATTCTAAATGTTGAGATGAACAACCCTATTATTAGGGGATAATTTACGCATAGCGCTGAAATGTTTGTGCACAATACATTGTACGAAGGGCTTATCCCCCTAAGTATGAGGAGTCCTTATAGTCTTATGACTCTTAAAGTTTAAGTTGAAAGATTACTTACAACTATGGACATAGTTCGTGGTCTTTTGACCCTCAGTTATATATTTCAAGTTTGGTTCCTGATTATTATTGATGAAGTACTTTATTCATTTCTATTCAGCCTATTCATTTGGCAGTTGATATGATGTTTATTCATTATTATTCAAGTGAGCTTTGTTTGCTCACGCTTGCTTATATACACTCATTGCAGCTAAAGTTGAAAAGGTCGATGAACCTACAACTAGCAAAGGAAAGAGGAAAATGTACAAGTGATGAAGACTTGTAATTTACTGACTTTTATGTTAATAGACTTTATTTCCGCACTTGATTGATGTTAAGGTTAGACAACCTGGGATATTTTTGGATTTAATGGTGTAACCCTTTTAAAGGGAGGATTTATGGTTTAAATGTTATTTTATTTGGGTAGATAGTATGAATGTATGGAAAGTGAACACCAAGTCTTAGGAGAATGAAGTACCCAGATTTGGGGTGTCATAGGCCATGTTTGGCTAGAACCCCTAACCTCCTTATCCATTTATTTTAATACTATTCCTATTATAAATTACACCAAATGTCACACTTCTTTTGATTTAACCATAATCTTTATTTATCCAACACCATATTTACTCACCCAATAAATTTATAATTTTATTTAACAAATTATTAGTCCTCTAATTTAATTATTTGATATTTAATTAAATTAGAATGCTACCATTCCATTAGCGTAATAAAATGTGCACCGATTATAAAATCATTTAGTCAATATTATCATAATTAAATAAATTATTCCATACTGATTTCCATCGAATATTTATTTTATTTCGTAAATATTCCAACTAAAATATTTATTTTATTCGATAAATATTTTAACTATTTACGTGATTCACAATTGTATTACATTAACATATTACACTCATATGTAATATATCACTTCCTCATTTATTAAAACAAATATGCTTACACTAATTCACTATTTTAATTAAGTTAATTACTCTCATTATTTATGAAATTTAATTCATAACAATTACATCTATATACCTGCTTCTTTACAATATGCAATTTCTACCTCCATCTTCTGCATCTTCAGTTGCCTCCTATGAGTCACAACCTTTAGATTCTACATCTCAGTTTGAATCTCCTGAGCCTTGGTCTCTAGCTCCTCAACTCTGCATCCTAACTCAAGAATCTTCTCTTCGTACTCACCTAACATATGACCCTCTAATGTGATCTCATCGAGATCTTCTGCAGGCTCTTCTTCCATGGCTCCTCCTTAGGGTCAGATTGTACTTCTATTGGCTCTTCTTCTGGGTCAGACTCCACCTCAATCTCATCCTCATCATCCTCGACAAGGGCCACTGCCGAAATGGGCTAAGCTATCAAGGGTGCCTTGTATACCACGTGTATATCACGTGGCTCCTCCTCTACGATCCTACTAGGTTCTCCCAAGTCTGACATCCTACAACCCCAAATACAAGACAACAAACAACAAACTCTATTAGAATGTCAAATAAAACATTAATTCATTGTACGGAATGAAGATATATTTCGCAATGCTACTCACTCTCTAGGAAAACTCTACATGAGTTTTAGCTCTTACTATAGTCTAAATTCTTCTAAGGTTATAGTCTAAGGATTCTCGCTCCTAAGGTTTATAACCTAATACTCTGATACCAACTCGTGACGGCCCAAAATTTAGACACTAATATCTCGAATTCGGTGCTTCACGATCTCATTCTAATAATACACTAATAACTCATACAACGAAATAATATAATAATTTACATTGATTTAATATAAATATTCTCATCCCAAGGTCTCATAACCGTTCCTACAACATTACATATCTTCAATCCAGACATAACACTAATCATGTTTTAATACAAAATCATAGATAAGTCTTAAATACAATAATACGATAAATCTTCTAATATAAAAGAACAAAGCTATGTTGTAGTCTTTCCCTTTCCATTATCGTTGCCTGATGGTTCACCACGTTCTGTCTTAACTGAAAGGTTTAAAGAAAGCAAGAATGAGTAACAAATTTACTCAGCAAGTATATAACAATAAGTGTGAACAGGCATAAATTTGAAATCTCAAGGGTATAACAGTAAATAATAGTTTAGGAATTAAAAGGAAAATATTGTAACAAGAAGTATCAATTGTTCCAAATCTGTCCTTTGAATCATAAACAATGAGTCATTATAGACCGAAGGATTTTAAAAGGATTCAAAGGTTTCAACATTGAGTAGTCACTATGCACCAAGAACTCCTACTAGAATCATCAGTATTAAACTGATAATCCAATAAAACAAGTATATTAGGTGATCAGTCCAAAATACCCTATGTTATGCATAACATTTAAACATGTTGTTTGTGCGCACGTCGGTTTCTCGATAATATATAATCTCCCCTTTAATGAGGGTTATTCATATTAGTAGATTTTTTTAAGAGTCCACACCAAGACAATTGGTTAGGATAGCTTTTTAACACATGATATCAGTCTAGCTGATTCAAAAGGCTTAGATAACTTTTATAATACATTTAGGAACGATAAGTTCAATGCTTGTAACAACATCAAGATACAAAATCAAAGTCCGAATATTAATAGATATTTTCTCGATGTAAATATGGTCGATATAGAAACAATTCGGATTTACACAATAGGTAAAGTTAGGAGAGTTAGAGAACTTGCAATAAATGCGAATGTTCAATAACAATCATAGATGTGGAGTAATCACAATAATTATCCACTAACATGCTTGAAAGATAATAAATCGAGTTTTAGTCAGGAAACTTGCCTTTTGCGTAGACTACAAATCTAAAGCTTAACGTCACTACAAAGTCTTATAGTATCCTATTTATGTATAGATGTATATAAAAATTAGTTATACAAGTTTGGTTCATAATCTTACTATTCTACACAAATATTAAACATATATTTCTTAGTCCTACCTTTAATATACAATCAAACCACATTTTTTTGAAATCACTGTTGTCTTAGCTTTACAAAGTTTTAGAAACACTTATCAAATCTTGGTTTCATATAGTAATTACATGCTTGAACACTTAAAACATTACTTAAGTCATGTAGCATAACTTAAGACATTCATACACACATGCATCAAGTTTCAGATTATCAAATAATAAGTTAGATTACATCGTCCTACAAAGATGATCACTATTTGGATTTAGACTAAGGAGTGGTGTTCACAGTCACTGCTCCCTCTGTCAAAACAAAGATCTTGAAAATTAGTTTGCATGATCTTAGCACACTTCCTAGCGTACATTGATGATGATACATACTGTACACACATGTTATGAGGTTCTAGGCTAGGTTTGATCTTGTTGATCGATTTCACAATCAATGAATACGTGCAAGTATACACGGTCAACAAGTAATAAAGTGAAAGTAGAGTATCATTCCCATGTGGAATTATTTAATAAAAATTACAAAATACTAACTCTTAACCAAACCAATTTTATTTAAACAACCAATAATTGTGATTTCTAGATTTAAGAAAACTAAATTAAACAAAACAAAAAGATTATTCTAAAAAAAGCAAATAAACAACTAAGAATTTATCGAATTCAGATAAATAAGAATTAAGACTCCAATATCCCCAATTATGAATTATAAATCAATTATTCAACTATTCCAATTATTATGTCTACTGAATTATTAACAGGAATTCTCAAATGCCAAAAGCCCTTTCTCAAGTGATCATTTGCCTTCTATTTAATCCAAGTTAATTTTGCTATATCCATATGCAAAACAATTGAATTAAACTCACTACAATCCCAATTCCATATGTGTTACATGTGGCAAATAGATATTCTCATTCTATTCACAAACCTAATTATTCATTGTGCAAATAACTAAGTCACATGATATCATGCCCAGTTCTAACCCTAGAATTCCTTTCCCAATTCCTTCTAGAGTAACAAGGTAATTACTGATCAGATAATTAATCAATAAGCATAAGGCAAGATAAACAACTCACTTTTACACAAATAATTAGAATAAATCGAATAACTAATTAATAGCCATAAAAGGTTTAATTGAAATCTTAATAAAGAGTTAGTTCATAATTAATGAATTAAAACCAAGAATCCACAATTGAATAGGCATTAAAAGATAAAAGCATGATAAGAGAAGAGAATAGAATCTGTTGTCAGTAAATCTGATGCTCCCCTCTTGCTCTTGCTCTTGATCTTTAG
This sequence comes from Panax ginseng, assembly GCA_020205605.1. NCBI lineage: Eukaryota > Viridiplantae > Streptophyta > Magnoliopsida > Apiales > Araliaceae > Panax > Panax ginseng. The sequence continues at coordinate 114,930,521 of CM035133.1, read as the reverse complement.
TGTTCTTCAATTTGCTTCAATCTTCAATGGCTAATTAAGAACTAGGGTTTAGATTTTCATTTAATGGATTTAATCTAGTCTAATCTATGTAATCTCCCTTTATTTTATGCCTTACATCATGTATTTATAGGATACAAGTCCAATTTTTAGCTTAGGAACAAATCCAATCCAATTTGGAGTAAAAAAGGTGTCACAATTCGCCCAAAAACGCGTCCAGACCATCACCAAGCCCTTCCCAGTACTTCAAATACTGGGCTTGATGCTCAAACCTTGTTCTCAAAGGTGCCTCAAAGACTGCGTGCATAAGCTTATTTTGCGCCTTGCCAACGATACATGTTCGACATTTTTCATCTCGACGTCCTTTGGGAAAATGACCATAACGTCTACGTCCGAACTCCGATTTCGATTATTCAAGATGATCCAGAAAGAGGAGAAGTAGATCTACAACTTTCATTCTTTAAGTTTTTCGAAATAAGGTCTGGAGAAATACTCAAATTGGCTCTGAAGTGACTGTTGTGTAAATGGCAAGCCAAAAACGCGAATCTAGCCACCCCGAACGTCGATCCAAGTAACTTTTGTCCCAATTCCTACAAAACAACATAAAACATGCATGAATGGACACAAACACTTAAAAACTATTCTAAAAGACTTGAGAACAATAATAATTTAAGCCCGAATGTATCCAATTCATGTGTATAAAACTCACTCATCAGATCTCTTCTATTTACATGCAAACAAGTTATAGTTTTATTCGGGAACATCTACTTAACAAGGATAAAGAGTTCGTTGCACAAAAGGCTAACCATATTACCCATTTCATCACATAATTATGCTAATAAACCTTTAATACGCATGCTCAGATGTTAGGAATATGCATGTGAATGTTATTCCTCTATTCATATAATTTGATGATGAAGATGATGAAGTTAATCAATGAATATGTAAATATGTCTACATTGATAAAAGTTTTAAAGTCCTTGATAGATGATAGATAATATGGACAAGAACTTAGATTGAAATGATCAAATATGTTAGGTTGATCTAATATGAATGAATAGTTTTGTAAAAGTCCTTCAAAAGATCATGATGTACAAGGACTATGAATAGAAAGATCAAACTTGTTAGGTTGATCTTATAAAGTGTAATAGATAGGCATGTCTGATCGAAGAAAACTGGACAAGTCACTATAGTCTTCTAGGAAAGTAAGGCAGAATCGCTGTCCATCGAAGCAGAATTGTAGACTACACTCGAAATCGTAGAAGCAGTCTGCCGAGAGCCTGTCGAGCTAAAATAAGGATCATAGGTTTCACTCAATATCGTGAAGTCTACAAGTTTTCACTAATTAGAATCGCATTCTACAGAATCAGAGCCAAAGTTATAGTCAGCTAGATGCTTACATAGCTAAGGAATAATCGTAGAGCACTCTACAATTCTCAATAGGAGCAACCCTGAAATGTACGAATAGATCTCATTCTCTGGTAAAAGCAATCAAGTTTTATAATGTAGTTTATTGAAAGAATATCAAAAAGCATTCTCTGAATGATCTGCAAGCAAATAGAAGATCAAAGTACTAACTCTATCATCAAGGTTAATTGAGAAGTGAAAAGCAATTAAGAAGGAGTCTCCTACAAGTGGTATGCAGAAGACAACGATCATAGTGCTTAACAAACAGAAAAAGAGCCTGATAAAGGAAATACAAAGATAATGGTAAACCTACCTCAGAATAAGCAGAGGATAAACAATGAGGATGTTAATGCTCAGCCTTACCATGGAGTATGATCAAGAGATCACAAGGCTGAAAGTTAAGGAAGCTGAGCATGATAAATCAAAAGGGAAATGCAAACCAAAGTGTCAAATCAATCAATCAACTTGTTAGTTCTTGAAACAAGGCAAGATAAGCATGATCATAGAATAGAATATAAGAGCAAAGCATAAGATGGTACAATGTTGAGCACTCTCGAAATCATAAAAGGTGTCAAGGTCAAGTTACCCTACGATTTCCATACATAAGCTACGAACAAGTAATCGTAGAGTTCATAAAAGTCAACATCAGAATCGTAGAGGGCATTTATCTTATGAGTGAGAATGTTTAAGTAAAGAAGACTGACATTCGAACGTTGTGAATTGAGGATCCCGATATACTCTCCAAACATCCTTGATGTAAATCGAGGAAATAAGAGAAAAGGGTGACTAACTACTAGTCTGCTGAAAGTAACATTTTAGAAGTCTTAGGTGATAAAGCAGACTGATGTGTCAGGCAAATCAAAAAAGAGTTGTCACATCAATCCAACATGTCTACATCAAAAAGCTTAGAATCCATGTAGCATTAAATGCTTCAAAGAAAGCTCTTCAACGGAAGACTCCCAACGGCTGTGTTCCAACGGGAAGATGATTGATGAATCAACAAAATATCAGAAGCTTAAAAGAAGAAGTGGTTGTTGACTTGAGACGAAGTAAGTCATATAGAGCTTAACAGATAAAAGGTCTCAGTAATAGTGAGACCACCACAGAAGAGTAGAGCACAACTAATGAGAGTCTTACAATGAAAAAGCTTCACTCTATACAAAGGAGTATGACAATGTAGTGACATCTGTACTAAGTGCTGGAATGCCAAGAAGACAATAACTAGAGTGGAAGATCAGAAAGCAGAATACTTGAGTCGCTGTAGACACTCAAAATTTTGCATTCCTGTTACTAACCTTGCAGGAGGGCAAAATCGTCTTCTAGAGATAACCCTAGAGGTCAAATCAGCTCAATCCTGGAGACAACCCCGGGATACTCAGTCTTTTCCATCTCGGAGACAACCTCGAGATATCCAGTTTCAGTCCCGGAGATAACCTCGGGAGTTTCAGTTTCAACCTCAGAGACAACTCCGAGGAAATCAGTTCCAGTTCCGAAAATAACACCGGAGAAGTCATTTCAATCTCGGAGACAACCCCAAGATATCCAGTTCCAGTCCCAGAGATAACCCTGAGAGTTTTAGTTTCAACCTTGAAGAAAACCCTGAGGAAAGCAGTTGTAGTTTCGGAGATAACACCAGAATTGTTTGTTTCTATCCAGCAGTCAGCTTCAACCTCGGAGATAACCCCCGGGCACTCAGTTTCCAAACTCGAAGATAACCCCAGAAGGTCAAGCACACCTTAGAGACAACCCTAAGGACATTCAGAACTTGCAGTAGCCCAATCTTAGAGATAACCCTGAGCAACGACTGCTAAATCAGCCCAGAACTGGAGATAACCTTGGTGAGGGGAAGAATCATCATTTTTCCACCTCGATCCCACATTCACGTCATCTCAACAACATTTCAACAAACATTCTACACAGATGTGTCGTACAAGAACCATAGCTTCAATCCTGAGTGACTACTACACAAGATAACACACTGGATATAATTTGAAGATCTGAAGACCTGGGTATGGTCCTATCTTCCCTACTTCGTACAACCTTAATTTCCCATATCATTTGTGTAGCTCTCGACAACAGCACTCCGAAAAGGTCTGATACACCTCAATCGGATGCCCAGATTGAAGTTATGAAGGTTCGAGCAAATAACGTGTTGCATGCATGCACATACTTTGAGACGGCAGGACCTGTAGAGCCCGGTGCACCCCGAGTAGCCGCAGGTGAACCTGCGACTTCCCCTCTATAAATAGAGGGCTTGGGGTGGACATTTTTCATAGAAAAAAGGCAAGGAAGCCCTGTCTATAAATTAAGTGCTTTCTCATTTTAAACACTAGTGAGCTCGTGCTTTGTCATATTTTACCGGTGGAAACCAATTATTCATTCAATTAAAGCCATTTGAAGTCTTCTTGGTAGCCCACTGTAAGACTTCTTACATTTCTTAATGTCTTTCTCCACTTTTTACACACATAACTATTCACGTTGAGAGTCGTGTTGTGTGTGTATGCCCAGACTTCGGTCCGTGGCTTTTTATATATATATATATATATATATATATATATATATAATGTTTTTTGATATATACAATATGAACAGTAAATGAAAAAATGGTTAAGCTAGTCTACGCAGGAAAATACAAGCCCATCTATAAATCAGTGTATATGTGGACTATCAAGTCCAACATCGCATCCCTCTCCAAAAAAGGAGGTAACGCAGTGAGCTCCTGCCCAAGGGTATCTACACGAGCCAACAGATCACAGCCAACTGCATAGTGACACTGTGCTCATCGATATATGTGCTCATCTCTTTAATAATACTAGTGGTAAGGGATTCCACTATAGTACTATCTGTAATGGCAACATCCCGGGTAGATATAGCTCCATCCCGCTCAACAATCAATGCATCTCTAGATGATCTAGCCTCATCCCGCTCAGCAATAGCGGATTCTCTATAGGCTCAAGCATCATCTCTCTCCAATAGAGCGGCATCTCTCCCAGCAAGAGCTGTCAACATCAAGGCCCTAGCCTGATCTCTCTCAAATGTCATCAGATGCAGACTATGTTCTAAATCCTCTATTGAATGCGGGGTCACAATAGCAGTCGTGCTGGGAGAATCTACAAGAGATGTTGGCAACCTAGTGAATAGCTCCCCCTCGATGTGTGAAGCAATGTCCTCCATGGGCTCCCCACCATCAGAACTAATCCCCGGATCAGTGGATACAACCGTAGTCGATGAAGTCTCTGTCTCCATCCATGTAGAATACTCTGTCAAATAGCCTAGATGGCTAATAATAAACTCAGCTCTCTCACGCTGATCCCAACAGGCATACACCCTGGATCTATCCTCTGCAGACAAGTGGCGAAAAGCCAAATGTTGACCTAATGCCCCCTCAAAAGGATGGAAATCCTAAAACTGGTCAAACTATGACATCACAGCCAGTGGGTGATAAGTGTCCATGCCCCTCAAACCAGCCAGAGGGAGATAATCCATGCCAGGTGCATGAGTAATGAAGCTGTAGGGAGAACTGAGCCCTGTACAAGATAAAATGTCAAATAGATCTCCAATCCCTGCCAAGAATACCGACCAAGACATAGTGTCTATACACTTTGCTAGCTGAAAGGAGTAAGATATGGTTATCTCATGGGAAAAATAATACACATACCGTCGGAAGGTGCCAATCAGTCTTAGATGTGACATGAACCACACATACAGCATGACCGAGTTGTCGGTAAATACCCCTACAGGATAGGTGCGGCAATACGTGGCCAACCTCAATGTCTCTGCCACAATCATCGGCACAATGGTATGACCCTCCCTGAGAGATCTTACTGCCATAACAACGCCGATTTCCAGCTCATCCATATACGGTGGCATGTACACATATGACAATATACACATCATGAGTACATCTACCCTGGCTACACGCCACTGATCCTCCGGTGTGGTGAAATCCCCGGAGTGTTGTACATAACTGTCCGATGAGCCAAATCTATCTATCAAAAAATGCTAGGACACCACATGATTGGATGTAATCTCATCTTACACTACTCTATGCCTCAACCCGGTGAGGGTCATAAACTATCGGCTCATATCACTGATAGCCATCCGAGTGCAAGGCCTGTCCAATGGCAAAGCCATCAACCGCTCGTACTCCTCTAAGGTAAGAGTCAACTCCTGGGTCCCAAATCGGAAAACCTGCCTCTCTGGTACCCAATGCTCCAGTATACCATCTACAAAACCCATAGGAACCTAGAACATCGGGAGGGTCATATAATACTGTAATAACTGATCTATGGTCACCCGGTCTGGGGGTGACAAACTATCATACCACGACCTCAGACGGGAGACTACCAATACTGGTAAGGTGTGATCAATGAGGCTGACTGTCGAGGAAGACATCTGTATGGGTCGTATCATAAGACCATCCAGGGGTCAATGCTGAATATCTCTGGACATATATACATATACATAAAATGATACATACATGATAAATAATAGATGATAATATGATGTAGGTAATAATAGTATATACAATCCTAAGTACATCATCATCTAATACATCATCTCTGTACAGCTAAAAATACAGGAAAATGGAGCACAAACGCCCAACAACTAACAGAGGCCTATCAAAAGATATAGCGAGAATGGGGCACAACCACCAAGTATCTAACAGAGGTCTATCAAAAAAATATAGCGAGAATACACATCAGAAGAAGACAATGGTGTCGATGTCCACATCATCAATACTGTCCACCTGATGTAACTCCTCCTGAGTCATTGGATCTCTATCAAGAGGGATGTTCAGCCTATACAATGGAGGATCTGCACCGATAAATCCATATGGGTTATCTGAGGGGCCATCGCCTGAGCTGGAAGGATCAAAAGTATTTTCCTCTGAAGGATCTCTGCCCAAGTGCCAGATAAAAAAATGTACCCGGTCCAACTGCCGGGTCAAGCTGTCAATCTGTGTCAAATGAATCGGATCTCAGACACAGGCCATCCAATTCATCATCAACACAGATCCAGGAACCATATCCCCCATAAACTGAGTGGCGCGGGTCTGGGCTATAATGGTACGAGGGGACCACTAGCAGTAGAATGCCTCCTGAGTAAATGGACCCTCTTACAAAGAATAGTCGTTAACGCCCATCAATGGGATATCACTGACAAGAGACTACGACACAGGCCAATAACGCCTGATAAGAGGCAAGATTGGAACACGAATATCTCCTGTAGTGATCCTAATAGCATGCTCTCCCAAATAGAGCTCCCATCCTCCATCTGTGGACATCACGTACTCGATACCAGTCGGGTACCCATCCTCAAATCCAATGGTCAAATGTTCCCCAGAGTAGGGAACCAAGTGATATCATCAGCTGTCAATAACTCCAACTATAGGTGACAATGGGTGAAACCCTCAGCTACAGGAACCTCCGCTAGCATGGAGTGATGCCATCGTCGTCCTCGTGGATAGGTCTCCAAACCTAACACACTAATAGGATGCATATATGGAAGCCTCTCATAGGCCCAAAACTGCCAATACAAAGGCAAACATCTGATGTCAGTCAACACTCTTAACCTTTACATGGGAAATCAAAAGAGAAATACTCACCAGCAAAAATGGTTAAAATCCTAACCAAGTCTCCGTCAAGCCCTACGAGCACATGCGCATTCCCCTAAGGAAATATGCGAAGTTATAGGAGCCCCAGTTATACTCTCCAATATGGTCCACCTCCCGTGTGGCACTTGTGAGACCCCAAATTTTATGAAATGAAAGTATTCAATTTTCTTATAATTATTCTATTTAGTAAATGGTTAAATTGATAAAAGGTTAAAGTTAAGGGTGATATGTGAAATTTTTTCAAAGTATGCAAGTTGTTATAAAATATTCTTTTATCGGGGAATATCCGTAGGATGACATAATCATTGGTGGACTCCACAACGGAACTATTGTCATAGTAAGAAAACGACATAATTATCTTTTTATAAAAATAACAGCGAAAGTGTTACCGTTAAAATTGTTAAACTACTTGGTAGTAAAAGTACAGTAATACGTTGGTTGCATAGTAACACACGGTATTGATTATTGATGCTTACGTGAGAAGTCACTCAGTTATACTCAATTATTGCTACAGTAATTGCTGCATCATATCTCTCATATTATTGATTCAATTATTGTCACAGTATCATCTGCATATTATGTTAAATTATTAAATTAATAATTGAGACGGCAAAGTTATTCATATTATTATTTGAAATATTGACAATGTCTAGAAGTTCTGTCAAGGAGAGGTGTGGTCACCTAATTGCGCGCCAATAAGGAGAAATCCTTATCGGAAAGCCCTCTCTTTCCTGGGAACAACCTGGTTGTTAAATATTGTGAGTTATAATATTAATGATGAATGATATTAAAAATCAAATATGAGTTCGGAGTTGAATTTGGAGACGCAGACGTGTATTTGAGTCCGAAACGATGAAATTAGTAGAAATAGACTATAAATACAAAATTTGTCGGGGTTGACTTTTTGGTCAAAAAAGTCAACAGTTGACTTTTTTGAAAAAATTCATACTTTGAAATTTCAAAAATGAAACTATTGAGAAAAATATTTCCATTGTGTTGGGATTATTAGTGTTAGTGGAAATCGACATTTATTTCGATGGTAATTGATGTCTGGAAGTTATATTGACCAACCGGGTAATTAATCGGGTAAATGAGAAATTAATTGCTATTAATTCACATGATTATAACTATTTGTTCACAGGTTTGTACTATTGATTCACATTCTTGTACTATTAGGGGAGTTGGTGCAAGATTGATAATACTTGCATGACTAAGTTAAAAATGGAGGTATAGATGAAGGTACTATACTGTAATGTATATTTTCACATGATTATAACTATTGATTCACATGATTGAACTATTGATTTACATTATTTAATATTAGGGGAGGTGGTGCAAGTTTGATAATACTTGCAGGACTAAATTAAAAATGAAGAAAAAGAGGAAGATATGATACTGTAATATTTTGAGCCCCAAAACGTGCAATTATCGAAACTATATTTTTCTATAAATAGAAGCTCATTCTTCCTTCATTTCTCACCAATTCACTAAAGCTATAGAGTTATTATTATAGAGAGAAATTATAAAGAGAAAGAAGAAGAGAAGTGTGCTACCTCACTATTCCAGTATCCAGTTTTCTTCTAAGGTAAGGGATATTGTTATTATAGTAAGGGGTATTATTCTTTCGTATTCATAAAGAGAGTTATTTTCTTTCAATACTCGTAAGGGTTGTTATTCCATTCTTTATTATTCCTTTGTGGAATTACCTGCCTGTGCGGTCTATCGCATGATTGGTGAATTATGTTGTTATTCCATTCTTTATTATTCTGTTGGAATATCCTATCTGTGCGGATTACGCATGACTGGTTCCATTCTTTATTATTACATTGGAATATCCATGTCTCATGCGGATTACGCATGACCTGGTTCCATTCTTTATTATTCTGTTGGGAATAACCTATCTGTGCAGTCTATCGCATGCATGGTGAATTCTTCTGTTATTCCATTCTTTATTATTCCGTTGGAATAACCTGTCTATGTGGATTACCACATGCATGGTGAATGATCCTTCGTATTCGTTTCTTATTAAATTGTGGAAATGATCTGACCCTTAAAAATTCTGGAAAAATTTGAAATGATCTTTTGATTAGTTTTCTAGATTGTGTCCAAAAATGGCGATTTTTGGATGTATAGATTAGGAGTTATGAATTTTATGGGAAAAGACTATTTTAAAAGTAAACCCTTATAACTCCTTGTGGTTAACTCCAAAATTAGTGAAATTTTTATTAGGAGTACATATATATAACAGGAGTATACCCTATAAATTTTGGAATTTTTTGACAAAAGTACAATTTATGATAAATGTCTAAATATTCGGCAGTTTTGGCCATATGAAAAATAGTAAATGAATTTTAAAAATTTCGACAAAAATATATGTTCAATATGGGACTATATTATGCTAAATTCTAGAAAAGAATCATTTTTGGGACTGATTTGGTATTTTTCATGAAAATAAACTAGTTATAAGTAAATGAATTAAATATATTATGTGAAGTAGCAAAATTGGAAAATAGGATTTTATGGCTTGGAAATCCTATATAAGGTATATGCAGATTTTTGATGAGGGATTTGATCATTGGTGATGAAATCTTATGAGTATGGCATTTTTGAATGATTAAATGTATTATTTGTTAAAGTGTAAACAATTAAAATAAATTGTTTATAAGTTTAAGAAGTGATTAAAATATTGTTATTATATTAATAATATTAGATTATGAGTTTATTAAGTGATTGATAATATTTGGATAAATTTAAAGTCTTTAATATTTATCCTTATTTTCGTTTGATTAATGATTATATCATTGTCATCATCCTCATACTTAGATTGTGATGAAAGTCATCTTATGCTTACGTGCAAAGATGGACTGTTGATTATTGATTTTACAATTGTATATCTTAGGCTTACGTGCAAAGATGGACTGTTGATTATTGATTTTACAATTGTATATCTTTGGCTTACATGCAAAGATGGACTGTTGATTATTGGTTTTATAGTTGTATATCTTTGGCTTACGTGCAAAGATGGACTGTTTATTATTGATTTTACAGTTGTATATCTTTGTCTTAAGTGCATTGATGGACAGTTGTTGGTATGATTATAACCAGGGATTATTCGGTATAATCATGACCATTGTTGAAAACACGAATATCCTTGGCATGTAGTGCATAGATAATTCGTGGTCGTAATATTAGTAAATATCATTGGATGTAGTGCATGGATGATTCAATGATGTGGATTATTTATTAAGCTGAGTCTCATCGATAACTTATTGATAATACACTTTTAATTCGTAGATATCATGCTCTACTTGACTCTTCTATAATACAGTTGTATGTCTTTGGCCTGTAGTGCAAAGATGAATTGTTAATGAATATCTTTGGCCGTAGCGCAAAGATAAATTTATTAGTATGATTATGAGCAGGAATTGTGATTTGGTATAACCGTGATTTTTGATTTTTCAGGTGAAGATAGGTGATGAAAATTATCTTTGTCTTGGGTGCGAAGAGGAATTTAGAATCACAATTATGATTATGAGTTATTCATATGACTGTGGACAAGAATAAAAGTGGACTTTTAACATGGAAAAGATCATAGATCTGATGGTCTATTTGACTCTTCTAATGGATTGCTCGTTCTGCTGCAACTATGGTTGAAAAGTTTTATCATCTACTATATGTCCTAAATCTCTGATTTATTACTGATGAAGGCTATTAATGATGTAAATTATCTTTAGTCATGATATTGTTTACTGTGCTAATTGTGCTCACCCTTTTTGCTTCATAATTCCTTTCAGGTAATAAGAGTGTAGCTGGGTCGAGTGGGGGTAACAGGAGAATAGAACGGTGGTCTATAGCTATTGAGGTTCTCCTTAAATAGTATGAAAATAATTTTATTGAGAACTTTAGTTAAGTGTGTCGTATTGATACGTCATTTGATATTTAATTTTGGTGAACCGAATAGGGTGAGGTGATCCCAACTTTGGAAGGGTGTTTTGCCACTATCATACAAGATGTCTAATGACATACAACCTCGTGTTATCATAAGACATGGTAGTGCACATCCACTTGCTGAGTATATCTACGAGCACTACCTATATAATCTTGGAGTTTATTTGAAATATAATTCTCACTTGGAGACAATGGAGATAATTACATGTCAAGAGAAGACTCACCATTGGAAAGAAGATGATAGCAATGTTCTTATTTTTCTTTGGGGACTATTGGGTCAACCAAGGATAATTCTGTGGACATATGATATCTATCATAACCTAAACGCATGGCCTCCCATGTACGAAGGTTTCCTTGAGCACTTCGCAAAGATTTTAATTTCTAAAACAGTTATGGACTGTACTTTTATGTAAGGTACCATTGTAAGTTTGTGGTCAAGGCACCATAAGAGTTACATAAATTTGTATTAAAACTCACAGTTTAACTGTGGTCATATTCTTCACGACAGTTCAACAGTTGTATAAATGAAGTTTGTATTTGATTTTTATAGTATGATATCTGGCGACCCAGAATGGGTCGTGTGGACCTATTTTGGGGGCGTCACAAATAGTATCAGAGCTTAGGGATATGGTTGCTAGCGGAGATAAGAGTCTAGAACTAGGAGGGGAGAGACGAGTTATATACTTCGCTAGTGTGTGACTTACCTAAGCTGAAATTTTTTACTTGATAAGTTGACAAATTATTATATGTCAATTAATCTCTGTTTTGAAGATATATTCTAGAATGATATCTGAAATAAAGGAGATGAGAAATGGAAAAATCATGATATAGAGGATATAACCGGGAAGATACAATCTGAAAAGAAAGCAAGGTATTCTCATCTCTTCGAACTACCAAGTACGTAAATTTTGAGGGGCTTAAATTTCATAAAGAGGGAGATTGTGAGACCCCGAATTTTATGAAATGAAAGTATTCAATTTTCTTATAATTATTCTATTTAGTAAATGGTTAAATTGATAAAAGGTTAAAGTTAAGGGTGATATGTGAAATTTTTTCAAAGTATACAAGTTGTTATAAAGTATTATTTTCTCGGGGAATATCCATATGACGGCACAATCATGGGTGGACTCCACAACGGAAGTATTTTCGTATTAAGAAAACGACATAATTATCTTTTTATAAAAATAACAGCGAAAGTGTTACCCTTAAAACTGTTGAACTATTCGGTAGTAAAAATACGGTAATACGCGTGGTTGCATAGTAACACACGGTATTGATTTTTGATGCTTACGTGAGAAGTCACTCGGTTATACTCAATTATTGCTCTGAGAATTCACGCATCATATCTCTCATATTATTGATTCAATTATTGTCACAGTATCATCTGCATAATATGTTATATTATTAATTCAATAATTGAGACAGCAAAGTTATTCATATTATTATTTGCAATATTGACAATGTCTAGAAGTTCTGTCAAGGAGAGGTTTGGTCACCTAATTGCGCTCCAATAAGGAGAAATCCTTATCGGAAAGCCCCCTCTTTCCTGGGAACGACGTGGTTGTTAAATATTGTGAGTTATAATATTAATGATGAATGTTATTAAAAATTGAATTTGAGTTCGGAGTAGAATTTAGAGACGCGGTCGTGATATTTGAGTCCAGAACGATGAAATTAGTAGACATAGACTATAAACACAAAATTTGTCGGGGTTGACTTTTTGGTCAAAAAAGTCAACAGTTGACTTTTTCAGAAAAAGTCAAACTTTGAAATTTCAAAAATGAAATTGTTCAGAAAAATATTTCCATTGTGTTGGGATTATTAGTGTTAGTGGAAATCGACATTTATTTCGATAGTAATTGATGTATAGAAGTTATATTGACCAACCGGGTAATTAATCGGGTAAATGAGCAATTAACTGCTATTAATTCACATGATTATAACTATTTGTCCACATGTGTGTACTATTGATTCACATTCTTGTACTATTAGGGGAGTTGGTGCAAGATTGATAATACTTGCATGACTAAGTTAAAAATGGAGGTATTATACTGTAATTCATATTTTCACATGATTATAACTATTGATTCACGTGATTGAACTATTGATTTACATTATTTACTATTAGGGGAGGTGGTGTAAGTTTGATAATACTTGGAGGACTAAATTAAAAATGAAGAAAAAGAGGAAGGTATTATACTGTAATATTTTGAGCCCCAAAACGTGTAATTATCGAAACTATATTTTTCTATAAATAGAAGCTCATTCTTCCTTCATTTCTCACCAATTCACTAAAGCTATAGAGCAATTATTATAGAGAGAAATTATAAAGAGAAAGAAGAAGAAGTCTCGTTACCTCACTATTCCAAAGATCCGGTTTTCTTCTAAGGTAAGGGATATTGTTATTATAGTAAGGGGTATTATTCTTTCGTATTCATAAAGAGAGTTATTTTCTTTCAATACTTGTAAGGGTTGTTATTCCATTCTTTATTATTCTGTTGGAAATAACCTGTCTGTGCGGTCTATCGCATGCATGGTGAATTCTTCTATATTCCATTCTTTATTATTCTGTTGAAATAACCTGCCTGTGCGGTCTATCGCATGCCTGATGAATTCTTTTGTTATTCCATTTTTTATTATTCTGTTGGAATATCCTGTCTGTGCGGATTACGCATGACCTGATTCCATTCTTTGTTATTCTGTTGAAATATCCTGTCTATGCGGACTACGCATGATCTGGTTTCATTCTTTATTATTCTGTTGGGAATAACCTGTTTGTGCGGTCTATCGCATGCATAGTGAATTCTTCTATTATTCCATTCTTTATTATTCTATTGGAATAACATGTCTATGTGGATTACCACATGCATGGTGAATGATCCTTCGTATTCATTTCTTATTTAATTGTGGAAATGACATATCTACGTGGATTACCGCATGGCAGAAGAAAATCCCTTTGCAGTTTTGTAATTTTTCTGACCCTCAAAAATTCTGGAAAAATTTGAAATGATAGTTTGATGAGTTTTCTAGATTGTGTCCAAAAATGGCGATTTTTGGATATATAGATTAGGAGTTATGAAATTTATGGGAAAAGACGATTTTAAAAGTAAACCCTTATAACTCCTTGTGGTTAACTCCAAAATTAGTGAAATTTTTATTGGGAGTACATATATATAACAGGAGTATACCCTGTAAATTTAGGAATTTTTGGTCAAAAGTACAATTTATGATAAATGTCTAAATATTCGGCAGTTTTGGCCATATGAAAAATAGTAAATGAATTTTAAAAATTCCGAGAAAAATATATGTTCAACATGGGACTATATTCTGCTAAATCCCAGAAAAGAAATATTTTTGGGACTGAATTGGTATTTTTTATTAAAATGAACTAGTTATGAGTAAATGAATTAAATATATTATGTGAAGTAACAAAATTGAAATAGGATTTTGTGGCTTGGATATCCTATATAAGGTGTATTTAGATTTTTGATGAGGGATTTGATTATTGGAGATGAAATCTTATGAGTATAGCATTTTTGAATGATTAAATATATTATTTCGTAAACTGTAAATAATTAAAATAAATTGTTTATAAGTTTAAGAAGTGATTAAAATATTGTTATAATATTAATAATATTAGATTATGAGTTTATTAAGTGATTGATAATATTTGGATAAATTTAAAGTCTTTAATATTTATCCTTATTTTCGTTTGATTAATGCTTATATCATTATCATCATCCTCATGCTTATATTGTGATAAAAGTCATCTTAGGCTTACGTGCAAAGATGGACTATTGATTATTAATTTTACAATTGTATATCTTAGGCTTACGTGCAAAGATGTACTGTTGATTATTGATTTTACAATTGTATATCTTTGGCTTACGTACAAAGATGGACTGTTGATTATTGGTTTTATAGTTGTATATATTTGGCTTACGTGCAAAGATGGACTGTTGATTATTGATTTTACAATTGTATATCTTTGTCTTACGTGCATTGATGGACAATTGTTGGTATGATTATAACCATTGATTATTCAGTATAATCATGACCATTGTTGAAAACACGAATATCCTTGGTCGTAGTGCATAGATAATTCGTGGTCGTAATATTAGTGAATATCCTTGGTTGTAGTGCATTGATGATTCAATAATACACTTTTAATTCGTAGAAGATAGTAGAGATCATGCTCTACTTGACTCTTCTATAATACAGTCTTTGGCCTGTAGTACAAAGATAAATTGTTAATGAATATCTTTGGCCGTAGTGCAAAGATGAATTTATTAGTATGATTATGAGCAGGAATTGTGATTTGGTATAACCATGATTTTTGATGTTTCAGGTGAAGACATGTGATGAAAATTATCTTTGTCCTAGGTGCGAAGAGGAATTTAGAATCACAATTATGATTATGGGTTATTCATATGATTGTGGACAGGAATTTTTGATTGATGTTACATGGATAAAAATTATTGGTGGACTTTTAACATGGAGAAGATAATAGATCTGATGGTCTATTTGACTCTTCTAATGGATTGCTCGTTCCGCTGCAACTATGGTTGAAAAGTTTTATCATCTACCATATATTCTAAATCTCTGATTTATTACTGATGAAGGCTATTGATGATGTAAATTATATTTAGTCATGATATTCTTTACTGGGCTAGTTGTGCTCACCCTTTTTGCTTCACAATTCCTTTCGGGTAATAAGAGTGTAGCTGGATCGAGCGGGGGTAACAGGAGAATAGAACGGTGTTCTATAGCTGTTGAGGTTCTCCTTAAATAATATGAAAATAATTTTATTGAGAACTTTAGTTAAGTGTGTCGTATTGTATACGTCATTTGATATTTAATTTTGGTGAACCGAATAGGGTGAGTTGAACCCAACTTTGGAATGGTGTTTTGCCACTATAATACAAGATGTCTAATGACATACAACCTCGTGTTATCATAAGACAGGGTTGTGCACATTCACTTGCTGAGTATATCTACGAGCACTACCTATATAATCTTAGAGTTTATTTGAAATATAATTCTCACTTAGAGACAATAGAGATAATTATATTTCAAGAGAAGACTCACCATTGGAAAGAAGATGATAGCAATGTTCTTGTTTTTCTTTGGGGACTATTGGGTCAACCAAGGATAATTCTGTGGACATATGATATCTATCATAACCTAGATGCATGGCCTTTCATGTACGAAGGTTTCCTTGAGCAGTTCCCAAAGATTTTAATTTCTAAAACAGTTATGGACTGTACTTTTATGTAAGGTACTATTGTAAGGTTGTGGTCAAGGCACCATGAGAGTTACATACATTTGTATTAAAACTCACGGTTTAAGCGTGGGTCGATTCTGCATTTACAGTTCAACAAATTGTATAAATGAAGTTTGTATTTGATTATTATAGTATGATATCTGGCGACTCAAAATGGGTCGTGTGGACCTATTTTGGGGGCGTCACAACACTGATCAAAGTGAATGATACCGTGGAAGAGTTATCCGCTATGAAGCAACCCCTGATAATCACCAGGAACAATTACCAGATAATGTGATCCCTGAATCTCACATCATCGGGTATGGGCTCACTCAAAAGCCCACTTGTAGCATCCCCAAATTCGGGTCCCAAATCCCCACTAATCTGGTATACTATTTCTATAACTATTGCGGAAGATATAAATATAAATTGTTTATATATTAAACTTTACACACTAACCCCAAGGTCGAGAACCTTCACATAAACCTGAATCAATATCCTATCTAACATACAATATTATTATTATATAATACTGTTACAAATTTAGCTGCGCACATAAACTAAAGCTTGAACTGTTTTTGACCTTTCCTTGTATCCTACGAAGTCGTCTTAATCTGCAATGTTTATCATGATATAGCAAGGGTGAGCATATATTTGCCCAGCAAGTATAATTTTATTTAAGGATATATCATGATGGAAAGAATTGAACAATAGGCTGGCTATAATTCTACAATTTAATTGAGAACTAGCATGAACTAACTTTCATAGCTGAACGAACATTGAACATGAACATAGCAATTATATCTGGACCGAATGGTAATGAAGTTGATCAGCCTTTCATACTTGATGAATACATGCAATATGTACAGAGTACAATTCAACAAATCTTAGACATGGCAATCAGCAATGATTAACCACAAGTATATTTGAATGAAATAACTCGAGGTCGAGTTAAGAAAAATTGCCTGTTCGGTCGGTTACTGTTACGCAATTTATTTATCTTTGTCTGAAGACCTAATATATAAAAAATATTGATATACAAATTAGAATAATATCATCACAATATAGTACTATTATATATAATCATAAAATAACCTAAATACATAACACATAACCCTATCAATTCACAAACTAACTAAGACTCGGTATCAAGTCAAACTATTTCAGTCTGAGTTGAAAACAACACAAATCTGACATCCCGACGGTCTAGTCGGATAAATCTCGAGTCTAAAATCACTAAGACTCGGTCTAAACTGATTCACATATATTTTAGATAATTTATTATCAGTCCAAATATTTTTCATAAGCTCGTAATAATTTTCAGATAATTATTACCATTTATCATGATTTTTCAATCATTAATATCGTATTTATATAATTTAAATACTATATAATTCTATTATCATTAATATTTATTTAATATTAAATATTATTGAAAATCATAACATAATATTATAATATATTTATAATATATCAAAGTATTTTTAATATCTTAAAATCATATTTATATCATTTTCAAACCTTTAAATCCATTAATATTAAAATATTAATATTTTCATGACAAAATATCAAAAGTTATATTTTATAACTTAAAATATTTTCTAACCCTTAAACTATTTTTATATAATTTTTAAAACATTAATTCTATTTTTCCATAATTTATTTAATATATTTATTAAACAAATTAATCACCATTAATATTAATTTTTTATCGAAATTACACAAAATATTAAAAGTTATTGAAAATAACTTCAAATATTTTCAGTATACCATAATATATTTTTAAATGATTTTTCATGTATTAAAATCATTTTTAAATAATTTATTTAATATTATAATTAAATAAATTAAATACTATTAATATTCCAAATATATTAAATATTTATGAATTATATTCAAAATTATTAAAAACTAATTTTTGGACTTTAAAATAATTTTTAGTAATTTATTATGTATTTTTAATAAGTAAAAACTATTTTTTTCTATTTATTTAATAAAATAATTAATTTTTCTGAAATTAAGTGTCGCTAAAGGGGGCTTTAGTGACAAAACCGTGACTATTGGTGTTCTTGGCAAAACCCGTGAAACTCATATCGAAAGGTTTCAAGGTGCTACGTTTGACCACAATTTAATCTATGATCCTAAGATTTTCTGGGCTGGATAAAGTGTTTAGGTTGTAGTATAAGTGTAATACTACCATTATCAATTGAGTTCATGGCCATAATACAACATATCAGAGAGTTATAGGCTGTCAAATTTCATGTCAAAGCTGTTCTTCATTTCTCGGTTTTCCAGAAATGAAGAACAGTTCATGGGAGCTACTTTGGTACTTTGAATCTCTACGTCCCTGGCTTGCTTAGTCTGTTTTATTGATTTAGTCATGTTGTATTGATGTCAGTGTACAATTTTATAACATTAGATCATCATAACAACAACAAATCTAAGAGATCTAGACCGGTCAAAGTGCATGCCAAAAACTACCTTAGAAAATTCTGGGTTGCCCAGAATCTTGATCTGGCGTGATGGTCAACGCTTGTTTGACCACAAATAACTTCAATTCTGTTTATGATTTTTGTAAGATAAAAGCTTAGATGTATAGCCTACATGTCAATCTACAGGATTCAACCAACAACATGACTTAACTAACAAAGACCAGCAAGATAAAGAGCCTGCAAAAACGCTGTCAGACATTTCTAGGTAATCTGGGTTACCCAGATTCGTTCGGTCATGGTCAGTCAACGACCTTTGACCACTAATAACTTGCAATATAAACATTATCTAGGCTTGATTCAAGTTCCAGAACAAAGACCACATGGCATAGAACAGATCCATAACATAAAACACACATAACACCTAACACACAATGATCTACGAGACTTGACATATGGCTGTCAAACAAATTTTTCAATTTTTCCAGATTTCTAAAAACTTGATTTTCGAGTACTTTGATGTTATGGATCTATGTTCTAGCAACCCAGATCACTAATTGACACCCTCTAACACAACTTTAAACAACAAACAACAAAATCAAACATCAAATCATATGATTTAGAAATTTTAGGGCTTATACCTCTTTAGACTTTGATTCTTGGATCTGATCTTTGTGATCTGTTATTGTTAAGCTAAGAAGTGTTCTTGACTTTGTGTATCACACACTTTTACTCTCAACCCCGAAAATCTAGAGATAGAAATGGTCTTGAAGAAAATTAGAAGTAAAGTTGCATTTCCTCTCTCTCTCTAATCTATTTATTTTAATACAATGCAATGTATAAAGCTGATGAAGTGGCTGATGGCTGTGATTTTTATCACATGGGCTGATCTAGGTTGGTCACCAACTCCCATTTTAGAAAGATATGCAAGCTACCTTCAATAATTCTATAAGGGCACTTTAGTCTTTTGATTTATAATTTAAATGGCAAAATGGTAACATGTGCAAATCTTTAGGGTTTGACCTTTAGGGTTTAACCCTTAGGGTTAAAATCTAAGGTTTTACAAGTTCAATATTCTAGGATTTCCAACTTAGGTTTTCTAAATAGAAAAATTAATATTTCTAAATTATAATTAGGATTCTTTAATTATACTAAGATTTCCTAATCATAAATTCAAGCTTGCTAATTAGGATTTAATATTTCCTAATTAAAATTGCTAATTTAGCAATTTGGTTCACAATTGTATATTAGGGTTTATAATTAAAAAATTAGGGTTTCTAAATTATGTTTAGGATTTCCTAATTAGATTAAGGTTTCCTAATTACTTAGACTTGAACATTAGGATTAATCTTTCCTAATTAACATCAAACTTTCTTAATTAGCGATTAGGGTTTCTAATTAGAAATTAGGTTTCCTAATTTTACAATTAGGGTTTCTAATTTTACAAATTAGGGTTTTCTAACTATTTTGTTAGGTTTTACCCTAATTAAGTTTATAATCAATACACTTAAGCCATTAAGTTCCCAATTTAGGGTTTCCAACTTCCGAATTTGGATTTCGGATTCCCGGAACAGAAATTAGGATTTCCATAACCGGTTTCTAAGGTTTCTTATCATTCGTTAGGGTTTTCTAACTGAACGTCGATATTCAACAATAATATTAGGGTTTGACACTGCTAAAATTTATCTGGTCAACCCTTGACCCTTAACCACATTCTGTACACATAAATAACCATATACACAGAACATATACACTTATATACTTAATCCTGAATAATTCACCACAAAAATTTTTAAATCCATAAAAATCCTTCAAAAATGTCAAATCCATTCACTTATTTTCTGTCTAGGTTTATTATTTAACCTTAATTCAATCTTTTAAGAATTTAATAAATATCCAAATTCTCGGGTTGTCACATTCACCCATTCTTCTAAAAATTTCATCTCCGAAATTTACCTTACACTTTTACCATGCACCATACACCATTCATACATATCATCACATGCTACCTAATACATTTCACAAGAGTAAAAATTTTCAAATTGTGCTGAGGAGTCATATAGATTATGAATTTTTATTTTCGCAAAGGTTTTATAGAAATTCATCTGCAAATCGTCTTATCTTAAAGACATAATGGGTAATTAGTCCAGTATGCCCTATTCTAGCCTAGTAATACTGGTTGGAACAATTTTTCCCCGTTCCTTCTATTGCATCCGACTTAGGCGCACAAAATTTCCTACCTCAGTCTTTATCGGAATTTGCACCAAAATAATTTGGTTCGGGAAAGTTTTCAAAGAACGCTTAGAATTTTCATAAAAGGTGGTCTAGCTGAATCAAATAGCATAGACTCATATTATTAATTCAATTCAATCGAAATATTTAGGTATAGCCAAACAGCGTTGGCAAATTAAAATTTTGAAAATATTTTTTGAGAATGACGTAACGATGTCGTACTGTATTAACAGCCCATTTGAGGATGTCGTCATTGTATGACTTTGTCATAACACATCATACAATAGTGGAACAATGATTTTTAGATCGAATTCAACACTAAGTATTTCTGTATTTACAACTCTATCAACTTTTTATCATCTCTGCACAAGGTTACATGGTACATGAGTGATAAATAAAAAATATATTTTGATATTTCAAATCATTATCGTCTAGCCAAAACAAGTAGCATAGACTATACTTTAAACTGTTCAAAATTCATTACAAATCTGTTTTATCATCTCAACAGGGAACGAGGCGTCGGTGGCTTGAAGTCCACTCATACACAATAGTCACCAAGAGTTGAAAATAGAAATTCATTTTTCAAAAGCACATAGTGTGTTTTTAGCTTGATGTCAAAAATTTCGAGTCTAGCATAGCTAGAAGATTTGGAAAACGTAATGTATCCACTAATGATCAATTGCTTAGTAATCTATCTATTCATATAATCCTCAATTCTTCATTCACACATAACTATTCCCAGTTCGTCAAACCACAATCATGAGTTCAAGAACTTTCCACAATTATATGAGTTTAAGAACTTGTCCTCGTTAGACCTTTGGCGTCCATTCGCTGAGGGGTTCATAAACATTTCATATAATCATGAGTCACGAACATACCATAAGTATGAGTTTTAAGAACTCGTACTTAACCTGATATTCTCTACTTAGAACCTATCTATCTGTTATACACATGAGAAAGGAATCACCCTCTCAACAGGTATATAACAAATAGCGCGACACATTTCATAATCCCCACTTAATCCTAACTCGCTTCTCAATACGAATTTCATTCAACTCGTATTCATAATCCTTTCCTGAATCTGTACTAATTCATAGTAAAACTGACACACAATAATCTTTGCTGTAAACTTTTCAATCATTAGATTGATTCTTTTCTCTGCTATCACCTTATCAGATCACGTGGTGATCTCATCGTATATATTACGATTCATTTCTATACTATGATCATTTTGTTTTACGATCTTCTATCCTGGTACTATTAGTCTTTTAGACTCTATCTATTCATCACTACTATTCAACTTTATTATCAGAATTAGGGAACTATGTATCTTTTATAACTCACCAAGATTCGTCTTTGAATCTTACCGACCAACTAACTCTATGTGAGTTAGTACTTTTCCCAATCACTGCGGTTATTGGTCTCAGGTATTTTTACCTAAGGTTCATAACCAACAGCTTTGATACCAACTGTAGCATCCCCAAATTCGGGTCCCAAATCACCACGAATCTGGTATACTATTTCTATAACTATTGTGGAAGATATAAACATAAAGTGTTTATACATTAAACTTTACACACTAACCCCAAGGTCGAGAACCTTCACATAAACCTGAATCAATATCCTATCTAACATACAATATTATTATTATATAATACCGTTACAAATTTAGCTGCACACATAAACTAAAGCTGGAACTGTCTTTGACCTTTCCTTGTATCTGACAAAGTCATCTTAATCTGCAATGTTTATCATGATATAAGAAGGGTGAGCATAAGTTTTCCCAGTAAGTATAAGTTTATTTAAGGATATATCATGATGGAAAGAATTGAACAATAAGCTGACTATAATTCTACAATATAATTGAGAACTAGAATGAACAAACTTTCATAGCTGAATGAACATTGAACATGAACATATCAATTATATCTAGACCGAATGGTAATGAAGGTTGTCAACCTTTCATACCTGATGAATACATGCAATATGCACAGAGTACGATTCAACAATTCTTAGACATGGCAATCAGCAATGATTAACCACAAGTATATTTGAATGAAACAACTTGAGGTCGAGATAAGAAAAACTTGCTTGTTCGCTCGATTACGGTTACGCAATTTATTTATTTTTGTTTGAAGACCTAATATATATAAATAATATCGATATAAAAAATAGAATAATATCATCACAATATAATACTATTATGTATAATGTAAGACCCCAACTTTTTTTTTAATAAAGATGATTTTTCTATAAATATCATTTTTGAATATTATGGAATGAATTTGATATAATGTTATAGTTGTGTGTAATATTTATAAATTTTGCTAAGTATGCAAGTTGTTATAAAATATTCGATTGGTGGGGAATATTCTTTTTGTCGGGAATATAAATATAACAAGACAATCATTGGTGGACCCCTACAATGGAATTATTGTCGGATTGAGAAAATGACAAAAATATTTTATAAATAACGGCAGAGGTGTTATTGTTAAAACTGTTGAACTACCCGGTAGTTAAAATACGATAATACTGCGTGGTTGCATAGTAGCACGAAGATCGATTATTGATGCTTACGTGATAAGTCACTCAGTTATACTTTGCTATAGTAATTGCTGCATCATATCTCTCATATTATTGATTCAGTTATTGTCACAGTATCATGTGCATAATATGTTATATTATTAAATTAATAATTGAGACGACAAAGTTATTCATATTATTAAATTGCAATATTTACAATGTCTAGAAGTTCTGTCAAGGAGAGGTTAGATAATCTAATTGCGCGCCAATAGGGAAAAATCTTTATTGGAAGCCCCCTCTTTCCTGGGAACAACCTGGTTGCTAAATATTGTGAGTTATAATATTAATGATGAATAAGTTCGTGTTGATTAAAAGATGAATTTGATAGTTTCATTTTGTTGGGATTATTTGTGTTAGTAGAAATCGACATCTATTCCGATGATAACTGATGTCTGGAGGTTATATTGTTCAATCGGGTATTCAGGGAACTTTTTGTGTCGGAGTACTATTCACGAGTTACTATTCCTGAGTTACTATTCACGAGTTACTATTCACGAGTTACTATTCATGAGTTATTATTCACAAGTTACTATTCATGAGTTACTATTCACGAGTTACTATTCACCCAGTTACTATTCACTCTAGTATTGTGCATTCGGGTATTTGGGTACAATATTATTCCATGAGGAGATGTGCTAATTTTTCAGACCGTTGGTTGAAGTTATATTAGTGAATCAATATGGACCGCTGGTGGAAAGTTATAATAGTGAATCAATATGGATCGTTGGTTTAAAGTTTTAATTAGTTACTATTCAATCCATTCTTCTATAAATAGAAGCTCATTCCTTCATTATTTCTTACGAATTCACTGAAACTCTAGAGAGAGAAATTATAGAGATAAAGAAGAAGAGTATTCTGCTACTTCACTACTTCGATATCCAGTGTCTTTTACGGTATGGGGTGTTATTCTTTCTTATTCATGAAGAGAACTTCTGTTATTCCATTCTTTATTATTCTGTTGGAATAACCTATATATGCGGCATACCCTATACTTGGTGAAATCCTTATGTTATTCCATTCTTTATTATTCTGTTGGAATATCACATGCATGCTTTTTTCGTGGGACTGGTTAAAATCTTTATTATTACGTTGGAATAACCTATATATATGCAGAATTCGCTTATACTTGGTGAAATCCTTAGGTTATTCCATTCTTTATTATTCGTTGGAATATTCATGCCTCATACGTTTTCTGTGGGACTGGTTCGTCTTTATTATTACATTGGAATAACTTTGTATACGTGGACTCCCTATACTTGATGAAATCCTTATGTTATTCCATTCTTTATTATTCTGTTGGAATATCCTATCTGTGCGTTTTACGCCGGACCTGGTTCCGTATTTATTATTCTGTTGAAATAACTTGCATGTGCTATCTATCACATGCCTGGTGATTTCTTTTGTTATTCCATTCTTTATTATACTCAGTTGGTTAAAGTTTTGACTTCTATACTCCATGAAATTAGTGGAATATCATTGATATTTGTGCTTCATCCAGTATCTTTTCATGGAAATATTCTTCTGAGCATTCTTGAATTTTACTCTACAAAGAAGTATCATGTTGACTATTTGGATGTTATTAGTTCCTGGATAAACTATTTCTTGAACTTGTTTTATTGAATTCTTATATCATTGTCATCATCCTCATGTTTATATTTTTTTAAAGTCATCTGTAGCCTGTAGTGCATAGATGGACTTGGTATGATTATGACCAGGATTATTCGGTATAATCATGACCGTAATGTTACAAATGATGTGGTAAAAGTCCTCATTGGCAGTAGTGCATTGATGGGACGATTGTTGGCATGATCATGACCATTGATGAATACACGAATATCCTTGGCCCGTAGTGCATGGATAATTTGTGGTCGTGACGCTAATGAATATCCTTGGTAGTAGTGCGTGGATGATGTGGATTATTTATTAAGTCGAGTCTCAAATGATAAAAGTGATGAAAAACTTTTTAAATCATAAAAGATAGTAGATTTTATTCTCTACTTGACTCTTTTAATGGATTGCTAATTCCGCTACAGTTAAACTTGTTGTCTATTGTATTTTATCAGTTTAACATTGTTGAAGGCTATTGATAATTTATCCTGCATTATCTTAGTCATAATATTTCTTACTGGGCTAGTTGAGCTCACCCTTTCTTTCACTATTCTCTTCAGGAAATGATAACGTATAAGGGACTAGTCGGGGGACGGAGTGATGGTCCAGATGATAGTATTAGTAGTCCTCACTATTCTATGAAATAGTATGATAATAATTGTAATGAGGACTTATTCTGAGAGTGGATATTATCTAGAAGACAATATTTGTATTAAAACTCACAGCTTTTGTTGTATATTTAAGATTGTAATTGTATTCTGTACCATGTATCTGGCGACCCAAGATGGGTGATGTATACCTATTTTGGGGATGTCACATATAATCATAGAATAACCTAAACACATAACATATAACCCTATCAATCCACAAACTACCTAAGACTCAGTATCAAGTCAAACTATTTAAGTCTGAGTTGAAACCAACACAAATCTGATAACCCGACGGTCTATCCTGATAAATCTCGAGTCTAAAATCACTAAGACTCAGTTTAAACTAGTTCATAGATATTTTAGATAATTTATTATCAGTCAAAATATTTTTCATAAGCACGTAATAATTTTTAGATAATTATTACCATTTATCATGATTTTAGAATCATTAATATCATATTTATATAAATTAAATACCATATAATTTTATTATCATTAATATTTATTTAATATTAAATATTAATAAAAATCATAACATAATATTATAATATATTTATAATATATAAAAGTATTTTTAATATCTTAAAATCATATTTATATGATTTTTAAACTTTTAAATCCATTATCCAATAATTGATATGAATATTAAAATATTAATATTTTAATGAAAAAATATCAAAAGTTATATTTTATAACTTGAAATATTTTCTAACCCTTAAACCATTTTTATATGATCTTTAAAACATTAATTATATTTTTTGCATAAATTATTTAATATATTTATTAAACAAATTAATCACCATTAATATTAATTTATTATCGAAATTCATCACAAAATATTAAAAGTTATTGAAAATAACTTCAACTATTTTCTTATACCATAATATATTTTTAAATGATTTTTCATGTATTAAAATCATTTTTAAATAATTTATTTAATATTATAATTAAATAAATTAGTAATTTATGAAATATTAAATATTTATGAAATATATTCAAAATTATTAAAAACTAATTTTTGGACTTTAAAATAATTTTTAGTAATTTATTATGTATTTTTAATAATTAAAAACTATTTTTTTCTATTTATTTAATAAAACAATTAATTTTTCCGAAATTAAGTGTCGCTAAAGGTGGCTTTGGTGACAAAACCGTGACTATTGGTGTTCTTGGCCAAAACCAAGAAACTCATGTCAGTGTTCAAGGTGCTACGTTTGACCACAATTTAATCTATGATCCTAAAATTTTTTGGGCTGGATAAAGTGTTTAGGTTGTAGTATAAGTGTAATACTACCATTATCAATCGAGTTCATGGCCATAATACAACAGATCAGAGAGTTATAGGCTCTCAAATTTCATGTCAAAGTTGTTCTTCATTTCTGGGTTTTCCAGAAATGAAGAACAGTTCATGGGTGCTACTTTGGTCCTTTGAATCTCTACATCCCCGACTTGCTTAGTGTGTTTTATTGATTCAGTCATATTGTATTGATGTCAGTGTACAATTTTATAACATTAGATCATCATAACCAAAAAATCTAAGGGATCTTGACCGGTCAAAGTGCATGCCAAAAACTACCTTTGAAAATTCTGGGTTGCCCAGAATCTTCATCCGACATGAGGGTCAACGCTTGTTTGACCACAAATAACTTCAATTCTGTTTATGATTTTGGTAAGATAAAAGCTTAGATGTATAGCCTACATGTCAATCTACAAGATTCAACCAACAACATGACTTAACTAACAAAGATCAAGAAGATAAAGAGCCTGGAAAAATGTTATTAAACTTTTCTAGGTAATCTGGGTTACCTAGATACGTTCGGTCATGGTCAGTCAACGACCTTTGACCACTAATAACTTGCAATATAAACATTATCTAGGCTTGATTCAAGTTCTAGAACAAAGACCACATGGCATAGAACAGATCCATAACATAAAACACACATAACACCTAACACCTAACACGCACTGATCTACGAGTACTTTGATGTTATGGATCTATGTTCTAGCAACCCAGATCACTAATTGACACCCTCTAACACAACTTTAAACAACAAACAACAAATCAAACATCAAATCATATGATTTAGAAATTTTAGGGCTTATACCTCTTTAGACTTTGATTCTTGGATCTGATCTTTGTGATCTGTTATTGTTAAGCAAAGAAGTGTTCTTGGCTTTGTGTATCACACACTTTTACTCTCAACCCCAAAAATCTAGAGAAAGAAATGGTCTTGGAGAAAATGAGAAGTAAAGTTGCATATTTTCTCTCTCTAATCTATTTATTTTAATACAATGCAATGTATAAAGCTGATGAAGTGACTGATGGCTGTGATTTTTATCACATGGGCTGATCTAGGTTGGTCACCAACTCCCATTTTAGAAAGATATGCAATCTACCTTCAATAATGCTATAAGGGGCACTTTAGTCTTTTGATTTATAATTTTAATGGCAAAATGGAAACATGTGCAAATCCCTAGGGTTTAACCCTTAGGGTTAAAACCTGAGGTTTTACAAGTTCAATATTCTAGGATTTCCAACTTAGGTTTTCAAAATAGAAAAATTAATATTTCTAAATTATAATTAGGATTCTATAATTATTCTAATATTTCCTAATCATAAATTCAAGCTTGTTAATTATGATTTAATATTTCCTAATTAAAATTGCTAATTTAGCAATTTGGTTCATAAATGTACATTAGGGTTTATAATCCAAGAATTAGGGTTTTTAAATTATATTTAGGATTTTCTAATTAGATTAGGGTTTCCTAATTACCTAGACTTGAACATTAGGATTAATGTTTCCTAATTAACATCAAACTTTCTTAATTAGCAATTAGGGTTTGTAATTAGCAGTTAAGGTTCCTGATTTTGCAATTAGGGTTTCTAATTTTACAAATTAGGGTTTCTAACTATTTTGTTAGGTTTTACCCTAATCAAGTTTATAATCAATACAGTTAAGTCATTAAGTTCCCAATTTAGGGTTTCCAACTTCCCAATTAGGATTTTGGATTTCCGGAATTGAAATTAGGGTTTCTAGAACCAATTCTTAGGGTTTCTTATCAGTCATTAGGGTTTTCTAACTGAACGTTGATATTCGACAATAATTTTAGGGTTTGACACTGATAAAATTTATCTGGTCAACCCTTGACCCTTAACCACATTCTGTACACATACATAACCATATACACAGAACATATACACTTATATACTTAATCTTGAATAATTCACCACAAAAATTTTTAACTCCATAAAAATCCTTCAAGAATGCCAAATCCATTCACGTATTTGCTGTCTAAGTTTATTATTTAACCTTAATTTAATCTTTTAAGATCTTAATAAATATCCAAATTCTCAGGTTGTTACACCACTCATAGCATCTACTTTAAGACCCCGAATTTTATGAAATTAAATTATTCATTTTTTTTATAATTATTATTCAGTAAATTGTTAAATTGATAAAAGTTTAAAGTTATGGGTGAATTATGCAAATTTTTACAAAATACGCAAGTGGCTATAAAATATTCATTGTTGTCGGAGAATATTCGTTTGGTCGTGGAATATTCTTTACATTGGGGAATATTAAATGCGGCGACAGCATGACCATTTGTGGGTCCCATAATGTAATAAGCGCTGGGATGAAGAAAAAGACAAATTAAAGTTTTTATAAATAATTGGCAGTAGTAGGTTCTGTCAATCAACATTGTTGGAATACCCGGGTGGGTAAAGTAAAATGTACGTGTTGTTTGCGACAAGAGACGCGGTATTGCACCAATTATTGATTCTTACGTAAAAAGGCACTACTCAATAATTGTTAAAGTAATTCTCGTTCAATATTTTATTTTGATTCAATGATTCTTTGCGTTGATATTTTATAATTGTCACTACACAGTATTTTTCATTATCAGATCAATAATTTATATTATTTGAATAATATTATTAGATAACATTATTGACAATGTCTAGAAAGTTCTGTCTAAGATTATGTATATATATATATTAATATTTATTAAATTTTCTACTTTGGTGTTCTAAGCTATTTCCTATAAATAGGGTGCTTAGGTTATAATTGAAAATCACACAAGAAACTGAAGTTTTCTCTCTCTATATTATCGAGCGTATTCTTGTGAGTATTTTGAGTATACTTTGAGTATTGTTATACGGTGCAAGTTCGTTCAGCGTTATTTCAGTCAGAAGTACTGCTCTTTTGAGGTAAGAGATAATAAGGGATTTTAAGGGTTATTATTTTGAAATTCTTCTGAACCTTCAAAAATTCTGGAAAAATTTGAAATTATAATTTGATGAGTTTTGTTGATTGTGTCCAAAAATGACGATTTTTGGATGTATAGATTAGGAGTTATGGATTTTATGAGAAAAGACTATTTTAAAAGTAACTGCTTATAACTCCTTGTGATTAACTCCAAAATTGATGAAATTTTTATTGTGAGTACATCTATATAATATCAGTATACCGTGTAAATTTCAGAATTTTTGGATAAACGTACAATTTATGATAAATGTCTGAATATTCGGTGGTTTTGGCCATGTGAAAAATAGTAAATGAATTTTAAAATTTGAGAAAAATATATATTCAATATGGGACTATATTCTTCTAAATCCCAGAAAAGAAATATTTTAAAACTGATTTGGTATTTTCATGAAAATATTCTAGTTATGAGTAAATAAATTAAATATGTTATGTGAAGTAAGAAAATTAGAAAATATAATTTTATGGCTTGAGAATCATATATAAGGTATATCTGAGACTTTTAATGAGGGTTTTGGTTATTGGTGATGAGATCTTATGAGTTTGGCATTTTAAGATGATTAAATGCATTTATTAGTAAAGTGTAAACAATTAAAATAAATTATTTATAAGTTTAAGAAATGATTAAAATATTATGGTAGGATTAATAATATTAGATTATGAGATTATTAAGTGATTTATAACATTTTGATTAAGTTCTTATGAGATCATTAATTTATGAATCTTACTCTTAAGATTAAAACTATATATTGATTATATTGATTTTATTATCATATATAACATTTTATAACCCTGATGTTGAAATTCTCTTTCACTGGAGTGTAAAGATGGGTAGATTATTGGTATGATCATGACTAGGGTTCTCTTTGGCCAGTAGTGAAAAGTTGAATTGTGACTGGTATTATCATGACCATTGAATTTATAATTGAATATCTTTAGCTTAAGTGCAAAGGTGAATTGATCAACATGGTTATAATTATTGTTTATATAAATTCTGAGATGATTATATATTTCTTTGAGATATTAATATATTTGGCCTGTAATGTAAATATGAACTGTTGAGGAATATCTTTGGCCTGTAGTGCAAAGATGAATTGTTGATGAATATCTTTGGCCTGTAGTACAAAGATGAATTGTTGATGAATATCTTTGGGTCGTAGTGCAAAGATGACCTGTAGTTGAATATCTTTGGCCTGTAGTGCAAAGATGAACTGTTGATGAATATCTTTGGCCTGTAGTTCAAAGATTCACTGTTGATGAATATCTTTGGCCCGTAGTACAAAGATGAATTTATTAGTATGATTATGAACAGGAACTGTGATTTGGTATAACCATGATCTTTGATATTTCAGGTAAAGACAAGTGATGAAAATTATCTTCATTCCGAATGAGAAAAGGAATTTAGAATAACAATTACGATTATGAGTTATACATGTGATTGTTGATGTGAATTGTTGATTGATGTTCTGAGGATAAAACATTGTTGGTGGACTTTTAACATGGAGAAGATAATTGACTTTGTAGTCTATTTGACTCTTCTAATGGATTGCTTTCGTTCATTTTGCAACTATGGTTGAAATTTTTTATCATCTACCATATGTTCTAAATCTACGATTTATTATTGATGAAGGCTATTGATAATTTAATTATCTTTAGTCATGATATTTTTCTTGAGCTAGTTGTGCTCACCCTTTTTGCTTCACAATTCCTTTGGTGTAATAAAAGTGTAAATTTGGGTCGTGTGGGGAATAACGAGGGAATAGAAGCGGTGGTCAGAGATGTTGAGGTGAGGTGAATTCAACTTTGGAAGGGTGTTTGTCACTATTATACAAGATGTTTAATGACATACAACCTCGAGTCATCATAAGACAGGGTTGTGCTCATCCACTTGCTGAGTACATCTACCAGCACTATCTATATGATCTTGGAGTCTATTTGAAATATAACTCTCAATTAGAGACAGTGAAGATAATGATATGTCAAGAGAAGACTCACCATTGGGAAGAATATGATAGTAATCTTCTCATTTTTCTTTGGGGTCTATTGGGTCAACCAAGGATAATTTTGTGGTCATATGATATCTATCATAACCTAGAAGCATGGCCTCCCTTGTATGAAGGTTTCCTTGAGCACTTCCCAAAGATTCTAATTTTTAAAACAGTTTTCGACTATACCTTTATGTAAGGTGTCATTGTGACGTGCTACAGTTAGTATATATTTGTATCCAAACTCACAAAGATATGTGTTTGTTGTATTTTATCACGACAATTGTTGTATTAAAGTTATAGTTATTTTACGTACCATGTATTTGGCGACTCGAGAATGGGTTGGATGGAATGGACCTATTTTGGGGTAAATCACGGTTGGTATCGAGCTTAGGGATATGATCTCTGGCGGAGATCGGGGAATAGAACTAGGAGGTGAGAGATAAGTAAATCCTTAAGCTAGTGTGTCCTACCTAAGCTTATTTATTGGTCGATCATAATATCGGGATATTATGTGATATGTTAATTTGTTCAATTAACCCTTGTTTGAAGAAGTATGTATTCTAGAATGATATCGAAATACGAGGAGATAAGAATTGGAGAAATTATGATGGCGGGGAAGATGGAATCGAAATGAAAGCAAGGTATTCTCAACTCTTTGAAATACGAGTACGTAAATTCGGGGACGAAATTTCATAAGGAGGGGAGATTGTAAGACCCCGAATTTTATGAAATTAAATTATTCATTTTTTTATAATTATTATTAAGTAAATGGTTAAATTGATAAAAGTTTAAAGTTATGGGTGAATTATGCAAATTTTTACAAAATACGTAAGTAGCTATAAAATATTCATTGTTGTCGGAGAATATTCGTTTGGTGGTAGAATATTCTTTACATTGGGGAATATTAAATGCGATGGTAGCGACCATTTGTGGGTCCCATAATGAATAAGCGCTCGGATGAAGAAAAAGTCAAATTAAAGTTTTTATAAGTGCTTGGCGTAGTGGTTACCATCAACACCTTTGTTGGAATACCCGGTGGGTAAAGTAAAGTGTCGTGTTGTTGTTGCGAGTGGGACACGATGATTGCACCAATTATTGATTCTTACGTGAAAAGTATTTACTCGATAATTGTTACGGTAATTATTGTTCAATATTTTATTTTTGATTCAATGATTCTTTGCGTTGATATTTTATAATTGTCACACTACAAAGTATTTTTCATTATCGGATCAATAATTTATATTATTTGAATAATATTATTAGATAACATTATTGACAATGTCTAGAAAGTTACATCTAAGGAGAGGTTTGGTCACCTAATTGCGCGCATGAGAAGGAAAAATTCTTATTGGAAAGCCCCTCTTTCCAGGAGGCTATGCGGTTGTCAATATTGTGATTCTGTAATATTATTTGTGAATAATTAATTATTGATTCATACGATGAGGAAAATATTGATTTTATGAGGATATAGATGAGAAAATTTTTAATGTGACAATTGTTGAAAATTAATATTTTATCTTTTACGATAAAATAATTCAATTAAACGTATTATTTTAATAATATATTAATGATGATATTTTTACGATGAATGTGGGATATATGACTATATGTGGAGGAGGAGTATTTTGTTACCAAAAATATTTAAAGCATGTTTTATGTGTTAAATTGGACCCCATTTCTTGTTGAAATTTGATTATAGCTTTGTAAAGTCGCTCATTTGTGGATTTTGGTCCAATTTTTGTTTGAATTTGGAAAAACTTTCTTCCATAAAGTTGTAGAGAATTGAATTTCCATAAAAATTAGCGAGATTGAATTTTTCGACAAAAGGGCTATTTATTGTGAATTATTGAAGTTTTGAGTTCAAATAATAGATTTTGGAAGTTTAAATTATTTTATAAAAGAAAACGTTTTTTTTTCTTTTTCTAGAAGGGAGCATGTGGGAAATGCTAGGAATTGAAATCTAGAATGAGTACATAGAAGATTATGTATATATATATATATATATATATATATATATATATATTAATATTTATTAAATTTTCTACTTTGGTGTTCTAAGCTATTTCCTATAAATAGGGTGCTTAGGTTATAATTGAAAATCACACAAGAAACTGAAGTTTTC
Organism: Panax ginseng; assembly: GCA_020205605.1. Classification (NCBI taxonomy): domain Eukaryota; kingdom Viridiplantae; phylum Streptophyta; class Magnoliopsida; order Apiales; family Araliaceae; genus Panax; species Panax ginseng. The sequence continues at coordinate 114,896,412 of CM035133.1, read as the reverse complement.
TCTCTCTATATTATCGAGCGTATTCTTGTGAGTATTTTGAGTATACTTTGAGTATTGTTATACGATTGCAAGTTAGTTCGGCGTTATTTAAATCGGAAATCTTGCGCTTCTTTTGAGGTAAGGGATAATAAGGGATTTTAAGGGTTATTATTTTGAAATTCTTCTGAACCTTCAAAAATTCTGGAAAAATTTGAAATGATAATTTGATGAGTTTTGTTGATTGTGTCCAAAAATGACGATATTTGGATGTATAGATTAGGAGTTATGGATTTTATGAGAAAAGACTTTTTTAAAAGTAACTGCTTATAACTCCTTGTGATTAACTCCAAAATTGATGAAATTTTTATTGTGAGTACATCTATATAATATCAGTGTACCGTGTAAATTTTAGAATTTTTGGATAAACGTACAATTTATGATAAATGTCTGAATATTCGGTGGTTTTGGCCATGTGAAAAATAGTAAATGAATTTTAAAAATTCTGAGAAAAATATATATTCAATATGGGACTATATTCTTCTAAATCCCAGAAAAGAAATATTTTTAAAACTGATTTGGTATTTTCATGAAAATATTCTAGTTATGAGTAAATAAATTAAATATGTTATGTGAAGTAAGAAAATTAGAAAATATAATTTTATGGCTTGAGAATCATATATGAGGTATATGCAGACTTTTAATGAGGGTTTTGGTTATTGGTGATGAGATCTTATGAGTTTGGCATTTTAAGATGATTAAATGCATTTATTAGTAAAGTGTAAACAATTAAAATAAATTATTTATAAGTTTAAGAAATGATTAAAATATTATGGTAGGATTAATAATATTAGATTATGAGATTATTAAGTGATTTATAACATTTTGATTAAGTTCTTATGAGATCATTAATTTATGAATCTTACTCTTAAGATTAAAACTATATATTGATTATATTGATTTTATTATCATATATAACATTTTATAACTCTGATGTTGAAATTCTCTTTCACTGGAGTGTAAAGATGGGTAGATTATTGGTATGATCATGACTAGGGTTCTCTTTGGCGATGAGTGAAAAGTTGAATTGTATTTGGTATTATCATGACCATTGAATTTATAATTGAATATCTTTAGCTTAAGTGCAAAGGTGAATTGATCAACATGGTTATAATTATTGTTTATATAAATTCGAGATGATTATATATTTCTTTGAGATATTAATATATTTGGCCTGTAATGCAAATATGAACTGTTGAGGAATATCTTTGGCCTGTAGTGCAAAGATGAATTGTTGATGAATATCTTTGGCCTGTAGTACAAAGATGAATTGTTGATGAATATCTTTGGGTCGTAGTGCAAAGATGACCTGTAGTTGAATATCTTTGGCCTGTAGTGCAAAGATGAACTGTTGATGAATATCTTTGGCCTGTAGTGCAAAGATTCACTGTTGATGAATATCTTTGGCCCGTAGTACAAAGATGAATTTATTAGTATGATTATGAACAGGAACTGTGATTTGGTATAACCATGATCTTTGATATTTCAGGTAAAGACAAGTGATGAAAATTATCTTCGTCCTGAATGAGAAAAGGAATTTAGAACAACAATTACGATTATGAGTTATACATGTGATTGTGGGCGGGGAATTGTTGATTGATGTTACGGTGGATAAAACATTGTTGGTGGACTTTTAACATGTCGAAGATAATAGACTTTATAGTCTATTTGACTCTTCTAATGGATTGCTCATTCGTTTGCAACTATGGTTGAAATTTTTTTTTATCGCTCACCATATGTTCTAAATCTCGATTTATTATTGATGAAGGCTATTGATAATTTAATTATCTTTAGTCATGATATTTTTCTTGAAGCTAGTTTGTTTCACCCTTTTTGCTTCACAATTCCTTTCGGGGTAATAAAAGTGTATTTGGGTTGGTAGGGAATAATGGGGGAATAGAAGCGGTGGTCTCTGGATGTTGAGGGTGAGGTGAATTCAACTTTGGAAGGGTGTTTGTCACTATTATACAAGATGTTTAATGACATACAACCTCGAGTCATCATAAGATGAGGTTGTGCTCATCCACTTCTTTGAGTACATCTACCAAGACTATCTATATGATCTTGGAGTCTATTTGAAATATAACTCTCAATTAGAGACAGTGGAGATAATGATATGTCAAGAGAAGACTCACCATTGGAAAGAATATGATAGTAATCTTCACATTTTTCTTTGGGGTCTATTGGGTCAACCAAGGATAATTCTGTGGCCATATGATATCTATCATAACCTAGAAGCATGGCCTCCCTTATACGAAGGTTTCCTTGTGCACTTCCCAAAGATTCTAATTTTTAAAATAGTTTTCGACTATACCTTTATGTAAGGTGTCATTGTGACGTGCTACAGTTGATATATATTTGTATCCAAACTCACAGCATATGTGTTGTTGTTTTTTGTACGACAATTGTTGTATTAAAGTTGTAGTTTTTTTCTGTACCATGTATTTGGCGACTCAGAATGGGTTGGATGGAATGGACCTATTTTGGGGTCGTCACATCTACGCTCAAAGGACCTGTACAAACTGTCCTGCCGTTGAGCACCTCAGCCGGAATCCTAGCAAGGATCTGACGGCAGTCGGGGTAATATTTGCTGTACATGGCACTGACGCCCCTCCAAACTCCATATCGGTGATAAACCAACAATCCATCAGTGTCATCATCACCTCACAATCCAACAAATAGAGAGACTGAGTCTGGTGAAACCAGCGCTCAGACAATGCCCTGAGATAACCCCAGGGACAACGACTGGGGATGATATAAAAGAACACCTCAAAGCCCTAACCATGCATAATCTCTCGATAATCTAGATGCAGAGCCTGATATAGAGAATGTATGTTGAACCAGTTCCCTCGAGGCTGTGTAAAGCCGGGAACCTACATCACAAAGAAGATCAACATCAGAACCTTTAATTCTCATCAATAGGAAAAAAAGAACATCAAACCTAGTTTTTACCTCATTTGCATGCAAGTAAACCGAGGGGTAGCGACTTAAATTACCCAGAAGCTCTAGTATCATCACAACAATGCCTGGAAGATCCCTGTGGGGAGCATGAGGAACAGGTGTGACGCCCCCAAAATAGGCATACATCACCCATTCTGAGTCGCCAAATACATGGTATAGAATACAAATAAAAACATAATTATACAACTGTCGTGTAAAATACGACAAAAAATAAGCTGAGAGTTTTAACACGAATATTGTCTTCTAGACAATATTCACACTCAATTGAGTCCTCATTACAATTATTATCACACTATTTCATAGAATAGTGAGGACTACTAAAGCCACTTATCCTGGACCATCACTCCATTCACCGACTCGTCAAAACTATATTCTCATTTCCTGAAGAGAACAAGGAAAGAAAAGGGTGAGCTCAACTAGCCCAGTAAGAAATATTATGACTAAGATAATTCAGAATAAATTGTTATTAGCCTTCAACAGTATAACAACTGATAGAATATAATAGACAACAAGTTTTAGATCAACAACTGCAGCGAAACAAGCAATCCATTAGAAGAGTCAAGTAGAACATGATATCTACTATCTTCTATGATTTAAAAAGTTTTTCATCAACTTTATCGCTGAGACTCAGCTTAATAAATAAACCATATCATCGAATCATCCCTTTACTATGGGCCACAGATATTCATGTAATCATCAATGGTCATGATTATACCGAATGATCTTTGGTCATAATTATACCAATCAACAGTCCATCTATGCACGTAAGCCAAAGATGACTTTCATCACAATATAAGCATGAGGATGATGAAAATGATATAAACATTAATTAAACGAAATCAAGGATAAATATTAAAGACTTTAAATTTATCCAGAGTTTAAAAATATCCAAATTGTCAACATGATACTGCTTTGTGGAGTAAAATTCAAGAATGATATTGTATCAAAAATGATTTGGACCGAAAAGAAATCAATTTTTATCATGAATAGTACTTTGGGTGAATAATACCCTATGAATAGTACTTTGGGAATAGTACCCTGTGAATAGTACTTTATGAATAGTACTCGTGAATAGTACTTTATGAATCGTACTTTGTGAATAGTACTCATAAAAGGAAAATACAAAAGAAAACGATATTCCATGATGAGTACAAAAGAAAGGATATCTCATATGAGTATAATAGAATATACGAAACTGCAAATGGATTTTCATCCGCAATGCGGTAATCCACGTAGACAGATAATTTCCACAATTTAATAAAGAATGAATACGAAGGGTCATTCATCATGCATGTGGTAGTCCGCGTAGACAGGTTATTCTAACAGAATAATAAAGAATGGAATAACAGAAGAATTTTACCAAGCATGCGGTAATCCGCGTAGACATGTTATTCCAACAAAATAATAAAGAATGGAATAACAAAAGAATTTCACCATGCATGCGGCACTACAAAAAATGGGCCTTTAACAACGATTTTTCGGGCAACTACTTTATAAGTCATTGCTAAAAGTATATGTTTAGCAACGAAATTTATCCTTCGTTGCAGATTGTGTCAGGCTTTCACTTTTTGCAACGAAATTCATAAGTCGTTGCAAAATTTCGTTGCTAATTCATTGGCAGGAAAAATTTTCGTTAGAAATTCGTTGCAAAATTTTCGGTCACTTGTTTTCCCGTCATCGTGGGCAACGAAAGTTTTTTTGTTGCTAAAAATGGGGCTTTAGCAACGATTTTTCAGCCAATGACTTTATAAGTCGTTCCTAAAAGTGTATGTTTAGCAACGAAACTTGTCCTTCGTTGCAAATTGTGTCAGGCTTTCACTTTTTGCAACAAAATTCATATGTAGTTGCAAAATTTGGAAACAAAATTCGTTAGAAATTTGTTGCAAAATATCTAACCACTTGATTTCTCCTCATCGTGGGTAACGAAAATTTTTTTGTTGCTATATTTCGTTGCCTAATATGGACCATATTCATTGGCAACAATTTTTATTTTCGTTGCATATTTTCTACAACTTTTTGCAACGACTATTAAAATGTTACCTTAAATTAAGATAATAATAATAATAATAATAATAACAGTCAAAATAATAATAGTACTAATAATAATAATAACAATAAAAATAATTAATAATTATAATAATAATAATAATAATAATAATAATAGTACTAATAATAATAATAATAATAATAATAATAATAATAATAATAATAATAATAATAATAATAATAATAATAATAATAATCCATATCACGTAAGCGTTGGCTATAACAATCCAATATGCAATCAAATTAAAATTATAGAAGGAATAAAATACAAATCACATAATTGACCAATATGCAATTAAATCCAATAATTACATAAGATGGATTACTCACAATTACTGTATGATTTAGAGCTTGTATGTCCAAACATCAATCGTAACAAGAAAATAATATTACAAAAAGAAAAAGAAATATTTTAATTCGAATATATTAATATGTAATATTACAAAAAGAATTTGTGGAAGTATTACAATGATCTAATTTCATCATATTTGTCTTTTTCACTAACAATTGCATACTCAGGTGCAAAATAGCCAAAAGTCCCCTGCATAAATCAGAAATGGAAAAAGCAATACATCAGACCACATACTAATATATACTAAGAGTACTGACTAATGAGCAGCACGACTACAACCTAACTCTTACCCAATCCAGTTCCTGCGGGAACAACACGACACTAAAGAAGCGAGAACTAGGGAATTGAGTGCGGGGTGGTTGACCGGTTAGGGAGGCTCGTGGAAAGTGAACGAGTGGGGGATGGGGTAGTGAAATTTGAGGCGGTGGAGGGACAGCTGGCGGTGCTCTTGTGACGCCCCCAAAATAGGTATACATCACCCATCTTGAGTCGCTAAATACATGGTACAAAATTCAAATAAAACTTAATTATACAACAGTCGTGTAAAATATGACAAAACATAATCTAAGAGTTTTAATAAGAATATTGTCATCTAGACAATATCCACACTCAATGGAGTCCTCATTACATTTATTGTCACACTATTTAACAGAATAGTGAGGACTACTAATGCTATCATCTGGACCGTCACTCCGTTCCCGACTAGTCTAGGCCACGTTCTCATTTTCAAGAGAGAGAAAAAGTGAAAGAAAGGGTGAGCTCAACTATCCCAGTAAGAAATGTTATGACTAAGATAATGCAGGATAAATTATCATTAGCCTTCAACAATGTTAAACTGATAAAATACAATAGACAACAAGTTTAACTGCAGAGGAATTAGCAATCCATTAAAAGAGTCAAGTAGAGAATAAAATCTACTATCTTTTATGATTTAAAATTTTTTTCATCACTTTTATCGCTGAGACTCAGCTTAATAAATAATCCACATCATCCCTGCACTACGACCAAGGATATTCATTAATTCATCAATGGTCATGACTATACCGAATAATTCCTGGTCATAATCATACCAAAAACTGTCCATCAATGCAGTACAAGCCACTGAGGACTTTTACCACATCGTTTATAACATTACAGGTCATGATTATACCGAATGATCCCTGGTCATAATCATACCAAGTCTATTTATGCACGTAAGTCAAAGATGACTTTCATCATAATATAAGTATGAGGATGATGACAATGACATAATAATTCAATAAAACAAGTTGAAGAATAAATTTATAAGTTAACTTATCCTGAAATCAATAACGTCCAAATTGTCAACATGATACTGCTTTGTGGAGTAAAATTCAAGAATGCTCAGAAAAATATTTCCATGAAAAGATACTGGATGAAGCGCAAATATCCAGGATATTCTACTAATTTCATGGAGTATAGAAGCCAAAACTTTAACCAACTGAGTATAATAGAATATATGAAACTGCAAATGGATTTTTGCCCGCCATGCGGTAATCCACGTAGACAGATCATTTTCACAATTTAATAAGGAATAAATACAAAGGATCATTCACCATGCATGTGGCAATCCACATAGACAGGTTATTCCAACAGAATAATAAAAAATGGAGTAACAGAAGGAATCACCATGCATGCGATAGACCGCACAGACAGGTTACTCCCAATAGAATAATAAAGAATGGAACCAGGTCATGCGTAATCCGTACAGACAGGATATTCCAAAAGAATAATAAAGAATGGAACCAGGTCATGCATAAACTGCACAAACATGATATTCCAACAGAATAATAAAGAATGGAATAACAAAGAATTCACCATGCATGCGATAGACCGCACAGACAGGTTATTCCAACAGAATAATAAAGAATTGAATAACAGAAGCTCTCTTCATGAATACGAAAGAAATAATACCACTTACCTTAGAAAGAAACTGGATTCTAGAGTAGAGAGGTAGCAGACTTCTCTTCTTCTTTCCCTCTATAATTTCTCTCTATAATAATTTCTTTATAACTTTAGTGAATTGGTGAGAAATGAAGGAAGAATGAGTTTCTATTTATAGAAAAATATAGTTTCGATAATTGCACGTTTTGGGGCTCGAAATATTACAGTACAATACCTTCAACTTTTCTTTCATTTTTAATTTAGTCCCGCAAGTATTATCAAACTTGCACCACCTCCACTAATAGTAAATAATGTGAATCAATAGTTCAATCATGTGAATCAATAGTTATAATCATGTGAAAATACGAATTACAATATAGTACCTCCATCTATACCTCTATTTTTAACTTAGTCATGCAAGTATTATCAATCTTGCACCAACTCCCCTGATAGTACAGGAATGTGAATCAATAGTACACACATGTGAACAAATAGTTATAATCATATGAATTAATAGCAATTAATTGCTCATTTATCCGATTAATTACCCGATTGGTCAATATAACTTCCAGACATCAATTAATATCGAAATAAATGTTGATTTCCACTAACACTAATAATTCTAACACAATAACTATCAATTTCATCTTTAATCAACACGAACTTATTCATCATTAATATTATAACTCACAATATTTAACAACCAGGTCGTTCCCAGGAAAGAGGGGGCTTTCCGATAAGGATTTCTCCTTATTGGGTAGCGCAATTACATGACCAAAACCTCCTTGATGTAACTTCTAGACATTGTAAATATTGCAATTTAATAATATGAATAACTTTGTCGTCTCAATTATTGATTTAATAATATATTATATTATGCAGATGATACTTTGACAATAATCGAATCAATAATATGAGAAATATGATACATCAATTATTGTCGCAATAATTGAGTATAACTGAGTGACTTCTCACGTAAGCATCAATAATCAATACTGTGTGCTACTATGCAACCACACATATTACTGTACTTTTACTACCGGGTAGTTCAACAGTTTAACGGTAAAACTTCCGCCGTTATTTTTAAAAAGATAATTATATCATTTCCTAACTACGACAATACTTCTGTTGCGGGGTCCACCAATAATTGTGTCGTCGTATGAATATTCCCTGTTAAAACGAATATTCCCCGACCAATCGAATATTATATAACCACTTGCTTATTTTGCAAAATTTGTAAATATTACCCACAACTATAACATTATATTATATCCACACCATAATATTCAAAAATATATTTCGAGAGAAATTAATCTTTATTCATAAAAGTTAGGGTCTTACAGCTCCGGTCGTTGCATCTGACCTCGGTAGGGAGGCCGGTCCAGGCGGAACAGGGGGGCGGGAGTTGTGGGGGGCAGCCGGTGGTTGACCCACCTATAAAATCGTTCTGGTTCCGCCACTGACGACACTTGTCAACGTCCCATGTCAAGACAACTAGGAAGCTGGTCCATGGTTGCTGTGTACCAGTGTTCATTAGATTCCACAGCCTGGTATCCTAATCTGATTCCAAATTACCAGCTTGAAGGTGCGTATTAGCACATTAACCCATTACATAGGACTAGAGATTGCCCAATAATGAAACAAATATATAAAGACAATGAAATATCATGCTTTTATGTATCTACTTTTTCGTTAGTACTCTTTTAATAATATATATATATATATATATATATATATATGGGCAATGGATAATGTATTTGCTACGGATCAAAATTTGGCAAATAGCATATCAATGGCCTGGATTTAAAAACCCATTTCCCGTAAAGACTCCAAAATCTTTTGAGTTTTAAACTAAAAAAAACAACTTAGTAACACTGCTCTACATCATTTTGGTTCCGAGCATTCTCTACTTTAATTCAGGGAACTAATGCAAGATTGAGAGTCAAAGACAAATTACCCACATGAGTTGTTGGGTGAAGAGAGTTACATCATTCCCATAAATGAGAATCAACTTAATGCTGCTACCAATAACATAACCATTTGCAACAGGTACAACATGAGCAGCCCCATCGCCAATATCAACTACACCACCTGTCATCTCAAACTAAGAAAAAGTGTAGGTGAATATTATAGAAGCGGATCAATAAACAAATAAACATCCATACAGTTTAAATACGTTAAGTCTTCAACTTTGTTGAATTACTGCTAAATTTACAATCCTGCTCCTCTGACATGCAAACAACTTTATTTCTACAAAAATAATGCCCATCATTGCATTTTGACAATATTGAAAAAAGAAAAAAAACATTAAATATCATTAATGGCCGGTGAGCTTGAAATATTAAAAGGAACTAATTTTATAAGTGCCAAGGCCTATTCAAAACTGACATAGCATGCCTAACACATAAAATTTGCAAAATAGGGTATACCAAGTTCTCTGTTATTTTCTACATGACTGGCTAATGATTGCACAAGCACAAACCCATATATTCCCAAATCAGATACATACCATATAAAATAGACAAGTACAGCTACATCCTAAGCTGGTAGCCAACAAACACAAGAAGAAATTTAAAACTAAACCTCAGCTGCAGACTAAATGCAGCACAAGATGCAATATTCCAACCTATTTAATGGTATGTCTGCATACGATCAATGCGAAACCAAATGCCTTACACTCTATATGCCGATAATGTGATAACCTAAATAACTGAGAGAAAATTCTAACTGTAACATAGGCTATTATCCAGATATGGCTTCAGGAAAATGAGTATGGATCAATATGGAAAAATGATATAGCACATCAATATGGATGGTTATGATGCTATTTGCCTATTTTTTATCCATAACAAATACTTGTTATGGATCATTTCTCATATATATATATATATAACACAAAATTCATTATATGAATATTACCACATAACACACTTATAATTATATTTGATTATAAAACATATATTTTCAATACAATTTTATTCTATTTACAAATATATCATACAATATTCTCGGTTATCACCTAATTGTATCCTGGAAGGATGCATAATATTAATATTTACAAGCTTGGAACTCGTGCGAGACACGAATTATCTTTCTTATATATTTTTTATTTATCAAAATAATTCAATTGTAAGTTCCTTTTTTAGATTATTATTATTATTATTATTATTATTATTATATATATATATGTGTGTGTGTGTGTGTGTGTGTGTGTTTGTGACATTAATATTTTTATGACGTTTCTCTTACTTTATTATAACATTCATGCATTTATATGTATCAAATTATAATTATATTCATTGAATTTGAACATGTATTATTATAATTATGTACTTTATATTTAAAAATTATAAGTTGATGTTCAATTTACCTTTGAAATGACCAACCAAATTAAATTGGATAAGATCTCATCTTGACTTGTTATATACTTGTATTGATTTATCTAATTTTATTATACAATTGTAATTATTGCAACTATTTAAAAGATATTATTAATTACTCATTGGAATGAGATTAGTAATAAACTATACGATGTTAATTGAGGAATATATTTTTATTTATTATTAAAACAATATTATAAATTATATAATTATAAATGATATATCTAAAAACAAAGATAAAATCAATAAATTGATATAAGATCATACAATTTATTGGTTTGCTTATTTAAATCATAAAATGAGGTCAAACTATAAATTTGTTCAAAATGAGTATTTTTTTTAAATCTTAATTTTTTTTATATCTGATTCAGTTATTCGGTTTTATCCGTTGTTAGATTTAAGAACATAAATCAAACCCATGAAAAGACTTGAATTTGAGTGCCATTATTTATTTTTCTTTTTGTGTCAATTCCAAAAATCATAAAAATTTTGTGAAGGAATTCATTCCTTCACATGAGGAGTTTTCTAGCGAAGGAACAATGAAAGAAAAAAATGTAGTGATAATATAGTTATTAGCGAAAGAAACATCCTTCACAATTTATATTTTTTTTCACGCAAAATTGAGGTGGTAGAATGACATTTGGCGCCAATTTATGATGAAAATTTGCGAGGAAAAAATAATAATTAATGATGGAATTATTGCTCACTATATGTTATTGTATAGAGGTTTTTTGCGAGAGATAAAATTAGTCATTGTTTTATTCTAAATAATTTTTTGAAAATTAATTATAATAAATATAAATTGTATTATTTATAAATATATTATTTTTTTATAATAATAAATTTACTTTTAATAACACTTTTTAAGTAACTTACAATATCAATTATTTCTTTTAATAAATCATATAAATAATTTTACAGTAACCTGAACTTTAAAATTTCTTAGAGTGATCCTGACAAAAAGAAAGAGAAAAAATAAATAAATAATGGCGCTGCTTTATGGAACGGGGATCAGAGATGTGAATATCCGTAAAGCTATCCTCCTCCTTCTAACTTTGATACATTCATCTCTCTGTCGTCCCTCCTCAATCCATCTCTCTCTGCTCCGGCGACAAACTCCATTCATCTTGTTCACAAACTCCATCTCTCTGCTCACTCAAAGTGGAACCCTAAAAATTAAGTTTTTTCCCCGCTCAAATTGGAACCCTAGAAAGAAATTAAGCAAATTGAAATCTTTTGAGCAGGTAATTTCAGTCTTGGGTTTTCCATTTATATTAATATTTCTATCCTCTAGCCCTAATCTTAGTCTGATTGCCACTATATTTCCCCTATTTTTCTCCTCCCTCTAACAAGCACTAAATTTCGAAAAAGAAGCTTGGTGGTTTATTGTGGCTGCTTTGTATTCGAATTTATCCTCCTCCATTGTTGATCCTAAATTAAAGGTTAGCTTCTAACCTTGTATGTTTACTATTAAGAAACTTAGTCTTATTGGTAAGTAATTGTGGGTATTTCATTGTACATGTTGTTTGATAATAATTAGGGAAATACACAATGTGTTTGATAAATCGTCTACTTGAACTAGATAAATATCATTTATATTTACTTTTGTGTATACAGTATATGGTCACTTCTTGAAATTGATCAAACTTATCTTTAGTATTCAATCTTAATGGTGTTAACAATGAAAGCTTTATTGTTAATGTGATATTTAGACCCCTTAACTTATGAACAGAGATCTTAATCACACAAACCAGTATATTGTGGGACTTGCTCTTTGTGCTTTAGGGAACATTTGTTCTGCAGAAATGGCTCGTGATCTTGTGCCTGAAGTTGAAAGATTACTACAATTCCGAGATCCATATATCTGGAAGAAAGTGAGTTTTGCATAATACATTCCTATTATGACCACTGGCCAAAGATTGTCTCATTTTATTTGATGTGTTGCCCTATTTTTTTAATACTTTTTCAAGGGGAAAATGCAGTATATCACTTATGGTTTAGGGGTTCTTGAAACCTTTGGTTTAAAAAACCTTCAAATGACCATAGGTGCTGACTTGCAAAAACCCCTAAACCACAGTAGTTAAATTGCATTTTTCATATTTTCAAACTATATTTTTCTTGTATTATTTATTATTTGAGGAGTTAAGAACATCAATTATGAAATTTTAGTGGAAGAATATAATTTTGTGGTATTAGTTTGAAGATTTAGCTATCTGACAAGATTAGTTTAGATCTAGATTTCTTTTAAAACACTACAAAGAGGACTGAAAATATATAATTAGGCATGAAATCTACCTGTTGTTGGCATCCTTGTTACTTGGGAACCTCAGTGAATTTCAAAAGAGGGTTTGTAACCTCCAATTATCTTGGGAAAGATCATGTTTAATAATCATTTTTATATCTATTTTTTTAATAATAATATTCTCATGGTGTATTGCTTTTGGAGGCGCTGTTATGACTATATTAAATGATTTTTACTTTTCTTGTCCTATAGAATGTTTTAGCCGTATTTTTCTGCCACAACTAACTCTACTTGTCGTGGAATTCCCAACTAAACTGTAGCGTTGAACCCTATATGTACATACACATTTTAAGTTCTATCCAGTGCCTAATATTTCTTTTGGTTCCTGTTTGCTCTTGATGTTTTTAAAGCATTGTTACTCGTATATATATACACTCACACTCATATATATTTATAGCTTTGCACGACTCAAGTTTGTTTTCTTATAGGCAGCATTGTGCTCTATGAGGATTATAAAGAAAGTCCCGAATTGGTAGAAAACTTTATAAACTCTGCTTTGCTTTGCTCAAAGAAAAGCACCATGGTGTTTACATTTACTAGAATCCAACTTTGTACAGATCTATGTAAAGTTAGTACGGAGGCCCTTGAATATTTCAGGAAGGTATGTTTGCACTAGTATGCTCAATATTTGCTTTTGAGACATAGTTGGTTGTACACAAATCTTCAATTCAATTATTGACCACTATTGAAAAACTGCAATTGCTAATTAAGCTTTGGGACACCTCAATTAATTGAAATGGCCATTTAGTGGCCTAGGCGCTCATTTTCCTTGCCTTGAAAGTTGAAATTTACCTCCAATGCCAAGGACTACAGGTGGTTCATCAATGTGGACTAGTGTTATATGATTTTGCATATCAACCAATAAATAATCATATGTTTGGTGATTTGGTCATTAAAATCTTTTCTCGGTAAAGAACGCTGATTTAATCCTGCCACAACCTCCCTGTTGAAAAATAGGATCCTATGAAGCCATGTAGTGAGCACAAAGCATCATTATTTTTCCTTTTACTAAAATATGATTCCAATTTTAGGATTATGTAGACAATGTGTACAAACGTTTAGGGCTAAGATTTCTTTTTAAACAAGTAAGGGCTTTCCCATTTTCAAAAATACAGACCGAGGTCTAATTTTTTTCTTCTAAATACTACACAATGTTTTCCTGAGGTCAGAGTAGTCTATCAACTGAGTAAAGTATGATTGAATTTACTAACCAAAGTTTTTTAATGGTCATAAACCTGGTTACCTATCTTAGTCTCTTAGATAAGAAATTTGGTTGTCTGCAGCTTTGGAACTTGTAATTAATTTGTTAAATTGTCACTAGTGAATATTGTAAAGAGGAACTGGGAATTCTACAGCGTAAAATAGTTATTTGCATTCAGAGCAAGGTTACAAGATTAATTCAAAGAAGAGTTTGTTTATAGAGTTGTTTATATGATATTGTTGGAAACTTGGAATTTAATCCTGCAATTTTGCTGACAGATCTGTTAACTATATGATCTTGTTTAAATTTATAATACTGACACATAATTTTATCGTATTTTTTGATGTGAATTTCATATTCTTCATTTTTCTATTCTCTCGTGGTTCTAGAAATGTATAGAGGGTTTGGTTAAAGCTCTGAAGGAAGTCGTGAACAGTCCATATACACCCGAGTATGATATTTCTGGGATAGCAGACCCTTTTCTCCACATAAGGTTACTTAGGTTTCTTTGTGTCTTGGGCCATGGAGATGATAATGTTAGTGATTTTATGAATGACATTCTTATTCAGGTCCGCTTCTGTTTCCTATCATCTATGATTGTGTAGATCATGGGTTGAACTTGATTTAATTCATGCTTGGTTTTAACCTTAATAAATCAGTACTTAAAAAATGATAGTTTACTATTTTAATAATTAATATTTTAAAAATCATACTTAAAATCGATAATGTATTTTGTACACTATTTCTCATGCCACATCTTCTTCTAGGTGGCGACAAAAACTGAGTCAAACAAAAATGCAGGGAATGTCATTCTATATGAGTGTGTTGAAACTATCATGAGCATTGAAGATAATAGTGGCTTACGTGTGCTTGCTATCAATATTTTGGGAAGATTTCTGTCGAACCGCGAAAATAATATCAGGTCAAATTTTTGTTTGTTTGTAGTTTTCATATATCTGGTCCTTTTTTTTAAAAAAATTATATCTACTTTGCTAATTCAATTGATCTTTGAGAATAACATTCTAGATTAATTAAAAAGTTACAATATGCATGAATGTAGAATGACTGCTCGTAAAGATGGGGTTTTGAATGATTTTATCTATATAAAAAGAATGATGGGTTTGAATGTTCTTATCTCCATATCCAGTTGCTGAATGGCTTACTTCTATTATGATGCTCTCATGTTTAGGTACGACGCTTTTGGCAAAATATTGTAACTTGACTATGTAGTTGCAAAATATTTTGAGCCAGACAAGAATAGCTTACATAAGACTAACTTTTGACCAAATTATAGGTGGCATGAATGCACTAAGCCTGGGTGATACCCTAGAGTAGTAAGGAGAAGTGATAAGCATTCACTAATAGGCTTGACAGTTAACTGAACCCTATCATGACGAGTAACTAATATATATGTATTTTTTTGTTGATAAGTTATGACATCATGAAATTAAGCATGAAAAGAAGTTATCGCAATCAGCAATTTCCTTTCCAGCAGAATCATCAAGTATGTTTCTGACTTTCGCTACACGCACGAACATATTTATCAAGTTGTACTGTCATCATTATAAGCATGTAAAATGTCTGTTCACTTGTAGCATTATTTATGAGCACCAATTATTATCTTGATCCGTGTGTCAATGTATACCCACCAGGACGAGGTTCACGAAGCACATGCTAGTCTTCTTCAGGATATTTGATTTTGATATTAATTTGGTAGTTAATAAAAAGGGTATTACCTTCTTCAATGTCCCTTGATTAGTAAGAAAATAACACAACATTGTTGTCTTTGTGTATTGATTTTGGCACTAAGTGCCTCTGGTGACATATTTGCTTCATTTTCCTGACTTGCTATTATTTTTTAAATATGTACAGGAAGACTGCTTCTACGACCTGCCTTACAATACTGGGTATCAAATTTTCGTGCTACATTTACGGAAGACAAGGGACGAAATTATGAAGTGTACTCTCTCTATATATGTAGATATATACTTTGATTAAAGAACTATGGTAGCTTTAGATGGTTAATTGTAAAGATAATGAATGATTATGTAGTGGATGATTTTATTAAGTTAATAATATTTTAGTTTTTTTTATTTTTTCCATTATTTGCTATGGGGACATTGAGCCAGCCAGGTATACAAAAAGAATGTCAAATTTTGATTTGGAAATAATATAATTCCTTACCAAAGCATTGAACAAGTTTTAATATAGCAACAATTTTTTATACATTTAGCAACAAATTTTTGTTGCTAATGACATTAAAAATATAATATTTGGCAATGAAAAATTAATCTAATAACAACGGAGAGGATATTGTTGCTAATACTAAATTAAAAGGCCACATTTTTTATCGTTGCAAATCATATCAACTTTCGTTGCACATATAAAGAAATGACAACATATAATGTCGTTGCTAATCGAAGACTTTTGTTGCTATTGAAAAATAACCAGCAACAAACATTTTCGTTGGTGATTCAAAGATAATGTCGTTGCCAAATAATATAATCAAGAATCTAAAAATCGTTGCTAAAAAGTTTACATTCGCAAACGAAAGCAAGCTTAAGCAACAATTTTCATAATTTACTGCAACGAAAAATGTCGTTGCAAAATGCTGTCAATTGCAACAAAAATGCATGGTCGTTGCAAAAAAAAGTAGTTTATTAAAATCTTAAATGATGGATTTAAGGTCAAAGAATAGACCTAGACAGAAAATAAGTGTATGCGTTTGATATTTTTGGGAAGGAATTTTGAGGATTTCAAAATTTTGTGAAGGATTTTTGTGATACCCCAGATTTTATGAATAAAGAGTTAAATTTCTTGATATATTTTTTTGAATATTATGGTGTGGATTTGAGATAGTGTTATAGTTGTGGGTAGTATTTGAAAATTTTGCAAAGTATACAAGTTGTTATAAATATTCGATTGGTCGGGGAATATTCTTTTTGTCAGGGAATATTCGTAAGACGACACAATCATTGGTGGACCCCACAACGGAAAGAATTATCGTATTTAGAAAATGACAAAAATATTTTTATGAAAATAATGACGGAGGTTTTACCGTTAATACTATTGAACTACCCGGTAGTAAAAGAACAGTAATACGCGTGGTTGCATAGTAGTACACGGTATTGATTATTGATGCTTACGTGATAAGTCACTCAGTTATACTCAATTATTGCTACAGTAATTGCTGCATCATATCTCTCATATTATTGATTCAGTTATTGTCACAGTATCATGTGCATAATATTTTATATTATTAAATCAATAATTGAGACGACAAAGTTATTCATATTATTAAATTGCAATATTTACAATGTCTAGAAGTTCTGTCAAGGAGAGGTTAGATAATATAATTGCGCGCCAATAGGGAGAAATCCTTATTGGAAAGCCCCCTCTTTCCTGGGAACAACCTGGTTGTTAAATATTATGAGTTATGATATTAATAATGGACAAGTTCGTGTTGATTAAAGATGAATTTGATAGTTTCATTATGTTGGGATTATTTGTGTTAGTAGAAATCGACATCTATTCCGATGATAATTGATGTCTGGAGGTTTTATTGTTCAATCGGGTATTCGGGATACTTTTTGTGTCGGAGTACTATTCATGAGTTATTATTCGCGAGTTACTATTCATGAGTTACTATTCACGAGTTACTATTCATGAGTTACTATTCACGAGTTACTATTCACCCGGTTACTATTCACTCTAGTATTGTGCGTTCGGGTATTTGGGTACAATATTATTCCAAGAGGAGATGTGCTAATTTTTCAGACCGTTGGTTGAAGTTATAATAGTGAATCAATATGGACCGTTGGTGGAAAGTTATAATAGTGAATCAATATGGATCGCTGATTTAAAGTTTTAATAGTAAATCAATATGGATCGCTGGTTTAAAAGTTTTAATAGTGAATCAGTATGGACCGTTGCTTTAAGTTTTAATATGGACTGTCCATTTAAAAGTAAATCGATCTGGACCGTTCATGAATTAGTTACTATTCAATCCATTCTTCTATAAATAGAAGCACATTCCTTCATTATTTCTTACGAATTCACTGAAACTCTAGAGAGAGAAATTATAGAGAGAAAGAAGAAGAGTATTCTTCTACTTCACTACTTCCATATCCAGTATCTTTTACGGTAAGGGATATTATTTGTTGTACCAGTAAGGGGTATTATTTCTTTCTTATTCATGAAGAGAACTTCTGTTATTCCATTCTTTATTATTCCGTTGGAATAACCTGTATACGCGGAATACCCTATACATAACCTATATACGCGGCATACCCTATACATTACCTATATACGCGATATACCCTATACTTGGTGAAATCCTTATGTTATTCCATTCTTTATTATTCTGTTGGAATAACATGTATACGCGGCATACACTATACATAACCTGTATACGCGGCATACCCTATACTTGGTGAAATCCTTATATTATTCCGTCTTTATTATTACATTGAATAACTTTTGATACGTGGACTCCCTATACTTGGTGAAATCCTTATGTTATTCCATTCTTTATTATTTTGTTGAATATCCGAATGCATGCGTTTTACGCTTGAACCGGTTCCAGATTTATTATTCTCATTGGAATAACTTTGCACTGTGCTATCTATCACATGCCTGGTGATTTCTTTTGTTATTCCATTCTTTATTATACTCAGTTGGTTAAAGTTTTGACTTCTATACTCCATGAAATTAGTGGAATATCCTTGATATTTGCGCTTCATCCAGTATCTTTTCATGGAAATATTCTTCTGAGCATTCTTGAATTTTACTCTACAAAGAAGTATCATGTTGACAATCTGGACGTTATTAGTTCTTGGATAAATTAATTCGTGAACTTGTTTTATTGAATTCTTATATCATTGTCATCATCCTCATGTTTGTATTTTTTTGAAAGTCATATGTGGCCTGGAGTGCATAGATGCACTTGGTATGATTATAACCAGGGATTATTCGGTATAATCATGACCGTAATGTTACAAATGATGTGATAAAAGTCCTCATTGGCCCGTAGTGCATTGATGGACAGTTGTTGGTATGATCATGACCATTGATGAATAGACGAATATCCTTGGCTAGTAGTGCATGAATAATTTGTGGTCGTGACCCTAATGAATATTCTTGGCCATAGTACAGGGATGATGTGGATTATTTCAGTTGAGTCTCAGCGATAAAAGTGATGAAAAAACGTTTTAAATCATAAAAGATAGTAGATTTTATTCTCTACTTGACTCTTTTAATGGATTGCTTATTCCGCTGCAGTTAAACTTGATGTCTATTGTATTTTATCAGTTTAACATTTTTGAAGGCTAATGATAATTTATCCTGCATTATCTTAGTCATAATATTTCGTATTGGGCTAGTTGAGCTCACCCTTTCTTTCACTGTTCTCTTCAGGAAATGAGAACTTAGTAGGGACTAGTTGGGGAATGAAGTGATGGTCCAAATGATAGTATTAGTATTCCTCACTATTCTGTTAAATAGTGTGACAATAAATGTAATGAGGACTTATTCTGAGAGTGGATATTGTCTAGTAGACAGTATTTGTATTAAAACTCACAGCTCTCTTGTTATATATTAAAGATTGTATTTTTATTCTGTACCATGTATTTGGCGACTAAGAATAGGTGATGTATACCTATTTTGGGGGAGTCACAGTTGGTATAAACGCTTAGGGATATGATCCCTGGCTAAGATGTGAGATAAGAACTAGGAGGGGAGAGACGAAGAATTTCTTTGCTAGTATGACCTACCAAAGTTTATTTGGTATTTAATTGGTCGGTCAGAGTATAGGGATAATATGTGATATGTTAATTAATCCTTATTTTGTTGCAGTATTTGAAAATGGCATCCGAGAATGTTGAGAACATCAATGGAGCACAGGAGACCGTTGAGTCTCCACAGATCAATAACCAGAACAATGTGCATCAGGAAGGCAACAATCCTCATGCAAACAACAACACTGACCAAATGATGAACGATGGAATGTTCCGAGGCTTCATGTAATTCATGCAACATCAGGCGAGAGCGGCTCCTGTCCAAAATGTAGGTGGAAACACTGGCAACTCTCGGATGGTCACCGCTAGGCAGTTCAAGGAACTGGGACCACTGGAGTTTTTTGGCGAGCCAAAACCACTTAAGGCAGAGACGTGGATAAAGCAGATCTGCAAGATATTTGATGTCTTGGGATGCTCCAAGGAGCAAAAGGTTCCCTTTGCCACCTTCATGTTGCATGCAGAGGCAGATTATTGGTGGGAATCTGTAAAGCGTACTCAACCTGCCGCACTGAAGATGACTTGGGAGAAGTTCCAAGAATTGTTCAATGACAAGTACTTTCCAGAAAGTATTCGTCACATGAAAGAGGTAGAGTTCATTAAACTGGAGCAAAATAACATGACCGTGTCGCAGTACGAAGCCAAGTTTGCCGAGTTGTCCCGGTTTGCGTCACATTTGGCTGATAATGAGGAGAGAATGACGCGGATGTTTCTAAGAGGTTTGAAACCCGAGATACGTTAATACCTCATTTCTCATAAACTTTGTTTGTATTCAGATGTTGTTAATAGGGCTCAGTTACTGGAGCGCGATAGTGAGTCAACCCAACTAAAAGAGAGCAGTCGGCAAAATGATAATACCAGTTATAGCAGTCATCGAAGCGGTGACAATAAGCGTGAAGAGAATCAACATGCCAAAAATGGTAACCACTTCGGTGGTAATCATGGCCAAAATAATAAGAATGGACATTTTAAGAAGAGAAAATTCAACAATAATGGAAAGACGTCAGCACCAGCACCCGTTGTTAAGGAAGGAAAACGATCGCCTATCATATGTTTCAAACGTGGAGGGGAGGGACATATCAGTCCAAACTGCGCGATGTCATCCAAAGCATGTTATAATTGTGGAAAAGAAGGTCACCTAGCCCGATTTTATCGTTCACCGAAGACAAGTTTAGCTAGGATGGAGGCACCAAAGACCGTTCCAGAAAAGTCAAAACCGGTGGTGCAAGGGATAGCGTTTTTCGTGACTTCTCAAAAAGTGAGTAACCCGAACGAAGTTAGCACGGGTTAGTTAATTATAAATTACGAAGTCTATACCTTATAAGATACCGATTCTACCCATTATTTTATCTCTCTTGCTTGCGTTCAACGTTTAAATTTAACTCCGGAGAAGTTAGACTTTGACTTATTGGTTGAAACTTACAAGTCGAGAGCCCTTCGTTACCTCCATGCTTATAAATCTTGTTGATTCAAATCGACATTTTCACGTTACCTGTCGATCTTATCTCTTTGAAAATATTTACCTTTGATGTGATTTTAGGAATCGATTGGTTAACTACTCATTATGCTTTTCGTAAGGTTGTTAGCTTTCATACTCCTAACCAACCTGTTATGCAAATTCAAATTAACCAAACCACTAAAGTCAATCACTGTTATATCAAGCCATAAGTAAAGAGCCCCGAGCCTTTCGCTGGTGACTTCCTTGTGTGGAATGCACCGAAGCCAGACTTTCTGTAGGCGACATCGTGAATGAAGATGGCAAGTTGATAGGTATCATTGTGAGCTGCTATCCAGGGTAAGGGATAAAAGTCACAGCTGGTATCAATGTGACGCACTATCCAAGTCTTGGATGTGGGTCACAGTTTTGAATGATATTTCTATTATTAATAAATTTCCTGACGTATTCTTGAAGACTTCCTAGACTACCCCTAGAGCGTGAAATCGAATTTTGTATTGACCCCAGTACAAAACCCATTTCTTAAACCCTCCAATATTTCTGCAACTAAAATAAACGTAACATGCGCTAGAGACATTGACTCAAGCTGTTGAAGATTACGATCGTACCATTTAATATCATTGTGGAAAAGCGAACGTGGTAGCTGACGCGTTGAGTATAAGATCGTATGCGTTTACGAGTGTGAATATATGAACCCATGTGAAGATAAAGAATATACGAATAGAATCGACTTTAATAGATAAAGTTAAAGCCGCTCAAGATACACACCCGAATTTCATGAATGTGAAGAAGAAGGTTCAAGAAGGCGTTATCTCAACCCTCGATTTTATTGGCCCATTTGAAATCCTTGATCGAGTAGGAACTATGGCATATAGACTCGTTTTACCACCAAGTGTGTCGCGTGTTCATAACATTTTTAATGTATCGACGTTACGTAAATATGTGAAAGACTCGAACCACGTTATTGAATTAGAACAGGATGAGATAGCGGATAATTTAACGTATAAAGATGTACCTGTTAAAATCTTGGATAAGAAGGATCGTATTTAACACTCAGAGGTTATACCTCAAGAGTTAGAATCTGACGAAGTGTCCTCATCTGTTCGGCATACCACGTACATACGTAAATTTTGAGGGCAAAATTTCATAAGGAAGGGAGATTGTGAGACCCCAGATTTTATGAATAAAGATTTAAATTTCTTGAAATATTTTTTTGAATATTATGGTGTGGATTTGAGATAGTGTTATAGTTGTGGGCAGTATTTAAAAATTTTTCAAAGTATACAAGTTGTTATAAATATTCGATTAGTCAGGGAATATTCTTTTTATCGGAGAATATTCGTACGACGACACAATCATTGGTGGACCCCACAACGGAAAGAATTGTCGTATTTAGAAAATGACAAAAATATTTTTATGAAAATAACGGCGGAGGTTTTACCGTTAATACTATTGAACTACCCTTAGTAAAAGTACGATGAATACGCTGTGGTTGCATAGTAGCACACAGTATTGATTATTGATGCTTACGTGATAAGTCACCAGTTATACTCAATTATTGCTATAGTAATTGTCGATCATATCTCTCATATTATTGATTCAGTTATTATCACAGTATCATGTGCATAATATGTTATATTATTAAATCAATAATTGAGACGACGAAGTTATTCATATTATTAAATTGCAATATTTACAATGTCTAGAAGTTCTGTCAAGGAGAGGTTAGATAATATAATTGCGCGCCAATAAGGAGAAATCCTTATTGGAAAGTCCCCTCTTTCCTGGAAACAACCTGGTTGTTAAATATTATGAGTTATGATATTAATAATGGATAAGTTCGTGTTGATTAATGATGAATTTGATAGTTTCATTATGTTGGGATTATTTGTGTTAGTAAAAATCGACATCTATTCCGATGATAATTGATGTCTGGAGGTTTTATTGTTCAATCGGGTATTCGGGACACTTTTTGTGTCGGAGTACTATTCATGAGTTACTATTCGCGAGTTACTATTCATGAGTTACTATTCACGAGTTACTATTCATGGGTTACTATTCACAAGTTACTATTCACGAGTTACTATTCACCCGGTTACTATTCACTCTAGTATTGTGCGTTTGGGTATTTGGGTACAATATTATTCCATGAGGAGATGTGCTAATTTTTCATACCGTTGGTTGAAGTTATAATAGTGAATCAATATGGACCGCTGGTGGAAAGTTATAATAGTGAATCAATATGGATCGCTGATTTAAAGTTTTAATAGTAAATCAATATGGATCGCTGGTTTAAAAGTTTTAATAGTGAATCAGTATGGACCGTTGCTTTAAGTTTTAATATGGACCGTCCGTTTAAAAGTAAATCGATCTGGATCGTTCATGAATTAGTTACTATTCAATCCATTCTTCTATAAATAGAAGCTCATTCCTTCATTATTTCTTATGAATTCACTGAAACTCTAGAGAGAGAAATTATAGAGAGAAAGAAGAAGAGTATTCTGCTACTTCACTACTTCGATATCCAATATCTTTTACGGTAAGGGATATTATTTGTTGTACCAGTAAGGGGTATTATTTCTTTCTTATTCATAAAGAGAACTTCTGCCATTCAATTCTTTATTATTTTGTTTGAATAACCTGTATACGCGGAATACCCTATACATAACCTGTATACGCGGCATACCCTATACTTAGTGAAATCCTTATGTTATTCCATTCTTTATTATTCTGTTGGAATAACATGTATACGCGACATACACTATACATAACTTGTATACGCAGCATACCCTATACTTGGTGAAATCCTTATATTATTCCGTCTTTATTATTCTGTTGGAATAACCTTTATACGCGGACTCCCCTATACTTGGTGAAATTCTTATGTTATTCAATTCTTTATTATTCTGTTGGAATATCATGTTTGTGCGTTTTACGTCGGACCTGGTTCCGTATTTATTATTCTATTGGAATAACCTTCCTGTGCTATCTATCACATGCCTGGTGATTTCTTTTGTTATTCCATTCTTTATTATACTCAGTTGGTTAAAGTTTTGACTTCTATACTCCATGAAATTAGTGGAATATCCTTGATATTTGTGCTTCATCCAAGATCTTTTCATGGAAATATTCTTCCGAGCATTCTTGAATTTTACTCTACAAAGAAGTATCATGTTAACAACTGGACGTTATTAGTTCTGGATAAATTAATTCGTGAACTTGTTTTATTGAATTCTTATATCATTGTCATCATCCTCATGTTTGTATTTTTTGAAAGTCATCGTGGCATTCTGTAGTGCATAGATGGACTTGGTATGATTATGACCGAGGATTATTCGGTATAATCATGGTAGTAATGTTACAAATGATGTGACAAAAGTCCTCATTGGCCCGTAGTGCATTGATGGACAGTTGTTGGCATGATCATGACCATTGATGAATACACGAATATCCTTGGCCCGTAGTGCATGGATAATTTGTGGTCGTGACCCTAATGAATATCATTAGCCATAGTGCAGGGATGATGTGGATTATTTAAGCTGAGTCTCAGCGATAAAAGTGATGAAAAAACGTTTTAAATCATAAAAGATAGTAGATTTTATTCTCTACTTGACTCTTTTAATGGATTGCTTATTCCGCTGTAGTTAAACTTGATGTCTATTGTATTTTATCAGTTTAACATTGTTGAAGGCTAATGATAATTTATCCTGCATTATCTTAGTCATAATATTTCTTACTGGGCTGGTTGGGCTCACCCTTTCTTTCACTATTCTCTTCAGGAAATGAGAACGTAGCAGGGACTAGTCGGGGAACGAAGTGATGGTCCAGATGATAGTATTAGTAGTCCTCACTATTCTGTTAAATAGTGTGACAATAAATGTAATGAGGACTTATTCTAAGAGTGGATATTGTCTAGTAGACAGTATTTGTATTAAAACTCACAGCTCTCTTGTTATATATTAAAGATTGTATTTTTATTCTGTACCATGTATTTGGCGACTAAGAATAGGTGATGTATACCTATTTTGGGGGAGTCACAGTTGGTATAAACGCTTAGGGATATGATCCCTGGCTAAGATGTGAGATAAGAACTAGGAGGGGAGAGACGAAGAATTTCTTTGCTAGTATGACCTACCAAAGTTTATTTGGTATTTAATTGGTCGGTCAGAGTATAGGGATAATATGTGATATGTTAATTAATCCTTATTTTGTTGCAGTATTTGAAAATGGCATCCGAGAATGTTGAGAACATCAATGGAGCATGGAGACCGTTGAGTCTCCACAGATCAATAACCAGAACAATGTGCATCAGGAAGGCAACAATCCTCATGCAAACAACAACACTGACCAAATGATGAACGATGGAATGTTCCGAGGCTTCATGTAATTCATGCAACATCAGGCGAGAGCGGCTCCTGTCCAAAATGTAGGTGGAAACACTGGCAACTCTCGGATGGTCACCGCTAGGCAGTTCAAGGAACTGGGACCACTGGAGTTTTTTGGCGAGCCAAAACCACTTAAGGCAGAGACGTGGATAAAGCAGATCTGCAAGATATTTGATGTCTTGGGATGCTCCAAGGAGCAAAAGGTTCCCTTTGCCACCTTCATGTTGCATGCAGAGGCAGATTATTGGTGGGAATCTGTAAAGCGTACTCAACCTGCCGCACTGAAGATGACTTGGGAGAAGTTCCAAGAATTGTTCAATGACAAGTACTTTCCAGAAAGTATTCGTCACATGAAAGAGGTAGAGTTCATTAAAAACTCACAACTCTCTTGTTATATATTAAAGATTGTATTTGTATTCTGTACCATGTATTTGGCGACTCAAAATAGGTGATGTATACCTATTTTGTGTGCGTCACAATTTTGGTGAATTATTCAGGATTAAGTGTATATGTTTAGTTAATATGGTATTATATGTGTACAATATGTGGTTAAGGGTCAAGGGTTGACCAGATAAACTATATATCTGGCAAACCCTAAGTTTATATTAAAAACATCAACGTTCATTTAGAAAACCCTAATGACTGATAAGAAACCCTAGAAACTGATTCTGAAAACCCTAATTTTAGCTCTGGGAATCCGAAACCCTAAGTCGAAAGTTGGAAACCCTAAATTGGGAACTTAATGGCGTAAGTGTAAATAATTATAATATTAATTAGGGTTAATTTTAACAAATTAGTTAGAAAACCCTAATTTCAAAATTTAAAACCCTAATTGTTCCGTTAGAAACCCTAATATATAATTATGACCCTAATTGCTAAATTAGCAATTTTAATTAAGAAATATTAATCCTAATTAGCAAGTTTGAATTATGATTAGGAAATTTTATTATAATTATAGAATCCTAATTATAATTTAAAAATATTAATTTCCTATTTTTAAAAACTTAATTTAGAAATTCTAGGAATTTGATTTTTTTGAATTTTAGGTTTTAACCCTAAGGATTTATAAACCCTAAGGGTTAAACCCTAAGAGTTCAAACCCTAAGGGTTGGTTAAAGTGTCATTTATGCCATTAAATTTGTTTACAAAAAGATTATTTTGCCCTTCTAGCATTCTTTAATAGGTTGAAGTATAAATCTAGCCAAAATCTTGTTTGTTGACCAATTAAAGGCTATCACATGTGCCTATATCAGCCATCTAGATTGCTAGATACATTGAATCATATCAATTATATATATTAAGAAAGATAAAATGCACACTTTAATTCTCATTTTCTCCAAGACTTTCTCTCTCCAAAATTTTCGAAATCTAGAGTGAGAGAGAGTGAGAAACCAAGCTAAGATCAGTTCATAGCAAGCCCATAATAGAATCAAGAAGTCAGAATCTAGATCGAGGCTCAAAAAAGGTATAAAAGTCCTAAACCTAGAAATCATATGATTTGATGTTAGATGTTATTGTTTATTGTTTAAAGTGGTGTAATAAGATGTCATTTAGTGATCTGGGTTGTTAAATCCCAGATCCATAACATCAAAGTTCTCGAAATTGGAGTTTTTAGAAATCTTGGAAAAGTTTGAAAAATGGCCTGACAACCATATGTCAGAGGCCTTAGATCTTTATCTGTTAATGTTTGGTGTGTTTTATGTTATAAATGTGTTCTATGTCGTGTGGACTATGATCTGAAACTAGAAATAGGGCCAGATCATGAAAAGGCTGAGAGATATGAGCAGTCAAACTGCATTGACCGATCACATGAATTGGTTTCTGGGCAACCCAGAAACCCAGATCTTGTCTGACAACGTTTTTGCAGGTCTTGATATTACTTGTGATTTATGTTTTAAGTCATGTTGTTACTTTAAGGTTGTAGTCTGACATGAGAGCTACACTTTCAAACCTTTAGATCACTTAGATCCATAACAGAATCGAAGATTTGGCCGGTCAAACAACCGTTGACCAACTCGCCAGATGAAGATTTCTGCGAAACCTAGATCTTCAAGAACCGTTTATTGACCCCTACTTTGACCAGCCTTGATCTTCTTGGTGTGATGATGATATGATGATATGTTGTTATAGAATTCTTCCTTGACATCTCTACTACAAGGCTGAACTCTTAAATGACATAAACTGAGCCCAGAAAGCTATGATTTAAAGCTTCAAAATAGATACCTCAACTGTTCTTCAATTTCTAGAAAACCCAGAAATTAAAGAAGAGGTCTTACATCAATTTGGAGAGCTTAGATCTCTCTGATCTGTTGAAGAATGACCATGAAACCTGATTTTAATTGTAGTGTTACACTTATACTACGTGATTAGCAACATTAGCATCCCAGAAAACCTTATGATCACAGATCTACATGCGGTCAAACCTCCTACCTTAGCCTCTGACATAAGTTTTGGGTTTGGGCTGAAGAACACCTATATGACGGTTGCCTGCCATTTATAGGCCCATTAATGATGATAATTTTTGGAAATAATTATTTTATTTAAAAATTAGAAAAATTAGTTTTAAATTATTTAAAATACATAATAAATTTCTAAAAATTATTTTAAAGTCCTAAAATAAGTTTTTAATTATTTTGAGTATATTTCATAAATATTTAATATTTTTGGAATTAAAATTTATTTAATTTATTTAATTATAATATTAAATAAATTATTTAAAAATGATTTTAATACTTGAAAAATCATGAAAAATTATATTATGGTATAAAAAATATTTTAAGTTATTTTTATTAACTTTTGATATTTTGTGATGAATTTCATTAATTAATTAATATTAATGATAAGTAATTTATTTAATTAATATATTAAATAAATTATGGAAAAGTAGAATTAATATTTTAAAAATCATATAAAATGATTTAAGTGTTATAAAAATATTTGAAGTTATAAAATATAACTTTTTATATTTTGTCATGAAAAATATTAATATTTATTATTAATGGCTATTATCGGATAATGAATTTAATTGTTTAAAAATTATATAAATGTGATTTTAAGGTATTAAATATACTTTGATATATTATAAATATATTCTAATATTATGACATGTATTTCACTAATATTTGATATTAAATAAATATTAATGATAAAGGAATTATGTAGTATTTAAATCATATAAATACGATATTAATGATTAAAAATTAATGATAAATGATAATAATTATCTAAAAATTATTACGAGCTTATGAAAATTATTTTGGTGATAATAAAATTATCTAAGATAATTGTTAAGTGTTGGATGAGTGTAATTAAACTTAAACTCGATAATTGTCATTACTGTAATCGGGATGTTAGAATTTTGCCTGATTCAACTCTGGACTTAAATAGTTTGACTTGATACCGAGTCTTAATAGTTTGTGGACTGATAGGGTTATGTGTTATGTGTTTAGGTTATTCTATGTGTGTCTATATATATATATATAATAATATTATATTATGATGATATTATTCTAATTTGTATATTGATATTATTTATATATTAGGTCTTCAGACAAAGCTTAATAAATTGTGTAACAGTAATCGACTGAACAGGCAAGTTTTCTTTAACTCGATCTAGAGTTGTTACATTCAAATATACTTATGGTTAATGTGACGCCCCCAAAATAGGTCCACACGACCCATTCTGAGTCGCCAGATATCACACTATAAAAATCAAATACAAACTTCATTTATACAACTGTTAAACTGTCGTACAGAATAGGATCATAGTTAAACTGTGAGTTTTAATACAAATGTATGTAACTCTCATGGTTCCTCGACCACAACCTTACAATGGTACTTTACATAAAAGTATAGTCAAAAACTGTTTTAGAAATTAAAATCTTTGGGAAGTGCTCAAGAAAACCTTCGTACATGGGAGGCCATGCGTTTAGGTTATGATAGATATCATATGTCCACAGAATTATCCTTGGTTGACCCAATTGACCCCAAAGAAAAATGAGAAGATTATTATCATGTTTTTCTAATGGTGAGTCTTCTCTTGACATATAACTATCTCCACTGTCTACAATTAAAAATTATATTTCAACCAATCTCCAAGATCATATAGGTAGTGCTCATAGATATACTCAGCAAGTGGATGTGCACAACCCTGTCTTATGATAACATGAGGTTGTATGTCATTAGACATCTTGTACGATAGTGAAAAACACCCTTCCAAAGTTGGGTTCACCTCATCCTATTCGGTTCACCAAAATTAAATATCAAATGACGTATACAATACGACACACTTATCTATAGTTCTCAATAAAATTATTTCCATACTATTTAGGGAGAACCTCAATAGTTATAGACCACCGTTTTATTCTCTTGTCACCCCCGCTCGACCCAGCTACACTCTTATTTCCTGAAAGGAATTGTGAAGCAAAACGGGTGAGTACAACTAGCCCAGTAAAGAATATCATGACTGAAGATAATTTACATCATTAATAGCCTTCATCAGTAATAAATCAGAGATTTAGAACATATGGTAGATGATAAAACTTTTCAACCATAATTGCAGCAGAACGAGCAATCCATTAGAAGAGTCAAATAGACCATCAGATCTATTATCTTCTCCATGTTAAAAGTCCACCAATAATGTTTTATCCCTGTAACATCAATCAACAATTCCTATCCACAATCATATGAATAACTCATAATCATAATTGTGATTCTAAATTCCTCTTTGCACCCAGGACGAAGATAATTTTCATCACACCTATCTTCACCTGAAACATCAAAAATCATGGTTATACCAAATCACAATTCCTGCTCATAATCATACTAATAAATTCATCTTTGCACTACAGCCAAAGATATTCATTAACAATTCATCTTTGCACTATAGGCCAAAGACATACAACTGTATTTTAGAAGAGTCAAGTAGAGCATGATATCTACTATCTTTTACGAATTAAAAGTGTATAATCAATATTTTATTGCTGAGACTTAGCTTAATAAATAATCCACATCATCGAATCATCCCTGCACTACGGCCAAGGATATTCATGTAATCATCAATGACTATGATTATACCGAATAATCCCTGGTTATAAGCATACCAATAACTGTCCATCAATGCACTATGGGCCAATGAGGACTTTTACCACATCATCTATAATATTACGGGTCATGATTATACCGAATGATCCCTGGTCATAATCATACCAATAAACAGTTCATCTATGCACATAAGCCAAATATACTCATCAATCAACAGTCCATCTTTGCATGTAAGCCAAAGATATACAACTGTAAAACCAATAATCAATAGTCCATCTTTGCACGTAAGCCAAAGATATACAACTGTAAAACCAATAATCAACAGTCCAAAGATGACTTTCATCATAATATAAATATGAGGATGATGACAATGATATAAGCATTAATTAAACAAAATCAAGGATAAATATTAATGACTTTAAATTTATCCAGAGTTTAAAATATCCAAATCGTCAACATGATACTGCTTTGTAGAGTAAAATTCAAGAATAATATTCATGTATCAAAAATAATTTGGACAGAAAAAAAATATATTTTTTAGGTAAATAGTACCCCGCAATAGTACCCTATGAATAGTACTTCGGGAATAGTACCTCGTGAATAGTACCCCAGCATGAAAAGTACCCCAAATACCTATGTGAATAATATTTTGGTGAATAGTAATTTGGGTGAATAGTTACCCGTGAATAGTAACTCATGAATAGTACTCTAACACGAAAAGTGCCCCGAATACCCGAGTGAATAATGCTAGAGTGAATAGTAATTGGGTGAATAGTAACCCATGAATAGTAACTCGTAAAAAAATACCAAAGAAAATGATATTCCATGACGAGTACAAAAGAAATGATATCTCATACGAGTATAATAGAATATACAAAATTGCAAATGGATTTTCACCCGCCATGCGGTAATCCACGTAGACAGATCATTTCCATAATTTAATAAAGAATGAATACGAAGGATCATTCACCATTCATGCGGTAATCCACATAGACAAAGTTATTCCAATGTAATAAAAAAGAATGGAACCGAAGTCATACGTAATCCGCATGCATACATGATATTCCAATGTAATAATAAAGAACGCAAACCAGGTCATGCGTAATCCGCACGAGATAGGATATTCCAAGCGAGAATAATAAAGAATGGAATAACAACAGAATTCACTGGGCATGCGATAGACCGCAGACAAGTTATTCCAATGAATAATAAAGAATGAAACGTGTCATGCGTAATCCGCATGCATGTGATATTCCAATGTAATAATAAATAATGGAACTGTGTCATGCGTAATTACATGCATGATAAGATATTCCAATGTAATAATAAAGAATTGAATAATAACAGAATTCACGTGCATGCGATAGGCCAGGACATACAAAAGTTATTCCAATGTAATAATAAAGAATGGAATAACAGAAGAATTTCACCATGTATGTTGTACTTCGCATAGATAGGTTATTCCAACATATTAATAAAGAATGGAATAACAACCCTTACGGGTATTGAAAGAAAATAACTCTTTTCATGAATACGAAAGAATAATATCCCTTACCTTAGAAGAAAACTGGATACTGGAATAGTGAGGTAGCAGACTTCCCTTCTTCTTTCTCTCTATAATTTCTCTCAATAATAATTGTTCTATAGCTTTAGTGAATTGGTGAAGAATAATGAAGGAATGAGCTTTTATTTATAGGAAAACATAGTTTCCATAATTGCACATTTTGGGGCTCGAAATATTACAGTATAATACCTTCATCTTTTCCTTCATTTTTAATTTAGTCATGCAAGTATTATCAAACTTGCACCACCTCCCCTAATAGTAAATCATGCGAATCAATAGTAAATCATGTGACTTAATAGTTCTAAACATGTGAAAAAATTAATTATAGTATAGTACCTTCATCTATACCTCCATTTTTAACTTAGTCATACAAGTATTATCAATCTTGCACCAACTCCCCTAATAGTAAATTATGTGAATCAATAGTACACACATGTGAACACATAGTTATAAGCATGTGAATTAATAACAATTAATTGTTCTTTATCCGGTTAATTACTCGATTGGTCAATATAACCTCCAGACATCAATTATTATCGAAATAAATGTCGATTTCTACTAACACTAATAATTCCCACACAATGGAACTATCAATTTCATCTTTAATCAACACGAACTTATTCATCATTAATATTATAACGCACAATATTTAACAACCAGGTTGTTCCCAGGAAAGAGGGGGCTTACCAATAAGGATTTCTCTTTATTGGCGCGCAATTAGGTGACCAAACATCTCCTTGACAGAACTTCTAGACATTGTCAATATTGCAAATTATAATATGAATAACTTTGTCATCTCAATTATTGATTTAATAATATAACATATTATGCAGATGATACTATGACAATAATTGAATCAATAATAAGAGAGATATGATACATCAATTACTGTAGCAATAATTGAGTATAACTGAGTAATTTCTTACGTAAGCATCAATAATCAATACCATGTGCTACTATGCAACTACGCGTATTACTGTACATTTACTACCAGGTAGTTCAACAGTTTTAACGGTAACACTTTCGCCGTTATTTTTATAAAAAGATAATTCTGTCATTTTCTAAATACGAAAATACATCTGTTGTGGGGTCCACCAATGATTATGTCGTCGCATTTAATATTCCCTCGTGAAAACGTAATATTCTTTAATTTAATCGAATATTTCCTAAGACAACGAATAACAACTTGCTTACTTTGCAAAAATTTTCAAATATCACCCTTAACTTTAACCTTTTATCAATTTAACCATTTATGAAATAAAATAATAATTATAAGAAAATTGAATACTTTCATTTCATAAAATTTGGGATCTCACAGTTAATCATTGCTGATTGCCATGTCTAAGAATTGTTAAATTGTACTATGTTCTGTACATATTACATGTATTAATCAGGTATGAAAGGTTGATCACCTTCATTAGCATTCGGTCCAGATATATATATATATATATATATATATATATATATATGTGTGTGTGTGTGTGTGTGTGTGTGTGTGTGTGTGTGTGTGTGTGTGTGTGTGTGTTAAAGGTTCTTCGGCTATGCAAGTTTGTTCGTGCTAATTCAGAACTATATTGTTGAATTATAGCCAGCTTATCATTCAAACTCTTTTAATCATGATATATCCTCAAATAAATTTATACTTGATGGGCAAACATATGCTCACCCTTGCTATATCATGATAAATATTGCAGATTAAGGCGAATATGTCGGATACAAGGAAAGGTTAAAGACAGTTCCAGTTTTAAGTTAATGTGTGCAGCTAGATTGGTAATAGTATTGTATGATAATAATGTTATATGTCAGACAAGTTACGAATTGTGTATTATTTAAGGTTACTCGACCTTGGGGAATAGTGTGTAAAGTTTATTGTATAAACAATTTATGTTTATATCTTCCGCAATAGTTATAGAATGATTATACCAGATCTGTGGTGATTTAGGATCCGTATTTGGGGCTCTCACAGTTGGTATCAAAGCTGTTGGTTATGAACCTTAGGTAGGAATACCTGAGACCAATAACTGCAGTGATTAGGATAAGATCTAACTCACATAGAGTTAGTTGGTTGGTAAGATTCAAAGATAAATCTTGAAAAGTTATAAAGATACAGAGTTCCCTAACTCTGATAATATAGGTGAACAGTAGTGGTGAATAGATAGAGTCTAAAAGACTGAAGGTACATGAATAGGAGATCGTAAAACAAAACGATCAAAGTATAGAAATGAATCGTAATATATACGATGAGATCACCCCGTGATCTGATAAGGTTATAGTATGGGATAAGAATCAATCTAATGATTGAAAAGTTTACAGCAAAAATTGTTGTGATAGTTGTACTATGAATTAGTACAGATTCAGGAAAGGATTATGAATATGAGTTGAATGAAATTCGTATTGAGAAGTGAGTTAAGATTAGGTGGGGATTTTAATTGAGGACTCATGTCAGCAGCTAAGTTGATTGATTCTTCGTATGGGAGTTGAATTGTACGTGGTGTAACAACCACTTAGTTTCTGGCACTGATAATCATTGAAATGTTGTGTCGCGCTATTTGCTATATGCATGTTAAGAGGGTGATTCCTTTCTCGTGTGTATAACAGATAGATAGGTTATAGGTAAAGGATATAAGATTAAGTACGAGTTCTTAAAACTCATACTTATGTTACATTCATGACTCATGGTTATATGAAATGTTTATGAACCCCTCAGCGAACGGACGTCAAAGGTCTGACTAGGATAAGTTCTTAAACTCATATGATTGTGGAAAGTTCCTGAACTCATGAGTGTGGTTTGACGAACTGGTTATAGTTTTGTGTGAATGGAGTATTGAGGCTTATAGGAACAGATAGATTGTTTAAGAAATTGATCATTAGTGGAGACATTAGGTTTTCCTATAGCTATGCTAAACTTGAAATTTTTGACATCAAGCTAAATACGCACTTTGTGCTTTTTATATATATATATATATATATATATATATATATATATATATATATATATATATATATATATATATATATATATTCGTAATGATTTTGGAGCAGTTTAAAGTATAGTATATGCTACTTGTTTCAGCTAGACGATAATGATTTGAAATATCAAAATATATTTTTATTTATCACTTATGTACCATGTAACCTAGTGCAGAGATGATAAAAAGTTGATAGAGTTATAAATGCAGGAATACTTAGTGTGAATTAGATGTAAAAATCATTGTTCCACTATTGTATGATGTGTTATGACAAAGTCATATAATGACAGCATCCTCAAACGGACTGTTAATACAGTACGACATCATGACGTTATTCTCAAAAATATTTTCAAAAAATTAATTTGCCAACGGGGTTTGGCTACACCTAAATAATTCGATTGAATTGAATTATTGATATGAGTCTATGCTATTCGATTCAGCTAGACTAATGTTTATGAAAACTCTAAGTGTTCATTAAAAGAAATTTCTTGAACCAAATTATTTTGGTGCGAAATCCAACAAGACTGAGGTAAGAAAATTTTATGCGCCCAAGGCAGATAAGAGGAACAAGAAAATTGTTCCGACCAGCAGTACTTGATCAGTACAGGGCATAACGGGCTAATCACCCACAATGTTCATAAGTTATAACGGTTTGCGAATGAATTTCCTTAAAACCTTTGCGAAAATGACAGACAATAGTCTATATAACTCCTCAGCAAAATTTGAAAATTTTTACTCTTGGGAGTGGTGTATCGGGTAGCATGTAATGATGTGTATGAATGGTGTAAGCAGTATGGTGTAAGGTGTAAGGTGAATTTCGGGGACGAAATTCTTAAAAGAAGGGGTGAATGTGACAACCTGAGAAATTAGATAATTTATTAAAATCTTAAATGATGGATTTAAGGTCAAAGAATAGACCTAGATAGAAAATAAGTGTATGCGTTTGATATTTTTGGGAAGGAATTTTGAGGATTTCAAAATTCTGTGAAGGATTTTGGTGAATTATTCAGGATTAAGTGTATATGTGTATATGTTCAGTAAATATGGTATTATATGTGCAAGCCCTAAGTTTATATTAAGAACATCAACGTTCATTTAGAAAACCCTAGCGACTGATAAGAAACCCTAGAAACCGGTTCTGGAAACCCTAATTTCAGTTTCGGGAATCCGAAACCCTAAGTCGGAAGTTGGAAACCCTTAATTGGGAACTTAATGGCGTAAGTGTAAATAATTATAAGATTAATTAGGGTTAATTTTAACAAATTAGTTAGAAAATCCTAATTTCAAAATTTGAAACCCTAATTGTTCTGTTAGAAACCTTAATGTACAATTATGACCCTAATTGCTAAATTAGCAATTTTAATTATGAAATATTAATCCTAATTAGCAAGCTTGAATAATGATTAGGAAATTTTATTATAATTATAGAATCCTAATTATAATTTAGAAATATTAATTTTTTTATTTTTGAAAACCTAATTTAGAAATTCTAGATATTTGATTTTTTGAACCTTAGGTTTTAACCCTAAGGGTCAAACCCCAAGGGTTCAAACCCTAAGGGTTGGTTAAAGTGTCATTTATGCCATTAAATTTGTTTGCAAAAAGACTATTTTTGCCCTTTTAGCATTCTTTAATAGGTTGGAGTATAAATCTAGCCAAAATCTTGTTGTTGACCAACTAAAGGCTATCACATGTGCCTATATCATCTATATCAGCCATCTATATTGCTAGATGCATTGAATCATATCAATTATATATATTAAGAAAGAGAAAATGCACACTTTAATTCTCATTTTCTCTAAGACTTTCTCTCTCCAAAATTTTCAAAATCTAGAGTGAGAGAGAGTGAGAAACCAAGCTAAGATCAGTTCATAGCAAGCCCATAATAGAATCAAGAAGTTAGAATCTAGATCGAGGTTCAAAAAAGGTATAAATATCCTAAACATAGAAATCATATGATTTGATGTTAGATGTTATTGTTTATTGTTTAAAGTGGTGTAATAAGATGTCATTTAGTGATCTGGGTTGTTAAATCCCAGATCCATAACATCAAAGTGCTCGAAATTGGAGTTTTTAGAAATCTGGGAAAAGTTTGAAAAATGGCCTTAGATCTTTATCTGTTAATGTTTGGTGTGTTTTATGTTATAAATGTGTTCTATGTCGTGTGGACTATGATCTGAAACTAGAAATAGGGCCAGATCATGAAAAGGCTGAGAGATATGAGCAGTCAAACTGCATTGACCGATCACATGAATTGGTTTCTGGGCAACCCAGAAACCCAGATCTTGTCTGACAACGTTTTTGCAGGTCTTGATATTACTTGTGATTTATGTTTTAAGTCATGTTGTTGCTTTAAGGTTGTAGTCTGACATGAGAGCTACACTTTTAAACCTTTAGATCACTTAGATCCATAACAGAATCGAAGATTTGGTCGGTCAAACAACCGTTGACCAACTCGCCAGATGAAGATTTCTGCGAAACCTAGATCTTCAAGAACCGTTTATTGACCCCTACTTTGACCAGCCTTGATCTTCTTGGTGTGATGATGATATGATGATATGTTGTTATAGAATTCTTCCTTGACATCCCTACTACAAGGCTGAACTCTTAAATGACATAAACTGAGCCCAGAAAGCTATGATTTAAAGCTTCAAAATAGATACCTCAACTGTTCTTCAATTTCTAGAAAACCCAGAAATTGAAGAAGAGGTCTTACATCAATTTGGAGAGCTTAGATCTCTCTGATCTGTTGAAGAATGACCATGAAACCTGATTTTAATTGTAGTGTTACACTTATACTACGTGATTAGCAACATTAGCATCCCAGAAAACCTTATGATCACAGATCTACATGCAGTCAAACCTCCTACCTTAGCCTCTGACATAAGTTTTGGGTTTGGGCTGAAGAACACCTATAGCGACGGTTCTGTCGCTATAGGGCCCATTAGCGACAGATAATTTTTGGAAATAATTATTTTATTTAAAAATTAGAAAAAATTAGTTTTAAATTATTTAAAATACATAATAAATTTCTAAAAATTATTTTAAAGTCCAAAAATAAGTTTTTAATTATTTTGAGTATATTTCATAAATATTTAATATTTTTGGAATATAAATTTATTTAATTTATTTAATTATAATATTAAATAAATTATTTAAAAATGATTTTAATACTTGAAAAATCATGAAAAATTATATTATGGTATAAGAAAATATTTTAAGTTATTTTTAATAACTTTTGATATTTTGTGATGAATTTCATTAATTAATTAATATTAATGATAAGTAATTTATTTAATTAATATATTAAATAAATTATAGAAAAGTAGAATTAATGTTTTAAAAATCATATAAAAATGATTTAAGTGTTATAAAAATATTTTAAGTTATAAAATATAACTTTTTATATTTTGTCATGAAAAATATTAATATTTATTATTAATGGCAATTATCGGATAATGAATTTAATTGTTTAAAAATCATATAAATATGATTTTAAGGTATTAAAAAATACTTTGATATATTATAAATATATTCTAATATTATGACATGTATTTCATTAATATTTGATATTAAAAAATATTAATGATAAAGAAATTATGTAGTATTTAAATCATATAAATACGATATTAATGATTGAAAATTCATGATAAATGATAATAATTATCTGAAAATTATTACGAGCTTATGAAAATTATTTTGATTGATAATAAAATTATCTAAGATAATTGTTAAGGGTTAGGCAGAGTTTAATTAAACTTAAACTCGATAATTGTCCGACTAGACCGTCGGGATGTTAAAATTTTATCGGATTCAACTCAGACTTAAATAGTTTGACTTGATACCGAGTCTTAGTAGTTTGTGGACTGATAGGGTTATGTGTTATGTGTTTAGGTTATTCTATGTGTGTGTGTGTGTGTGTGTATATATATATATATATATATATATATATATATATATATATATATATATATATTGTGATGATATTATTCTAATTTGTATATCGATATTATTTATATATTAAGTCTTTAGAAAAAGCTTAATAAATTGTGTAACAGTCATCGATCGAACATGCAAGTTTTCTTTAACTCGATCTAGAGTTGTTACATTCAAATATACTTATGGTTAATCATTGTTGATTGCCATGTCTAAGAATTGTTAAATTATACTCTGTATATATTGCATGTATTAATCAGGTATGAAAGGCTGATCACCTTCATTACAATTCGGTCCATATATATATATATTGTTGAATTATAGCCAACTTATTATTCAAACTCTTTCAATCACGATATATCCTCAAATAAATTTATACTTGTTGGGCAAACATATGCTCACCCTTGCTATATCATGATAAATATTGCAGATTAAGGCGAATACGTCGGATACAAGGAAAGGTTAAAGACAGTTCCAACTTTAAGTTAATGTGTGCAGCTAGATTGGTAATAGTATTGTATGATAATAATGTTATATGTCAGACAAGTTACGAATTGTGTATAAGTTAAGGTTACTCGACCGTGGGGAATTGTGTGTAAAGTTTATTGTATAAATAATTTATGTTTATATCTTCCACAATACTTATAGAATGATTGTACCAGATCCGTGGTGATTTAGGACCCAGATTTGGGGTTCTCACAGAATCAATAGTACACACATGTGAACACATAGTTATAAGCATGTGAATTAATAGCAATTAATAGCTCATTTATCCGATTAATTACCTGATTGGTCAATATAACCTCTAGACATCAATTATTATCGGAATAGATGTCGATTTCCACCAACACTAATAATCCCAACACAATGAAAATATCAATTTCATCTTTAATCAACACGAACTTATTCATCATTAATATTATAACTCGCAAAATTTAACAACCAGATCATTCTCAGGAAATAGGGGGCTTTCCGATAAGAATTTCTCCCTATTGGCGCGCAATTAGGTGACCAAACCTCTCCTCAACAGAACTTTCTAGACATCGTCAATATTCCAAATAATAATATGAATAACTTTGTCTTCTCAATTACTGATTTAATAATAATAAATATTATGCAGATGATACTGTGACAATAATTGAATCAATAATTTGAGAGATATTATGCAACAATTATTGTAGCAATAATTAAGTATAACTGAGTGACTTCTTACGTAAGCATCAATAATCAATACCGTGTGCTACTATTCAACCACGCCAGACATCGTACTTTTACTACCAGGTAGTTCAACAGTTGAACGGTAACACTTTCGCCGTTATTTTTATAAAAAAATATTTCTGTCGTTTTCTAACTCCGACAATACTTCCATTGTGGGGTCCACCAATGATTGTGTCGTCGTACGAATATTCCCTGTTAAAACGAATATTTCCCGACCAATCGAATATTCCCCGACACAACGAATATTTTATATCAACTTGCTTAATTTGAAAATTTTTCAAATATCACCCTTAAATTTAACCTTTATCAATTTAACTATTTACTAAATAAAATAATAATTATAAGAAAATTGAATACTTTTATTTTATAAAATTTGGGGTCTTACAACAGGAGCGGGAGCTGCTACAGGTACATCCTCCTAGCTCCTCGTCCTCAACATCCGGTACATCAACCCGGATAGGAAAGATCACCACCTCCGCTAAACGACAATGGTGTTTAACTGAACGGGGTCGAGGCACGTCAGAAGCCCTCCTCCGCACACCTGAAGTGGTCCTACGGGAACTACTCGACTGATCTGGATCCATATATCTAGACACAAGTCTCCAAATCACCTCAGAAAGGGTGTGGTAAATTCTAACCTGGAGCTTTTTCAATACATTTTATGATTATATGCATGCATTACATTAATATACACCCACAGTAAAGTTAAAAATGCATGACTACCCAATGCCTAGACTTTAGAAAATTTTTGCCATAGTTTCCTTTGTACACAGGAAACTACGGGTCTACACATCACTCATTGGTATTCACCCAAACATGGGGTTTACTATACCAATGATCACAACTATTGCAAACTACACTCGGTAATACCCCACAAAGGTCCGATGCCGTCAATTCGGGGTCATAAGTCTAAAACACTTCTCCCCATCAGAAAATTCATATAACTAAGCCGTTGAAGTATATTTTAACGAAGTTCAAGAAACCTTGACATTATTTCAGCCGTTGGCAATTAAATCCAGCGAGGCGTCGAAAGCCATCCGATGATTTCAGCCGTTGATGTACATTTCAACGAAGGTCAAGCAACCTTGACATCATCAGTCGTTTGTATTTAAACCCAATGAAGCGTCAGAAATGATTCAATGATGGTACCTGTTGATGCACATTTCAGCAAAGATCAGGCAACCATGACAAACATAGAGTGTTGGTCGTAACCCCGACAGAACACTAGAAAGACCTGGCGATACAAACCAGGGAAGAACACCCTCATCGGGGAGGACCGATGATGGAATATGTTATATACATCTTCAACAGACAAAGCTCTCTTCCCCAGAGTTTCTTGTAAATGAGAGATACATCTTCAATGGAAAGTATGTGCCAAGGATTAAACACTTTTGTGATAACCCCAACGTCAACATCCTGGAAGTTCCTGAGAGCTTTGGATCACACATCCAAGCATTTCATCAGAGTCATCAGTGATGACTCCAGTTCCATCAGAAGTCATGGGAACAAACAATCATCACATTCTGTTGGAAAATAATCCAACAAAACACATTCATTATACATTTGCATCATGCTACTGTACATTGCATCATGTTTATCTTGTCACATTTCAAGTGTCTAGTATTCCTTATCCTATCTATGCCATTACATTGCATGAATATGATAAAGAGGGACATCTGTAGACACTCAAAATTTTGCATTCATGTTACTAACCTTATAAGAGGGCAAAATCGTCTTCCAGAGATAACCCTGGAGGTCAAATCAGCTCAATCCTGGAGGCAACCCCAAGATATTCAGTCTTTTCCATCTTGGAGACAACCCCAAGATATCCATTTCCAGTCCCGGAGACAACCCCGGGAGTTTCAGTTTTAACCTCGAAGACAACCACGAGGAATGCAGTTTCAGTTCCAGAAATAACACTGTAGATGTCATTTCTATCTCGGAGACAACCCTGAGATATCCAGTTCCAGTCCCG
The DNA here is from genome assembly GCA_020205605.1 of Panax ginseng. Taxonomy (NCBI): domain Eukaryota; kingdom Viridiplantae; phylum Streptophyta; class Magnoliopsida; order Apiales; family Araliaceae; genus Panax; species Panax ginseng. The sequence continues at coordinate 114,853,894 of CM035133.1, read as the reverse complement.
GAGACAACCCGAGAGTTTCATTTTCAACCTCAAAGATAACCCCGAGGAATGCAGTTGCAGTTCCGAAGATAACCCCAACAATGTTTATTTCTATCTAGCAGTCAACTTTAACCTCGGAGATAACACCGGGGCACTCAATTACCAAACCTAGAGATAACCCCGGGAGATCAGGCACACCTCAGAGACAACCCTGAGAACATTCAGCACTTGCAGCAGCCCAATCTCAAAGATAATCCTGAGCAACGACTGCTAAATAAGCCTAGAACCAGAGATAACCTTGGTGAGGGGCAAAATCATCCTTTTGCCCAGATTGAATTTATGAAGGATCGAGAGGATAACGCGTTGTATGTATGCACATACTTCGAGACGGCAGGACCCGCGAAGCCCGGGGCACCCCGAGAAATTGCAAGTGCACCTGCGACTCCCCCCTCTATAAATAGAGGGCTTGGGTTGGCCATTTTGCATAGAAAAAAGGCGAGGAAGCCATGTCCATTTTGCTCTATATACACTATAAATTGAGTGTTTTCTCATTTTAAACACTTGTGAGCTCGTGCTTTGTCATATTTTACCGGTGGAAACTGAGTGTTCATTCAATTAAAGCCATTTGAAGTCTTCTTGGCAGCTCACTGTAAGACTTCTTACATTTCTTAAAGCCTTTCTCCACTTTTTGCACACACAACTATTCACGTTGAGAATCGTGTTGTGTGTGTATTCCCGAACTTTGGTCCGTGGCTTTTTATTTTTTGTATATATATATATATGGACTAACATCATCAAGTTATGCCTCGATTGAGCCTGGATTCACATCCGTAGCGTTTATTGCTTATATATATATATACTTATATATACTGTGGTCGAACTCTGTTCGATGAGCCTGGATTTTATATCCGGAGCGTTTACTGCTTTTATATATATATATATAAATACTTATATATATATATATATATATATATATATATATATTTACATTTCTATCAAGCCTAGAGTTTACATCGCGGCCTTTTACTACTTTATTTACATTTAGTCCCGCCTAGAGTTTACTTAAATGGTATTGATCTCTATATATATATATATATATATATATATATATATATATATATTTACCGCTTTTATATATTTACATTTCCAATCCCCCATGAAGTTTACTTCGTGGTGGTCGATAAATCTATATATATATATATATATATATATATATATATATATATATATATATATATATTTATAGCTTTTATATATATAATTGCTTACAACTTTCATATAAACTGCGACATCATATGAGCCTAGGAATCATGTGATCACAGATTCAGTCTTCTGAATCTAGATTCGGTTCCCGTGATGGACATTTTAAGCTATAACCAGCTTGTAAATTATTCACGGTGTTTGAATTTCCTTAGATGGCTTTCATGTCCACAAGGAGTTCGGCACTACTTTGTACATTATTTTCTTGAAGATGCTTCGCATCTCAAAAATAAAAGCAACCCAGCCGAACACACAATAAAATGGAAGTATCAAAGGCCTGAATTACTATTGAGCATAAGGGTTTGAAAAACCTCTTTTACAAAACATCACTGCAATATCTTGTTAAAACTGAACTATTATACAACATTCAAACCCTTTGTATATAGGTGCAAACGAGGCATAGCACTACTTCTAGATAATTGCACATTAACCCACACACACACACATTTATATAACAGTTTAATTGAAAAGTGGTGGTTACCGTGGTAACACGGATGTCAGGGGGTGCCTAACACCTTCCCTCCTCATAATCAAGCCCCCGAACCCTAACAAATCTCGGTTTCATAGACCAGTAGTAGTGTTACATCAATTGGTCAATGCGCAAACCTTTTCTCGGTTAAGGTTGTGAAACCATTTAAAATACTAACTGGCAACTCTTACAGTCCAATCGTCAACATATACATGTCGGACCTTTTCACAACTTGTTTTTTAAACAAATCTCACCTAACATGAGAACACCAAAAGACAAGAACATAAAAGAGACAAATAAAAATCTCAACGTCGACATTCAGTTTATGATTCACCATGAACACACTTAGCTAAAGAGAAGAAGGTACGAAATCAAATCTGTGCACAAGACAACCAGTATTGAAGGACTGCTAAGGACCAGAAGAAGTTAAGCTGATATGTAAGACTTAGCAGTACATCAATGGTGATAGTGTGCAATGTTGAATATCAGATGAAGACAAGCATCAAAAACAAAGATCAGCAACACCAAGAGATAAGTCAGACTACTAAGAACAACGAAATGTCAAACTGAACGTACATCTTAGCAGTCCATCAATTGTGATCTACTACCAAGTAAAATACTACATGATCACCAGAAGTTGCTAAGTACAAGAGGATGAACTAGCTGAATGTCATTTTAGCATCTCCATAATAACAAATAACCAAGAAACTAGGGCCTGTAGGGTCCTTGTCTTAGTGACTAAACCAAAGTCAAGTCTACTGGGCTTGTTGAGTACCAGAGGGTACAAGAGATTCTAAGTCTGCCGGGCTTAGATTATAGTTTCTAAGGATGCTAGTTTGAAGAGTTCTTAGTGAACTAGTGTTCCAAGGCTGCTGGTCTTGAAGGAATCTTAGTGATTCAAAGTTGATCAAATCCTTAGTGGAATCCCTGCTTGTTGAAATAGAAAAGTGGATTAGGAGCATTCAGTCTCTGAACCACTTAAAACCTCTGGTGTCATTTACTTTATGTCATTTACATTCAGTACTATAACTTCTATATCTTCTTAAAACTAATCTAACATTAGAACTGTGTATAACATTATATTCTTGAAGGGGATCTTAATCTAATCTGTTATGCATGAATTGATTCCTCTATTCATTTTTTGTTAATCACTTAACAAGATAAAAGAAAAAAATGAAATTTTTTTAAAGGATCTATTCATCTCTAGATCTATTGTGTGCCCCCGAGAACTAATAATTGGTATCAAAGCTAGTTCTCACATTGCATCCAAAGGCTAACGCTTTGAGTTTGATCCATGACACTAATAAGTTCTAACCTTAGTATTAGTTGTAAATCACCTCTGAGTGAAGATGAACTCACAAGTTGAAAATTTTTTGTGCAGGTAAATATATACATGCAAATCCACCTGTTACAATTCAGTTTGATTCATAAGTAAAAGTAAAATAATCAACAGATCAATCAGAGGGTGAGCCTAAGTCAATCAATAGTCTGCATCTCCAGTGAAGGAATTAGAGAAATTCTTCAAATGCACTATCGAAAAGATTCATGAATCCGAATCTTGAAGTTCAAGAGCTTTAAAGAATTTGAGATGCTAAGACTTTCATCTGATCATAATTCAAAGACTCTTCTTGATCAATCAAAAGCCAGATTGAGCAACTGTTGTTGTCAGTATTGATAATACAAAGATGTGCACAACAATACCTCATATCATTATGCAAATAAATAGGTCAGCTAATTTATAAAAGACTGATATTGGCAAGGTATGTATTCTCATCACTATATACATATATCATATTGCATTACTGTATGTGCTATAACAAGTGCCCTATTAAAAAGATTATTCTCTTCCTCAAATAGGAAAAGAAAGTAATTTGTTCAGATCAATGTTTTGTGTCTTTGACAAAACATAGAGTGTGATAAACAGTACAGTTGTCTCCTGAAGGTTTTTGGAGATTTATCAACTCTACAAACCAACTAGATGCAAACTATAAAGTTGATCCTCACTCTATGAAAGTTCAAAATCTATACACATAGTAAATGCAAAAAGTGATTCAACCAAAGAAAAAGATTAACATATCAAGATTGCTTAAATCATACACACACCCACAATCATGTTTTATAATTGTTATCATTTACATGTGTACATGCTTCATGCTTGTTAATGCTAAATTTCCATACATATTGGAAATCCAAAAAGTTTGAATGACTAAGGCTTTTGACAAAACTAACCTAGTAGGACCTAAATCAAAATGGGTACCAAAATAGAAAATTATTTAACCTGCAGGTACCTGATGTTATCTAACCGTGACTATGAAAGGCTGAAGCGTAGTTACCAAGCTCTTACTAAGCTGCAACATCAAAATCCCTCAGCTATGCTCCCATTCAAAGAACATTCAAGGCCAGAGCTCACTTCTGAAGACATTGTGTCTCTGAAGTCGAAGAAGTCTGATAAGCATATTATGGGATCCTATGTGACAACCCGAGAATTTAGAAAATTATTTAAATCTTAAATGATGGATTAGAGGTTGAATAATAAACCTAGACAGAAAATAAGTAAATGGATTTGAGACTTCAAGGAAGGAATATAGTGAAGTTAAAAAATTTTGTGGTGCATTATTCAGGATTAAGTATATAACTGTATATGTTCTGTGTATATGGTCATACATGTGTACAGTTTGTGGTTAAGGGTCAAGGGTTGACCAAATAAATTATATCAGTGGAAAAACCCTAATATTATATTAAGAACATCGACGTTCAGTTAGAAAATCCTAATGATTGATAAGAAACCCTAGAAACCAGTTCTGGAAACCCTAATTTTAGTTTTGGGAATCCAAAACCCTAATTAGGATTGTTAAAACCCTAATTTGGGATCTCGAATGTTTAAGTGTAAATAATTACAGTCTTAATTAGGGTAAAACCTAAAAAATTACTCAGAAAACCCTAATTTCAAAATTTAAATCCCTAATTATTCCGTTAGAAACCCTAATATACAATTATGGACCTAATTGCTAAATTAGCAATTTTAATTAGGAAATATTAATCCTAATTAGCAAGCTTGAATTTATGATTAGGAAATCTTAATATAATTAGAGAATCCTAATTATAATTTAGAAATATTAAATTTCTATTTTAAAACCTAAATTGGAAATCCAAGAAAATTTATTTTTAAAAACCTTAGGTTTTAACCCTAAGGGTCAAACCCTAAGGGTTTACACAAGTTACTAATTTGCCATTAAAATGATAAGACAAATGACCAAATTGCCCTTTTAGCATTCTTTAATAGGAAACTTACAAATGTAACCAAAACTTTAGTGGGTGACCTAATCTAGCTAACCCATGTGACTTAATTCACAGCATTCATCCAACCTTATTAGTCATTTACATTGTATACATTATATATATATATATATATATAGATTAAAGAGAGAGAAAAGTCAAAAAGTTGGCTAAATAATTCATATACACTCAACCAATATTTTTTCTCTCTAGACCCACGAAATTTCTAAGTAATTCAAACCCTAGCATGATATCTAGCAAGCCAAGAACAAACATCAAGGATCAGAATCATGATCAAAGCATAAATGAGTTATAAACCCTAAACTTTCTAGATCTTCAAGATTGTACTTAATGTTGTGATTTATTGTTTAGAACAGTGTTAGAGGGTGTCAATTAGTGATCTAGGTTGTTATTTCCTAGATCCATAGCATCTAGTGTTTGAAAATCAAGTTTTTAAAAATCTGGAAAATCTGGAAAAAAGTTGTCCGACAGCCTAATGTCAGAGGCTGTAGATCCTTCCTTGTTAATGATTTGTTCTGTTTTAAGTTATAGACTTGTACTATGTTGTAAGGGCTTTGATCTGGAACTTGAATCAAGGTCAGATCAGGTCTAGAACTCAAGATATGAGTGGTCAAAGTACGTTGACCGATAAGGAAATCTGAGTTTCTGGGCAACCTAGAAACCCAGATTTCGTCTGACAGGATTTTGCAGGCTCTAGATCTTGCAGTGTTTTATGTTTTAGGTCATGTTGTTGGTTTGATGTTGTAGACTGGTATATGAATTACAATTACATGCTATTAGATCACCTAGATTAACAGTACAATCGAAGATATTTGTGGTCAAACAAGGGTTGATCGACTACCCGGATGAAGATTCTGAAAAACCCAGAATCTTCAAGAACATGTTTTCTGCCAGAGTTTGACCGGCCTTGATTTCTTAAATGTGTTAATGTTAGACTGATTTTAAGGTTGTATAAAGCTACCGTGACATCTATACTACATGATAGAACCACTAGATTACACTAAGCAAGCCTGGAAAGTTAAGATTTAAAGGTTTAAAAAGTAACCCCTGTAACTACTTGAGTTTCTGGGCAACCCAGAAACTCAAGTACACGTCTGACAAGATTTTCTGGGGCTTTAATCTTGTTGTTACGATGCAGGATGGACATGAAACTTGTTAATTCTTATAGTATTACATAAGTACTATAACATTGATGTGCTAGACTGCCCAAAAACATTAGGTACTAAGATTAAATCTTGGTCAAACATAGCCCCTCGATGTCTGATATTACATGTTCATAGTTGCTCAAGAACACCTATAGCGACGGTTTTGTTACTATAGGGCCCTTTAGTGACACTTAATTTCTAAAAATTAATTATTTTATTAAATAAATAGAAATCATAGTTTTAAATTATTAAAAATACATAATACATTCCTAAAAAATATTTTAAAACCTAAAAATGGGTTTTAATAATTTTGAATATATTTTCATAAATATTTAATATTTTTGGAATAATAATGGTATTTAATTTATTTAATTATAATATTAAATAAATTATTTAAAAATGATTTTAATACAAAAAAATCATTTAAAAATATATTATGGTGTTAGAAAATATTTGAAGTTATTTTTGATGACTTTTAATATTTTGTGATGAATTTCATTAATAATTTATTATTAATGATAATTAATTTATTTAATAAATGAATTAAATAAATTAAGAAAAAATAGAATTAATGATTTAAAAATGATTGAAGTGTTATAAAAATATTTTAAGTTATAAAATATAAATTTTGATATTTTTTCATGAAAATATTAATATTTTAATATTAATATAACTATCGATAATGGATTTAGCATTTTAAAATCATATAAATATGATTTTAAGGTATTAAAAATACTTTGTGATATTATAAATATTTTATAATATTATGTCATGATTTTCATTAATATTTGATAATAAATAAATATTAATGATAATAGAATATTATGGTATTTATATTATATAAATACGATATTAATGATTGAAAAATCATGATAAATGGTAATAATTATCTAAAAATTATTATGAGCCTTAAAAAAATTGACTAATAATTGTTATGTGTTTAGACTTAGTCTTATGATTAGTAGGCTAGAGAATTGTTCGACTAGGCCGTCGGGATGTCAAAGTTGTGTCGGATTCAACTCAGACTGAAATAGTTTGATTTGATAATGGGTCTTATGTGTTGTATAGACTGATAGGGTTATGTGTTATGTGTTTAGGTTATTCTATATTTATATAAAACAATATTATACTATGATAATATTATTCTAATATTTGGAGATTGATATTATCTATATTAGTTTTTCAAACAAAGCTACATAGGTTGTGTAATGGTAATCAACGAATCAGACAAGTTTTCCTTAACTCAACTTCGAGTTGTTTATTCAAATACGCTTATGGATAATCATTGTAGATTACCATGTCTATGAATTGTTGAATCGTACTCTGTGCATATTGCATGTATTCATTAGGTATGAAAGGCTGATCACCTTCATTACCATTCAGTCTAGATATAATTGATATGTCTATGTTAAATATTCGTTCAGCTATAAAAGTTTGTTTATGCTAGTTCACAATTATATTGTAGAATTTTAGCCAGCTTATTGTTTAATTTTTTCTATCATGATATATCCTTAATTTATTGAACTTAAACTTGCTAGGGAAATTTGTTGTTCACCCTTGCTATATCATGATAAACACTTGCAGATTAAGTGAATATCAAACATTCATATCTAACTACCCATCACAATTAAATTGGATAAATAAAACCTTTCCCATTAAAGGGTTACATAATAAAAATCTCCCAGGTTGTCTAACCTTTAAATACAATCATTCAAATGCAGAAAATTAATAAACTTCTTTACAACCATTCAAATAAAATCTAAAAATCAAATATCAACATATTACAAGTCTTCAATACTTGTTCATCTTTCTTTTTCCCTTATTGGTGCTAGGTACATCAACCTTTTCGTCTTTAACTATAATAGTGATATAAGCAAGAGTGAGCAAACAAAGCTCACTTGAAACAATAAGGAATGAAAATCTTTACAATAGCTGTCATATAAGAGGCTCAAAAGAATTAAACAATATGATTTATCAACATTCTGAAGTATATAACTGAGGGTCCTAAGACCACGAACTATGTCCATAGTTATAAGTAATTTTCAACTTAAACTTTAATAGTCATAAACTATAGGGACTCCTCGTACTTAGGGGGATCAGCCCTTCGTACAATGTATTGTGCATAAACATTTCAACGCTAAGCGTAAGTTACCCCTAATAATAGGGTTGTTCATCTCAGTATTTAGAGTACAAGTCCGCACCAAAGTGAGTTTGGTTTGGATACATTTTAGGGTAATTTGGAATTCAACGAACATCAACTAAGGATTAGTTGAATAAAACCAATAACATCATACTATAGAATAATCGTAATTGAATCAACATGGTAAATTAAAGTCATACTTTAGGAATAATCTAATAGCATACAACTTGAATAACTATAACACACCTTGCTTGAACAATGTTAAGCCAAGGTTATTTAAAATCGGATACTAAGCATGCATAGCAATTTGAACGATAAAACTGTTCAACATTAGTATGTATAATTGTGCATGCTAAACAACAAGTTAAATACAAGAATAACTTATTCAATATAAAAATCAAAGTTTAGAAAGCTTGCATCATTTATAAGATAATTAAATTGGAAACGATAATTGGTCCAACAATATATTAGATTAGAGAACTTGCCTTGCTCGTAGGCTAAGCCAGAACAATTGAATCTCAATACCCTATATATATATATATATATATATATATATATATATATATATATATATATATATATATATCATCATGACATAGTTAGTCACTACTACCACTTTACAAACATAACTAAGTACATTCATCATGTAGGTTTGATTATTTAATCACATAATCAAGTTATAACACAAGTTAATCATTAATAACATGTTCATTCTAGATATAGAAATATTAAAATCATAACTTAATGGTCCTATTATTAACACATAACCATTCCATTAGACTTTGAGTTCAAAATTAACCTTTGTCGGACCATTACTACTAACTTCATGACTGCATTGCCACGATTTTATATTTGTGTCAGTATTGGTGTGCCAATGATGATGGCACATCTTGTATGAGAATTATACTACTAGCTAATGGCACACTGTGGCATGATAGCGATTTACTACTGGCGAGAAATTATCTTTGCCAATGGCGTGGCGTATATAATTGAATTGCAGAACTTGGTGAGCGACTCTGAAATCATATTAACAAAGCCAATTTTGGCCTACAAGCTCATTTCTAACAGTCTAATTAACACATAATTCATATAGAGACCTCATATAAACATAATTCAAAGATTTCTAACATGTTTTTACCCATAAAACAACATAAACAACGAATTTAAAACATACAATTTCACTATTTTTGATAAAATAAAACTCACTTTTTGATGTTTTTAATGAAAATAAACACGGTGATTTTATTTTTCAACCAAAACAGTTAATTCAAAGCACTTTATCAATTTTTATACATATTCTAACAAATTCAATAGTCAATTTATCAACTAAACAACTAATTAACCCTTTATTTCTACCTTAAACTAAACCATACTCATTCACATAAACTCTCTGTAAAATAGTTTTTATGCACAAACCACATACATAACATCAATTCATTGACTATGCTAATATATAACTTATGAAAATAGTTTTACAACACTAGATTATCATATAAAACCACATACATAACAAATAATTCAATTTCTACAAAGCTTTTATGGAGAAAATTGGGAGAGAAAATACAACTATAACTTTGAAAAGAAAAACAATAATAGAGTTTAGATGATACCTTGTTTGAAGAAGATGATGGCTAACCATTTTTTGATTCTCAAGCTTTTTTTTCTCGATTCCCTAGCCTTTCTTCCTCTCTTCTTTTTCTCTCTGTAACTCTCTCTTCTTCTCTCTTACCTCTCTATTCTAACCTTCGTCTTAGAAATATAACGTATAATAATAATATAGATATTAAATATATAATATAATTCTAACTTAACTGACATCAGTTATGTTTTATTTGAAAATAAAAAGCCATAAGGCTTGTTTGGCTAACCACTAAAAAAATAATCAATTAATCTTTATGCCTTGTTTAGTAAAACTCAATTAGAATAAAGACTCAATAGGCATTAGGCCTTGTTTGATAAAACTGAATTAAACTCCTTTAAGTTATTTTAATAACTCCTTTATAAAAGGTTATTTGTCACACTTTTATTTAATTAAATTAATTCTTATAACAATTTATAAAATTACTTTAACACGTAAATCAATACCACAAAATTATAATTTTTTATATAATTATAACTTTATTTAATCAACTAACACATCCTTTTAATTACAAATTCAAATAAAAAGAATAATAATTCAATTAATCAAAACTCTCTAACTTAATAATTAAATTAAATTAGCATAATAATTAATTTCCTTAATTCTTTATTTAACAAATAATTAACTAGATCGAATCAATTTGAACAATTACAAATTCAACCATAAACACATCCATTAAATACTTATATAATTCAACAAATATTTAATATAACAATTAAAAATTCTGGAATGTTACATCAATCCCTCCTTACAAGGATTCTGTCCTCAGAATTACAATTCGAACAATTCATTCGTCACATTCTCCCCTACTTACAAAGATTCTCTCCCCAGAATTGAAGACATATATTAAATAAATAACTCAAGATAATTTTTCATCATTTCAGCTTCGAGTTCCCACATAGCCTCTTCGACATTGTGGTTCCTCCATATTACCTTCACAGAAGGTATCACTTTATTTCTGAGCACTTGTTCTTTCCTGTCGACTATCTGGATAGGAACCTCTTCATAGGACAAGTCTTTCTCAAAGCGCAATAATGGTTTTGTACTTGATCACGTGCTTGTAATCGGACTTTATATGGTCGTAACTGCAAAGCGTGAAAAACATTATGAATGTTTTGCAATTACGGAGGTAGAGCTACCTCGTAAGCCACCTCTCCAACTTTTCGTAGCACTTCGAAAGGTCCAATAAACCTCGGGCTTAGTTTCCCCTTTTTACCAAATCGAATTTTTCCCTTCAAGGTGAAACTTTTAGGAAAATGTAATTTCCTACGTCGAAATGCGATCTTATGCGTGTGTTGATCGGCATATTTCTTTTTGTCTATCTTGGCGACTATCAATCTTATTACGATTAGTTTGACAACCTCGGCAGTTTGTTGTACCGATTCTGGTCCTAACGGTTGGCGTTCATCGACTTCATCCCAAAGTACGGTGGAGTTACGCACTTTCTGTAGTATAATGCTTCGTGGCGGCATCTGCGATGCTTGCATAGTAAGCTTTATTATTGTAGGAAAATTCCACCAGCGGTAATTGTTCATCCCGACTTCCTTTGAAATCCATGACGCATGCTCTCGGCATATCTTCAATGTACGAATCGTTAGTTCGCTTTGGCCATCATTTGCGGATGATATGCCGTACTCATTCAAAACTGTGTTCCCATACATTCTTGTAGTCTCTTCCAGAAGTTTGATGTGAACCTCGGATCTCTATCTGACACAATTGACACTAGAACTCCATGTCTTGTCACAATCTCTTTAACATATAGTTTTGCCAGCTGATCAAGATTGAATCTAACCTTTATTGGCAAAAAGTGTGCAGATTTTGTCAATCTATCCACTATCACCCAAATCGCATCGTATCCTTTCTGAGTCGGTGGGAGACCTACCACAAAATCCATTGTGATATGTTCCCATTTCCATTCTGGTATTTATAATGGTTGAAGTAATCCTCTTGGCCTTTGATGCTCGGCCTTGACTCTCTGACATGTTAAGCACTTTGCAACGCATTATGCAATGTCTCTTTTCATATTTGGCCACCAAAAATGCCATCGTAAATCTTGATACATCTTCGTACTTCCTGGATGAATCGAATATCTCGAGCTATGAGCTTTTGTCAAGATGTCTTCTTTAATATCTGGTACTGCTGGAACCCAGATTCGTCCCTCGAATCTCAGCATTCCATCGGTATAAACCTTGTATTTCACTTCTTTTCCCTCGACCACTCTTTCTCTTATTTTTCTGCATTCCTCGTCCTGCGATTGAGTGTTTTTCACTTTGTCTACCAAAGTTGGACTGGCTTCCATCTGGTATAATTTCTCATCGGATTCTTTTAGAAATTTGATTTCCAACTCTAATCTTGACATTCTTTGTAATAAGCTCCTCCTTATCGATTCTTGACATCAACTTTTCTCTGCCTTTCCTACTCAAGGCATCTGCAACCACGTTTGCTTTTCCTGGATGATAAAAGATCTCACAATCATAATCCTTTATCAATTCCATCCATCTCCTTTGACGCATGTTCAGGTCTTTTTGAGTGAAAATGTACTTCATACTCTTATGGTCTGTATAAATCTCACATTTCTCTCCATAGAGATAGTGTCTCCATATTTTTAAAGCAAATATAACCGCCGCCAACTCTAAATCATGAGTCGGATACCCTTTTTCGTATTCCTTTAATTGCCTTGATGCATACGCGATGACTTTTCCGTTCTGCATAAGGACACATCCTAATCCTTTGTGTGAAGCATCCTTTATACACCACAAAATTTCTGTATTATCGGTAGTAATGACAACACGGTGCCATACTTATTTTTTTTTCAATTCACGAAAACTTCCTTCACATTTCTCTCGTCAAACAATTTTTCTGATTTCCTCGTCAAATTTGTCAGCGGAGTGGCAATCTTAGAGAAATCTGGATAAAAAAAATACGTAATAATACCTTGATCCCAAGAAACTTCTTACTTGATGGAGTTCTTGGTTGCTCCAAATTATCACTGACTTGACCTTTGATGGATCCTTTGAAATTCCATCCTTGTCAATTCGTGCCCAAGAAATTGTACTGCGTTCTAACGAATTCACATTTAGAAATTTCGCGTACAACTTTTCCTTTCTTAGCGTCTCCGGCGTTAGACGTAAGTGTTCCACGTGTTCTTCTTGAGGTCTAGAGTACACCAGAATATCGTCAATAAACACCACCACAAACTTGTCTAAAAATTGTTTAAACACCCTGTTCATCAAATCCATGAACGTTGCAGGGGCATTTGTCAAACCAAAAGACATCACCAAAAATTCGTAATGTCCATACCGAGTTCGGAATGCCGTCTTCGGTACATCCTCCTTCCTTACTTTCAGTTGGTGATACCCACTTCTCAAATCTATTTCCGAGAAATATCTAGCACCCTTTAATTAATCAAATAAGTCATCTATTCTAGGCAATGGATATCTATTCTTAATAGTGACTTTGTTTAACTCCCTATAATTAATGCAAAGACGCATTGACCCATCCTTCTTCCTTACGAATAACACCGGTGCTCCCCATGGTGACACACTCAATTTGAATGTATTTCTTATCCAGCGGCTCCTGTGGTTGTACCATCGGTTCCTTCATCTCTCTAGGAGCCATTACATGCGGGGCTTTCGATATCGGAGCGGTTCCTAGCGCTAAGTCAATCACGAACTCGATTTCTTTATCAAGAAGAAGTCTTGACAATTCCTCCAGAAACACGTCCACAAATTCCCTAACCACTGGTATTTCTTCAAGTTTCACACCCTTCTTCTGAGTATCGACTATGTAAGCTAAATAACCCACACAGGCTTGACTTAACAACTTCTTGGCCTGCATAATCGTCAGACATCTCATTTGTCTAGGCGATTTGCTACCATTGAAAACTACCTTTGACAAAGTCATAAGGTTTACACATTTCTTTTGGCAGTCAATTATCGCTCCACAATTGAACAACCAATCCATTCCCAAAATAACATCAAACTCTCCAAGCCTAATCGGAATTAAATCTACCATCAAAATATTTCCCTTAATGTTCACCCTACAGTTCTTGTATACGAACCTAACAGGAATTACTTCCTTATTCGCAATTTCTATGTTTAAAGGGAAATTCAATTCTTCACTAGGCAATCCTAATCTCATAGCAAATTCATCAGATATAAATGAGCAAGTAGCACCCGAATCAAATAATACATAAGCATCAATATCATTGATTGGGATAATACCTGACACCACATCCTTTGATTGCACTGACATCTTGCTGATCATGTTAAAGGTTACGGTTGTGGGTTTGGTTGATGTCGTTGGCCCGGTAATGGCCCAAGTACCTCCACTGCTACCTCCCTTGCTTCTGTTGTTTCTCGAGCTTTCTTCTTAGGGCACTCACGAGCAAAGTGATCCTTGGACCCATAAGTGTAGCAAACATTCTTCTTGGGTTGATTAAAGTTTGGGGCGATGTGACCCTCCACAGCCATGATTTAAAGTATACACGTTTCCCCATTAAGCATACACCCTTGTGAAACTTCCGCATGTAGCACATGCTTCAAACTTCTTATTTTCTTTGGTTACCTTGTTGATTCCCGGCACCACATTTCCATTCCACTTTCTTTTTGATTATTATTACCATTCCCACTACCACCAACTCCATTCTTAACCTCCACTTCATTCTTCTTCTTTTTACATTCTGATTGAACTTGGATTTTACCGCCTCGCCGCCACCTTGGTGAGAATTGCCTTTTCCATTACTGGGTTGCAAATGTCTTCAAGCTGGAACAAAAACCCTACTAAACAACGAGGCTTGGTCCTTGTTCAAACCTCTTCGCCTTGCGTTCATCATCTTGACTTGGTATGGCGCAAACCTGCTTGACTCGTTGAATTTCGCGGCATACTCAAACCAGTCATCGTTCCCTGCTTTAGTTCTAAAAAGCGCACTTCTAGTGACTCTTGAACTCTCGGGAAATAGGTCTCGAAGAACATCTCCTTGAACCTATCCAAGCCCATAACCCCTGGTCCTCCTCGAGTTTTATTGTCCTACCACCAATAACTAGTCTCTATTTTCAATATGAATGTTGCAAAAGCAATTTTCTGATCTTCCCCTACTCCTGCAACATCGAACACTTTCTCTATCTCCATGACCCAGGTCTGTGCCTTAATCGGGTTCATGGACCCATGGAATTCTGGTGGTCCAACCGCCTTGAAGTACTTAAATGTTGTAGCTTGATTTTGTGGTTGATTCTGCGGTTGATTTTGCGATTACTTTTTGTCGATGCGTCACCGGTTCTTTGAGCAGGGTTAGCTTCAACATTATTATTGTTTGGTTCCTTGATGGTTTCTCTGTCGGGTGGTTGATGTCTTGGAGGCATTTTCTGTTAAAAAATACACTCATTAGATTATTACTCAACTCTTTTCAAGTAATTTCTACTTAATTTGACCCCCATAAAAGTAATCACCACAAAACATATAACACTCTTGATAAAAGAAGATAACAACTTTTATTCATTCTTGATTCTTTGAAAACATCATATCAATAGCATCACTGCTACTTACATTATTTTCCTGAACTACTAAAGTTTCAGGACATCATCATCATATCCCATAGGTTGCATAACACTTGGGATTTACATATTATTTATCAAAACATAAATCATAAATCAAGTACACTCTCTACGATGTTCTACTAAGAGACTGCATAGCCTTACGACGCTCTTCTTCCATAATTCGGAACATGGTTCGACGATCTAGTATGTACGAGGGTAGCGTCTCGAACTGAATTGGGTACCCCATGACCCGATCCTGAGCTCGATTGATCACTGTGTTGAACACGTTATTCATTTCCTGCATCTTCATTCTCTTTGCTTGTGCTTCTCCCTCTACTATTTTGGCTCGTTGATCAGCTTCCTCATACGCATCTTCGGCTCTTGCCCTTTTTGCAGATTCTTCTCTCAACTTGCTCTTCAACTCTGCAATCTCTGCTCTCATTTGCTCGTTCTCTTCTTCAGTGTGAATCAACTTATCTTCAACATTGTTCAGACGTTCCTCTCGATCCTGAATTTCGTCGTCCTTCTGTGCCATCGAGGCCTGTTGCTCAGCTACTATCTCTTGCAATTCCTCGACAGTATCTTGAAGTTCCACATTGTGGTCATGCACCTCATCGTATATATCTCGACCCAATTATCGAGTTAAGTGGAATCCTTTCCTCCCTCGTCCTCTTCATCCAAATGCATGGCGGCTCCTTTGAATCCTCCTCGTCTGTCTCTATCTCATCATCCTCATCAGTACTCTCTCTGCTTTCAACTCATGACCAGCAAAGCTGTTTTCCCATGTGGCGATAATTGTTCCTAAACTACGAATATCTGAGGCTCCTCCTCCCTAGCTTATTTGGATCCTCTATATTAGTCATCATGTCGACCAAAGTTTAAGTTTTAATTACTAATCATTACTACCCAACACTCACGAGCACATAAGTTGTAAACACATAAGCACATAAGTATTTTATTACTTCTTCCTTAAAACTCGATAAGAGTTTATCATCACTATCTTTTTGAAGGTTACTTCCTAAGGCTTTTCCCCACCTAAGGTTCATAACCTAAGGCTTTGATACCAACTTGTGACACCCCCAAACCCAGGTACTTCATTCCCACAGGATTTGGTGCTCACTAAATCAAACATTCATATCTAACTACCCATCACAATAAAACTGGATAAATAAAACCTTTCCCATTAAAGGGTTACATAATAAAAATCTCCCAGGTTGTCTAACCTTTAAATACAATCATTCAAATGCGGAAAATTAATAAACTTCTTTACAACCATTCAATTAAAATCTGAAAATCAAATATCAACATATTACAAGTCTTCAATACTTGTTCATCTTTCCTTTTCCCTTACTGGTGCTAGGTACATCAACCTTCTAAATCTTAAGCTGTAATAGTTATATAAGCAAGAGTGAGCAAACAAAGCTCACTTGAAACAATAAGGAATGAAAATCTTTACAACAAACTATATCGAATAAGAGGCTCGAAAGAATTAAACAATATGATTTATCAACATTACGAAGTATATAAGCGAGGGTCCTAAGACCACGAACTATGTCCATAGTTATAAGTAATTTTTCAACTTAAACTTTAATGAGTCATAAGACTATAGGGACTCCTCGTACTTAGGGGATATCCCTTACGTACAATGTATTGTGCACAAACATTTCAACGCTAAGCGTAAGTTACCCCTAATAATAGGGTTGTTCATCTCAGTATTTAGAGTACAAGTCCGCACCAAAGTGAGTTTGGTTTGGATACATTTCAGGGTAATTTGGAATTCAACGAACATCAACTAAGGATTAGTTGAATAAAACCAATAACATCATACTATAGAATAATCGTAATTGAATCAACATGGTAAATTAAAGTCATGCTTTAGGAATAATCTAATAGCATACAACTTGAATAACTATAACACACCTTGCTTGAACAATGTTAAGCGAGGTTATTTAAAATCGAATACTAAGCATGCGTAGCAATTTGAGCGATAAAAGCATTTCAACATTAGTATGTATAATTGTGCATGCTAAACAACAAGTTAAATACAAGAATAACATTGATATAAAAATCAAAGTTTAGAAAGCTTGCATCATTTATAAGGTAATCAAATTGGAAGCGATAATTGGTTCAACAAGATAATAGATTAGAGAACTTGCCTTGCTCGTAGGCTAATAAGAACAATTGAATCTCAATACCTATATATATATATATATATATATATATATATATATATATATATATATATATATATATATATATATATATATATCATATGACATAGTTAGTCACTACCACTTTACAAACATAACTAAGTACATTCATCATGTAGGTTTGATTATTTAATCACATAATCAAGTTATAACACAAGTTAATCGTTAATAACATGTTCATTCTAGATATAGAAATATTAAAATCATAACTTAACAGTTCTATTATTAACACATAACCATTCCTTTAGACTTTGAGTTCAAAATTAACCTTTGTCAGAGACCATTACTTTAACTTTCATGTTGCTTGATTTACGATTTATCTTGTGGGTGTTGCGCTTCTGATGCATGATGATGATATTTGCGGCGTGAGAAATATACTACTACTTTGTCATGACTGCTATAATGGTCTTGTATTATGACATGCAAATGAGAATATACTTGCAATGTGCGTTGTTATACTGAATTGCAAACTTCGGAAGATAGGTATGAAATCATATGAAAAAAAGCCAATTTTGGCCTACAAGCTCCTTTATAATGATCTAATTAACACATAATTCATATAGAGACCTCATATAAACATAATTCAAAGACTCTAACATGTTTCTACCCATAAAACAACATAAACAACAATTTAAAACATACAATTTCACTTTTTTTTTTGAAAAAAACTCACTTTTTGATGTTTTTAATGAAAATAAACAACTTTGTGATTTTATTTTTCAACCAAAGCAGTTAATTCAAAGCACTTTATCAATGTTTATACATACTATCAAATTCAATAGTCAATTTATCAACTAAACAACTAATTAACCCTTAATTTCTACCTTAAACTAAACCATACTCATTCACATAAACTCTACGTAAAATAGTTTTTTATGCACAAACCACATACATAACATCAATTCATTGACTATGCTAATATATAACTTATGAAAATAGTTTTACAACACTAGATTATCATATAAAACCACATACATAACAAATAATTCAATTTTCTACACAAAGCTTTTATGGAGAAAAATTGGGAGAGAAAATACAACTATAACTTTGAAAAAAAAAACAATAATATGAGTTTAGATGATACCTTGTTTGAAGAAGATGATGGCTAACCCTTTTGATTCTCAAGCTTCTTTTTCTCGATTCCTAGCCTTTCTTCCTCTCTTCTTTTCTCTCTGTAAACTCTCTTCTTCTCTCTTCTCTCTCTATTCTAACTTTACGTCTTAGAAATATAGCATTATAATAATATAGATATTAAATATATAATATAATTAATAACTTAAGCGACATCGGTTATGTTTTATTTGAAAATCAAAAGCCATAAGGCTTGTTTGGCTAACCACTAAAAAATAATCAATTAATCCTTATGCCTTGTTTGGTAAAACTCAATTAGAATAAAGACTCAATAGGCATTAGGCCTTGTTGTAAAAAAAAGCGAATTAAACTCCTTTAAGTTATTTTAATAACTCCTTTATAAAAGGTTATTTGTCACACTTTTATTTAATTAAATTAATTCTAATAATAATTTATTAAATTATTTTAACACGTAAATCAATACCACAAAATTATAATTTTCTATATAATTATAACTTTATTTAATCAACTAACACATCCTTTTAATTACAAATTCAAATAAAAAGAATAATAATTCAATTAATCAAAACTCTTTAACTTAATAATTAAATTAAATTAGCATATAATAATTAATTTCCTTAATTATTTATTTAACAAATAATTAACAAATCGAATCAATTTGAACAATTATAAATTCAACCATAAACACATCCATTAAATACTTATATAATTCAACAAATATTTAATATAACAATTAAAAATATTTAATATAACAATTAAAAACTAAATACATGAATACTTAGTGTTGAATTCGATCTAAAAATCATTGTTCCACTATTGTATGATGCGTTATGACAAAGTCATATAATGACGACATCCTCAAATGGGCTGTTAATATAGTACGACATCATGAAGTCATTTTCAAACTATTTTCAAAATTTTAATTTGCCAACGGGGTTTGACTATACCTTAATATTTTGTTTGAAATTGATTATCGATATTAGTTTAAGCTATTCGATTCGGCTAGACCAATGTTTATTAAAACTCTTAGCTTTCTTTGAAAATTTTTCCCGAACCAAATTATTTTGGTGCGGAATTCTATGATAAGACTGAGGTGAACTGTGCAGATTGAAAAAAATTCAATAACAGGAATATTTGCGAGAAATGATTAATGTATACGTACTAGTAAAAGTAGTTTATCTTCTTCGTGATTGTAAACAAATGTTAACCTTCGTAAAGGGTAGAGTACATTTTTCTTAATTAAAATAGGTCAAGGGTAGTAATACCTATAAACCTCAGTAGTTCATGGTCTATATGACTCCTCAACACAATTTCAAAATTTTAACTCTGGTGAGTGGTGTATTGGGTAGCATGTAATGATGAGAATGAATGGTGTATGGTGTAAGGTATAAGGTGTTAGTTGAATTTTGGGGATGAAATTCTTAGAAGAAGGGGTGAATGTGACAACCCGAGAATTTAGAAAATTATTTAAATCTTAAATGATGGATTAGAGGTTGAATAATAAACCTAGACAGAAAATAAGCGAATGGATTTAAGACTTCTGGGAAAGAATTTAGTGAATTTAAAAACTTTTTGTGGTGAATTATTCAGGATTAAGTATATAAGTGTATATGTTCTGTGTATGTAGTCATACATGTGTACAGTTTGTGGTTAAGGGTCAAGGGTTGACCAAATAAATTATATTAGTGGCAAAACCCTAATATTATATTAAGAACATCAACGTTCGGTTAGAAAATATTAATAATTGATAAGAAACCCTAGAAATCGGTTCTAGAAACCCTAATTTCAGTTCCGAGAATCTGAAACCCTAATTAGGATTGTTAAAACCCTAATTTGGGATCTCGAATGTTTTAAGTGTAAATAATTACAATCTTAATTAGGGCAAAACCTAACAAATTAGTTAGAAAACCCTAATTTCAAAATTTGAAACCCTAATTGTTTCGTTAGAAACCCTAATATATTATTATGGACCTAATTGCTAAATTAGCACATTTAATTAGGAAATATTAATCCTAATTAGCAAGCTTGAATTTATGATTAGGAAATCTTAATATAATTAGAGAATCCTAATTATAATTTAGAAATATTAAATTTCTATTTTAAAACCTAAATTGGAAATCCAAGAAAATTTATTTTTAAAAATCTTACGTTTTAACCCTAAGGGTCAAACCCTAAGGGTTTACACAAGTTACCAATTTGCCATTAAAATGATAAGACAAATGACCAAATTTCCCTTTTAGCATTTTTTAATAGGAAACTTACAAATGTAACCAAAACTTTAGTGGGTGACCTAATCTAGCTAACCCATGTGACTTAACTCAAAACGTTGGCTAAATAATTCATATACACTCAACCAATATTTTTTCTCTCTAGACCCACGAAATTTCTAAGTAATTCAATCCCTAGCATGATATCTAGCAAGCCAAGAACAAACATCAAGGATCAGAATCATGATCAAAGCATAAATGAGGTATAAACCCTAAAATTTCTAGATCTTCAAGATTGTACTTAATGTTGTGATTTATTGTTTAGAACAGTGTTAGAGGGTGACAATTAGTGATCTAGGTTGTTATTTCCTAGATCCATAGCATCTAGTGTTCGAAAATAAAGTTTTTAAAAATTTGGAAAAATTGGAAAAAAGTTGTCTGACAGTCTAATGTCAGAGGCTGTAGATCCTTCCCTGTTAATGATTTGTTCTGTTTTAAGTTATAGACTTGTACTATGTTGTAAGGGCTTTGATCTGGAACTTGAATCAAGGTCAGATCAGGTCTAGAACTCAAGATATGAGTGGTCAAAGTATGTTGACCGATAAGGAAATCTGAGTTTCTGGGCAACCTAGAAACCCAGATTTCGTCTGACAGGATTTTGCAGGCTCAACATCTTGTAGTGTTTTATGTTTTAGGTCTTGTTGTTGGTTTGATGTTGTAGACTGGTATATGAATTACAATTACATGCTATTAGATCACCTAGATTAACAGTACAATCGAAGATATTTGTGGTCAAACAAGGGTTGATCGACTACTCGGATGAAGATTCTGAAAAACACAGAATCTTCAAGAATATGTTTTCTGTCAGAGTTTGTCCGGCCTTGATTTCTTAAATGTGTTAATGTTAGACTGATTTAAGGTTGTATAAAGCAACCATGACATCTATACTACATGATAGAACCACTAGATTACACTAAGCAAGCCTGGAAAGTTAAGATTTAAAGGTTCAAAAAGTAACCCTTGTAACTACTTGAGTTTCTGGGCAACCCAGAAACTCAAGAACACGTCTGACAAGATTTTCTGGGGCTTTAATCTTGTTGTTACGATGCAGGATGGACATGAAACTTGTTAATTCTTATAATATTACATAAGTACTATAACATTGATGTGCTAGACTGTCCAAAAACATTAAGTACTAAGATTAAATCTTGGTCAAACATAGCCCCTCGGTGTTTGATATTACATGTTCATAGTTGCTCAAGAACACCTATAGCGACGGTTTTGTCACTATAGGGCCCTTTAGTGACACTTAATTTCTAAAAATTAATTATTTTATTAAATAAATAGAAAAAATAGTTTTAAATTATTAAAAATACATAATACATTCCTAAAAATTATCTTAAAACCTAAAATGGGTTTTTAATAATTTTGAATATATTTCATAAATATTTAATATTTTTGGAATAATAATGGTATTTAATTTATTTAATTATAATATTAAATAAATTATTTAAAAATGAATTTAATACAAAAAAAATCATTTAAAAATATATTATGGTGTTAGAAAATATTTTAAGTTATTTTTGATGACTTTTAATATTTTGTGGTGAATTTCATTAATAATTTATTATTAATGATAATTAATTTATTTAATAAATGAATTAAATAAATTAAGAAAAAATAGAATTAAAATTTAAAAATCATATAAAATGATTGGAGTGTTATAAAAATATTTGAAGTTATAAAATATAAATTTTGATATTTTTTCATGAAAATATTAATATTTTAATATTAATAGATACTATCGGATAATGGATTTAACTGCATTTAAAAATTATATAAATATGATTTTAAGGTATTAAAATACTTTTGATATTATAAATATTTTATAATATTATGTCATGATTTTCATTAATATTTGATAATAAATAAATATTAATGATAATAGAATATTGTGGTATTTATATTATATAAATACGATATTAATGATTGAAAAATCATGATAAATGGTAATAATTATCTAAAAATTATTACGAGTCTTTGAAAAATATTTTTTTGACTGATAATAAATTATGTAAGATAATTGTTAAGTGTTTAGACCGAGTCTTATGATTAGTAGTGTGACGCCCCCAAATTCAAGTACTTAAAACCCGAACTCGGTGCTTCACGATACCATTTCTATGAGCGGAATAATACTAATAATAATAACAATAATATAGAAACCAAACTTAATTTACATAAATTAGAGTCTAAATCCTAGGTACGCGACCTTTAAACATTCATTACATCATAGATAATAAATATCATTGTCTTAATAAACATTAACTATTACACAGAATATTATAAAACTAATTTGAACAGCTTTTCTTTCCCCTTGTTCTTGCCTGAACCTTCGGGTTGATCATACATAGCTGAAAACATTTAAATTTAAAGTAAAAATAAGCATTTGATTGCCCAACAAGTAATAGCAACAATAAACATTAGCTGAAAGGATTAAATGTTTTCTTTGAATGACACTTCTACAACGAATCAACAGTTGTGAAGTAACCTGAACTAATAATAACAACATATCAATTCTATATCAAAAATTTTAAAACTACGTACTGACCATAGCTGGAGATTAGTCGACAGACTATGAACATTGTTTTCTATTTTCAAAAAGGTTAAACAGAACTTCATTTGTAAACCATCATAACTTATAGGCACGGGGGGTGATCGGCTCGTTATGCCCTGTATTGATCAATACTACATGCAAGAACGATATTATCATTCATCTTATCCACCTTAGGTGCACAAAAGTTTTCCCATGTTCGGGATGTTCATACTTAGTCGGGAATCCGAACTAAAATAATCTGGTTACATACAATAAAGTTCTATCAATGATATTTCTAAATCTGTGTCTAGCTGGGTCAAATATCTTAGACATCTTTTAATTAATGTATACATACCAGAAATCAATAGGTATGTATCAACATGTGATTAAATATAATGATTATCCAAGTGAGGACACTTGTATAACCATATTTAGAAATTAATGAACATAATAAATATCTGAATTATACAATAATATTGTGTTGATAAACAATGATCAGATAATTTAAGAACTTGCATGAATATGAATGTTTGGATACATAGTCGATAACAAAAGAGTTAATAATATGACACAACGATAATATAATTCTGAAACTTTCTTACTCATGTCCATTGCATAAAGTAAATGCAAAGGTAGGATACTTGCCTGAGCTACTGCTTATAATAACGCAACTTAGTTTTATCTTTTATATCAAGACCTATCTTTAAATAAGATCATTCTATCGATTAGAAATACATACTATAACACATAGTACTGCTTATTATAGTCAGCACATAACCTAATCACATTTTCACACATGTTTAATAGACATTGGATCACAAACAGACACGCATCTAGTCAAATTATCTAAGTCTAGATCGATTTCTGAAACATGTCGGTGTACCGACAACTTTATCGGGTAATTATCGAGTCTAAGACTTAATCCAATAGTTCAATATAGCTTAAAAAGTGGTCAAATTATTTTTAAATGACTTCAAATAATTTTTAATTACTTATTATAATTTATCATGATTTTTTAAACACCAGAATCATTATTAAATGATTTAAATATTAAAATAATTTTATTATCATTAATATTTAATTAATATTAAATTATTAATGAAATCATTGCTAAAATATTAAAGTTATTTATAATAACTCAAAATATTTATAAAGTACTAATATTACCCTTAAATGATTTCTAAAATAAGTAAAATTATTTTTAAATAATTACCATTATTATTAAAATATTAATGTATTATTTTTGAAATATTAAAAGTCATTTATTATAACTTAAAATATTTTTAAACCCTTTATAACCTTTTTAAATGATTTTAAATTAATAAAACTATTTTTAAACTATTTATTTAATATAATTATTAAATAAATCAAATATCATTTAATATTAAATTATTAATAAAATTTGCCTTTAATATTGAAAGTTATATTTTATAACTTAAAATATTTTAAACACCTTTGTTTCATTTAAAATGATTTTTAGAATATTAAAATCAATTTTAAACTAATTTATTTAATATAATTATTAAATAACTCTAATATCATTAATATTAAATAATTAATAAAATCTACCTTTAAATATTGAAATTTATATTATAACTTAAAATATTTTTAATCTCTTTGTTTTTATTTGAAATGATTTTTCTAATATTAACATCATTTTAAATTAATTTTTTAATATAATTATTAAATAAATCTAATATCATTAATATTAAATAAATAATGAAATTTTCTTTAAATATTAAAAGTTATATTTTATAACTTCAAATATTTTTAAATACCTTATTATCATTTAAAATGATTTTAATATAATAAAATCATTTTTTATTAATTTATTTAATGAATTTATTAAATAAATTAAATATCAATAATATTCAAATAAATACTACTATTTATGAAAAATATGTCAAATTATTAAAAGTTAATTTTTATAACTTCAAATTATTTTTAAAATTATTTTTGTAATTTTCGTAAATTAATTTCTATTTTTAAATGATTTTTAGAAAATTAATTAATTAAAATTAACTAAAGTCTGTCATTTAAAGCCTTTGGGCGTAAAAGCGTCATATAGGTGTTCTTGAGAAACCTAGATCTTCAAAGTCAGTGTTCGAGTAGCCTACTTTGACCAATGATAATTGTCAGATCTAAATGTTTCTGGGTTTGCAATTGAGTTAATGTTTGTAGTACTGATGTAGTATTACAACTCTAAACAAGTTCTATGGCCAAATCGTATCACAACAAAAAGATCTAAGCTTCAAAAAGCTTGTTAGAGTTGTTCTTCACGTTTGGGCTGCCCAGAAAATAAAGTCACTACAAAAAATGGGGCTTCAGCAACAACCGATTTTCGTTGCTAAAGGTGCCAAATTTCGTTGCTAAAGGGTTTGGGCAACGACTTTACTATCGTTGCGTCTTTCGTTGCGCAATGAGCGTTGCTAATTGTTCCGCAACGAACCTATTTTTTTCGTTGTCAAAAGTAATACATTTTTCAACGAAATTTGGCTTTTGTACAGAGACATCGATCCTTTAGCAACAAAATGAATTTTTGCAGAATAATTAAAATGTCGTTGCTAAAAACTCCATTTCGTTGCAAAAGCCTGCCAATTGGCAACGAAATGAACACTTTTTTTTTTGCAACGACCATGCATTTTCGTTGCAATTGACACCATTTTGCAACGACATTTTTCGTTGCAGTAAATTATGAAAATTGTTGCCTAAGCTTGCTTTCGTTGCGGAATGTAAACTTTTTAACAACAATTTTCGTTGCTGATTATATTATTTGGCAACGACATTATGCTGAATCAGCAACGAAAATGTTTGTTGCTGGTTATTTTTCGATAAGAACGAAAGTCGTCGATTAGCAACGACATTATATGTTGTTGTTTCTTTATATGTGCAACGAAAGTTGATATGATTTGCAGCCATAAAAAATGTTGCCTTTTATTTTAGTATTAGCAACAATATCCTCTCCATTGTTATTAGGTTAATTTTTTGTTGCCAAATATTATATTTTTAATGCAATTAGCAACGAAAATTTGTTGCTAAATGTATAAAAAATTGTTGTTATATTGAAACTTGTTCAATGCTTTGGTAACGAATTATATTGTTGCCAAATCAAAATTTGACATTCTTTTTGTGTACCTGGCTGGCTCAATGTCCCCATAGAAAATAATGGTAAAAATACAAAAAACTAAAATATTATTAACTTAATAAAATCATCCACTAAATAATCCTTCATTATCTTTACAATTAACCATCTAAAGCTACCATAGTTCTTCAATTAAAGTATATATCTACATATATAGAAAGAGTACATTTTCATAATTTCGTCCCTTGTCTTCCGTAAACGTAACACAGAAATTTGATACCCAGTATTGTAAGGCATGTCCTAGAAGCAGTCTTCTTGCACATTTAAAAATAATAGCAAGTCAGAAAAATGAAGCAAATAGGTCACCAGAGGCACTTAGTGTCAAAATAAATACACAAAGACAATAGAGTTGCTACGTGGTACAGTGTCAAGGATTGGCTCCTATTTCATAATACTTTATAATAAAACCAATTTTTTGTTCAATTTGTAAGATGTTACAAATGATCATATTACATCATTTATTTTATTTTATCGGGTGGGAGGAAAATAATTCATGCAACATAGACTTGTCAAGAAACATACATCATAGACCTATTAAAACAAGAGATATAAACAAAAAGCATGATATTCCTTTCAGTTTTTTATTGTGTTTAAAGCCCCATCTTCGGATGACAACTTTCAAATAAAATAAATGGGTAACCAATTTCATTTTTGAAAATGATTAATTAAACACTTTAATCTTGGTACCAGATCAATAATAACTAATAAGCTTAAATTTTCTAGAGCATTACTGATTTGTAATAAGACCAACTAGAATACAACTGATAGCAAGTAGAAATATAAACTCAGTAAAGCAATTCAGAAAACATTCCACTATGAAAGGAACTGTCTTAGGCTAACTAAGTTGGAATGAACCTGCCAAATGGTGAAAAATCTTATCATGGTATATAAGCATTATACTGCAACTATAATGAAGAAAAGCAAGCCAACCTTATAATTTGTTTTTATTACCAATCAAAACTTAGAGTTTAATTGATATCCCGGAAATTTCTTACCCTATTCATTGCGGTGCATTGTTTCCCCACAAACCATCGTCCGCCAAGGTTTGTTACCCAAGCATTCACAAGGTCGTCATCAAGGGAATCGAGCTCAAAGAGGCATTTCTTTAGTAGTTTCATAAATGAGTTCGAAATCCACCTGTAGCAACATGACTGGGTCATTCATCCCAAATAGATGCACTTATGTTATCCTAGTGCGATAGATATCAATAAGTTTTACCTTTGTTGAAATATTTCGAGACAAAACAAAATGAGAAAAGGCGTAAACGAGAAATAAGACACATTAATCGTGAATTAACAGGGCAAATCCTCCGAATTTTTAATAACATGGCTATTCTATAATTTAACAATTAGATAAACAAAATGGGGAAGCAAAAATATTCCTTGAAGAAAGAAACTACTCTTTTTTAATAAGAAGCCTTGCTACAAATTACAAGATCATTACTATCAAAACTAGCCATCTCGTAAAAATGTGGAAAAAAGACACTATTAAAAATCAAGCCAGCATAAATTCAGCCGTCATTAACCTCAGTTAACCTAGTTCTCGTTCTACCAAGAGACTCAATAATTTTGCAAGCATTGATCAAACCAAATTTTGGATGAGTGAATATTCAAATTATGGTATTAATAATAGTTGGGGTAGTAGTCATGGTCAAAGGACACGAACCTAGAGCAATAGACTTTCTGATTTTATTATCTTATGTGATTCATATCGCATTACATAACTCTTAGGTGGCTGCACAACATTCCAAGTGGCATGCGCTTTACAAGTTAATGACACAACACTGGTTCAAAATAAAAAAAATTATATATGCTAGAACTATCAAATCTATAATACATATGGTCATATCTTGCAACAATGGTGTTTGAGAGCAAACCTGGCATTCTGCAAACATTTCACTGCTTACAGATGTCAAATGTCAATTTTTTTGTAGTGGCAGGTACTCAAGTTGAAGATGTAACCATCATTTCTTTCATCCAAAGAGATTTTGACAGTATTTAATGGTTCTAAATTCTAAGTAATTTTTTTCTCAAAGACATTGACTACAAATCACCGCACAAGGGGTCCTAATCACCAAGGTCGTTGCTAGATGGCTGAAGTACTTCACTGATGTGGAAAAAATAACTCAACACAAGACGGAGTGGGGGGGAGAAGAAATGCAGACCACATGCTAAATAATACATAATAATTCTTTCACCTAGAGTACACGTGAATTCTGCTCCTCAAACTGGCTAAAATCATGTTTGGCCTACTTAGATAATGGTTCAAACTTATATTAAGTTTGAAATTTTGGGTTTCCTCATAACATGAGTTTATCCAGGGTGTATAGATATTCAAATGGGACATACTTAAAGAAAAGAAGACTAAATTACCTTTTAAAAGAATGCCCTCAAATGTAACATTAGCATAAATAAGATGCACCTTGGTGGTATCATTTGGGTTCTCTAGTATAGCTCTAGCAACTCGCAAGAAAAACGAAACCATGCCATATATCAATAGTGAACCTTGAAAGGTAATGAGTTAGAAGTCGAAGATACTATAAAGATAATAGATAAGCATGCGGAACATTGGAGTAATGCGAACCTCCAATGAAGCATTAGAAAGGCTCTCACTTGACCAAAGTTGGTACTTAAATTGGCCTGTTAAACAAAAATGTCAAGATACAACATCTTTCACAGCACTAACTAAAATTTATTGACTAAAAATGATGTCATAAATCCAGCAGGATGTAGCTTGTGATGTACGACAAAATTTAGGTCATTATTCGCCTACATTACTTGAAGTCCGCTTGATGTAGGGCAACCATTGCAGGAATTCCAACCGACACACAAGACATCACTTCCAGTATCAATTTGTACATATAATTCTTTTGGGGGAGAACCTAATTGAACTCTTGTAAAATAAAGCCTATAGAATGATCATAAGCTCCAATAAGAAATACAACAATCAAAGAAATATAAAGAAGTCGATACCAACAATGAGTTTAAAGGAAACTAAACTCGGATGCAACATCAAGATAAAAAGAAATTAGATAACTAATGATAAACTTCATTGGCCCAAAAAAGGAAGAAAATGAAAATGAAAATGAAAAGGACAGCTGAATAGATGTAAATGAAAATATCCATATAGCAAAGGTCAATAAAAAGGTAGGAAGACTCTTTTCTTTCCAGACAGAGGGAGAACTTGACTTCTTCCGCTATCCTGAATAACATACCTAAAATAGGGTAGGGAAAGTAGAAGGAAAACTAAGCATCTTATCCTTATTTAATATCACAATTGAAGAAATATCACTAAAAGATCTAGATTATGCTATCAAAATTCTTTAGAAAAATTACTTACCCTTTGTACAACGGTTGAGGCACGGAGCAAGTTCTATGGGAATTAATTTAAATCAGACATTATAATCATAAATATTACTCACTCTATTTCACAAAAGGAATCTTCTTTGGAAATTTTATGAATTTTAAGGACATATTATTTCTGTATTTACTAAATTATAGAGTATTTAGTCTTGTATTGATGGTATGAATTTAAGATACAATATCATATTTTATGCATTAAAATCTTATTTATTTATGTTTTTTCTTTTTAATTTTTTTTATTAAAAACCAATATTTTATGCATTAAAATCTTATTTATTTAGTCTCTTTATATACAAGGGTAATTATGTTTTTTTCTTTTTAACTTAAAATATGTTCTATTTTAAAAAAAAAACTCGCACCCATAACATAAAATAAAAGTCCCCACTGATTGAATGTATAGTAGGACACAGAAGTAATGCATTGTTAAGTGTCAGGAAACATGTTTTATAAATGAAAAAGCATCACTTAAATTATACTCATCAGCAAGAATTAATAACTTCCTGAGAAAGCAATGGAAGTTCTTGAAAACAATAAATTCCTTAACGCGAGCTTGAACCAGTACTACTCAACTTATAATAACATAAAATTGTGGTACCAGTACTACTCAACTCAGAACATCATAAAATTGTGGTAGAGATACGCGTAAGAAAAGTTGAAAACCTACTCTGCAATGTCCATATCTAGACCATTCAGATTGTCCAAATGCAAAACATGGTCCAAATCTGGAAGAAGAAAAGTATTTTGAAACTAACGTAATTTCATGATTCATTATAATTGGTACACCTTTCTTAAAAAAATAATAATCATATGATTATAGAGATAAAGACGCTCAGTGAGGAGGAAATCACATTTGTAAGAAATGTTAATAAACTAACCATATGACTCAAGCCATCTTATAATTCTAATTCATATATACATACCACTTGGTTCCAATCATAGGCAAATTTTCAGGTTTTTAAACATCTTAACCTCTTTGAGGTATTTTATCAAACACCGTTTATGCATAGTCCAAAACTCAAAATTTACATGGATTTGAACATGGTTTAGACATAAATTTTCATCCTTATTACTCCACATATCATCTAATTTCTTCACCAAATAATTTTCACAAACCAAGCATTCAGTCCAAAGTATCAATCAATAATTTTAGTTCCTCAGAAAAATTAGCGAGGATCGATTAAGACTGGTGAAAAAAATAGAAGAAGCAAAAGCAATAAATCCTTACTTACAATCAAAACCAGTGCGAGAGCTTAGATCAGAAGTAGTTTCTCCTAATCTTTTTCCGTGCGGCCATTAGCTCCTACGACAATGATGAATGAAAATTCAGGTCGTCATAAGAGATAATTTGGCGATCGACCCAGAGATCTTTGAAGACGAAGTGTGTAATTGTAGTTGCTGAGGATCTGAAGGCCAATGTGAACCATAGCAATCTTGTTCTCATCATTCTCTCCTCTTTCTTTTGAATTTCTGTTCTGAAAGGATTCGTATTACGAAGAATTTCTTATGTTTCTCCGGCTCTGCTAGAGTGCTAGTGGAAACCCTTCTAATTTGGGGGAAAATTAAGAAGAGGTACTCTGGTGTAAAGATATTTATTTTATAATTTATTAAAAAAAATAGTGGATATTGTAAGTTATTTAAAAAATATTATTAAAAATAAATTTAATACTATAAAAAATTTAATATATTTATATTATAATTTATATTTAATATAATTAATTCTAAAAAAAATATTTAGAATAAAATAATGACTAATTTTATTTCTCGCAAGAAATCAATGAACAATAATATATAGTGGGTAATAATTTCGTCATTAATATTTTTTTTTCTCACAAATTATCATCATAAATAGGCGCCAAATATCCTTCTACCAAATGAATTTTGCGAAAGAAAAAATATAAATTGTGAAGGATTTTTCTGTCGCTAATAACTATATTGTCACTATTCTTTTTCCTTCACTGTTCCTTCGCTAATAAACTCTTCATATGAAGGAATAAATTCCTTCACAAAATTTCCTTCGCTACATCCCTAATTTCTTGTAGTGATCTTTTATGTTTTTTTTCTTAGAACTAATAGTATTATAATTTAATTTTATAATATATTTGGAAAAAAGGTAAAAGGAGAACTAGGAATAGCTAGGGATATACAATTATTATTCTTCTTTTTATGTTTTATTTTTGGACTTAAAAATATGTTCATAATTTAAGTTACTCCCTCCGTCTAAGAATAAAAGTTCTTATTATTTTATGTAATCTCAAGTTAAATATTTACTTATATTAAATAATCTATTTTTTTACAAAAATTTGTGCGTAATATCCTTAGTATTAAATGTTATATTTTTATTATTTATAAATATTTATATAATATTACTAGTCATGTATAGAAAAATATTCAATTAGATGAGAATTTAAATATGAATAATTTGATCATTTGACATTTTTTTTTAAATTCGCATAAAATCAATCATCACTTTCATTCTCGGAGTGA
This sequence comes from Panax ginseng, assembly GCA_020205605.1. Lineage (NCBI taxonomy): Eukaryota > Viridiplantae > Streptophyta > Magnoliopsida > Apiales > Araliaceae > Panax > Panax ginseng. The sequence continues at coordinate 114,821,341 of CM035133.1, read as the reverse complement.
GGGAGTACTTGTAAGTATATCCTACTTCTATCTAAAAATAGAAAATATTGGGAAACATATATATAATAATCAGGTTTGATGAGGTTGAGTTTATTTGGGTCGGAGGCCCGGAACTAACATGCTTGGCAATCGATTGTCACGAGTACTATTTCAACAACCATAATCTATAATGTTGATCGCAACATTGGATGACACGGATTGAAATGGATTTCCCCTGTCACTACACCTACCGCTACAAGGTGTAGCGACATGAGAAATTACTCATTTGCCCCTCATTTGCTCATGTGCTACACTGTCTACCGCTAATAGTTATAGTGGTAGTTTAGTTAACTAATAAATTAGAATGACTTAGTGGTAGCTTAATGGCCCAATAACCCATAGGTCTTAGGTTAAAAACCTAGTTGTGGTATATATATATATATATATATATATATATACACACACACAATGGATCCTGTCCGGACTCCCGGACAGGTCCAAAATCCGGACCCAATTTTTTTTTTTTTTTTGTAAACAACTAAAAAAAAATCAAAAAATTATGGAACTGAAATTTTTTCATAATATAATGTTTTGGGCGTGATTTGGATACCTATACCAAAAAAGGTATATACAGTCATATATATATATATATATATATATATATATATTTATAAATTTTTCTCTAAAAATTCATATAAATTTTTGTAAACAAATATTCATATAAATTTATCTTTAAAATTTATAAATTTATAAATATTTCATCTATAATGTAGCTTAATGGCCCAATAACCCATAGGTCTTACATTTGAAAGCTAGCTGTGATATTTTTGTTTCTTATGTTATATTTTTTGTGTATTAGATAAATTCTATTACCGTCTGATATATATATATATATATATATATATATATATATATGTGTGTGTGTGTGTGTGTGTGTGTGTGTGTGTGTGTGTGTGTGTGTAAGACCCCAACTTATTATAAATAAAATTAAATTTCCTCTATTTATTATTTTGAAATAGTAAAGGTTGATTTGATTAATGTGGTTAGTTATGGGTAAAATGCATAAATATTTCAAATATGCAAGTGGTTATAAAATATTCATTTTATCGGAGAATATTCGTTTTGGTCGTGGAATATTCTTCTTTGTCGGGGAATATTAAATATTGACGGTAGTGACCTTGTGTGGGCCCCATAACGGAAAGCGATTGGATGAAGCAAATGACAAGTATAAGTTGTTTATAAATAAGCAGGCGTAGTTATTACCAATTATATCTTGTTGAAATACCCGGTGGTAAAAAACACAAGATATTACTGCAGTATTGCACCAATTATTGATTCTTAAGTAGGAATGCATTACTTAATAATTGTTACGGTGAGTTCTTGTTCAATATTTTATTTTATTGATTCAATAATTGCTACGTTGATATTTTATATTATTGTTCTTTCAATAATTGTCACTACTACAAGATATTTTGATTATCAGATCAATAATTCATATTATTTGAATAATATTATTAGATAACATTATTGGCAATGTCTAGAAAGTTCTGTCTAAGGAGAGTTTTGGTCACCTAATTAAGCGCCAGTAAGGAGAAATCCTTATTGGAAAGCCCCTCTTTCACAGGGCTGCACTGGTTGTCGATGATTGTGATTCTGTAATATTATTTATGAATAATTAATTATTGATTTATATAATAAGGAAAATATTCATTTTATGTAGATATAGATGGAGAAAATTTTTAATATGACAATATTGAAAAATTATTATTTTATCTTTTCTGATAAATAATTCATTTAAATATATTATTATATTTTAATAATATAATAATGGTGATATTTTTACAATAAATGTGGGATGTATGAGTATATGAGGAGGAGGAGTATTTTTGTTATAATTAATGTTTAAAACATGTTAAACATGTCGGTGGACCCCATTTCTTGACTGAAATTGGTTTATAGCCCGTAAAATCACACGTTTGTGGATTTCAGTCAACTTCTGCTTCGAATTTGAAAAAACTTAAACTTACAAAGTTGTAGAGAATGGAATTTCCTATGGAAAGGACATATGGTTTGAATTTTTCTGATAAAAGGGTTATTTTTTATGAATTATTGAAGTTTCGTAGTTTAAAATAATTGATTTTTGAAAGTTTTAATTATTTTTAATAACAAAATGTTTTTTGTTTTTGTCATTATTTGGTGCATTTGAATTCAGGATGGTCGAGGTAGGCTAAGGAAAATTTTATAAATAGATTAATATTTTATTAAATTTTACGCTTTGGTGTTCTAAGTATTTTCCTATAAATAGGGTGCTTAGGTTATAATTAAAAATCACACCGTAAACTGAAGTTTTCTCTTTCTCTCTATATTATCGAGCATATTCTTGTGAGTATTTTGATACTTTGAGTGTTGCTATATCGATTGCAAGTTCCTTCAAAGACTATATCTAGTATTCGATCGAAATCTTGTCTTTTCGAGGTAAGGGATATTATTTTTTTTTAAATGATATTATTTCTTCTAATATCATTATGCCGGAATATTGGTAAGATTTTTCTTGTGAAATTCTTGTCTTTTAGTGTCGGGGTTACTATTCACATATACGGCACTATTCACGTATACGGCACTATTCACTAATACGACACTATTCACAAAAAAATTAAATTTTTATTTTTGTCCAAAATATCTATTGTGGATACTAGCTTTGATTGTATCCATGTTTTGATCATTCTTGAATTTTACTTCACTATGATTATTTATGAAGTATTTTTGAACTCGGATTATTCGTACGAATCCATAATACTTGTTCTTTTGTTTCACTGGATTCGTTTTCCTTAAAATATTTTTCATCATCCTCAGTCCTAAATGATGGTATTACTGAATATCTTTGGCCTGTAGTGCAAAGATGGTTGATTTTCTTATGAATATCTTTGGCTGTAGTGCAAAGATGTATGCAGTGTTAAGATGAACATGATTGATCGATGAATATCTTTGGCCTGTAGTGCAAAGATGAATATTTGATTCAAGATGAATATTGGTTGATGTTATAGGGATAAAATATTGATGATGGACTTTTAAATTCATAGATTATAGTAGATTTCATTCTCTACGTAACTCTTCTATGAATTATTATTTCCGCTGCGAATATTGATCTGAAACTTGTTGTCTATTGTATTTTATCAGATTTTTCCCTGTTGAAGACTAACGATAATTTGTTCTATATTATCTTAGTCATAATACTCTTTAGTGGGCTAGTTGAGCTCACCATTTTCCTTTTTGTTCCATTTTTCTTCTCAGGAGGCGAGAATGTAGCGAGTTCTAGTCGGTGTGTGGAATGATGGTTTTAGAAAGTTGTTTTAGTAGTCCTAACCATTTTTGTAAAATAATGTACCAATAATTGTAATAAGGACTTATTTGGGTGTGAATATTGTCTAGACGGCAATATTTGTATTTAAACTCACATTTTTCATGTTGTATTAATAAAGTTATAGTTGTTTCTTTATCATGTTATTGACGACTCAAAATGGGTGATGTATATCTATTTTTGGGGCGTCACAGTTGGTATCAGAGCTTAGGGATATGATCATTGGCGGAGATCAGGGAATAGAACTAGGAGGGGAGAGACGAGTAAATCCTTCGCTAGTGTTTCCTACCTAAGCTTATTTGTTAGTTGGTCAGTATATAGGGATATTATGTGATATGTTGATTTCCTTAATTAACCCTTGTTTTATGGCAGTATTTGAGAATGTCGACAGAGAATGTTAACAATGGAGTAAATGAGACCGTGGAGACACCTTTACTCACCAACGAGGAGAACGTGCAACAGGCTGGCAATGTTTCTCCTATGAACAACACCACTGAGCAGATGATGAACAACGGAATGTTTAGAAGCTTTTTGCAGTTCATGCAAAACCAGACGAGGGAGACTCGTGCACAAAATACAGGTGGAAATGATAACAACGCACGGTTTGTCACAGCCAAACAGTTCAAAGAGTTGGGACCACCAGAATTCTGGGGAAAGCCGTATCCGATTAAGGCAAAAATGTGGGACAAACAAATCACCAAGATATTCGATGTCTTGGGATGCACGAAGGAACAGAAGGTTCCATTCGCCACCTTTATGTTCCGTAATAAGGCAGATTACTGGTAGGAATATATGAAGCGTACCCATCCAGCCGCACTCAGCATGTCTTGGGAGACATTTCAGAAACTTTTCAATGACAAGTACTTTCCTGAAAGTATTCGTCATATGAAGGAAGTGGATTTCATTAGACTGGAACAAAATAACATGACGGTGTCCCAGTACGAGGCAAAGTTTGCAGAGTTATCCAGGTTTGCACATCATTTGGTGGAGAATGAGGAACGTATGACGCGAATGTTTCTGAGGGGTTTGAAACCCGGCATACATTAGTATCTCATTTCTCATAAATTTTCTCTCTATTTAGATGTTATCAACAGGTCTCAATTGTTAGAGAGAGATAACGAGTACGTTCAACCGAGGGACCATAACCAGGATCATACTAGTGACAGCAGTCATCAGAACAACGATAACCAGCGGAGAAAGAAAAATACGGACAAAGGCGGTAACCACTCTGGTGGTAACCATGGCCATAAGAATAGAAGAAGCGAATCGGGATGAGGTTTTAAAAAGAGGAGATTCAACAATGACCATGTGAAGACGTTAACTCCAGCAGCAACTGGTTCTAAGGGAGGAGAACGACCACCGGTCGTATGCTATAAATGTGGAAAAGAAGGACATATCAGCCCAAACCGCCCACAACAATTCAAGGTATGTTATAATTTTGGAAAGGAAGGATATATCGCTCGAGATTATACGGTAGCGAAACCATGTCCAGCGGGGATGGTGACTCAAAAGGCTGTCCCAAAAAAGTTAAAGTCAACGGTTCCTAGAAGAGCGTTTGTCCTAACTAGTCAAAATGCGAGGAACCCAAACGAGGTGATCACGGGTAAGCTAATCATAAATTCTTGCGAAGTTTATACCTTACTTGATACCGGTGCTACCCATTCATTTATCTGTTACCTTGTATTGATAACCTGTTTGACCAGTTGCAAGGAGCACAATTCTTTTCAAAGATCGATCTTCATTCTGGATATCATCACCAAGATTAGGCGAGGATATTCAAAGAGCGCCTTCAAAACTCGTCTGGGCATTACAAATTTTTAGTCATGTCTTTTGGATTGACTAATGCTCCTGTGGCTTTCATGGATATGATGAACCGAGTATTCAAGGACTATTTAGATCAGTTTGTTGTTGTCTTTATTGATGACATTCTCATATATTCCAAAAGTAGTGAAGATCATGAGCACCATTTGAAATTTGGTACTCAAAGGCTTCGTGAAAACAAGCTATATGCCAAGTTGAAGAAATGCGAATTACGGATTGAGGAAGTAGCATTCCTTGGGCATAATGGTGTCAAAACATGGAGTATCATTAAACGGCGAAGATTGAGGCAATACAAAGTTAGAACAATCAAGTCGAGAATCAAGTACGTAGCTTTTTGGGCTTAGCTGGTTATTATCGGAGATTCGTGGAAGGATTTTCTCGAATCGCTACTACGTTAACTCAGTTAACTCGAAAAGATACAAAATTTGTATGGAGCGAGGAATGTGAGAAGAGTTTCCAAGAGCTCAAGAGGAGACTCATTTAGGCACCTGTTCTGACAATACCATCTGGTTCGGATGGATTTGTTATCTACAGCGATGCTTCAGGCAAAGGGTTATGATGTGTTCTCATGCAACGTGGGAAAGTCATAGCCTATGCCTCGCAACAACTTAAAGAATATGAGAGGAATTATCATACTCATGATCTAGAGTTGGAAGCAGTCATTTTCGCGCTAAAGATTTGGAGGCACTATATATATAGAGAAAAAGTGGAGATATATTCAGACAATAAAAGCCTCAAATATTTCTTCACCCAAAAGAAACTCAACATGCGACAATGACGTTGGCTCGAGCTGTTAAAAGATTATGACCACATCATTCAATACCATCCTGGAAAAGGAAACGTGGTAGCTGACGCGTTGAGTAGAAGATCATATGTAGGAACGAGTGCGATGATGTCAAGTATACGCATAGAACTAACTTTAATCGATGAAGTTAAAGTTGCTCAAGCCACAAACCCGGAGCTGATGCGTATGAAGAAGAAAGTACAAGAGGGTGCTATTCCAGAAGCAAGAATCGATAAAGAAGGAATACTTCGAGTCCACTCCAGACTTTGTGTTCCTAATGATTCTGATTTAAAGAACAAGATCATGATGGAGGCACGCAATACTCCATTTGCAATCCATTCTGGAAGTACCAAAATGTATCGTGATCTTCGACATACATTTTGGTGGAACAATATGAAGAGAGAGATTGCAAAGTTTATCTCGAGGTGTTTAACTTGTCAGCATGTAAAGGCGGAGCATCAAGTGCCTAAGGGTCCATTGCAACCACTTGAGATCCCGAAATGGAAATGGGAACACATTGCCATGGATTTCGTTACGGGTTTTCCCACGGTTTCTCAAGGCATAAATGCTATTTGGGTTATTGTTGATAGATTAACCAAATCGCTCATTTTTCTTGCCGTCACGGAGACTTATTCCCTTGAACGTCTTGCTCATATGTATGTAAATGAGATTGTGAGATTGCATGGCATGCCAGTATCCATAGTTTTGGATCGTGACCAAAGATTCACTTCACGATTTTGGGTTAGCTTATAAAAAGATATGGGCACGGATTTACGATTCAGTTCGATATACCATCCCTCAAACGGATGGACAATCAGAGAGGATTATTCAAACTCTTGAAGATCTATTAAGACTTTGTGTCCTAGATTTCAAAGGGAGTTGGGATATGTATTTACCATTGGTGGAATTCTCCTACAACAACAGTTATCAGGCAAGTATAGGTGTGGCTCCATTCAAAGCATTATATGGACGAAAGTGTCGCTCTCCAATATGTTGGGATGAGGTGGGTGAAGTAACATTGTTGGGACCCGAGTTGGTACGTATGACTACGGAAAAGATCTAAATGATTTGACAACGTATACAAACGGCTCAAGGTCGACAAAAGAGTTATGCGGATCTTCATCAAAAGGACATGGAATTTAGTATTGGGGATCATGTATTGTTGCGTGTTGCCCCATAGAAGGGAGTTTCAAGATTCGGGAAGAGAGGAAAGCTCAATCCACGATTTATTGGTCCATTTAAAATTCTTGACCGAGTAGGAAATGTAGCCTATAGACTTGCGTTACCTCCACGTATGTCTCGTGTTCATAATGTTTTTCATATATCTGTGCTTCGTAAATATGTGAAAGACCCGAACCACGTTGAGTTAGAACCGGATGAGATAGCCGAAGACTTAACGTACGAGGAGGTTCCTGTCAAGATCTTGGATAGGAAGGAGCATGTCTTACGTACAAAGGTCATAACACAAGTTAAAGTTTTGTGGAGAAACCATGCTATTGAGGAAATGACCTGGGAGTTGGAAACATAAATGAAAGCGAGGTATCCTCACCTTTTTGAAACACCAGGTACGTAAGTCAATTTCGAGGACAAAATTTCATAAGGAGTGGAGGTTGTAAGACCCCAACTTATTATAAATAAAATTAAATTTCCTCTATTTATTATTTTGAAATAGTAAGGGTTAATTTGATTAATGTGATTAGTTATGGGTAAAATGCGCAAATATTTCAAATATGCAAGTGGTTATAAAATATTCATTTTATCGGAGAATATTCGTTTGGTCATGGAATATTCTTACTATCGGGGAATATTCGTACGACGGCGAAGCCTTGTGTGGGACCTATAATGGAAAGCGATTGGATGAAGAAAACGACAAGTATAAGTTGTTTATAAATAACGGTGTAGTTATTTGCTAATTATCTTTGTTGGAATACCCGGTGATTAAAACACAGTAGTACACGATATTGCACCAATTATTGATTCTTACGTAGGAAGGCATTACTCAATAATTGTTACAGTAGTTACTGTTCAATATTTTATTTTATTGATTCAATAATTGCTACGTTGATATTTTATATTATTGTTGTTTCAATAATTGTCACTACACGGTATTTTCATTATCAGATCAATAATTCATATTATTTGAATAATATTATTAGATAACATTATTGACAATGTCTAGAAAGTTCTGTCGAAGGAGAGGTTTGGTCACTTAATTGCGCGCCAGTAAGGAGAAATCCTTATTGGAAAACCCCTTCTTTCCTGGGAACTGCCTGGTTGTCAGTATTGTGATTTTGTAATATTATTTGTGAATAATTAATTATTGATTTATATGATAAGGAAAATATTCATTTTATGTGGATATAGATGGAGAAAATATTTTATGTGACAATTGTTGAAAAATTATTATTTTATCTTTTTCGATAAATAATTCATTTAAATATATTATTATATTTTAATAATATAATAATGGTGATATTTTACAATGAATGTGGGATATATGAGTATATGAGGAAGAGGAGTATTTTTTGTTACAATTAATGTTTAAAACATGTTAAACATGTAAATGGGACCCATTTCTTGGATGAAATTGGTTTATAGCTCGTAAAATCGCACGTTTGTGGATTTGATTACCAACTTCGATTGGAATTTGAAAAAACTTAAACTTACAAAGTTGTAGAGAATGGAATTTCCTATGGAAAGGACATGTGGTTTGAATTTTTTTGATCAAAGGGCTATTTATTATGAATTGTTGAAGTTTCGTAGTTCCGAAATAATTGATTTTTGAAAGTTTTAATTATTTTTAATAACAAAAATGTTTTTTTTGTTTTTATCATTATTTGGTGGCTGAATTCAGATGGTCAAGGTAGGCTAAGGAAAATTTTATAAATATATTAATATTTTATTAAATTTTCTACTTTGACGTTCTAAGCATTTTCCTATAAATAGGGTGCTTAGGTTAAAATTGAAAATCACACCAGAAATTGAAGTTTTCTCTCTCTTTCTCTCTCTATATTATGGAGCGTATTCTTGTGAGTATTTTGATACTTTGAGTGTTGCTATATCTATTGCAAGTTCCCCTCAAAGACTATATCCGAAGATTCTAGTCAGAAGTATTGTCTTTTCGAGGTAAGGGATATTATTTTTTAAAAAAATAATATTATTTCTTCTAATATCATTATGCCAGAATATTGGTAAGATTTTTCTTGTGAAATTCTTGTTTTTTTAGTGTCGGGGTTACTATTCACGTATACAATACTATTCACGTATACGACACTATTCACGAATACGACACTATTCACAGAAAAATTAAATTTTCGTTTTTATCCAAAATATCTATTGTGGATACTAGCTTTGATTGTATCCATGTTTTGATCATTCTTGAATTTTACTTCACTACGATTATTTATGAAGTATTTTTGAACTCGGATTGTTTAACGTACGAATCCATAATACTTGTTCTTTTATTTCACTGGATTCATTTTCTTTAAAATATTTTTCATCATCCTCAGTCCTAAATGATGGTATTACTGAATATCTTTGGCCTGTAGTGCAAAGATGGTTGATTTTCTTATGAATATCTTTGGCCCGTAGTGCGAAGATGTACAGGTGTTAAGATGAACATGACCGACTGATGAATATCTTTGGCCTGTAGTGCAAAGATGAATATTTGATTCAAGATGAATATTGGTTGATGTTATAGGGATAAAATATTGATGATGGACTTTTAAATTCATAGATTATAGTAGATTTCATTCTCTACGTAACTCTTCTATGAATTATTATTTCATCTACGAATATTGATCTGAAACTTGTTGTCTATTGTTTTTTATCAGATTTTTCCCTGTTGAAGACTAACGATAATTTGTTCTATATTTTCTTAGTCATAATATTCTTTATTGGGCTAGTTGAGCTCACCCTTTTCCTTTTTGTTCCATTTTTCTTCTCAAGAGGCGAGAATGTAGCGAGTTCTAGTCGGGGTGTGGAATGATGGTTTTAGAAAGTTGTTTTAGTAGTCCTCACCATTTTTGTAAAATAATGTACCAATAATTGTAATGAGGACTTATTTGGGTGTGAATATTGTCTAGACGGCAATATTTGTATTTAAACTCACAGTTTTTATGTTGTATTAATAAAGTTGTAGTTGTTTCTGTACCATGTTATTGACAACTCAAAAATGGGTGATGTATACCTATTTTGGGGACGTCACATATATATATATATATATATATATATATATATATATATATATCCATCTTAAATCTCCACATTAAACTAAATATAAATAAAGTATTTATGAATATTTATATAACGTAACTATGAATATTTTAATATATATATATATATAAAAAAATTTATCTCTAAATATTCATATAAATTTATCTTTAAAATTTATAAACAAATATTTATTTATAAATATTTCATCTAAAATTTATAAAATTTAGATATGAATAATTGTTATAAATATTTATATGAATATTTATTTTACATATATATATATATATATATATATATATATATTTATATATAAAATATTCATAGTTACTTTATATATATTTAGTTTTATGTTGAGATTTGTTTAGTATTTTATTTAGTTTGATAAGAAATTTTGAAAGGAGTATATATATATATATATATATATATATATATATATATAATATCATATGTGGATTGATGTAGCAAATATTGAAATTTATCCCAAAAAATATGTTGATGCACAGATTCGAACCCAAGACCTCTAGTTTGGAATATTGATCTATGACCACCAGAGCACCTAGGCTTAGTTGTTATTATTTTGCAAGGATTATTATTATTATTATTATTATTATTATTATTATTATTATTATTATTATTATTACTATTACTACTACTATTATTATTATTATTATTATTATTAGTACTATTATTATTTAATATTATTATTATTATTATTATTATTATTATTATTATTATTATTATTATTATTACTATTATTGTTATTATTATTATTAGTACTATTATTATTATTATTATTGTTATTATTATTATTATTACTATTTTTTTATTATTATTATTATTATTATTATTATTATTATTATTATTATTATTATCTCAATTTAAGGCAACATTTTAATAGTCGTTGCAAAAAGTTGTATAAAATATGCAACAAAAATAAAAATTGTTGCCAATGAATGTGGTCCATATTAGGCAATGAAATATAGCAACAAAAAAACTTTCGTTGAGGAGAAATCAAGTGGTTAGAAAATTTGCAACTACTTATGAATTTTGTTGCAAAAAGTGAAAGCCTGACACAATCTGCAACGAATGACAAGTTTCGTTGCTAAACATACAGTTTTAGCAACGAATTATTAAGTCGTTGCCTGAAAAATTGTTGCTAAAGCCCTATTTTTAGCAACAAAAAAACTTTCGTTGCCCACGATGATGGGAAAACAAGTGGCCAAAAATTTTGCAACGAATTTCTAACGAAATTTTTTCCCGCCAATGAATTAGCAACGAAATTTTGCAACGACTTATGAATTTCGTTGCAAAAAGTGAAAGCTTGACACAATCTGCAACGAAGAACAAATTTCGTTGCTAAACATATACCTTTAGCAACGACTTATAAAGTCGTTGCCCAAAAAATCGTTGCTAAGAGCCCATTTTTTTGTAGTGAGTCATGGTCGGTCAATGCTATTCATGGCCTTATATGATGAAATATATTCATGTTATGGGTGATCTAGACGTCGGGCCTTGTAGAGCAACTAACAGGGTACAAGTTTTGAATAATATTCAAATCTAAACATCATTATTCATAAAGATCTAAGCCACCAAATCCAGTATATATGATATCTAGAGGTTCTAAAAGCATGGATCTAAAGTTAAAATAACATACTACAACATGGTTACAACAACTAACTCATAACGCACAACATCTGCAAGATTAAAGGCTACAAAGTCATTGTCAGACAATTCTAGGCAAGATCTGGGTTACCCAGATTTTGTCCAGTCATGGTTGATCAACGGGGTTTGACCACCCATATCATGCAATCTTTTCACGATCCTAACTTGATTCAAGTTCCAGATCAAAGATCTCATAGCATACAACAACTACAAACTTTCAAAACACAAAAATAATTAAAAATCACTGAGATCTGAGGTTTGACATTCATTGTCAGACAACAAAAATAAAATCTTCCAGATTTTTAAAAACTTCAAATTCGAGCCTCTAGATGTTATAGATCTAACATCTAGAAACCCAGATCATCAATATATACTACATATAATATGTTTTAACATAAAATCATAACATTTAACATGGCCTTCAAAATCAAATTTCAAATTAGGTTTTTACCTTTCTATGAACAAGTTCTTGATTCTATGCTTATGATCTGTTAGAGGAAATGGTGGGACCTTTTTCTGAGACTGATATAGCAATATATTTCAGAGGTTTGGAGTTGAGAGAGTTTTAGGTTGAGTGTGATGAACCAATGAGGCAAATAATGACTTTTCTCTCTCTTAGATCTTATCTATAACTTGTATGCAATGTATTTGGATGATTACATGGCTGAGATCTAGAGTTTATTAGCTCCTAGCTAGATTAGGGATGATGACTTGCCAAGATATGGTAAGATTTGCTAGCAATTATTTCAAGAATGTGACAAAAAGGGCTTTGTGGTCATTAGCCTTGAAATTTTAATGGCAAACTTGTCAATTGTCCCAACCCTTAGGGTTTGACCCTTAGGGTTTAGATTTTAATTTAAGGTTTAAAATGAAATTTAGTTTCTAAAAATTACTAATTAGGGTTTTCCATCATTAGCGTTAAAACCAATAATATATATCATATACCACATATGTAAGACCCCAACTTTTATAAATAAAGAATAATTTCTCAAAATATATTTTTGAATATTATGGTGTAGATTTGATATAATGTTATAGTTGTGGTTAATATTTACAAATTTTACAAAGTAAGCAAGTGGTTATATAATATTCGATTGGTCGGGGAATATTTTTTTTAACAGGGAATATTCGTATGACGACACAATCATTGGGGGACCCCACAACGGAAGTATTGTCGTAGTTAGAAAATGACATAATTATCTTTTTATAAAAATAACGACGGAAGTTTAACCGTTAAACTATTGAACTACCAGGTAGTAATAGTACAGTAATACGCGTGGTTGCATAGTAGCACACGGTATTGATTATTAATGCTTACGCGAGAAGTCACTCAGTTATACTCAATTATTGCTACAGTAATTGCTGCATCATATCTCTCATATTATTGATTCGATTATTGTCACAGTATCATATGCATAATATGATATATTATTAAATCAATAATTGAGAAGATAAAGTTATTCATATTATTAAATTGCAATATTTATCATGTCTAGAAGTTCTATCAAGGAGAGGTTTGGTCATCTAATTGCGTTCCAACAAGGAGAAATCCTTATCGAAAAGCCCCCTCTTTCCTGGGAACGACCTGGTTGTTAAATATTGTGAGTTATAATATTAATGATGAATAAGTTCGTGTTGATTAAAGATGAAATTGATAGTTCCATTGTGTTGGAATTATTAGTGTTGGTGGAAATCGACATTTATTTCGATATTAATTGATGTCTGGAAGTTATACTGACCAATCGGGTAATTAACCGGATAAATGAGCAATTAATTGCTATTAATTCACATGATTATAACTATTTGTTCACATATGTGTACTATTGATTCACATTCTTATACTATTAGGGGAGTTGGTGCAAGATTGATAATACTTGCATGACTAAGTTAAAAATGGAGGTATAGATGGAGGTACTATACTGTAATTCATATTTTCACATGATTATAACTATTGATTCATATGATTGAACTATTGATTCACATTATTTACTATTAGGGGAGGTGGTGCAAGTTTGATAATACTTGCAGGACTAAATTAAAAATGAAAGAAAAGTTGAAGGTATTGTCTTTGTAATATTTGAGCCCCAAAATGTGCAATTATCGAAACTATATTTTCCTATAAATAGAAGCTCATTCTTCCTTCATTTTCCACCAATTCACTAAAGCTATAGAGCAATTATTATAGAGAGAAATTATAGAGAGAAAGAAGAAGAGAAGTCTGGTACCTCTCTACTCCAGTATTCAGTTTCTTTCTAAGGTAAGGGGTATTATTTCTTTCGTATTTATGAAGAGAGTTTCTTTTATTCCATTCTTTATTATTTTGTTGGAATAACCCGTCTATGCGAAGTACCGCATACATGGTGAAATTCTTATGTTATTCCATTCTTTATTATTATGTTGGAATAACCTGTCTATGCGAAGTACAACATACATGGTGAAATTCTTCTATTACTCCATTCTTTATTATTCTGTTGGAATATCCTGTCAGTGCGGATTACGCTAGACCTGGTTCCATTCTTTATTATTCTGTTGGAATAACTTGTCTGTGCGGTCTATCACATGCATGGTGAATTCTTCTGTTATTCCATTCTCTATTATTCTGTTGGAATATCCTGTCTGTACGGATTACGCTAGACCTGGTTCCATTCTTTATTATTCTATTGGAAGAACACATGCATGACGGCCTATCGCATACATGGTGAATTCTTACATTATTCCATTCTTTATTATTCATTGCAATATCACATGCATGCGGATTACGCTAGACACGGGTTCCATTCTTTATTATTTTGTTAGAATAACTTTTATACATGCGATCTATCGCATTCATAGGGAATTCTTACATTATTCCATTCTTTATTATTACATTTGGAATATCACATGCATGCGGATTACGCATGATTCAGTTCCATTCTTTATTATTACATTAGAATAACTTTGTCTATGTGGATTATCACATGCATGGTGAATGATCCTTCGTATTCATTCCTTATTAAATTGTGGAAATGATCTATCTACGTGGATTACCGCATGGCGGGTGAAAATCCATTTGCAGTTTCATATATTATATGATACTCATTTTGTTAAAATTTTGGCTTCTATACTCCATGAAATTAGTAGAATATCCTGAATATTTGCGCTTCATCCGGTATCTTTTCATGGAAATATTCTTCTGAGCATTCTTGAATTTTACTCCACAAAGCAGTATCATGTTAACAATTTGGACGTAATTGATTTCAAGATAAATTAACTTATAAATCTTTAAAATTTATTCTTAAACTTGTTTTATTGAATTATTATGTCATTGTCATCATTCTCATGCTTATATTGTGATGAAAGTCATCTTTGGCTTACGTGCATAGATGGACTTGGTATGATTATGACCAGGGATTATTCGGTATAATCATGACCTATAATATTATAAATGATGGGGTAAAAGTCCTCAGTAGCCTGTAATGCATTAATGGACAGTTTTTGATATGATTATGACTAGGGATTATTCGATATAGTCATGACCATTGATGATTTAATGAATATCCTTGGCCCGTAGTGCAGGGTTGACTCGATGATGTGGTTTATTTATTAAGCTAAGTCTCAGCTATAAAAATTGATGAAAACATTTTAAATCATAGAAGATAGTAGATATCATGCTCTACTTGACTCTTCTAATGGATTGCTTATTCCGCTGCAGTTAAACTTGATGTCTATTGTATTTCATCAGTTTGACATTGTAGAAGACTAATGATAATTTATTCTGCATTATCTTAGTCATAATATTTCTTACTGGGTTAGTTGAGCTCACCCTTTCTTTCATTGTTCTCTTCAGGAAATGAGAATATACCTAGGACGAGTCGGGGAATGGAGTGATGGTCCAGGATAAATGGCTTTAGTAGTCCTCATTATTCTGTTAAATAGTGTGACAATAAATGTAATGAGGACTCCATTGAGTGTGGATATTGTCTAGATGACAATATTCTTGCTTAAACTCTTAGATTATGTTTTGTTGTATTTTACACGACTGTTGTATAATTAAGTTGTATTTGAATTTTGTACCATGTATTTGGCGACTCAAGATGGGTGATGTATACCTATTTTGGGGGCGTCACAACATAGTCACGGTGATTTAACAGATTTTAAAGTCTCATTTGACTTCGAAACTAGGGTTTATCAGTAATACTAGGGTTTTATCACGTTATAATAAAAATGCTCCCCATATTAACCTTACACACATAACATACATATTTATAGCACTGAAATAAAAATAATAATATTATATTATTATTCTCTTTCCTTAGTCAAAACCCAGAATTAGGGTTTGGATTCCATATCTGAATTATCTTGCACATATAGCAATATTAATTAAGTTATAATAATTACTTAATTAGTCTAAAATAGATTCATATAATAAAATAATTATTATAATAAATCTATAATCATCTCATATATTATTTAAATAATATATAATCATATTTTCATGGAAAATAAATAATAAAAACATTTCTACTACAAAATTAATTACTATAAGAATATAATTTATAATGATTAACAATTCTAAAAAATTAATTTATAATTATTCAGGTAATAAATATATTTTCATTTATCACAAATATACATACACATTACTTGGCACATATTCCCACCTTTAAAATAATAAAAAAAATTATGCAAAATTTCTTATTTATTTATATAGAAAATTTCGGGTTATTACAAGTAGGTTCTAGAATTGTCCAACTAGGCCATCGGGATGTCAGAGTTGTACCGGATTCAACTCAAACTGAAATAGTTTGACTTAATACTAGGTCTTATGTGTTGTATAGACTGATAGGATTATGTGTTATGTGTTTAGGTTATTCTATGTTTATATATAACAATATTATACTTTGATGATATTATTCTAATATTTGGAGATCGGTATTATCTATATTAGGTTTTCAGACAAAGCTAAATAGGTTGCGTAATGGTAATCAACGAATCAGGCAAGTTTTCTTTAACTCAACTTCGAGTTGTTTATTCAAATATGCTTATGGATAATCATTGCTGATTACCATGTCTATGAATAGTTGAATCATACTCTGTGCATATTGCATGTATTCATTAGGTATGAAAGGCTGATCACCTTCATTACCATTCGGTCCAGATATAATTGATATGTCTATGTTAAATATTCATTCCGCTATGAAAGTTTGTTTATGGTAGTTCACAATTATATTGTAGAATTTTAGCCAGCTTATTGTTCAATTCTTTCTATCATGATGTATCCTTAATTTATTGAACTTAAACTTGCTGGGCAAATTTGTTGCTCACCCTTGCTATATCATGATAAACACTTGCAGATTAGGCGAATATTTTGGATATAAGGAAAGGTCAAAGACAAGTACAGCTTGGGAATTATGTGTGCAGTTAGATTTGTAACAGTAATGGATGATAATAATTGTGTTTGCTAGATAGAATATTGATTCAAGTATTATGTGAAGGTTCTCGACCTTAGGGTTAGTGTGTAATGTTTGATGTATAAACAATTTATGTTTATATCTTCCGCAATAATTATAGAAATAGTATACCAAATCCTTGGTGATAAGGATCGGGATTTGGGGATGCTACATCCAAAATCCATACTCAAGGGGATCAAGAAGAAAGATCATATCCATGACTATCTGACAATGATGGTGAAGAATAAGTTGTAGAGTGGAAACTCTACGAGTACAGAAGATGCTAAAAGTCTGAATGATAGAACCTACATTCGTAGTGTCTAGCCAGCAAATCGTGGAGTAACTAGTTTTAAAGTAAGTTCTCTATGATCCAATGGATCTTATTCAACCATAAAGATATCAGACCAGCTCAGAAGATTCCAGTCAGAAGGAAAAGTACATGGAAACTTTACAAAGATGTACATACAGAAGTTAGGCCATATGTTTCTAAGATGGAGGTATCAACTATGGGAAACAATAACTTGTTGAGCCTGGCAATACTCAAATTGAGTAAGGAACACATTGAAGCTGAATCTCATAAATCTCTCAAACTATGAAGGCAACTGACCTTGATACTTTGGAAAGAGTAGACATGAAAATTATGAAGCTGCACGACAAAGAAGATAAAGTAGATGAAGTGTAATTTATCGCTAACTTCAGAGATGAGATCAGAAGATAGTCCATCCTCCCTCATATTTTTTATAATCAGGTCACAGAGGATCAGTACACATCTATTAGAGTTCTTATGAACAAACAAAGTACTAAACAAAAAATTCTCCAGTATACTCAGAAGCTGACCATCAGCTATTCATCTTAAATCCTTAAGACAAAAGGCACTTCATCTAATAATACTACATGATGAATTACCCACCTACAATTCTACAGGTATTGTGAAAAGCTTCAATGATCCTTGGTCTGATACTCTGTTTTATCCAAATAGCCCTTTCCCAATGACAGAGTCCCAAAACTCTGTGGCTGATGAACTAAATTAATTTTCATCCCTGGTTGTAGAGTCCTTAAACTTTACGACTGATAATTAAGCTAGCCTCACTGTCTCAATTGTAGAGTCCCTACGATCAACATCCTGATCATAGAGTAAAAGAATACTAACCCTACGATTGCATTACTTTTCTCCTGACCATACAAATGAAATAGCTGAAAGCACTTCACCCTCTCCCACTGACTAATGCCAATATCAAAGTACATCCAAAGTTGGTAAATGAACTTTGGCAAAAAGGCTTGTTGTGATGACATTCTTACCACCAAGTCTATACAATCCTTCTTCTGATAAGCACCTCAGAGACAAACCTAGAACTAAGTTTTATACTAAGAGGCCAGCCCTTTCTGAGCTTCTTTAACCTAGAAGAAGAGCTGAAATAGAATGCATCACAAGAACTCATGCGGAGTATATGTATGGAAAATCCCTCAGAAGAGGTCAAGCTGTTGATGAACTATGTAAGTCTCAGTTGGAGATTAATGAGCAATAATTTACTAAAGCATGGTCACAGAAGATGATTGTTGAGTTAACAAAGAAAATCGTAGAGTCTATAGCTATCTCATCAAGCTACTCTATGAACTGGAGAAGTCAATGGTTAAGTAAAAGCAATAATACTCATATTCTTAAAAGGAAAGTCAAAACTGAAAAGATGATCAGTCTATGGGGATTTATAGTTTCTTTTTAGGGCATCGTGCAAATAATGGCTTTCTGACATGTCATAGTTTCTGCATAGTTAGAGGGACCTGTCATAAAGAAAAATTTATAAACTTCCAATTAGTTATCAAAGTCTATCGACTTCTCCCTTTTTGAACCCTAAATACTCTTTAAAGCCAAAATCTATTAAACCTCGAGCTATACCCAAATCACCTTCAAGTATTTCCTATAAAATCCCTGAAATCGAATACCCACACACTTCGAACCCTAACAATGGAAAATTGGCATGTTATCACTGTAATTCAACTCGGCTCTAAGAAGTTCGAAAAATCAGAAAAAAAGTTCAGAGATATTCTTGAGCTTGTAAAGAACGTTGGGTTTTCTGAATGCTTAGAAGCCAACACCCTAATTTATGCTTATTTGGTGAAGGAATTTTATTCAAATGTAATGATAGATTCTGGGATTCTATCTACAAAAATCAAAGGAATAAATTTGAAGATAAGAGCATCAGACATCAACCAATGTCTAGGGTTTCCTAACCAAGGTCTGATAAATCTTTAGAAAGTCGACATTGAAGAAGGCAAGAAGTTAATGCGCTACAAGAGAAATTCAAATCTGAAAGATATGAAGAAGAAGAAGGAGTTTCCTGAAGATATTTGACTTTCTTGCTGAGATTATAGGAAAATGCATCTTGTGCAAAGACACTACACACGATACTGTTAGTGATCTACAACTGAAAGTCATGACTGCAATCGTCATGAAGTAGCAGATGAATTTCGGGGCCTAATTGATTGATTGGTTGTCCAAATGGATAAAAAAGGTTGAGAAGAAGAAGTCTATAGATAAACTCCTCACAAATTCTTTTCATGGAAGACTCTTGAGCATTATCCTGAAGAAGAAACTGAGGAGCAAGATAAGGGATGATGAGGGAGAACCCCTTAATATTCAAAAAGTGATGTCTCCAAAGCTGTTTGACATTTGGAAGAAAATCCCCATGGTGAATAAGAGACTAAAGACATCTTGCAGCAGTAGCAAGGGTATTGCAAAGAAGAGGAAAGCAAGCGTAATGAAAAGTGAGTCATCTCAATCTGATAATTTTGCCTCTCCAATGGCCACCCCTGCCAAGCCAACCAAGAAGAGAGCTAAGGTTGTGGAGAAGTCACCAGATGTCCCACCAAGGAGTCCATCTATTGGTAGAAAGGGATCTGAATCAGAAAAGGAAAAAGGACTTACTGTTGTACCCCCAAGGAGACGAAAGAGTAACTGGGTACTTCAAAGAACAAACCAGACGAATGAAGGAGATTCTTCATCAAAAATAATTGTTCCCAGTGATAATGATGAGGATGATGAACTTGAGTCTATGAGATAAGACATCAAAGGAAAAAAGAGAACGATTTCTAACAGTTCCAGGAGTGAAAGCGAAAAGACTACAACTGCTAATGAACCCAAGTTAGAAGAAGAAGATGAAGGTGAAGATAAAGAGACTTTGAAGTCTGAAGAACTAGGAATGACTGATTAGTCAGATAGTTTTGAGAAGGATACTGTAGAAGGAACAAATGATGAAAGTCAGTTACAAGGATCTACTGCTGAATCAATTGAAATAACTCTGCATGAGTCTAGCTCAAAGTTAGAAAATGAAGAAATAGAGACAGACTCTACTTCTGAAGATCAGGAATCAACAGACTATCATGTTCCCTCTCGGGTAATAGTTCGCAGAAGATTAGTGGTGGAATTCTTTGATGAACCAGAAGATGTGCTTCCAAGAAGATGGACAAACCATGGAAATGAACGACTCAATGTAGTAACGATGTCTACAAAAGATCTGTTCAACAATTTTCAAGACATGGAGTTAGATCGTACTATAGTACTGTATAATCTTGAAAACCATATGACAAAATTGTTCTACCCATGGATTCCCTAGCTAAAGGCTTACACTGCTGGAGATTGGAATTACATCAACTGGTGTTATTCACACTTTCCTAATTTGGAGCTGATCTCTCAAGTCTTCCCAAGGGTCAAGATATTTCCCACCAAGCTAATCAAAAAATTCCCTCATTTCAAAGTTTACAGTTATGCTGGTATCATTTACATCCCCTACTATCTCTTAGAAAGTTTAGATAGTAGAAAGGCCACACCAAAGCCCACAATCGTAGAGGTCTCATACTCTGCGATTGCAAGTGGTCAAGCTCGCCCTTATATCCAAACATCAAACCCCATATTCAATACTCTAAGACTCAATCCTAGTATACCCTCTGATATCACCACTTTATCCAATAATGATCTCTTTGACATTCTCACTGCCTTTGAAAACATCTACAAAAATGAGAAAGTCAAACCAACTGCCCAAATTCCTCAAGATCTTAAGTTGTTAAAAAACTCTGAAGAATTGGTTGAGAAATTTTCCTATATTATTGAGCAAGCAAAGACCATACCAGAAGGAGAAGACAATGAATTCCACAGGAAGCTTCAAGTAACCATCTCAGATATATCCATTAAGCTTCATCAAAGAGATCAGATCTATTTGAAATACATAGAGCAACAGAGGAAAGAAGCCCTACAAGTCCATAAGAAAAATGAAGAATTTATTATGTCTCTCTCCGAGAAAATAGATACCTTCAACCAGTCCCTTTCCCAACAACTAGCGCTCAGCCAACAGGAGCTAAATATTGAAGTTGAAAAGTCATCCTACCTGCTTGAACAACTTATGAACAATGTCCAGCATATCTCTCAAGTGATTGATCACAAAAAAGGGGAGAAAAAGGGATACTCATAGAGACATAAGCAGAGAGGAATGGAGATACAGGAGAAGAGACAGAAAAAGAAGGATGAAAAGTTGAAGACAAAGCAAAAAGAAGAGGACTCATCATCTAAGGGGGAGCCCAAAGAAGATGACGCAATGAAGTCATCATCTAAAGGGGAGCAGGAACCAGGAGAACAAGAAGATAATTAGTAACAACATAATGAATATCCAGAAGTCAAACAAGGTACAAACATGAAAAAGAGAAGGTGCATCTCTAATTGTAACAGTATGTTCTGGATCCAGAATTTAGATTTGTTGTGTCATCTGAAATTAAATGCTCATTAATACCATTCATATTACCCGTTCTAGTAATATAGCAGCTCACTATATCTTAAAATTCATTAATCTCATACATATACATTTAGTATTTTTGTCATCATCAAATAAGGGAAGATTGTTAGGAATATGCATGTGAATGTTATTCCTCTATTCATATAGTTTGATGATGAAGATGATGAAGTTAATGAATAAATATGTAAAGATGTCTGCATTGATAAAGGATGTAAAGTCCTTAATAGATAATAGACAATATAGACAAGGACTTAGATTGAAATGATAAAATATGTTAGGTAGATCTAATATGAATGAATAGTTTTGTAAAAGTCCTTCAAAAGATCATTATGTACAAGGACTATGAATAGAAAGATCAAACTTTTTAGGTTGATCTTATAAAGTGTAATAGATAGGCATATCTGATCGAAGAGCACTGGACAAGTCACAATAGTCTTCCAGGAAAGTAAGGCAAAATCGCAGTCCATCGAAGCAGAATTTTGCCGAGAGCCTGTCGAGCTAAAATAAGGATCGTAGGTTTCACTCAAAATCGTGAAGTCTATAAGTCATCATAATTAGAATTCCATTCTGCAGAATCAGAGCCAAACTTGTAGTCAGCCAGATGCTTACATAGCTAAGGCATAATCGTAGAGCACTTTATAATTCTCAACAAGATTAACCCTAAAATGTATGCATAGATCTCATTCTCTGGTAAGAGCAGTCTAGCTTTAGAATGCAGTTTACTTGAAGAATATCAAAAAGCATTCTCTGAATGATCTTCAAGCAAATATAAGATCAAAGCACCAACTCTATCAACAAGGTTGATTGAGAAGTGAAAAGCAATTAAGAAGGAGTCTCCTACAAGTTCTAATCAGAAGACAACGATCATAGTTCTTAACAAACAGAAAAAGAGCCTGATAAAGGAAATACAAAGATAATGGTAAAACTACCTCATAATAAGCAGAGGACAAATAAGGAGGATGTCAATGCTCAACCTTACCATGGAGTATGATCAAGAGATCACAAGGCTGAAAGTTAAGGAAGCTGAGCATGACAAATCAAAAAGGATATGCAAACCAAAGTGTCAAAGCAGTCAATCAACTTGTTAGTTCTTGAAGCAAGGCAAGACAAACATGATCGTAAAATAGACTGTAAAAGCAAAGCATAAGATGGTACAACGTTAAGCACTCTTGGAATCATAAAAGGTGTAAGGGTCAAGTCACCCTACGATTTCCACAGAAAATCTATGACTAAGTAATATTAGAGTTCATAAAAGTCAACATCAGAATCGTAGAGGGCATTTATCTTATGAGTAAGAATGTCTAAGAAAATAAGACTAACATTCAAACGTTGTGAATTGAGGATCCCGATATACTCTCCAAACATCCTTGATGTAAATTAAGGAAACAAGAGAAAAGGGTGACTACCTACTAGTCTACTGAAAGTAACATTTTAGAAATGTTAGGTGATAAAGCAGACTGATGTGTCAGGCAAATCAAAAAGGAGTTGTCACATTAACCCAGCATGTCTACATCAAAGACCTCAGAATCCCTATAGAATTAAATGCTTCAAAGAAAGCTCTTCAACAGAAGACTCCCAAATACTATGTTCCAATGGGAAGAATCTATAAAAGAGCTAAAGCTTAAAAGAAAAAGTGGTTGTTGACTTGAGACGAAGTAAGTTATATAGAGCTTAACAGATAAAAGGTCTCAGTAATAGTGAGACCACCACAGAAGAGTGAAGCACAACTAATGAGAGTCTTACAATGAAAAAGCTTCACTCTATACAAAGGAGTATGACAACGTAGTGGCATCTGTATTGAGAGTCGAAAGGCCAAAAAGATTATAACTAGAGTGGCAAATCTGAAAACAAAATACCTAAGTCACTCTATGATTCACCATGAACACACTGAGCTAAAGAGAAGAAGGTACAAAACCAAATCTGTGCACAAGACAACTAGTGTTGAAGGACTGCTAAGGACCAGAAGAAGTCAAGCTAATATGCAAGACTTAACAGTACATCAATGGTGATAGTGTGCAATGCTGAATATCAGATGAAGACAAGCATCAACGACAAAGATCAGCATCACCAAGAGATAAGTCGGACTCCTAAGAACAACAAGATGTCAAACTAAATGTACATCTTAGCAGACCATCAATTATGATCTACTATCAAGCTGAATACTATATGATCACCAGAATCTGCTAAGTACCAGAGGATGAACTAGCTGAATGTCATCTTAACATCTCCACAACAACAAACAACCAAGCAACCAAGGCCTGCAGGTTCTTTGTCTTAGTGACTAAACCAAATTAAAGTCTGTTGGGCTTACTGAGTACCAGGGTACAAGAGATTCTAAGTCTATCAGGTTTAGTCTATAGTTTCCAAGGCTGTTGGTCTTGAAGAGATCTTAGTGAATTAATGTTCTGAGGCTGCTGGTCTTGAAGGAATCTTAGTGATTCAAAGTTGATCCAAATCCTTAGTGGAATCCTTGCTTGTTGAAGCAGAAGAGTGGATTAGGAGCTTTCAGTGTCTGAACCACTTAAAACTTCTGGTGTCATTTACTTTATGCCATTTACATTCAGTACTATAACTGTTATATCTTCTTGCAACTAATCTAACATTAGAATTGTGCATAACATTATATTCTTGAAGGGGATCTTAATCTATTTCGTTGTGCATAAATTGATTCCTCTATTCATTATCTGTTAATCACTTAACAAGATAAAAGAAAATAAAGAAAAAGTTTTAAAGGATCTATTCAACCCCTCTTCTAGATCTATTGTGTGCCCCGGGGAACTAACACAACTTATTTACACTTAGGTTTAATAGTTTAACACTACAAATCTTGTTCTAAACCATGCTTAAAAAGTCTAAATCATGCTTAGCTAGAGTGTGATCATATTGGTTATGTCTTGAGGCATAAAAGGTCCTAGCATACATGCTTGAATGGTCAGAATACAAATTACACAATGTTTAAGAGTATTAGACTTCAAAACTTCAAGTTTTCTTTGAAATCCAAGCTATGCAATCTATTATACACAAGGAAAACTTGAAACCACACCCCATACTTATTTGTACACATAATCAAGCCATGTACATGTGGCAAAAGATCAGAACTCAAAGACATAAGATTTATCAAGGTTTGTTTCCAAAACTTCAAAGTTTTCCTTTAAAATCATTATTAAACAAAACTATAACAATCTAGTATATGCAAGTTGACTTTAGAACACATGTTAGACCCCTTTATATATATATCTAGGGTATTTAAACATGCTCACAAGGTTTGAACTTAAAAGATATATAATTCGTCAAGTTTCATTTTTCAACTTATAAGTTTCCTTTAAAACTCCAACTAAAACAAGTTAAGGTGAGTGACTATAAGTAAAGCAACCTATGTTAGTAAGTCAGGGTCATTTTTAACTAGAATCAAGTCAAAATAACATGCTCAACGTAACAAAAAGCAACAAAATTGGATTTCATGGTGACGGTGGTGATGCATCGCACTTCACTTGATCTACAGAATACGAGATAAGCCTCTGCTTCTACAGAACCCATTTAACAATCAATGAAATCCTTCAATTCATCATGCTTAACCTAAACCTATTGACTCCGTACATTCACACTAACTCAGTTAACCTCATGATAACATGTTATGAACTAATTAACAAGTAATTCATGCAATTTCATAAATTTATCAAACTTGAAACTAAGAACACACTTAAGAAATATTACCTCTGTTGAAGTTGAGGTACTTCCAAATTTCAGATAACTCTTTCAAATTAACAACTCACTCTCTCTAAATGATCTTAACAGACAATCTAGCAAGGTGAATTTGAGAAGAGGGGTTCTAATTTATAGAGAACCCAAGACCCGTACAAAACCACTGCCCTAGAGTTTGAACCAAAAGAAAAAGAGAGAAGCCAATGGGCAAGAAAAAATTGGTGGAATAGTGGTTAACTACTCCCATCAACCCACTCCCTTAGCCATCATTTTGATTTTGCTGAGTTTGAGAATGGAAGGTAGACTAGGCCAATGGTGGTTCACGTGAATGAAGAAATAGGACACTCATAATGGGACACTCCCTCTAACACTCAGCATTTGCAAAATGGCTACAAATAATACTAAGGTTTTAATTTCTTTTGGATTTACAAATGTGACTTTAATGAGGTAATAATATTACATTGTGATAAGTTGTGGGTAAATATACATATAATCATATAATCCATGAACATTGGGTTAGTCCAAATAATATTTAAATATAATTCGGTTGGGTATTATTAACCCATTAATTCCATAAAATTTATTATTTCAGTTACATATAAATATTGAAATAAATATTTAATAGTAAATATTTATTTACTTAAATTTATTTTCTCCCATATATTTAACATGCACATTTAATATATTTACCATACATCATGATGTCACATATAACTTAGAAAATTATTTAATCCAACTTACTTTTATCACATAGTTTTATATGATAATTATTCACTATCTAATGTCACACCTCATTTTATATTTCATGCATGAAGTAAATTTTTTACTCAATTACATGTAGCTACACATAACAATAATTAATTAAATAATATAATATTAATTAATCTTTCTCTCATTAAATCATTCCTTCATTAATTTAATTAGACCGTCACTTAGTCCATCATCATGCCACACAAGGCATATCACATAAACTTATATTAAGATTTTCATTATTTCCTCCATATTTCTCAATTCAAGTTAATTGAATTATCACCACTCATGCATTACGAATATATATATATATATATATATATATATATATATATATATATATATATATATATATATATATATATATTTATATTCAAATAAATATTCACACAATTATTATTCTAAATACTAATATTATTTATTAAAATTCGCAGGTATTACAAAGATTGTGGTGACAACACCAAAACAACCACATTTCCATGACAATCCTCTGCCTCAGCACAATGAGGAAGGAGTTAACATGATCAGCGCAGGGAGTGGAGAAGGTTCCAAATACCTTAAGTGTATCGGAGAATCTTCAACTGAAAGTAACCTCGCAAAGAAAGGTTGTGAGACCCCAAATTTTATGAATAAAGATTTAAATTTCTCGAAATATTTTTTTTTATTATGGTGTGGATTTGATATAATGTTATAGTTGTGAGTAATATTTATAAATTTTGCAAAGTATGCAAGTTGTTATATAATATTCGATTGGTTTGGGAATATTCGTTTTAACAGGGGAATATTAAATGACGACGGCAACACAATCATTAGTGGACCCCACAACGGAAGTATTCTCGTAGTTAAAAAATGATAAAATTATCTTTTTATAAAAATAACAGCGAAAGTGTTACCGTTAAAAATGTTGAACTACTAGGTAGTAAAGTACTGATGTCTGGCGTGGTGGTTATAGTAGTAGTACACGGTATTGATTATTTATGCTTACGTGAGAAGTCACTCGGTTATACTCAATTATTGCTCTGATGAATTTTGCATCATATTTCTCATATTATTGATTCAGTTATTGTCACAGTATCATCTGCATAATATGTTATATTATTAAATCAATAATTGAGATGACAAAGTTATTCATATTATTATTTACAATATTGACAATGTCTAGAAGTTGTATCAGGGAGAGGTTTAGTCACCTAATTGTGTGCCAATAGGGAGAAATCCTTATTGGAAAGCCTTATTGATTCATATGATTATAACTATTTATTCACATGTGTGTACTATTGATTCACATTCATTTACTATTAGGGAAGTTGGTGCAAGATTGATAATACTTGCATGACTAAGCTAAAAATGGAGGTATATATGGAGGTACTATACTGTAATTCATATTTTCATATGTCTAGAACTATTGATTCACATGATTTACTATTAGGGGAGATGGTGCAAGTTTGATAATATTTGCAGGACTAAATTAAAAATGACGGAAAAGAGGAAGGTATTATACCGTAATATTTCGAGCCCCAAAACGTGCAATTATCGAAAATATATTTTCCTATAAATAGAAGCTCATTCCTTCATTATTTTTCACCAATTCACTAAAGCTATAGAGCAATTATTATAGAGAGAAATTATATAGAGAAAGAAGAAGAAACTCGCTTACCTCACTATTCTAGTATCCGATTTCTTACGAGGTAAAGGGTATTATTCTTTCGTATTCATGAAGAGAGTTATTTTCTTTCAATACTCATAAGGGTTATTATTCCATTCTTTATTATTATGTTCGAATAACCTGTCTATGCGAAGTACCGCATATATGGTGAAATTCTTCTTTATTCCATTCTTTAATATTCTGTTGGAATAACTTGTTTGTGCCGTCTATCGCACGCCTGGTGAATTTTGTTGTTATTCCATTCTTTATTATTCTATTGGAATATCCTGTCTGTGCGGATTACGCATGACTTGGTTCCATTCATTGGAATATCACATCATGCGGATTTACGCATGACCTAGTTCCATTCTTTATTATTACATTGGGAATAACACATGCATGCGATTCTATCGCTTACATGGTGAATTCTTCTATTATTCCATTCTTTATTATTCTATTAGAATAACCTATCTATGTGGATTACTGCATGCATGGTGAATGATCCTTTGTATTCATTCCTTATTAAATTGTGGAAATGATCTGTCTACGTGGATTACCGCATGGCTGGTGAAAATCCATTTGCAGTTTCGTATATTCTATTATACTAGTCTGAGATATCATTTCTTTTGTACTCATCATGGAATATCATTTTCTTTGGTATTTTTTTTATGAGTTACTATTCACGAGTTACTATTCACCTGGTTACTATTCACTCTAGTATTATTCACTCGGGTATTCAAGGCAATTTTTGTGTCAGAATACTATTCATGAGTTACTATTCATGAGTTACTATTCACCCAATTACTATTCACTCTAGTATCATTCACTCGGGTATTCGGGACACTTTTCGTGTCGGGGAACTATTCACGGGGTACTATTCTCGAAGTACTATTCATGAGGTACTATTCACCTAAAAAATATATTTCTTTCTATCCAAATTATTTTTGGTACATGAATATTATTCTTGAAATTTACTCTATAAAGCAGTATCATGTTGACAAT
Source organism: Panax ginseng (assembly GCA_020205605.1). Classification (NCBI taxonomy): domain Eukaryota; kingdom Viridiplantae; phylum Streptophyta; class Magnoliopsida; order Apiales; family Araliaceae; genus Panax; species Panax ginseng. Next base: position 114,792,213 of record CM035133.1, on the reverse strand, counting down.
TTGGATATTATTAATTTCTGGATAAATTAAATTATAAATCTTTAAAATTTATCCTTGAACTTGTTTTATTGAATTATTATGTCATTGTCATCATTCTCATGCTTATATTGTGATTAAAGTCATCTTTGGCTTACGTGCATAGATGGATTTGGTATGATTATGACCAGGGATTATTCGGTATAATCATGACCGTAATGTGACGAATGATGTGGTAAAAGTCCTCATTGGCCTGTAGTTCATTGATGGATAGTTGCTGGTATGATTATGACCAGGGATTATTCGGTATAATCATGACCATTGATGATTACATGAATATCCTTGGTCGTGGTGCAGGGATGATTCAATTTTATTTATTAAGCTGAGTCTCAGCGATAAAGTTGATGAAAAACTTTTTAAATAATAGAAGATAGTAGATTTTATGCTCTACTTGACTCTTCTAATGGATTACTTATTTCCTCTGCAGTTGTTGATCTAAAACTAGTTGTCTATTGGATTCTATCAGTTGTTATACTATTGAAGGCTAAGGATAATTTATTCTGCATTATCTTAGTCATAATATTTCTTACTGGGCTAGTTGAGTTCACCCTTTCTTTCATTGTTCTCTTCAGGAAATGAGAATATACCTGGGACGAGTCGGGGAATGGAGTGATGGTCCAGGATAAATGGCTTTAGTAGTCCTCACTATTCTACAGAATAATGTGATAATAATTGTAATGAGGACACCATTGAGTGTGGATATTGTCTAGATGATAATATTCTTGTTTAAATTCTCAGCTATGTTTTGTCGTATTTTACACGACTGTTTTATAATTAAGTTATATTTGAATTTATGTACCATGTATCTGGCGACTCAAGATGGGTGATGTATACCTGTTTTGGGGGCGTCAAACAGGTTATTCAGAAGGATAGCCTTTAATAGAACAGAAGCTAAAGTCCATCAAAGAATAGATCGATTAATTGGCAGAATTAATGGTATATCAACATCAAGTCACTCAAGCGTTGATAAGCCAGATTGACCAGAGTCAAATAAATATCCTCCCGATTTCAAGGAAGGATCACATTATATTCCAAGAAAATGAAACCTTGGCAGAGAAAGTTGTAAGGAAAAAAAGATTTTGTGCTCATAGAGAGTTCGCAGCTAAAAGAAAGTTTACTCCTTTAGGACAACCAATGTAGGAAATCTTATAGATGTTGATCCATGAAGGAAATATCAAAGAACTGTTACCCTCAGTGGACCTCGATCAAAGAAGTTTGATGCCACTAAAATATGTCAATATCATTCCCAACACTCCTGGTCATGACATAGAAGGCTGTTAGGCACTTCGTCACCTAATCCAAAATCTAATTGATGGTGGTGATTTACAAATAACAAATAATGACAATACTGGGTATGAGGAAGAAGAGATATTTTCTCCTGAAACGCAGACATGGAAGGAAGTTGTAGCAGTCATTTCCTCTGAATGAGACATGCCTGCAGCCCTTTTAGTAATTCAAGGAATGGGGAACAAAAGGGGAATAAATCCTATGAAGATTGCTGTAAGACCCCAAATTTGTGAATAAAGATTAATTTTCTCAAAATATTGTTTTAAGTATTATGGTGTGGATTTGATATAATGTTATAGTTGTGGGTAGTATTTATAAATTTTGCAAAGTATGCAAGTTGTCATAAAATATTCGATTGGACAGGAAATATTCGTTTTAACAGGGAATATTCGTACGACGGCACAATCATTGGTGGACCCCACAACGGAATTATTGTCGGAATGAGAAAACGACAAAAATATCTTTTTATAAAAATAACGGCAGAAGTTTTACCGTTAAACTATTGAAATACCCGGTGGTAAAAGTATGATGAATCGCGTGGTTGCATAGTAGCACACAGTATTGATTATTGATGCTTACGTGAGAAGTCATTCAATTATACTTAATTATTGCTACAGTAATTGTTGCATAATATCTCACGTTATTTGATTTAATTATTGTCAATATTTTTATATAATATTAAATCAATAATTGAGAAGATACAGTTATTCATATTATTATTTGTAATATTGACGATGTCTAGAAAGTTCTGTCAAGGAGAGGTTTGGTGACCTAATTGCGCGCAAATAGGGAGAAATCCTTATTGGAAAGCCCCCTCTTTCCTAGGAACGATCTGGTTGTTAATATTGCGAGTTATAATAATATTAATAAATGTTGTTAAAAATATTGAGGGGATTTTTATGATGTATTTGATGTAAAATTTGCTTAATTTATGGACCCTCATTTACCCATTTTTCAAAATAATCGGTAGAAAATTATTTAATATAATAAATATGGGGCCACATGTGGGGCCCACGGGTGTAGGAAAATTTGAAATGGGGGGAAGGAATGGTGTAGAGGAAAGGTAATGTATAATTATATATATAAATATTATATATATATATAAGTTTTGTTTATATATATATATATATATATATATATATATATATATATTATAATAAGTTTTGTTTTATTAGATTATAAATAGAATATATTATATTTTATTTTAAAATTTTTGTTTTATTAGAATATTTTATTGCATAGTACTGCATAGAAAAAATCAAATTTTCAAAAAAAATTCCGTGAACGTTCGTCCGTGACTTTCCCCTACTGTGCATTCAAATAGTATCCTTTCCATTCTCCTATAAATAGAGTTGATTATGTCACGTTCTATAACCTAATGTTTTGATGATGACTTGTTCATTGGTACTAAATTCTTTATTGTGAATTTCAGGAAATTGTTTCAAGAATTGTTTGATGGATTATTCAAGAAGAATGAAAACGATTTGAGTCTTAAGAAAAATATGTAAGGTCATTGCAAATATTTAATTTTTCAATACAAGGCTCTATGACATTTTATGTGTACATTAAATTGTGAATTAATATTTTGTGCATGTCTAAAATATGTTATTCATTGCTATCTGCAATTAAGAGAAATGATTTTATTTTGTTAGCATGCATGCGTAAGAGTATTGTCCGAATTAATTGAGTTTTACATGTGTGAAGAATTCATGTGTTGGTAACTTAAAAGTTGTTTGTACCGACTGAGATGTGATCATTATCTGTTAATAGTTTAATTGCACATATCTTGGTAAATGGCATTATATATGGCGGTAGAGTTTTAATAAGCACAAGCCTTTTAAATATAAAATCATGATTATCCTTGAGAGTTGGGATTTGTTACGCATACTCCTATATATTATTATGATATCTTCTGTTTCGAATTTTGTTGTAACAACTGGCGGCATACTTTATTGCTATAGGAAATGAAAAGTCTAGAAGTGTATTATCTGACTTAGTCTCTTTATGGATTACTGTTTGGAGAGTCCAACATATATTTGTAACTATCAAAGATAATTGGATTTGCTTTCAACGGTTGTATTGTTGGAACGTTTCTTAACAGTTTGACAAAGTAAACAAAGTCAAATAATGGAAATTAACAACGAAAATAATTTATTTCACAAACGGTAATATTTGGACTATATAAGAAGAACTGAGATCAGTTATAATTTACAAGACTTACAACACTTGAATTAGTATTTTGCATTCATATACTTGGAAAGTTATTCTATTCTTGGTGCAAATTTTGAGCTGCGGCTCAATTGATATTCAGATTATTTTCAGCCAACTTTCGTGAGCTTCATATTGGTGATATCTATCTTTTATTACTTGATCATTGCATTCACTAGTTGAGCCTTACATTGTTAAATTGTTTATTTGCTTTGATCATTAGACCTCTATTATTGTAATTTTAATTTTTTAGACTTAGTGTTGTCTTAAGGAATTTAATCCAGGTGGATTAAGGACTGTTTACAAACAGGTTCAAGGAAGCATAGGTGCTTAAAGGGTGCATTAGTGCACAAGGAGCAAGAGTTCTCAAGTGAATTATTGTAATTCAGTTTTATAGAATCTAATTTATAACAAGAGTCTTTTAAAGAAATAAAAGTGAGTCTCCAATACTAGTTAGTATTGGACGTGGACTAGGCTATTATTATAGAGGGTAATAACTGAACCACGTAAAAAATCTTGGTGTTATTTTTATTACTTTCTTTAACTTAATATCACTCAAGATAATTGATTTGCTTAATAAACAGAATTTAATTATTTGTTTCATCGTGAGAATTTTTGTTAACATTAATTATTCTATTTAACTTATAAAATCACCAAGATATTTTCTTAAACAAAAATTCAATTCGGTAGACCATATTCATACAACAAGCTGCATTCATCAATATAGTAGGCTATATTCAATAGTTTGGTTTAAAGTTTTTAAATTGGTCATAATTAGTATCCACACTTATTCAACCCCCTTCTAAGTGTGTCTTATCTGAATTTCATTTGGTATCAAACCTTGGCTCTACTTACTTAGTCTTAAAGGTGACTTGTAGGGAAAGATTCTGACATGGCACAGTTCGAGAACAACAATCAAGAAGGTCAATCAACCAATAGACCTCCACTGCTGCATGGAACAGAAAACTACAACTTCTGGAAATTCCGAATGAGGATCTACCTTAAAAGAGATCCTTGGGAATGGTGGGTTGCGGAAAATGGACCAGTTATTCCAAGGAAAGATGATGGTACTCCAAAGACTCTGCTAGAGATGGATTCAACTGAAACCTTCATGGTTTCTTATGATTCAAGGGCTATGAATATTCAACTAAGCGGGGTGGTGCAGTCCGAGATTGACAAAGTATCATCATGCAACACAGCTAAGGAGATTTGCGACACTCTAGTGGTGAGTCATGAAGGAACATCAAAAGTTCGATGTAACATTCCAGAATTTTTTTAATTGTTATATTAAATATTTATTGAATTATATAAGTATTTAATAGATGTGTTTATTGTTGATTAAATAATTGTTCAAATTTGATTCGATTTGGTTAATTACTTGTTAAGTAAATAATTAAAGAAATTAATTAGTATATTCTAATTTAATTTAATTATTAAGTTAGAGAGTTTTGATTAAATAAATTATTATATTTTAATTTGAATTTGTAATTAAACGGATGTGTTAGTGGATTAAATAAAGTTATAATTATAAAAAAAATTATAATTTTGTGCTATTGATTTATGTGTTAAAGTGATTTAATAAATTGTTATTGGAATTAATTTAATTGATTTTTGAAAAAATTAATTAAATAAAAGTGTGACAAATAACTTTCTATAAAGGAGTTATTAAAATAAATTAAAGGAGTTTAATTAAGTTTTGCCAAATAAGGCTTAATGCATATTAAGTCTTTATTTTAAATGTGTTTTACCAAACAAGGTGTAAGAGTTAATGGATTATTTTTTTAGTTAGTTAGCCAAACAAGCCTTATGGCTTTTGAGTTTTAAAAAAAAGAAATTGATGTCAGTTAATTGATATAATTATATTATACAATTATTACATATTATATTATATACATTATATTTTGTTAGTACGTTAGTTAGAGTTAGGAAGAAAGACTCAGAGGAAGAAGAAGAAGAGAAGAAGAAAAGTGAGAGAAAAACTTAAGAGAATCCTAGAGAATTTGAGAGTGAAGTTGGAGAAAAGCTTGTTGATCAAAGAGAATTGTATCATCTTCTAAAATAAGGTATCATCCTACCTTTTTAAGTTTTAAAATTTTAGTTTTCTCTTCCTTAATTCTCTATAAAATTCTTGTGAAAGGATAAATTGTTTGATTTTATGTGGCTTTAGATGATAAACTAGTGTTGTGAAACTATTTTCATAAGTTTATATATGAGTATAGTTAATGAATTTATGATATGTATGTAAATTATAAAGAAAACTATATTACAGTGAGTTTATATAAATATATATGAATATAGTTTAGTTTAAGGTAATATTAAGGTTTACTTAGTTGTTAAATTGATAAATTGACTATTGAATTTGAAAGAGTATGTATAATCATAAACAAGGTATTTTAAATTAACTGTTTTGGTTGAAAAACAAAATCACAGTGTTAATTTTCATTGAAAACATCAAAAAGTGAGGTTTTTATCAAAAACAGTGAAATTGGATGTTTTAAATTCGATGTTTATGTTGTTTTATGGGTAGAAACATGTTAAGAGTCTTTGAATTATGTTTATATGAAGTCTCTATAAGAATTACATGTTAATTAGGCTGTTAGAAAGGAGCTTGTAGGCCAAAATTGGCTTTTGTTCATGTCACATTATTCTTGTCAAATTTGGTCGTCGAAGTCTCGATTCGGCCCAACAAGATATTTGTCGATATATTTGTCATGACATGACACCAGTATACCGCAGAGTGCACTTAGTAGCTTTGCGGCGCTTATCACCCGCCAAGAACTTGCAACCCACAGTATAAATCGTGAAATAGCATGTGTGAAGTTAGCAAAATGGTCGAACGATTGTAATTTTTGTACACAAAGTCTGAAGGAGTTGTTATGTGTTAATAGTAGGATTTATTAAATTATGATTTTAGTATTTCTATACCAAGAATGAGCATGTTATTAACAATTAACTAGTTTTGTAACTTGATTATTTGATTAAAAATCAAATCTTACATGATGAATGTACTTAGTTATATATGTAATGTGGTAGTGACTAACTACGTCATGATGATATATATATATATATATATATATATATATATATATATATAGGTATTGTGATTCGAATTGTTCGGTTTAGCCTACGAGCAAGGCAAGTTCTCTAAATCTATTATCTTGTTGAGCCAATTATTATTTCCAATTCGATTACAATATAATGATGCAAGATTTCTAAACTTTATTTTGATATTGAGCAAGTTATTCTTGTAATTAACTTGTTGTTTAGCATGTAAATTTATATATGCTAATGTTGAACAGTTTTATCGTTCAAATTGCTATGCATGCTTAGTATTCAATTCTATATAACCTTGGCTTAATATTGTTTAAGTAAGGCGTGTTATAGTTATTCAATATGTATGCTATTAGATTATTCCTAAAGCATGATTTTAATTTACCATGTTGATTCAGTTATGATTATTCCATAGCATGATGTTATTAATTTTATTCAACTAATCCTTAGTTGATGTTCGTTGAATTCCAAATTACCTTGAAATGTATCCAAACCAAACTCACTTTGGTGCAGACTTGTACTCTAAATACTGAGATGAACAACCCTATTATTAGGGATAATTTACGCTTAACGTTGAAATGTTTGTGCACAATACATTGTACGAAGGGCTGACCCCCCTAAGTACGAGGAGTCCCTATAGTCTTATGATTGTTAAAGTTAAAGTTAAAAAATTACTTATAACTATGGACATAGTTCGTGGTCTTAGGACCCTCAGTTATATACTTCAGAATGTTGATAAATCATATTGTTTAATTCTATCGAGCCTCTTATTTGACAGTTGTTGTAAAGATTTTCATTCATTGTTGTTTCAAGTGAGCTTTGTTTGCTCACTCTTGCTTATATAACTATTACAGTTAAGGATGAGAAGGTTGATGTACCTAGCACCAGTAAGGGAAAAGGAAAGATGAACAAGTATTGAAGACTTGTATTATGTTAATATTTTATTATCAGATTTTAATTGAATGATTGTAATGAAGTTTATTTGTTTTCTGCATTTGAATAATTGTATTAAAGGTTAGACAACCTGGGAGATTTTATTATGTAACCCTTTAATGGGGAAGGTTTTATTTATTCAATTTTATTATGATTGGTAGTTAGATATGAATGTTTGATTAAGTGAACACCAAATCCTGTGGGAATGAAGTACCTGGGTTTGGGGGTGTCACAAGTTGGTATCAAAGCCTTAGGTTATGAACCTTAGGCGGGGAAAAGCCTTAGGAAGTAACCTTCGAAAAGATAGTGATGATAAACTCTTAAAGAGTTTGAAGGATGAAGTAATAAAACACTTATGTGCTTACTTGATTACAACTTATGTACTCGTGAGTGTCGAGTAATGATGATTAATAACTAAAACTTAAAAATCTTGTTGTCAGGATGGCTAATGTCGGAGAATCCAGTCAGGCTAGGGAGGAAGGACCTCAAATGCCTAGAGAGGAGGAATCTCGTGACATTCAAGTGGAGTGGGAATACCTACTTCCACGGGAGTCAGCCCCGTTGTTTATAGTGGTTGAAGATGAGGATGATGAGGTAGAAATAGATAAGGAAGACCCCGTTGAGTTGCCGCAGGCAAATGAGGATGACGAGGACGAGGAGGAAGAGATTCCACTGACCTCGATGGCTGCTCATATGTATGATGAAGTCTACGACCGCAACGTGGAACTTCAAGATACAATCGAGGAATTGCAAGAAATAGTAGCTGAGCAACAGACCTCGATGGCACAGAAGGACGACGAAATCCAGGACCAAGAGGAACGCCTGAGCAATGTTGAAGAAGAGTTGATTCACACTGAAGGAGAGAACTAGTGAATGAGAGCAGAGATTGCAGAGTTGAAGAACAAGTTGAAAGAGGAATCTACTAAGAGGGCAAGTGCCGAAGATGCGTACGAGAAAGCTGATCAACCAGCCGAAATAGCGGAGGGAGACGCACAAGCAAAGAGAATGAAGATGGAGGAAATGAATAACGTGTTCAACACCGTGATTAATCGAGCTCAGGATCGGATCATGGGTTATCCGATTCAGTTTGAGACGCTGCCATCGTACATACTAGATCGTCGAACCATGTTCAGAATTATGGATGAAGAGCGTCGTAAGGCTATGCAGTATCTTAGTAAGACATCGTAGAGAGTGTATTTGATTTGTGATCTATGTTATGATAAATAATATTTAATCCCAAGTGTTATGTAACCTATGGGATATGATGATGATGTCCTGAAACTTTAGTATTTCAGGAAAATAATGTAAATAACAGTGATGCTATTGTTATGACGTTTTTTCAACGAAATTATGAATGAATAAAAGTTATTATCTTCTTTTATCCAAAGTGTTATTTGTTATGTGGTTATTACTTTTATGGGGGCAAGTTAAGTAGAAATTACTTAAAAGAGTTGAGTAATAATATAATGAATGCATTTTTAACAGAAAATGCCTCCAAGACGTCAACCACCCCGTCAGAGAACCATTGAAGGAACCAACAACGATAATGCTGAAGCTAACCCCGTTCAATAGCTAGTGACGTTACTGACAGGTGCACTGCAGAATCAACCACAGAATCAAGCTACAACGTTTAAGGACTTCAAGGCGGTTGGACCACCAGAATTATGTGGGTCCATGAACCCGATTGAGGCACAGACCTGGGTCACGGAGTTAGAGAAGGTGTTCGATGTGGCGGGGGTAGGGGAAGATCAGAAGACTATTTTTGTAACATTCATGTTAAAAGCAGAGGCTAGTTTGTAGCGTCCCCGAATCTAGGCCCCAAATAAACTCAGATCCGGTACACTATTTCTATTACTAATTGTGGAAGATATAAACATAAATTATTTATACATTAAACTTTACACACTATTCCCCAAAATCGAGTAACCTTAACTTAAACACAATTCATAAACTTTCTAACATATAACACATTTATCAAACTATACTATTACAAATAGCCGCATATTTTATCACAAACTGAACTTGGCCTTAACCTTTTCCTGTATCCGAACACATTCGCCTTATCTGCAATGTTTATCATGATATAGCAAGGGTGAGCATGAAAGTTGCCCAGCAAGTTTAAATACAATTTAAGGATATATCATGATTGAAGAGTATGAATAATAAGCTGGCTATAATTCGTCAATATAATTGAGAACTAGCACGAACAACGACTTTGTATTAACAGTCCGTTTGAGGATGTCGTCATCGTATGACTTTGTCATAACACATCATACAATAGTGGAACAACGACTTTAGGTCAAATTCACACTAAGTATTCCTGTATTTACAACTCCATCACATTTTTATCATCTCTGCACCAGGTTACATGGTACATGAGTGATAATTAAAATACATTTTGATATTTCAAATCATTTGTGTCTAGCCAAAATAAGTAGCATAGACTGTACTTTAAATCGTTTCAAAAATGGTTACGAGTCTACTTTTTTTTTTTTTTTTTAAAAGGCACATAGTGCGTATTTAGCTTGATGTCAAAAATTTTGAAGTTTAGCATAGCTAGGAGTTTTAGAAAAACCTAATGCCTCCACTAATAATCATTTGCTTAACAATCTATCTGTTCCTATAATCCTCAATTCTCCATTCACACAAAACTATACCCAGTTCATAAAACTACACTTATGAGTCCATAAATTGCCACAATCATATGAGTTTAAGAACTTATCCTAGTCTGACGTTTGGCGTCCGTTCACTGAGGGGTTCATAAACGTTTCATATAACTATGAAACAAGTATGTCACATAAGTGTGAGTTTTAAGAACTCGTACTTAATCCTATATTCTCTACCTATGACCTATCTATTTGTTATACACATGAGAAAGGAATCACCCTCTTAACCTGCATATAGCAAATAGCGTGACACAAACATTTCAATGATTATCAATGCCAGAAACTAAGTGGTTGTCAAACCAAACTCGGCCACTAATCAATATAGGAAGCTAAGTGAACAATTCCCCGCCCATACAAAGAATTGGTCAACCTAACCACTACATCGACCAGGAAGCTAAGTGACTCTAAAACCAAGTACAAATTACCCGCCCATACAAGGAATCATACAACTCAGCTGCCGACATGAGTCCTCAATTGAAATCCCCACCTAATCTTAACCCCCTTTTTCCATACGAATTTTATTTAATCCGTATCCATAATCCATAACTCTTTCATGAGTTTTCATAGTACAATTTCATAGTACAACTTACACACAGCATCTTGCTGTAAACTTTTCAATCATCAGATTGATTCTTTCTGGCTGTCATAACCTTAACAGATCACGGGGTGATCTTATCGTATAAATTACGATTTATTTCTATGACTTGATCGTTGTATTTTACGATCTCCTATTCCTGCACTTTCAGTCTTTTAGACTTGATCTATTCATCATTACCGTTCAACTTTATTATCAGAGTTAGGGAACTCTGTGTCTTAACAACTTACCGAGATTCGTCTTTGAATCTTACCGACCAACTAACTCTATGTGAGTTAGATCTTATCCTAATCACTGCGGTTATTGGTCTCAGGTATTATTACCTAAGCTTCATAACCAACAGCTTTGATACCAACTGTAGCGTCCCCGAATCCAGGCCCCAAATCACCTCGGATCCGGTACGCTATTTCTATTACTAATTGCGGAAGATATAAACATAAATTATTTATACATTAAACTTTACACACTATTCCCCAAAATCGAGTAACCTTAACTTAAACACAATTCATAAACTTTCTAACATATAACACATTTATCAAACTATACTATTACAAAATAGCCGCACATTTTATCACAAACTGAACTTGGCCTTAACCTTTTCCTGTATCCGAACGCATTCGCCTTATCTGCAATGTTTATCATGATATAGCAAGGGTGAGCATGAAAGTTGCCCAGCAAGTTTAAATACAATTTAAGGATATATCATGATTGAAGAGTATGAATAATAAGCTGGCTATAATTCATCAATATAATTGAGAACTAGCACGAACAACTTTTGGTGAACAAGTTTTAAACATGAACAAACATTTTCGGACCAACCTAGGTAATGAAGGTGATCGACCTTTCATACGACTTATACATGCAAGATGTACATAGTACAATTTTCATGGCCATCAAACAATGATTAACCATAAGCTTGGATAAAACACTCTTAGTAGAGTTAAGTAAAAACAACTTGCCTGAACCGTTGCTTACCGCAACGCAATTTATAACGCTTTATCCGAAGACCTAATATTAATAATAAAGATCTCCAATATTAGAATAATATCATCACAATATAATACTGTTATATTTATATACACAGAATAACCTAAACACATAACACATAAGCCTATCAGTCTATACAACACATAAGACATAGCATCAAGTCAAACTATTTCGGTCTGACTTAAAACTGACACAATCCTATCATCCCGACGGTCTAGTCGGACGAATATCGAGTTTAAGTTCAATTAAACTCTTCCTAAACACTTAACAATTATCACAGATAATTTCTTATTAGTCAAAATAATTTTCAAAGACTTGAAATAATTTTCAGATAATTATTACCATTTATCAACATTTTTCAATCATTAATACCGTATTTAAATGAATTAAATACACACACAATTCTTTTATCATTAATATTTATTTATTATAAAATATTAATGAAAATCATTACATAATATTATAATATAATTATAATACATCAAAGTATTTTAATATCTTAAAATCATTAATATATGATTTTTAAACCGTTAATTTCATTATTCGATTATTGCTTTTAATATTAAAATATTAATATTTTCATGACAAAATATCAAAAGTTATATTTTATAACTTAAAATATTTTTCTAACACTTAAATAATTTTATATGATTTTTAAATCATTTATTCTATTTTTCCATAATTTATTTAATATATTTATTAAATAAACTAATTACCATTAATAATAAATTACTAATGAAATTTATCACGAAATATTAAAAGTCACTAAAAATAACTTAAAATATTTTCTTATACCATAATATTATTTTTCATGATTTTTCATGAATTAAAATAATTTTTAAATCATTTATTTAATATTATAATTAAATAAATAAATACCATTTATTTTCCAAAAATATTAAATATTTTCAAAATATATTCAAAATAGTTAAAAACAATTTTCCAGACTTTAAAATAATTTTTCAGAATTTAATATGTATTTTTAATAATTCAAAATCTATTTATTTCGATTTATTAATTAAAATAAATCATTTTCGGAAATTAATAATTAATTTCTTAATTAAACTATCGCTAAAAGGGCCCTATAGCGACAGACCCGTCGCTATAGGTCTTCTTGAGTGTTCTTGGCCAATTCCCAGAAATGCATGTCAGAGTTCGAAGGGGCATGTTTGACTAGTTCTATAATCGTGATTATTGCATTTTCTGGGCCGATAAATTGTTATAGTAGTAGTATTAGTGTAGAACTACAAATATAAACAAATTACATAGTTAAAACATGAAAAACCTGCAAGATCTAAGTTACATAAAACATTGTCAGACCTGTTCTTCAAATTCTGGGTTTTCCAGATTTGAAGAACAGTTCGAGTTAGCTTCTTTAAATCCATATATCTTGGGTTTTGGGTTTAGTTTGGGTGATCTATAGGTTCTGACTTGTAGTCCGGTTGTCCAGGTATCATAATATATAAACATATCAATAAACAACAACAATAAGTTAAGATTTGATCCGGTCAAAGTGAAATTTGGAAAGATCGTTTAAGTGAATTTCAGGTTTCCGCAATTTTACGATCGATCGGTCAACGCTTGTTTGACTGATTACAACTTTAATTATATGCAAGATCTAGGTGTTCTAAAGGATTGATGTTGTAGTTCTTGTACCAGACTACAAGTCCATAACACAAAAGTTGCCAAAACATTTGTCAGTAGGAGGATCAGAAGCTCTAAAGTCGCTTGTCAGACCATCTTGGCAAATCTGGGCTGCCCAGATTCCAGATTTCGTGGTCGGTCAACTAGTTTTGACCGTTCATAACTTTTGATCTAGACAAGATCTGGACTTTATTCAAGTTCCAGAGTAAAGACCACATGACATAGAACAGATCTAAAACAACAAACACACTAAACATCTAACACACACAGATCTATGACGTCTGACATATGGCTGTCAAACAACTTTTCAACTTTTTCTAGATTTGCTAAATCTTTAGATTCGAGCATCTAGATGATATGGATCTGAGTTTTGACAACCCAGATCATCAAATGACACTCAAATACACAACTTTCAACAACAACTTACAACATTTAACATCAAATCTAAGAATTTTTAAAATTAGGGTTCTTATACCTTTGAGCTTGATTTCTTGAATCTGATTCTTTGAATCTGTTCTTGGTAAGCTGAGATATGATATCATCTTAACTTATCTCTCCATTTCTCTTTCAAATTTCGAAATCTTAGAGAGAGAAAGCTTTGGCTCAAATAAAAAATAAAGTAGCATTTCTCTCTCTTTAATTTATAAAAAAAAGTTGACATGTTGCTTATGATCTGATCATTTTCGGCTGGTTGGCTGGATTTGTCACATGGCTAGGTCTAGGGTTGGTGAGCAACTCACCTTAGGGCAACATTTACAAGCAACCATCAATTATTTCCAATAATGCAACAAGGGGCATTATGGTCATTTTTCATACAAAATTAATGGCATTTTTGTTAATTAGCCAAACCCTTAGGGTTTAGGGTTTGTTAGGGTTTAGGGTTTAGAGTATTTAGGGTTTAGGTTTTAACCCTTAACTTCCAAATTAAATTTCTAAAATTTCTAATTTAGGTTTTCAAAATTGAAAATTAATATTTCTAACTTATAATTAAAATTTTCTAATTATATTAAAATTTCTTAATCATAACTTAAATCTTGGTAATTAGGATTAACATTTCCTAATTAAAATAGCTAATTAAGCAATTAGGGTCAAAATGATCATTAGGGTTTATAAACCACTAATTAGGGTTTCTAATAGAAAATAAATTTTCTAAATTAGAAATTAAATTTCGTAATTAGATTAGGGTTTTCTAATTACTTAATCTTGAAAATTAGAATTAATATATCCTAATTAACATTAAAAGTATTAAATTAACACTTAGGTTTCCCTAATTATAAAATAAGGGTTTTTAATACCGAAATTAGGGTTTCAAATTTAGAATTAGGGTTTTGTAATCAATTTGTTAAGATTAACCCTAATTAATCCTATAATTATTTACACTTACGCCATTAACTTCCAGATTTAAGGTTTCATGCAACTTAGAATTAGGGTTTTTGATTCCTAATGTAAAATTGGGGTTTTCTAACCGATTTCTTATCGACGTTAGGGTTTTCTAACAGAACGCTGACGTTCTTAATATATGATTAGGGTTTGACACGTATATAATTAATCTGGTCAACCCTTGACCCTTAACCACATTCTGAACACATCATTAACCATATACATAGAACATCTTCACATAGATACTTAATCCTGAATAATTCACCTAAATCCTTCACAAAATTTTGAAATCCTCAAAATTCAATCCCAATAACATCAAACGCATACACTTATTTTCTGTCTAGGTCTATTATTTGACCTTAAATCAATCATTTAAGATTTTAATAACTTGTCTAAATTCCCGGGTTGTCACATAGTTATTAATGGCCGGCCAATAAAACTCGAGTAGGACCAGGGGTTATGGCTTGGGATAGGTTTAAGGAGATGTTCTTCGAGACCTATTTACCAGAGAGTTCGAAGGGTCAGTTAGAAGTGCAGTTTTTAGAATTGAAATTTGAGGAGCGATGGAAGTGTCAAAGTATGCCATGAAATTCAATGAGTCAAGCGAGGTTTTCGCTTATACCAAGTCATCTGAGATGAACGCTTGGGAAGATGTTTGAACAAGGACTGAAGCCCTGGTTGTATAGTAGGGTTTCCTTATTCCAGTTGAAGACATTTGTAGTCGTAACGGAAAAGGCAATTCTCGCTGAAGGTGGAGGCGAGGCTGTAACCAAGTTCAATCAAGAACAGAAAAAGAAGAAGAATGAAGTGAAGGTTAAGAATGGAGTTGGTGGTAGTGGAAATGGTAGAAATAATCTGAAAAGAAAGTGGAATGGAAATGTGGTTGCTAGAAATCAACAAGGTAACCAGCAGAATAAGAAGTTTGAAGCATGTGCTACATGCAGAAAGTTTCACAAGGGTGTATGCTTAATGGGGAAACGAGTATGCTTTAACTGTGGCCAGGAGGGTCACATCGCCCCAAACTGCAATCAACCTAAGAAGAACGTTTGCTTCACTTGCGGGTCCAAGGATCACTTTGCTCGTGAGTGCCCTAAGAAGAAAGCTGGAGAGACAACGGGAAGCAAGGGAGGAAGCAGTGGAGGTACTTGGGCCATTATCGACCAATGACATCAAACAAACCCACATCCGGAACCTTCAACATGGTATGCAAGATGCAAAGGCAATCAAAGGATGTGGTGTTAGGTATTATCCCAATCAATGATATTGATGCTTATGTATTATTTGATTCAAAAGCTACTTGCTCATTTATATCGATGAATTTGCTATGAGATTAGGATTGCCTAGTGAAGAATTGAATTTCCCTTTAAACATAGAAATTGCGAATAAGGAAGTAATTCCTGTTAGGTTCGTATACAAGAACTGCAGAGTGAATATTAAGGGAAATATTATAATGGTAGATTTAATTCCGATTAGACTTGGAGAGTTTGATGTTATTTTCGGAATGGATTGGTTGTTCAATTGTGGAGCGATAATTGATTGCCAAAAGAAATGTGTAAACCTTATGACTCCATCAAAGGTAGTTTTCAATGGTAGCAAATAACCTAGACAAATGAGATGTCTGATGATTATGCAGGCCAAGAAGTTGTTGAGTAAAGGCTGTGTGGGTTATCTATCTTACATAGTCGATACTCAAAAGAAGGGTCTAAAACTGGAAGAAATACCAGTGGTTAGGGAATTCATGGACTTATTTTCGGAGGATTTTCCAGGACTTCCGCCTGACAGAGAGATCGAGTTCGTGATAGACTTAGCACCAAGAACCGCTCCGATATCGAAGGCCCCGTACAAAATGGCTCTGGTAGAGATGAAGGAACTGATGGTACAACTGCAAGAGCTGTTAGATAAGAAATACATTCACCGAAAGTGTGTCACCATAGGGGAGACACCGGGTATTATTAAAAAAAAAAGGATGGGTCAATGCGTCTTTGCATTGATTATAAGGAGTTAAACAAAGTCACTATTAAGAACAAATATCTATTACCGAGAATAGACGATTTGTTTGACCAGTTAAAGGGTGCTAGATATTTCTCAAAAATAGATTTGAGAAGTGGGTATCATCAACTGAAAGTAAAGAAGGAGGCTGTACCAAAGATGGCATTCCGAACTCGGTATGGACATTACGAATTTTTGGTGATGTCTTTTGGTTTGACAAACGCCCCTGCAGCGTTCATGGATTTGATGAACAGGGTGTTTAAACCATTTTTAGACAAGTTTGCGGTGGTGTTTATCGATGATATTCTGGTGTACTCTAGAACTCAAGAAGAACACGTGGAACACTTACGTCTAACGCTGGAGACGATAAGAAAGGAAAAGTTGTACGCAAAATTCTCTAAATGTGAATTCTGGTTAGAACGTGTATAATTTCTTGGGCACGTAATTGACAAGGATGGAATTTCAGTGGATCCATCAAAGGTCGAAGATGTGATAAATTGGGAGAAACCAAGAACTCCATCAGAAGTGAGAAGTTTCTTGGGATTGGCAGGGTATTACAGACGTTTTATCCAGGATTTCTCCAAGATTGTCACTCTTTGACAAATTTGACTACGAAATCTGTAAAATTTGTTTGGATGGAGAAGTGTGAAGGAAGTTTCCAAGAATTGAAAAAGATGTTAAGTATGGCACCTGTGTTGTCATTACCAGATAATACAGGAAATTTTGTGGTGTATAGTGATGCTTCACACAAAGGATTAGGATGTGTCCTTATGCAGAACGGCAAAGTCATCGCGTATGCATCAAGACAATTGAAAGACTACGAAAAAGGGTATCCGACTCATGATTTAGAGTTGGCGGCGGTTGTGTTTGCTTTGAAAATATGGAGACACTATCTCTATGGAGAAAAATATGAGATCTACACAAACCATAAGAGTCTGAAGTACATTTTCACTCAAAAAGACTTGAACATGCGTCAAAGGAGATAGATGGAATTGATAAAGGATTACGATTGTGAGATCTTTTATCATCCAGGCAAAGCAAACGTGGTTGCAGATGCCTTGAGTAGGAAAGGCAGAGAAAAATTGATGTTGTTAACTGATAAGGAGGAGCTTATTTCAGCAATGTCAAGGTTAGAGTTGGAAATCAAAATTTTGAAAGAATCCGATGAAAAATTTTACCTGATGGAAGCCAGTCCAACTTTGGTGGACAAAGTGAAGAACGCTCAACTGCAGGATGAGGAATTCAGAAAAATAAAAGAAAGTGTGGGCGAGGAAAAAGAAGTGAAATACAAGGTTGATACCGAGGGAATGCTAAGATTTGAGGGACGAATCTGGGTTCCAGCAGTACCAGATATTAAAGAAGACATCTTAACAGAAGCTTATAGCTCGAGATATTCAATTCATCCGGGAAGTACGAAGATGTATCAAGATTTGTGGCGACATTTTTGGTGGCCAAATATGAAAAGAGACGTTGCAGAATGCGTTGCAAAGTGCTTAACATATCAGAGAGTCAAGGTCGAGCATCAAAGGCCAAGCGGATTACTTCAACCGTTAGAGATACCGGAATGGAAATGGGAACATATCACAATGGATTTTGTGGTAGGTCTACGACCGACTCAGAAAGGATACGATGCGATATGGGTGATAGTAGACAGATTGAAAAAATCTACACACTTTTTTCCAATAAAGATTAGATTCAATCTTAATCAGCTGGCAAAGCTATATGTTAAAGAGATCGTTACGAGACATGGAGTTTCAGTGTAAATTGTGTCAGATAGAGATCTGAGGTTCACATCAAACTTCTGGAAGAGACTACAAGAATGTATGGGAACACAGTTGCGAATGAGTACGGCATATCATCCGCAAATAGATGGCCAAAGCGAACGAACAATCAAGACATTGGAAGATATGCTGAGAGCATGCGTCATGGATTTCAAAGGGAGCTGGGATGAACAATTACCATTGGTGGAATTTGCCTATATTAACAGTTACCACGCAAGCATCGGCATGCCGCCTTACGAAGCATTATACTGCAGGAGGTGCAGAACTCCACTGTGCTGGGATGAAGTCGGTGAACATCAACTGTTAGGACCAGAACTGGTACAACAAACTATTGATCAGAACAAGATTGATAGTTGCTCAAGACAGACAAAAAAAATATGTTGATCAACACAGACCAGATCGTGCATTCGACGTAGGAAATTACGTATTCCTAATCATTGCATTTAATCACATGTTGATACACCTTTGTCAATTACCCGTATATATATATATATATATATATATATATATATATATATATATGTTGAATTATAGATTATTGTTGAACAGGATAAAACCTACCATTATCCAATCGAATTGCTTTGGTTTGGAACCCTGACAGGTATGAACATCCCATTTATGGGAAAAGTTTTATGTGCCCAAGGCAGCCAGAGTGAACGATAATATCGTTCTTGTTATGTAATATTGATCAATACAGGGTACAACGGGCTGATCACCCTCGTGCCCGTAAGTTATGACGGTATACAGATGAAGTTCTGTTTAACCTTTTTGAAAATGAAAACAATGTGCATAGTATGTCACTTTAACCCTATTTATAGTCAGTACGTAGTTTCAAAAATTTGAAAGAGGGTTGATATGATATTATTATCGGTTCAGATTACTTCACAACTATTGATTTGTTGTAGAAGAGTAGTATAAAGAAAGCATTTAAATTCTTTCAGCTTATATATATATATATATAATAATTATTACTTGTTGGGCACTCAAATGCTCATCCTTGCTTAATTTAAATGTTTTCGACTAAGTGTGAACAATCAAGGCTCTGCTTTAGAAACAAGGAAAGGAAATGTTCTTTGAATGATTTTAATGATATCTTATGTAATAGTTTAATATTATTAAGACAATGTTATATATTTATTAACATGTATTGTAAGGAATGATTAAAGGTTATGTACTTGGGAGCTAGACTTTGATAGTTATGTAAGTTAAGTTTAATATTATTGTTATTATTGTTATTATTATTAGTATTATTTCGGTCATAGAAATGGTATCGTGAAGCACTGAATTCGGGTTTCAAGTACCCGAGTTTGGGGACTTTACAGGTTGGTATCAAAGCTGTAGGTTATAAACATTAGGAATGTGAAACCTAGGTTATAACCTTAGTAGAAAACTCTTATAGAATATGTTAGCTAGGTGATGGATTGAGGAGATCCATCAAGTTTTAGTTGTACTGAATAAAATATCATTTCATTTTATCAATGAATATATTTTATTGTAGTACTGATATTGTTTTGATTTTTTATTGTGGTCGTAGGATGGCTGACGAGAGTCAAGATAGTTATTCAGTTAACCAAGAGACGAGGGACTCTAGTAAGGAGTCCATAAAGCATGAGATGATAAGAGATTTTTTGGCCAGGAACGACGAGTTAAAGGTTAGGGATGAGCGAGTGGAGGCGCAGAACCACACCCTCCAGATTTCAAAGCAAAGAAGACAAGGACGCCGCTACTGTGCATAAAGTGAGTTAATGAGTTGCGAGGAGGCTTGAGTAGAGAGAGCTGCAGCTAGGACAGTTGAGAATTAACGTGGAAGCTAAAGATGTGAGGATATATACCTTGGAGCAAGCTTTAGACATCACCTTTATGCGATTCGACGCTGAGTGGATGAAGCTGCCCTCCAGCAGTGAGAGCAGGAATTGATTTGTATTAATGACCGATATAGTCCCACTTTTGTTTCTATTAGGGACTGTTTAGTTGTTGTAAATCCTTATGCCTTATTGTATGCATAGGATGGCAGTTAGACCCCAACTTTTGTTTTTGGTAGAGGGGTAGGTGGTAGTGAATCCTCACTTTTGTCCATTAGAGGATAGTTGATGGTGGGCAGCTTATGCCTTGAGCGTTTATAGAAGTATGCCAGATGTGTAGGCAGTCTGTATGAAAACCGTGATATATGAAAATATAAATAACTCATAGAGAGTTTATAAAGAAATGAATTGACTAAATCCATCGTCAAACAAAATAAAAGATAACATATATAAAACTATTGTTTGTTGTGTGTATATACTATATGCTAATCAGGATAATTTATGTGTGTAGATGTCTGGTGGAAAAGGCTTGTTATATGTTTATAGCATGAAGAAGGATCAAATCCATACCCCCGAGCTAATATCGAAGCCAATAGCTGAAATAGAGGCTTACAATGAAAACAACTCAGATGAAGTGGTTATTATAGAAAGTGTAGTACCAGATCCGGAGTTGGTGGAGCTGACAGATAGTGATTTGGACACTAAAGTTGAAGCTGAACAAGCATCAACAGAGGTGCAGGATCTGAGGAACAAGGTTTCTTCTCTGGAAAAGCTGTGGGAAATAGAAAAGTTGTTAAATAATCATCTGTGTCAGGCGTTAATAGAAACAATGGAAGAACAAGATAAGCTTAAAATCCAAATTGCTCAGATGGGAGCCACAAGCAACACATCGTGTGCAGCTCCGAGTAAGAAGGGGAAAAGAAAGATAGAAGACCATGACTTAGGAAAATCCGCTAAGAAGAAAGGGGAAAGAATATGTTACCTTTGGGGCTATGAGGGACATACCACTCTGTATTGTCCCGACTATAAATCAGGAGCATGTTTTATCTGTGGGATAGAAGGTCATCAGGCGAAAGGTTGTCCAAGAAAAAGGTGTAGTGAATAGATAGTATAGGTTCTGTTGTGTAGGTCTGTTTAATGTTAAGTATGTCTATGTAATATAATGTTCCCAACTTTTGGCATTAGTCAAGCCAGTAAATCCCTACTTTTGTAGTCACAAAGGAATAAAAAATGTTTAAAACAGTATATGCTATGCTATGTAGAGTATTCGCTAAATGAATATGAATCTAAGTTTGAGTAATGAAATGAGTTAATATACTAAAATTATATGATAAGATTTAGAATGTAAAGAATAATTTATGGTTTTACTTAACTAGATAATGCCGCCAAGACGTCAAACTCGAAATCAAAGGGCAGAAGAGTCTGTCAATAACGTTGAGGGACAACAAACAAGCGAATCTCGACGCAAAGACTTAGCAAACATTGTAGCACAAGCTATACGTGAAGGAATGCGGTCATAGGAACGGTAGGACAACCGCTTGCAAATTTTAAAGACTTCAAGGCTGTAGGACCGCCCGAATTCAAAGGGACAACTGACCCTGTTGAAGCGCAGACTTGGATTAAAGAGATTGAGAAGGCGTTCATGATAGCTAGGGTAGCTGAAGGGCAAAAGACCATTTTTGCCACCTACATGATGAAGGGTGAGGCAAATTTTTGGTGGGAAGCGAATCAGGCGAGGGAAGGAGAAGGTGTAGTTACATGGGATAGGTTTAAGACACTGTTCTTCGAGAACTATTTCTCGTCTAGTATGCAAGCTAAGATGGAAATGGAATTTTTAGAGTTGAAATAGGAGAATATGTCGGTGTCCGAATACGCCGCAAAATTTAATGAGTTGGCTAGGTTTGCTCCGCATCAAGTTGATACGGAGGCTAGGAAAGCTAGAAGGTTTGAGCTGGGATTAAAACCCTGGCTCTACAACAAGGTCGCGGTGTTGCAGATCCCTACGTTTGTAGCACTCATGGAGAAGGCTATTATTACTGAGGAGGGGAGTGAGGCCATGAGCCTCTACAACAAGGAGAGAAAGAGAAAGAGTAAGGCTAAAGGAACTGGAAATGTGGAAGTTAATAGTGAAAGTAAAAGTGGTAGTAGCAAGAGGAAGGGAAGAAATTCTGGAAGTATTCAGGTGAAGCGGGAAGGAGTTAAGAAGCAAGCTGTGCAGTGTGGAAACTACGAAAAGAACCACTCTGGAGAATGTTTGAAGGGGAAGCTTGTGTGCTACAAGTGCGAGCAGGAGGGCCATATCTCTCCCAACTGCCCCAATCTAAGAATGAACAGTAGATGTTTTCTGTGTGGATCGACTGAGCACAAGGTGAAGGATTGTCCGAAGAGGAGGAAGGAGGCAGGGAGTGTGAATACTAGCAAGGGCAATGGAACTCTAGCAATCACGGGACCAACGTCATCCAAAGAAGTTTAATTTAAATCAATGCTAAAGGTCTCAACAACATGATGATCCGTGATACCATAGCAGTTGGTGGTGCAATTCCAGGTATTATTCGTATAACTTTATTTTTATATACACGATTTTCCTATATATAGTAATTATTTTATAAAGAAATTTTGAAGAAGGAATTTGAGTTCTTCTAGAAATCAAATTTCCGTTTAATCAGATAGACAAGCTTTACGTGAATAGGTTAAAGATCAGTACGATCATTTATGATCAAGATCTACTTGCAATGATTGTATATGCTACGTACACTTGTATGTGTAGGTTTTAAAATGGTGATTCCGGGGACAGAATCTTTATAAGGGAGGGTGAATGTAACAACCCAATATTTTATATACAAATAAATTAGAAATTTTGCGTATAAATTTTTTTTTTATTTTATTTTTAATATGGTGTATTATGTCAAACCCTAGTTTACTATGGAAAACCATAATTTGAAACTCAGTTGTGAGTTTAAGTCTGTTATATAACTGTGTTATATGATTTATGATTAACCCTAAGTAGCATTTAGATATATTAATTTCTTGAAATCCTAATTATTAATTATAAACCCTAATTGCTAAATTAGCAAGGATAATTATAATTATTATATAATAACCCTAATGTCCATGTATGATTAGAACCCTAATCAAATTAAGAAAACCTTAATTATAAATTCTACAAACTAATTATATTTTATTTTAAACCCTAAATAAATAATTTGGATAATATATATTAAAATTGTTGGACTATGATTATTGCATGGCCCAAATAAATTATGGGAGAAGCCCAAAAAGAAATCAAATTCAAGCCCAAACTTAGCCCACATGACAAAGGGTATTTTAGACCTTTGATTTATCTAATTTATGTATTAAAATAATAGCTAAATAAAGAATTAGAGAGTATATACATAGCAGGCCACTATAGGCCTTTTAAGGCAACAAATTAGGCTAATCAAGTTTCCTTAAATAGCTAATGATCTTACTTTCTTACAAAAAGTACAATGTTGTCAACATCTCATTGGTGGAAATCTCACTAAGCATACTTAAGATCAAGATAAGGAGTTTTGTCTAATGGACAACACAAATATGGGGGATAATAGTAAGTCACACAATTGCTAGACCTCTATAAATAGATTGAGAGAGGGAGAAAATCCCTTGTTAGCTCATTTTGTGCACACACCCTCAACCAATCTCTCTCAACTCATAACCCACAAAATTCATTGCTAAGACCAGTCCCAAACAAAGCCCCACCATTACCATAAACAAATCAGATGCTAGAATCAAGATAGATCAAAGAAAAGGTATAAAACCCTAGCTTGATTTCTGTCCATAAATCCTATGTTTAATATTGTGTTTAAGTGTTAGAATATGTTGGTTATAGTGTCTAATGAGGATCTGGGTTGCTAAATGTTGGATCTATAACATTTAGAAGCTCGGATTTGAAGATCTACAAAATCTGGAAAAACTTGGTTCTGTGGTCTGACAACGAATGTCAGTCGCCACAGATCCTTGTTCGATTATGATTTTTGTTGTTTTTAAGTTGTTATGTGTAGCTTGTAATGTGGTCTTTAATATACAAAAAGAATTAGGGTCATTTGATGTCTAGAATGGATGTTATTAACGGTCAAATACCGTTGACCGGCATTGACCGGAAGAAATCTGGGCAGCCCAGATTATGCCCAGATCGGTCTGACAACGCTTTTGATCGACTAGATCTGTCAGTGTATTGGTGTTTGGGTTATGTTGTTGTAATAGAATGGTAGCTTGGTATGAGCACTACAATTTAAAGCTTTTAGATCAGTTATATAACATATATATTTAATGTAGTGATCGGTCAAACTAGCAGGGTTAAGCACAAAATCGGTTTTCTGGGTAACCCATAAAACCTATGAACACTGCCTCTGACATGCGTTGACCGAGCTATATCTTCTAGATCTGTTGATGTTTTGTTGTTATTTTGTGTTAGATCTCTTCATTTACATACTGGTTACACACCGCATCTTATAGATAACAAAAACAATACACGATCAGAGTGTAGTGGAGGCTCAAAGTGTTACCCTCAAACTGTTCTTCATTTCTGGGTAACCCAGAAATGAAGAATAACCTCTGACAGCCACTTTGCATGATCATATTTACTTGTTGTGATGTTGTTTGGTCATGTTTGTTGTTGAATCTTGTAGTCTTACACAAACACTACAAGATCTGACTAACAACATGCCCAGAAACGTAATGATCGAATCAGAAATGATGGCCAAACTAGGCCACTCGAAACTGTGTATGGTGTTCTAGGTTTGCATGAAGAACATCTATAGCGACGGTTCTGTCGCTATAGGTGATCTTTAGCGACAGTTTACTTATAAAAATTATATTTTCATTAAATAATTATAGAAAATTAGTTTTAATTATTAAAATATAAAATAAATTACTAAAAATTATTTTAAGGTCCAAAATTATATTTTAATTATTTTGGATATATTTCACAAATATTTAATATTTTGGAATATTAAAGGTATTTAATATACACAAATGATGGTCAGAAATGTAGTCTTAATCTTGTATTTAATCTTAAAGGTATTTAATATACACAAAGGTATTTAATATTAAAGGTATTTAATATACACAAAGGTATTTAATCTTGTAGTCTTACACAAATACTACAAGATCTGACTAACAACATGCCCAGAAATGTAATGATCGAATTAGAAATGATGGTCAAACTAGGCCACTCGAAACTGTGTATGGTGTTCTAGGTTTGCATGAAGAACATGAAGAACACCAATAATATATGATTACGCTCATCGCTATAAGTGGTCTTTAGCGACAGTTTACTTATAAAAATTATATTTTCATTAAATAATTATAGAAAATTAGTTTTAATTATTAAAAATATAAAATAAATTACTAAAAAATTTTTTAAGGTCCGAAAATTATATTTTAATTATTTTGGATATATTTCACAAATATTTAATATTTTTGGAATATTAAAGGTATTTAATTTATTTAATAATTATATTAAATAAATTATTTAAAAATGATTTTAATACTTTAAAAATCATTTAAAATTATATTATGGTATAAGAAAATATTTTAAGTTATTTTTAATAACTTTTAATATTTTATGATGAATTTCATTAATTAATTAATATTAATGATATTTTAGTTATTTAATAAATGAATTAAATAAAGGGATTAAAATGATTTTATTATATTAAAAATCATTTTAAATAATAATAAGGTATTTAAAGATATTTTAAGTTATAAAATATAACTTTTAATATTTAAATGATAATTTTATTAATAATTTAATATTAATGATATTTATTTAACATTAATGATATTAAATTTATTTAATAATTATATTAAATAAATAGTTTAAAAATGGTTTTATTTATTTAAAAATCATTTAAAAAGGATATAAATGAATTAAAAATATTTTAAGTTATAATTAATGACTTTTAATATTGGATAAATAGCACATTAATATTTTTAATATTAATGGTAGTTATTTATAAATGATCTTAAATGTTTTAAAAGCCATTTAAGGGTAATATTAATACTTTAAAAATATTCTAAGTTATTATAAATAACTTTAATATTTTGACAATGGTTTCATTAATAGTTTAATATTAATTAAATATTAATGATAATAGAATTGTTTTATATTTAAATCATTTAATAATGATTAGGTGTTTGAAAATTTATGATAAATTATAATAATTGTTTAAAAATTATTGTAAGTCATTTAAAAATAATATATGACCGATATTTACAAATATTGAGTTCTGAGAATAGTCTTAGACTCGATAATTGCGATAAGACTATCCAAGACAATCACATATTTTAGGAATTGATCCGGACTTAGATATTTTGGATTGTATTAATGTTTGTTTGTGATCCAACGATTTGTTGAATATGTGTGACAATATGATTAGGTTATGTGCTGACTGCGAAATGCAGTACTATGTGTTATAGTATATTGTTCTAATCGAATGAATGACCTGATTAATGATAGGTGATTACATAAAAGATAAAACTAAGTTGCATATTGTAGCGGTATCATCGTGCAAAATATCCTACCTTTGCATTTCCTTTATGCAATGGACATGAGTAAGAATGTTTCAGAAGTATATTATTACTGTACAGATTATTAACCCTATATTATATATGCTCATTGATTATCAACATGTTAGTATATGGTAATTCAGATATATACTATGTTCGTTAAATTTTATAAATGGTTATACAAGTGTCCCCAATTGGATAATCATTGCATTTAATCACATGTTGATACACCTTTGTCAATTACCCGTATATATATATATAGGGATAAATACATTTTTGGTACCTGTACTAGGACTCAACTTACAATTTTGTACCCAAAGTGAAAAAACTTACAAACTGGTTATTGTACTCGAAAATTATTCAGATCTAGTGCTTGTACTTTACAATTTTGAAATAATCGTTAAAATTAACTAACGTAGTAGATGGAAAATTCTGATGTGGCTTCCTCAACTGACGTGGATAATAATATGTATATGGCCTTAGACACATCAGTATTGAGGGAATAATACTTCTCACGTGACATAAGGGTTGGGGAGAAAGATTAAACGCGAGAGACAATGAGAGAGAGAAGAGCTTGAAGTCGATCTCATCCGAGATTCGAGATTCAAGCCTTACATCGATTCTAAGATTTTTATATATCCCCAAATTTGTTCGACAGCAAAAAGTTAGCACTCAAACCCTTATTTTTAATTCTGTGTGTTCCATTTTAAATAAGCACCCAAACCCTTATTTCGAGTGTTAAAAGATTTGTTCCGTGCCCTAGATTTTGAACTTAATCTTTGTTTATGCTTACTTTATGTGGTTAATGCCCACCTTGTTGGATGTTTGTGGTCGTTTTCCCCAAAATTTGTTCTCTTCGTGTTGAATTAATGTATGTGTTGAATCTACAAATAAGAACACCTCTTGTGCTCTTGTGCTCTGTATCACTGTTCATTGCTTAGTCTATGTTATTTTTTGTTTTTTTTACAGTGACAGATATGATTTCATTAATTGTGCACTATGGTGGAGAGTTTATCACTGAGCCCACAGAACACTATGTAGGAGGGTTGAAAAAGGTTGTCCCTAGTGATCCTGATTTCTTGTGCACTACATGTATAAATGAACAAATGGCTCATATGTTAAGGTACCACACTACTGCTACGGTTTTCTTTAAATATGGTGAAGGGTTTAGATTAATTCATGATGATGATTCGATTAGAGATTTAATTAAAGCTTCTGCAAAAGATATGACTATAGAAGTTTTTGTGGATCATAAACTTGATGAGGATCACCCTGATTATCTGAAGAACCTTGATCTACTTAGTAAGCTCGAAGAAAATGAAAATGAGGAGAACAATGGGGTGAATCCTGAGGGGAACAATGTTGTGGATGGTGACTTCACTAGTGATGAAAGTTCTGAGGACTCTGATGCTGACTTGACTGGTGATGATGAACAATTAAGCAGTGATGAAGAGTACCAAAATGCAAGATCAAAATTTAAGGAGTATACTAAACAAATGAAAGAGGTTGGAGATCCTGATGATGCTGGTGGTATTGAGTTGCAAGAGGTGGGAGAAAAGGAGGCTGAAAATGAGACTAATGTACAGACAAGTACACAGGAAGATGAGACTTATCTACACTCAGGTACACAGGACAATGTTCAAAGAACAATGTATCGCAAATTCTGATGATGATGATGGAAGAGATACAGATGATACTGATAAGGATTGGTCACCTAGTGAATATGAAGATTCAGATTAGTTGAGGTCTATGGATGAAGAGAGTGAAGATGCTGAAGAAGTAGATCAACCAGATAGGCTAAGTAGGAAAAAGAATGTGGAAAGAGTAATGATAACATTTGACCCCCTGACCAAGAGGAAAGATATTGACTTCTGTGTTGGAATGATGTTTAGTGGACCTCATGAATTCAGAGAGGCTATTAGAGGATATTGTTTGGGAAAAGGAAAAGATGTAAGGTACCTTAGAAATACTGGGAAAAAGTTTCAGCTCAAGTGTAAAAACCCAAAATGTCATTGGAAGTTGTTTGTAAGCAGAATGGATGGCTCCTCTGAGACACTGCAGGTTAAGACATACCAGGAAAAACATACTTGTAGCAGGGCTTTCAAAAACAGGAAAGGATCAGTCAAATTCATGGCTGAGTTTTATGGCAACAGAATTAGAAAAAATCCTCAGTGGAAGTTAAAAGACATGCAAGATGAGATCAAGAGGAAGTTTCAGTTGGACATTACTCTTTGCAAACGTTCTAGGATTAGAAGCAGGGCTTTAAGCAATGTATAGGATTTACTAGTGGAACACTATGAAAAAATTTGGGATTATGCCACTGAATTGATCAAGTCCAACAAGAATAATATAATTGATGTTCTTCCACACAGAAGCAATCCTACGGATCAGCCTTACTTGTAGAGGTTCTATGTATGTCTTCATGCTTTGAAAAGGGGTTGGCTTGAGGGATGTAGACCCATAATTGGCCTAGATGGATGTTTCCTTAAGACTGCTGTTGGGGGACAACTGATCTCAGCCGTGGGTAGAGATGGGAATAATCAAATGTATCCTATTGCATGGGCTATTGTGGAGACTGAAAACACTGATAGTTGGAGATGGTTTATAAAATTTTTGGTTGAAGACCTGGAGGGAGGTGATGGGTCTGGGTGGACAGTTGTCAGTGATCAACAAAAAGGGTTGAAAGTTGCTATCGATGAACTTCTTCCTTTTGCTGAACATAGGAATTGTTCAAGACACATATACGCAAATTTCAGAAAAAAGTTCTCATCCTTAGCATTAAGGAAGGTTTTTTGGGCAGCATCAATGTCAACATATGAAGCCGAGTTCAAGAGAAACATGAAAAAGGTGAATAGACTCAACAAGGATGCACATGATAAACTTCAAGAACTAAATCCTAAGGTATGGAGCAAGGATTTTTTTAAGACTGTATGCAAATCAGATGTGGTGGAGAATAACATATCAGAATGCTTTAACGCTTGGATTGTGAAAGCAAGATGGATGAATTGTATTGATATGTTAGAAGAAATAAGGAGCCAAGTTATGATTAGGCTCTACACTAAAAGGGATGCAATGAAGAAGTCAGGTGATAGTATATGTCCTAGGATCAGAAAAAAGCTTGATAAAGCTATTGATGAGTCTGGGAATTGTTCAGCTACATGGGGTGGGGGGAATCAGTTTTAGGTTAAGATGAGAGGAGACACATATGTTGTTAACATTGACCAGAAGACATGCACTTGCAGAAAGTGGGATTTGACAGGGATTCCATTTGCTCATGCAATTTCAGCAATATATTTCAGGGAGGAAGAGCCTAAAACTTATCTTGCTCATTGGTATAAGAAGGAAACATACCTAAAAGCCTACACAGACATGTTAGAGGTTATAAGCAGTTTTTGGGGTGAAACAAGTTTTCAGAAGATGTTACCTCCTCCAATATGCAATAAAGTCAAGGGAAGACCTAAGAAAATGAGAAGGAAAGAAGGATGGGAGAATCCAAAAAATCCTACAAGGATAACAAGGAAGGGAAGGAAAATGCATTGCTCAAAATGTAGACAACAGGGCACAATAAGGGTAACTATCCGGCCATCAGTGGCCAAACAGATGAACTTCAGTCAAGCAATGTAAGTATTATAGCATGTTACATTATTTTTACTTCCACAGTTTTGTTTACTTGAGTTAAATATTATTGTTTCTCTTGTCAGGCAAATAGACGGCAATTCAAGAGGAAAAGTTCATTGCATCGCTTTTCCAAAAATAATTGTAACAATGACACATAGTGCGATACCGTAATTCAAACAAGGTATTGTTATATCAATCAATTTCAGTTATCTTGACACTTCTCAATCAATTCACTAAACTCTAAGTGACACTTCTCTTTCTTTACTTCTCAACCAAAGTTGCAAGTTAAGAGGATAAAGACCCGCGCTAAAGTACCAGTAGGTTATGGTGTTTATGTTAGTCCTGAGGGAGCTGTTATAGATAATATGAATGGACACAACTCTGGCTTAGTTTTTGTGAGTTAAAGCTTTTTTAAATTGCAAGTATTTCATTTAGTTTTATTTGTCATTTTTCATATGTAACCATACTTGTGCTTGGTTATGTCAAATGCAGATGCCAACTCCAGGCGAAGTCATATATCAAGATGGATCAAGCAGAAATAACACACCTCCTGCTACAAGAATGTATAGAACCAAACTTACATAAAGCAACAATCCACCAACTTCAAGCACAATGGAAACAGTTAATCAGTCAAGTCAGTTAGAGAACATGAGAGATTAAGTTGGAAGCCAGTAGGAACATGAGATATCAATGTTTAATTATTAAGAACTTTGTTTAATATTTAAGAACTTTGTTTAATATTTAAGATTTTTGGGCAACATCAAGTTTGGACAGTGTGTTTGGTTATGCTTGTGCTTGGTTATGTCAAATGCAGATGCCAATTAATATTGTTAATGGTAGTCAAGGGAAGACCTTTGCTATTTTCATTGGATATTGTTAATGGGAGCTGTAATAGACCTTTTTTATCTTGGATATTGTTAATGGTAGTCAAGGGAAGACCTTTGTTATTTTCATTGGATATTGTTAATGGGAGCTGTAATAGACATTTTTTATCTTGGATATTGTTAATGGTAGTTATTTTCATTGAAATGGTTGGATTGTCCCCACAAGTGGTTATACCATTCATTCATAATTAATTAATGTAGGCAGCCTAGTTCACTACTGAAACAATCCTAGCATACTTGCCACCAGCCTCTGTTAAAGCCTCCTTAATTTGAAAAAAACAGAGCATTAAAACAGCAACAAACTAGAAAGACAAGAAACAGAGCATGCAATTCATTCATTAATTAAAACAGAACATCATTCATTCATTGAAACAGCAACATTATTCATTCATTGAAACAACAACATCCTGCATTCATTAAAACACCAAACAACACCAAACATCAAAATCCATTAAAAAACCACCAGAAATAAACCTTCAACCTAATTAATACATTAAAACAAAGCATCATTCATTCAAATTCTAACCCCAAGTCAACACCAGCCAACTAACATCCATGAGCAAATTAAAAGAAACCATAAACATTTTTCCTTTTGTTGAGCTTTGACAGTAATCTTCTTTAGCTTTTTAACCTCCTTCTCCAATGTCTTCACTGAATTAAGTTCTGCCAACTCTTTCCAATCCTTGGTCTTCTCACTATTTTCATTCTTCAATTTAACCAACATCTCTCTGCTCATCTTCAACTTTAATGTCAAATCTTCAATAACATCTTTGGCTCGTTCAGGAAATGGTGGATCGTACCATTTAAAGAAACTGTAGTAAGCTCTCCTGTCCTATTACACAGCAATACACCAGCCATTTTCAGTCGCAATCATATGAAAAGAAATAAAAAAAACATATTTCCAAAATCTTACCCGATAATTAATACACCCAATGAATCGCCTTCCTCGATGTTTTGTTCCATCTTTCTTTGCCTCCCACATTTGCACCATTGCTCCACAGTGACACCGACTTGGGAAGTCTGGTGTAATCCATTCATTTTTGTTGCATGTACTACAATCTTCTTCCCCGATTTCATTTACAATTCCACTCCAAGACGAGCTCATCCTTTCAATTAAACACTGAAAACCCAAAGAAGAAGAAGAAGGAAGAATGAGAGAAGAAGAATGAGAGAAGAAGGAAGAATGAGAGAAGAACCCTAATTTTTTCCCCCAAATATCGAGCTCTTTGTTTTTGCTGTTCGATCTCTTCGATTTTTGGTGAGCAAGAGAAGAAGGAAGAATGAGAAGAACCCTAAAAAAATTTTCCCCTAAATATCGAGCTTGGCTCTCTTCAGTTTTTGCTGATCATCTTTTATAAATGGGAAATACACATCAATTAAGCTTTGTTGCCCAGTCATCGTCATGTCATCCTTTGCATCTGACCTGTCAAATTTTCAAACGGAACATGGATGAAACCTTATTATTTAACGGATTGCAACAATTTTCGAGTACAATAACCATTTTGTAAGTTTTTTTACTTTGGGTACCAACTTGTAAGTCGTGTCCCAGTACAGGTACCAAAAATGTATTTATCCCTATATATATATATGTTGAATTATAGATTATTATTGAACAAGATAAAACCTACCACTATCCAACTGAATTGCTTTGGCTTGAAACCCTGACAGGTATGAACATCCGATTTATGGGAAAATTTTTATGTGCCCAAGGCAGCCAGAGTGAACGATAATATCGTTCTTGTTATGTAGTATTGATCAATACAGGGTACAACGGGCTGATCACCCCCGTGCCCTTAAGTTATGACGGTATACAGATGAAGTTCTATTTTACCTTTTCGAAAATGAAAACAATGTTCATAGTATGTCACTTTAACCCTATTTATAGTCAGTACGTAGTTTCAAAAATTTGAAAGAGGGTTGCTATGATATTATTATCGGATCAAATTACTTCACAACTATTGATTTGTTGTAGAAGAGTAGTATAAAGAAATCATTTAAATTCTTTCAGCTTATATATATATGACGCCCCCAAAATAGGTATACAACACCAATTCCGAGTCACCAAATACATGGTACAGAAAGCAACTACAACTTCAATAATACAATTGTCGTGCAAAATACGACAACACATACTGTGAGTTTAAATACAAATATTGTCTTCTAGACAATATCCACACTCAAATAAGTCCTCATTACAATTATTCAAACACTATTTTACAGAAATAGTGAGGACTGCTAAAACATCTTTTTAGAACAATCACTCCATACCCCGACTAGATCATGCTATGTTCTCACCTCCTAAGAAGAAAAATGGAACAAAAAGGAAAAGGGTGAGCTCAACTAGCCTAGCAAAGAATATTATGACTAAGATAATATACAACAAATTATCGTTAGTCCTCAACAGGGAAAAATATGATATAATATAATAGACAACAAGTTTTAGATCAATATTCTGCAGCGGAAACAGCAATCCATTAGAAGAGTCAAGTAGAGAATGAGTTCTACTATTTTCTAAGATTTAAAAGTTCATCATTAATATTTTATCCCTATAACAACAATCAATATACATCTTTAATTGAATATTCATCTTTGTACTATAGGCCAAAGATATTCATTTGTATCACCAGTTGGTCATGTTCATCTCAACACCTGTTCATCTTTGCACTACGGGCCAAAGATATTCATCAATTAATATATCATTCATCTTTGCACTACAGACCAAAGATATTCAATAATATCATCATTAAGGACTGAGGATGATGAAAAACATTTTAGAGAACGAATCCAGTGAGACAAAAGGATAAATATTAGGGATTCGTGTTACAGTTTATCCAAGGTCACTAATACTTCATAATAACAAATTTTGAAGCAGAATTAAAAAATAACGATCAAAACATGGATACAATCTAAGATAGTAGCCAAAATAGACATCTTGGTTTAAAAGGAAAATTTTTATTTTTCGGCGAATAGTGTCATATTCGTGAATAGTGCCATATACGTGAATAGTGTCGTATACGTGAATAGTAATCCCGACACAAAAAGTTCCAAATTTGATTAAAAAGTTCACCAATATTTCGGTATAATGATATTAAAGAAAATAATATCATTGAAGAAAAAAATAACATCCCTTACCTCAAAATAACGGTACTTCTAATCGGAATATCGGATAGAAAGTCGAAGGAAACTTGTACCGAACAGCAGCTCTCAAAGTATCAAAATACTCACAAAAATACGCTCGATAATCTAGAGGGAAAGAAAACTTGTTTCTGGTGTGATTTTCAATTCTAACCTAAGCGTCTATATGTTAGAACGCCAAAGGAGACTAAAATTATAAAATATTATTATTTCATTTCTTTCATTCTTCGTACACTTTGTTGAAAATCATGGCCAGCCATCTTTGAACCAAATTGGCAGCCCACATGTTGTAAAACAAAAGTGGGTCACACCCATAATTTTAATAAAAATTATTTTATTTTCCGAAACTTCAACAATTCATAGAAAATAGCCCGTTTATCAGAAAAATACGAATTTTATGTCCATTCCACACGAAATCGAATTCTCTACAACTTTGTAGCTTTGATTTTTTTCCAAATTCCAAACCAAAAATATCCGAAATCCACAAACGGATGATTTTTAATTCCTCCATTCTGACAAAATACTGATAAAACACCTCAGCATTAATTCCTTCATTTATAACCACATAAATAAATCCATCATTTATATCCACATCAAATAAATATTTTCTTATCATATAAATCAATAATTAATTATTCACAAATAATATTACGTAATTACAATTATAACAAGAACTTCTCAGGAAAGAGGGGCTTTCAATAAGGATTTCTCTTCTTGGCGTGCAATTAGGTGACCAAACCTCTCCTTGACAGAACTTTCTAGACATTGCCAATAATGCTTATCTAATAATATTACTCAAATAATATGAATTATTGATTTGATAATGGGAAATACTGTGCAGTGACAATTATTGAAACAACAATAATATTAAATATCAACTCAACAATTATTGAATCATTAAAAAATATTGAGCAAGAACTCATCGTAACAATTATTGAGTAGTGCCTTCACGCATGTAATCAATAATTCAATAATATTGTGCAATACTGGTGTCTTCACATGCAACTACGCGTATTCATCGTATTTTAACCACTGTGTATTCCAACAATTGTTAGCAGTAATAACTACGCCGTTATTTATAAAAACTCATACTTTGTCATTTTCTTCATCCGAGAGTTATTATGTTATGAGCCCCACGAATGGCTGCACCGTTGTACGAATATTTCCCGACAAAAAGAATATTCCACGACCAAAAGAATATTCCCCGACAAAAATGAATATTTTATAACCACTTGCTTATTTTGTAAAATTTGCACATTTCACCCATAACTAAAGCATTATATCAAATTAACACTTTATTAATTTAGAATAATGAATAGAGAAAATTCAATTTTATTTATAATAAGTTGGGAACTTACAACCTCCCCTCCTTATAAAATTTCGTCCTCGAAATTGACGTACGTACCTGGTGTTTCGAACAGGTGAGGGTACCTCACTTTCATTTCCGATTCTAACTCCTAGGTCATTTCCTCAATAGCATGGTTCCTCCACAAAACCTTAACTTGTGGTATAACCTTGGTGCGTAGGACATGCTCTTTCCTATCCAAGATCTTAACAGGTACCTCCTCGAACGTTAAATCTTCGGTTATCTCGTCTTGTTTTAACGCAATAATGTGGTTTGGGTCTTTCACATATTTTCGAAGCATAGATATGTGGAAAACATTGTGAACACGAGACATACTTGGAGGTAACGTGAGTCTATAGGCCACATTTCCTATTCGGTCAAGAATCTCAAATGGACCAACAAACCTTGGATTGAGCTTTCCTCTTTTTCCAAATCTTGTAACTCCCTTCCATGGAGCAATACGTAATAATACATGATCCCCAATATTAAATTCCACGTCCTTTCGATGAAGATCAGCATAACTCTTTTGTCGATGTTGTGAGGTTTGAATACGTTGTCGAATCATTTGGATCTTTTCTGTAGTCATGCGTACTAATTCTGGTCCCAACAACGTTGCTTCTCCCACCTCATCCCAGTATACTGGAGAATAACACTTTCGTCCATACAACACCTCGAACGGAGCCATGCCTATACTTGCTTGATAACTGTTGTTGTAAGAGAATTCTACCAGTGGCAAGTACTTATCCCAACTTCCTTTGAAATCTAGGATACAGAGTTTTAATAGATCTTCAAGGGTTTGAATAGTACTTTCAAATTGCCCGTCCGTTTAAGGATGGTATGCTAAACTAAATCGTATATCTGTGCCCATAGCTTTCTGTAGGCTAACCCAAAATCTTGAAGTGAATCTTGGGTCACGATCCAAAACTATGGATACTGGCATGCCATGAAATCTCACAATCTCATTCACGTACATACGAGCAAGACGTTCAAGGGAATAAGTCTCACGTATAGGCAAGAAATGAGCAGACTTAGTTAATCTATCAACAATAACCCAAATCTCATTTATGCCTTGAGAAACCTTGGGAAGACCCGTAACGAAATCCATAGTAATGTGTTCCCACTTCCATTCCAGAATCTCAAGTGGTTACAATGGACCTTTTGGTACTTGATGTTCCGCCTTTACACGTTGACAAGTTAAACACCTCGAGATAAACTCCGCGATCTCTCTCTTCATATTGTTCCACCAAAATGTATGTCGAATATCATGATAAATTTTGGTACTCCCAGGATGGATTGCAAACGGGGTGTTGTGTGCCTCCATCATGTTTCTATGCTTCAAGTTAGAATCGTTAGCAACGCAAAGTCTAGAGTTGAATCGAAGTATTCCTTCTTCATCGATTCTTTCTTCTCGAATAGCACCTTCTTGCACTTTCTTCTTCATACGATATTTGTGTCCGTAGCGGAGCAAACTTTAACTTTATCGATTAAAGTTGGTTCTACTCGTATATTCGCCATCATCACGTGGGTCCCTGGAGTCTTTAATTCTATCTCCATCCTTAGCGAGTCATACAAAATGGGCCTTTGCGTTGACAATATCTCACTCGTACTCGCATATGATCTTCTACTCAATGCGTCAGCTACTACGTTCGCTTTTCCAGGATGATATTGAATAGTGTGGTCGTAATCTTTTAACAGCTCAAGCCAACGTTGTTGCCGCATGTTGAGTTCTTTTTGGGTGAAGAAATATTTGAGGCTTTTATGGTCCGTATAAATCTCCACTTTCTCCCCATACAGGTAGTGTCTCCAAATTTTCAACGCGAATATGACTGCTGCCAACTCCAGATCATGAGTAGGATAATTCCTCTCATATTCTTTGAGTTGTCGCGAGGCATAGACTATGACTTTCCCATGTTGCATGAGAACACATCCTAACCCTTTGCCTCGAAGCATCATTTGTAGATAACAAATCCATCCGAACCGGATGGTATTGCTAGAAGCAGTCTTAGGAATGAGTCTCCTCTTGAGCTCTTGGAAACTCTTCTCGCATTCCTCGCTCCATACGAATTTTTTATCTTTCCAAGTCCGCTGAGTTAACGGAGTAGCGATTTGAGAAAATCCTTCCACGAATCTCCAATAATAACCAGCTAAGCCCAGAAAGCTGCGTACTTCGGTCACCGACTTCGATTGCTCCTAACTTTGTATTGCTTCAATCTTCGCCGGGACAACAGATACTCCATGTTTTGACACCACGTACCCAAGGAATGCGACTTCCTCAAGCCAGAACTCGCATTTCTTCAGCTTGGCAAAAAGCTTGTTTTCACGAAGCCTTTCAAGTATCAGCTTCAAATGGTGCTCATGATCTTCACGGCTTTTGGAATAGATGAGGATGTCATCAATAAAGACAACAACGAACTGATCTAAATATTCCTTGAATACTCGGTTCATCATATCCATGAAAGCAGCAAGAGCATTAGTCAATCCAAAAGACATGACTAAGAATTCATAATGCCTGTACCGAGTTCTGAAGGCAGTCTTTGGAATATCCTCAATTTTAATCTTCAGCTGATGGAATCCAAAACGAAGGTCAATCTTTAAAAAGAATTGTGCTCCTTGTAACTGGTCAAACATGTCATCAATGCGAGGTAGCGGATACCTATTCTTGATGGTGAAATGGTTTAATTCTCGGTAGTCAATACAAAGTTGCATACTCCCGTCTTTCTTCTTTACGAATAAAACAGGAGCACCCCAAGGAGATGTACTAGGACGAATGAAGTCGATGTCTAATAATTCCTGTAGTTGGACTTTTAACTACTGAAGTTCAATTGGAGCCATTCGATATGGGGTTTTAGAAATGGCTTTGTACCCGGTTCAAGATCAATAAAGAATTCAACATCACGTTCTAGGGGTAGACCGGGAAGTTCTTCAGGAAATACATCAGGAAATTCTCTAACAACAGAAATATTATTCAAATCTGACTTGTATTTATTCAAATCCATAATATGGGCTAAGAAAGCTTGACATCCGTTTTGCAATAAACGAATAGCTTTGTGACTTGATATGACAGTGACTGATTTTAGTTATTTAGTTGTTTGAATTCGTATGACAGGTTGGTTAGGAATATGAAAACTAACAACCTTACGAAAACAATCAATTTTGGCATGATGAGTGGTTAACCAATCAATTCCTAAAATCACATCAAAAGCAAGTATCTTTAAAGAGAAAAGATCAACAGGTAATGTGATAGTGCCAACTTGGATTAAGCAAGATTTATAAATTGTAGATGTAACGAAGGTTTCACCCAACGGAGTTTCAACAGATAAGTCAAAGTCCAATTTCTCCGGAGTCAAGTTTAAACATTGAGCACAAGTAGGAGAGATAAAAGAATGGGTAGAACCGGTATCTAGTAAGGTATAAACTTCGCAAGAGTTCAAGATTAGCTTACCCGTGATCACCTCGTTTGGGTTCCTCACGTTTTGGCCAGTCATAACAAACACTCTTCCAGGAATCGCTGATTTCGACTTATCCGGGGCCGCCCTTGGAGTCACCATCCCCATTGAACTTGGTTTCGCTTATAGTACAATCTCGAGCGATATGTCCTTCCTTTCCACAATTATAACATACCTTGGATTGTTGTGGGCGGTTTTAATGATATGTCCCTCTTCCCCGCATTTGTAACATCTAACCGCTGGCGGTCGTTCTCCTCCCCTAGAATTGGTTGTTGGTGCTGGTGCTGCTGTTGATGTCTTCCTGTCATTGTTGAATCTCCTCTTTCTGAAATTTCCACTTGACTCACCTCTCCTATTATCATGGCCACGATTACCACCCGAGTGGTTACCAGCCTTTGTATGTATTTTTCCTCCTCATTTGGTTATCATCGCTCGATGGTGATGTCATAAGGTATGACCCTAGTTGTGGTCCCTCGGTTGAGTATACTCATTATCTCTCTCTAATAATTGAGCCCTGTTGAAAACATCTGAATATAGAGAAAATTTATGAGAGATAAGGTATTAACGAATCTCGGGTTTTAGACCTCTCAGAAACATCCGCGTCATACATTCCTCATTCTCCATCAAATGAGGTGGAAACCTGGATAACTCTGCGAACTTTTCCTCGTACTGAGACACCGTCATGTTGTTCTGTTCCAGTCTAATAAACTCTACCTCCTTCATATGACGAATACTTTCAGGAAAGTACTTGTCATTGAAAAGTTTCTGAAATCTTTCCCAAGACATGTTGAGTGCAGCTGGCTGGGTACGCTTCATAGATTCCCACCAGTAATCCGCTTCACCACGGAACATAAAGGAGGCGAATGGAACCTTCTGTTCCTCCGTGCATCCCAAGACATCGAATATCTTGGTGATTTTCTTGACCCATGTTTCCGACTTAATCGGATCAGGCTTTCCCCAGAAATATAGTGGTCCCAACTCCTTGAATCGCTTTAGGCATTGTGATAGACCCATGCGTTGCCATCACTTCCACTGTATTTTGTACACGAGTCGCGCTAAATCGATTTTGCATGAATCGCAAAAAGCTCCTAAACATTCCACCATTCATCGTTTGCTCGGTAGTGTTGTTTATAGGAGAAATATTGTCTTCTGTTGCACGCTCTCTGGTTTGTGACTAAAGGTTGTTCCACGATCTCATACACTCCATTGTTAACGTTCTGCATGACCATTCTTAAATCGCCATAAAACAAGGGTTAATTAAGCAAATTAACATATCACATAATATCCTATATTATGACCAACCAACAAATAAGCTTAGATAGGACACACTAGCGAAGGATTTACTCATTTCTCCTCCTAGTTCTATTCCCCGATCTCCGCCAGAGACCATATCCCTAAGCTTTGATACCAACTGTGATGCCCCCAAAATAGGTATACAACATCCCTTCTGAGTCACCAAATACATGGTACAGAAAGCAACTACAACTTCAATAATACAATTGTCGTGCAAAATACGACAACAAATACTGTGAGTTTAAATACAAATATAGTCTTCTAGACAATATCCACAGTCAAATAAGTCCTCATTACAATTATTTAAACACTATTTTACAAAAATAGTGAGGACTGCTAAAACATCTTTCTAGAACCATCACTCCATACCCCGACTAGATCCTGCTATGTTCTCACCTCCTGAGAAGAAAAATGGAACAAAAAGAAAAAGGGTGAGCTCAACTAGCCCAGTAAAGAATATTATGACTAAGATAATATACAACAAATTATCGTTAGTCCTCAACAGGGAAAAATCTGATAGAATATAATAGACAACAAGTTTTAGATCAATATTCTGCAGCGGAAACAATAATCTATTAGAAGAGTCAAGTAGAGAATTAGTTCTACTATCTTCTAAGATTTAAAAAGTCCATCATCAATATTTTATCACTGTAACAACAATCAATATACATCTTTAATCGAATATTCATCTTTGCAATACAGGCCAAAGATATTCATTTGTATCACCAGTTGGTCATGTTCATCTCAACACCTGTTCATCTTTGCACTACGGGCCAAAGATATTCATCAGTTAATATATCCTTCATCTTTGCACTATAGGCCAAAGATATTAAATAATATCATCATTAAGGACTGAGGATGATGAAAAACATTTTAGAGAACGAATCTAGTGAGACAGAAAGACAAATATTAGGGATTCGTGTTAAAGTTTATCCAAGATCGCTAATACTTCATAATAACAAATTTTGAAGCAGAATTCAAAAATAACGATCAAAACATGGATACAATCCAAGATAGTAGCCAAAATAGACATCTTGGACAAAAAGGAAAAATTTTATTTTTCAGTGAATAGTACCGTATTTGTGAATAGTGCCGTATACGTGAATAGTGTTGTATACGTGAATAGTAACCCCGACACAAAAAGTTCTAAATTTGATTAAAAAGTTCACCAATATTTCGGCATAATGATATTGAAGAAAATAATATCATTTAAGAAGAAAATAACATCCCTTACCTCAAAATAACGGTACTTCTAATTGGAATATCAGATAGAAAGTCGAAGGAAACTTGTACCGAACAGCAAATCTCAAAGTATCAAAATACTCACAAAAATACGCTCGATAATCTAGAGAGAAAGAAAACATGTTTCTGGTGTGATTTTCAATTCTAACCTAAGCGTCTATATACTAGAACGCCAAAGGAGACTAAAATAATAAAATATTATTATTTTATTTCTTTCATTCTACTCACACTTTGTTGAAAATCAAGGCCAGCCATCTTTGAACCAAATTGGCAGCCCACATGTTGTAAAACAAAAGTGGGTCCCACCCATAATTTTCATAAAAATCATTTTATTTTTTGAAACTTCAACAATTCATAAAAAATAGCCCGTTTATCAGAAAAATACGAATTTTATGTCCATTCCACACGAAATCTAATTCTCTACAACTTTGTAGCTTTGAGTTTTTCTAAATTCCAAACCGAAAATATCCAAAATCCACAAACGGATGATTTTTAATTCCTCCATTCTGACAAAATATTGATAAAACACCTCAGCATTAATTCCTTCATTTATAACCACATAAATAAATATTTTCTTATCATATAAATCAATAATTAATTATTGACAAATAATATTACAGAATCACAATTATGACAACTAGACCGTTCCCAGGAAAGAGGGGGCTTTCCAATAAGGATTTCTCCTTACTGGCGCGCAATTAGGTGACTAAACCTCTCCTTGACAGGACTTTCTAGACATTGTTAACAATGCGTATCTAATAATATTACTCAAATAATATGAATTATTGATTTGATAATGGGAAATATTGTGCAGTGATAATTATTGAAACAACAATAATATTAAATATCAACTCAACAATCATTGAATCAATAAAATAAAATATTGAACAGTAACTACTGTAACAATTATTGAGTAGTGCCTTCTTACGTACAAATCAATAATTCAATAATACTATGCAATACCGTGTGCTACTGT
This sequence comes from Panax ginseng, assembly GCA_020205605.1. Classification (NCBI taxonomy): domain Eukaryota; kingdom Viridiplantae; phylum Streptophyta; class Magnoliopsida; order Apiales; family Araliaceae; genus Panax; species Panax ginseng. The sequence continues at coordinate 114,749,369 of CM035133.1, read as the reverse complement.
GCAACCACGCGCATTACTGTATTTTAACCACCAGGTATTCCAACAGTGTTAACGGTAACAACTACATCGTTATTTATAAAAACTCATACTTTGTCGTTTTCTTCATTCGACAGTTATTCTGTTATGAGCCCCACGAATGGCTGCGCCGTCGTACGAATATTCCCCGATTAAAGAAATATTACATGACCAAAAGAATATTCCCCGACAAGAATGAATATTTTATAACCACTTGCTTATTTTGTAAAATTTGCACATTTCACCCATAACCAAAGCATTATATCAAATTAACACTTTATTAATTTAGAATAATGAATAGAGAAAATTTAATTTTATTTATAATAAGTTGGGGTCTTACGTATATATAATTATTATTACTTGTTGGGCACTCAAATGCTCATCCTTGCTTAATTTAAATGTTTTCAGCTAAGTGTGAACAATCTGAAGGCTTTGCTAGAAACAAGGGAAAGGGAAAGGTTGTTGAATGATTTTAATGATATCTTGTAATAGTTTAATATTATTTAGACAATGTTATATATTTATTAACATGTATTGTAAGGAATGATTAAAGGTTACGTACTTGGGAGCTAGACTTTGATAGTTATGTAAGTTAAGTTTAATATTATTGTTATTATTATTAGTATTATTCTGGTCATAGAAATGGTATCGTGAAGCACTGAATTCGGGTTTCAAGTACCCGAGTTTGGGGGCTTTACAGTGGCCACTGACATTCGTTGTCAGACCACAGTTTGAACTTTTTCCATATTTTATAAAATTTCAAATCTGTGCCTCTAGATGTTATGGATCTAACATCTAGCAACCCAGATCATCATTATACACTACTAACAACATATTAAAACACAGAATCATAACATCTAACAACAGATTTATGGTCAGATTTCATGGCTAGTGTTTATACCTTCTTTGATCAATCTTTGATTTTATGCTACTGATGTTGTTATAAAATTTGTGGGGCTTGATTTGGTGACTGTTATGCTAAGAAATTTCGTGGGTTTTGAGTTTGAGAGAGTTTAAATGGGTGTTGTGTACAAAATAATCTAATAAATGAACTTTTTCTCTCTCCAATCTATATATATAAGTGTTAGATGCATGTATGGCTGAGCTTAGGGGCTGATTGTTGGCAATTATAGATCACATGGAGTAGTTGGGTTTGGTGAACCACTTCACCTAAGGTCAAAACCTATAGCTTAGCCTCAATAATGCATAAAAGGGTGTAATGGACATTAGGCTTGCAATTTTAATGGCTTAAATGTAATCTTATCAAACCCTTAGGGTTTGACCCTTAGGGTTTAACCTTTAGGATTTAACCCTAAGATTTAGCATATAACATTTGTAAGATTTAGCAATTAGGGTTTGCACAAAATAAAAATTTTAGTTTCTAAAATTTGTAATTAAGGTTTTCTTAATTTGATTAGGGTTCTAATTATACATGAACATTAGGGTTTAATATCATTAATATAATTAACCTTGCTAATTTTAGTAATTAGGGTTTATAATTTTGGTAATTAGGGTTACCAAATCACAATTAGGGTTTATAATTCAAACATTAGGGTTTCTAGAAATTAATATATCCAAATGTTAATTATGGTTGACCTAATTAACCATAAAATCATATAACATAGTTATATAATATTCTTAAACTCACAATTGAGTTTCAATTTAGGGTTTTCCACAGTAAAACTAGGTTTTTCAAATACTGCACCATAATTGACCAATCATTGTCAGTTCACATACATATAGTACATATTTATAGCACTGAAAAATCAAAATATAATTAATATTATATTATTATTCTCATGCCTTGATCAAAATCCAAAATTAGGGTTTGGATTCCATATCTGATTTATCTGCCATACTTAACATTATTCATTAAGTTAAAATAATTAACTTAATAATCTGTACTAAAATTCATATAATAAAATAATTATTATAATTATTCTAAAAATCATTTCATATATTATTTAGATAATATATAATTAAATTTTCATAGAAAATAATTAATAAAAACATTTATATTATTAAATTAATTATTAATAAAATATAATTTATAATGATTAATAATTCTAAAATAAAATCATTTGTAATTATTCATGTAATAGATATATTTTATATTCATCGCATAAATACATACACATTATCTTGGAACATATTCCCCATATTTATTTTTAATAAATAAAAAAAAATTATACGCAAAATTTCTGATTTATTTGTATAGAAAATATCGGGTTGTTACATTCACCCTCCCTTATAAAGATTTCGTCCCCAGAATCACCGTTTTAAAACCTATCTATACTAGGGTACATAGCATACACAATCATTGCAAATAGATCTCGATCATAAATTATCATACTGATCTTTAACTATTTACGTAACACTTGTCTATCTGATTAAACGAAAATTTAATTTCTAAAAGAACTCAAATTCCTCCATCAAAATTTCTTGATAAAATAATTTACTATAAATAGGAAAATCATGTATAATAAAATAAAAGTTATACGAATAATACCTGAAGTTTCATTACTAGCTGTCGCTGTATCTTGGACCATCATGTTGAAGACCCTTGCTGTTGATTTTGTCCGCTTGCTCGATGATGTTGGTCCCGTGATTGCCAGAGTTCCACTGCCCTTGCCCGTGTTCACGCTTCCTGCCTCCATTCTCCTTTTTGGGCAATCCTTCACCTTATGCTCAGTCGATCCGCACAGAAAACACCCACTGTTCATCCTAGGATTGGGGCAGTTGGGAGAGATATGACCCTCCTGCCCGCACTTGTAGCACACGAACTTCCCCTTTAAACACTCACTTGAATGGTTCTTTCCACAATTTTCACACTGCACAACTTGTTTCTTAAATCCTTCTTGTTTCACCTGCACACTTCCAAAATTGCTCCCCTTCCTCTTGCTACTACCACTTTTACTTTCACTATTAATTTCTACCTTCCCAGTTCCTACGACCTTGCCCTTGTTCTTTCTCTCCTTGTTGTAGAGGCTCATGGCCTCACTCCCCTCCTCAACAATAATTGCTTTCTCCATGAGTGCTGCAAATATAGGGATCTACAACACCGCCACCTTGTTGTAGAGCCAGGGTTTTAATCAAAACTCAAACATTCTTGCTTTCCTAGCCTCCGTATCAACTTGATGCGGAGCAAACCTAGCCAACTCATTGAACTTTGCGGCTTATTTCGTAACTGACATATCCCCTTGCTTCAACTCTAGAAATTTCACCTCCATCCTAACCTGCATACTAGTTGAAAAATAATTTTCAACAAATAGTGTCTTAAACTTATCCCATGTAACTACACCTTCTCCTGTCCTCGCCTGATTCGCTTCCCACCAAAAATTTTCCTCACCCTTCATCATGTAGGTGGCAAAAGCGGTCTTTTGCCCCTCAGCTACCCTAGCTATCACGAAAACCTTCTCAATCTCCTTAACCCAAGTTTGGGCTTCTACAAGGTCAGTTATACCTTTGAATTTTGGTGGTCCCACAGCCTTGAAATCTTTAAAATTAGCTAAACAGTTGTCCTGCTGATTCCCTACGACTAGTATTCCTTGTTGCATAGCCTGAGCTACCATATTCGTAAAATGTTGTGTCGGGTCTGCTTTTTATCCCTCAACATTATTGACAGACTCTTTTACCCTTTGGTTTTGAGTTTATCGTCTTGGCGGCATTATCTGATTAAATAAAACATGAATTTAACTTACATTCTAAACCTTATCACATAAGTTTAATATTTTAAACTTGTTTCATTTCTCAAACTTATATTCATATTCATTTAATGATTTCAAAATACTTTACATATCATAGCACATATTGCTTTAAACATCAGCTATCCCTTCGTGACTACAAAATTCAGGATTTACAACCTTGATCAATACAAAAGTTTTAGAATATTACATTACACGGGCATACTAAGCACACATATTACATTAAACACGCCTACACAACAGAACTTATACTACATATTTACTAAGCCTTTTTTCTTGGACAACCCTTCGCCTGATGATCTTCTATTCCATAAACAAAACATGCACCTGGTTTATAGTCGGGACAATACAGAGTCGTATGCCCCTCATAGCCGTAAAGATAACATATTTTTTTCCCTTTCTTCTTATCAGGTTTTCCTAAGTCATGATCTTCTATCTTTTTTTCCCTTATTTCTCGAAGCTGCACACGATGCGTTACTTGAGGCTCCCATCTGATCAATTTGGATTTTAAGCTTATCCTGTTCTTCCATTGTTTCTATTAACGCTTGTCACAGTTGACTATTACGCAACTTTTCTATCTCCCACAACCTTTCCAGAGAAGAAACCCTGCTCCTCAGATCCTGTACCTCCATTGATGCTTGTTCAGCTTCAACTTTAGTGTCTGAATCACTTTCTATCAGTTCTCCCATTTTTGGATCTGGTACTACGTTTTTTACGACAACCACCTCGTCCGAGTTGGTTTCATTGTGAGCCTTTATTTCAGCTATTGGCTTCAATTTTAGCTCGGGTGTAGGGATTTGATCCTTCTTCATGCTATAAGCATATAACAAGCCTTTTCCACTAGACATCTACACACATAAATTATCCTGATTAGCATATAGTATATACACACAATAAATAATAGTTTTATATAAGTTATCTTTTATTTTGTTTGACGATGAATTTATTTAATTCATCTCTTTTTAAACTCTATATGAGTTGTTTATATTTTTAATGTTTCCCTCTGTCCTAAGGTTATAGCCTAAGGTCTATCCCACCTAAGGTTTCTAACCCTAAGCTCTGATACCAACCTTTAAAGCGCCCAAATCCGGGTACTTGAAACCCGAACTCGGTGCTTCACGTACCATTTATATGAGCGGAATAATACTAATAATAATAATAATAATATAAAGATTAACTTAATTTACATATCATCAGAGTCTAATCCCCAGGTACGAGACCTTTAAACATTCATTACATGATAATTAATAAGTATCATTGTCATAATAAAGTCTATTTATTACACAGAATACCACAAATCTTATTTGGTTAGCTTTCCTTTTCCTTTGTTTCCGCATGAGCCTTCTGGTTGTTCACACTTAGCTGAAAACATTTAAATTAAGCAAGGATGAGCATTTGAGTGCCCAGCAAGTATTATCAATTATATATATATATATAGATATATATATATATATATATAAGCTGAAAGAATTTAAATATTTTCTTTGTACTACCCTTCTACAACAAATCAATAGTTGTTAAGTAATCTGAACCGTTAATAATAACATAACAACCCTCTTTCAAATTTTTAAAACTACGTACTGACTATAAATAGGGTTAAGGTGACATACTATGAACATTGTTTTCATTTTTGAAAAGGTTAAACAGAACTTCATATGTAAACCATCATAACTTACGGGCACGGGGGTGATCAGCCAGTTGTACCCTGTATTGATCAATACTACATGCAAGAACGATGTTATCGTTCACTCTGTCCACCTTGGGTGCATAAAAAGTTCTCCCGGGTAAGGGATGTTCATACTTGTCGGGATTCCAAACCAAAGCAATTCGGTTGGATAATAATAAGGTTTTATCTTGTTCAACAATAATCTATAATTCAACATATATATACGGGTAATTAACAAAGGTGTATCAACATGTGATTAAATACCATGATTATCCAAGTGGGGACACTTGTATAACCATTTATAAAAATTAACGAACAAAATATATATCTGAATTACCATATACTAACATGTTGATAATCAATGAACGTATATAAAATATATAACAATAGGATTAATAATCTGTACAGTAATAATATAATTCTGAAACATTCTTACTCATGTCCATTGCATAAAGAAAATGCAAAGGTAAGATACTTGTCTGGCCTGCTGCTTACAAAATACAACTTAGTTTTATCTTTTATATCACGACCTATCATAAATCAGATCATTCGTTCGATTAGAACAATATACTATAACACATAGTGTAAGACCCCAACTTTTATGAATAAAAATGTATTTTCTATAAATATTATTTTTGAATATTACGGAATAAATTTGATATAATGTTATAGTTGTGGGTAATATTTATAAATTTTACAAAGTACGCAAGTTGTTATATAATATTCGATTGGTCAGGGAATATTCGTACGACGGCACAATCATTGGTGGACCCCACAACGGAATTATTATCGGATTGAGAAAACGACAAAAATATTTTTATGAAAATAACGGTGGAAGTTTTACCGTTAACTGTTGAAACACCCGGTGTTAAAAGTACAAGAATACGCGTGGTTGCATAGTAGCACACGGTATTGATTATTGATGCTTACGTGAGAAGTCACTCAGTTTTATTCAATTATTGCTTCAGTAATTGTTGCATAATATCTCACGTTAATTGATTCAATTATTGTTGATATTTTATAATTGAGATGACGAAGTTATTAATATTATTATTTCCATTATTAACGATGTCTAGAAGTTCTGTCAAGGAGAGGTTTGGTCACCTAATTGTGTGCCAATAGGGAGAAACCTTATTGGAAAGCCCCCACTTTCCTAGGAACGACCTGGTCGATTAATAGTGTGAATAATAATAATGATGATGAAGTTTTGTTTTATTAGTATTATTAATGTAATAAAACAGAAAAGCTTTTTATATAAAACAGAATAATTTTATAAAGTTATTCATTTTATTAGGCTAATAGTAAAATATTTTTATATAAAATAGAATAGTTTTATAAAGTTATCTATTCTATTAGACAATAATTAGAATATATTATATTTTATTAATCATAGTGTTTGTATAGTGCCTGCATAGTGTTTGCATAGTAAAATCTTTTTAAAAGTTATTCGTTTTATTACATTATAAATAGAATATATTATATTTTATTGTAAACCAATTTGGACCGTCCGTTTCAAGTAAATCGATCTGGAACGTTCATGGATTGGTTACTATTCAGTCCATTCTTCTATAAATAGAAGCTCATTTCTTCATTATTTCTTATGAATTCATTGAAAATCTAGAGAGAGAAAGCGTAGAGAGAATTATTCTTCTATCTTGAGCGTATTTCTTTAGCGTTTAAGAAAGCTTTGAAGCGTAGTGCAAGTTTCTTCAAGTATATCCTCGCCTCTCTGTCGGAGTACTCTTCTTTATAAGGTAAGGTGTATTATTTTTTCATATTCATGAAGAGAACTTCATTATTCCATTCTTTATTATTCTCATTGGAATAACTTCCGTATACATGATCACCCTATACTTGGTGATTTATTTGTTATTCCATTTGTTATTATTTCATTGGAACATCCATTCGTGTGTTTTACGCCGGACTGGTTTAAATCTTTATTATTCTCATTGGAATATCATGTATGCATGCGTTTACTGCTGGGACTGGTTCCGTCTTTATTATTCATTGGAATATCATGTCCAGACGCTTTTTTCTGTAGGACTGATTCCGTTATTTATTCTCGTTGGAATAACTTTTATGCTGCAAGTACCGCATGCATGGTGATTTCTTTTGTTATTCCATTCTTTATTATACTCGGTTGGTTAAAGTTTTGACTTCTATACTCCATGAAATTAGTGGAATATTCTTGATATTTGCGCTTCATTCAGTATCTGTTCATGAAAATATTCTTCTGAGCATTCTTGAATTTTACTCTACAAAGAAGTATCATGTTAACAATTTGGACATTATTAATTCCTGAATAAATTAATTCTTGAACTTGTTTTATTGAATTCTATTATCATTGTCATCATCCTCATATTTATATTTTGTTGAAAGTCATCTCGTGGCTTTTGTGGTGCATAGATGGACTTTTGTATGATTATGATTTAGGGATTATTCTTGTAATCATGACCGTAATGTTACAAATGATGTGGTAAAAGTCCTCATTGGCCCGTAGTGCATTGATGGACAGTTGTTTGCATGATCAGGACCATTTATGAATACACGAATATCCTTGGCCCGTAGTGCATGGATAATTTTTGGTTGTGATACTTATGAATATCCTTGGTAGAAAAGTGCAGAGGTGAGGTGGATTATTTATTGTTGAGTCCAAATGATAAAAGTGATGAAAACCTTTTAAATCATAAAAGATAGTAGATTTTATTCTCTACTTGACTCTTTTAATGGATTGCATGTTCACGCAGATTAAACTTGATGTCTATTGTATTTTATCGGTTTAACCTTTGTTGAAGACTAATGATAATTTATTTCGCATTATCTTAGTCATAAATATTTCTTCTTGGGCTAGTTGAGCTCACCTTTCTTTCACCGTTTCTTGTGAAATGAGAACGAGCCGAGGACTAGTCGGGGAGCGGAGTGACGGTCTAGATGATAGTATTAGTAGTCCTCACTATTCTGTTAAATAGTGTGACAATAAATGTAATGAGGACTTATTCTAAGAGTGGATATTGTCTAGAAGACAATAGTTATATTAAAACTCACAGCTTTCTTGTTGTATATTAAAGATTGTATTTGTATTTTGTACCATGTATTTGGCGATTCAGAATAGGTGATGTATACCTATTTTGGGGGCGTCACACATAGTACTGCATTTCGCAGTCAGCACATAACCTAATTACATTATCACACATGTTCAACGGTCATTGAATCATAAACAAACATTAACACAATCAAAATATCTAAGTCCAGATCAATTTCTGAAACATGTCGGTGTACTGACAGCTTTATCAAGTAATTGTCGAGTCTAAGACTCTATTCTAAAGTTCAATATCCGTAAGTATCAGTCATATTATTTTTAAATGACTTATAATAATTTTAAAACATTTATTATAATTTATCATGAATTTTCAAACATCGGAATCATAATAAAATGATTTAAATATTAAACACTTCTATTATCATTAACATTTAATTAATATTAAACTATTAATGAAACCATTGCCAAAATATTAAAGTTATTTATAATAACTCGTAATATTTTTAAAATATTAATATTACCCTTAAATGATTTTTAAAATATTTAAAATTATTTTTAAATATTTACCATTAATATTAAAATATTAATGTACTATTCATCCAAAATATTAAAAGTTATTAAGTATAACTTAAAACATTTTTAATTTATTTATATCCTTTTTAGATGATTTTAAATTAATAAAACCATTTTTAAACTATTTATTTAATATAATTATTAAATAAATTTAATATCATTAATATTAAATTAATATCATTAATATTAAATTATTAATGAAATTATCCTTTAAATATTAAAAGTTATATTTTAAAACTTAAAATATATTTAAACACTTTATTTTTATTTAAAATGATTTTTATAATAATAAAATCATTTTAAACTTGATGTCTATTGACTCTTTTAATGAATTGCATGTTCCGCTGCAGTTAATGGATTGCATAAGAGATAGTAGTAGTTGTCCTCACTATTAGTAGTATTAGTAGTCTTAACTTTATTTTAATGGATTACATATTCCGCTGCAGTTAATGGATTGCATAAAAGATAGTATTAAGAAGTTTGGACTAGTCGAGAAGCCAGAGTGACGGCTCAAATGATAGTAGATAGCGAGATCCTCACTATTACATTAAATAGTGTGACAATAAATGTAATGAGGACTTATTCGAGAGTGGATATTGTCTAGAAGATAATATTTGTATTAAAACTCACAGCTATTTCTTGTTGTATATTAAAGATTGTATTTGTATTTTGTACCATGTATTTGGCGACTTAGAATAGGTGATGTATACCTATTTTGGGGGCGTCACAGTTGGTATCAAAGCTTAGGGATATGATCTATGGCTAAGATGTGAGACAACAACTAGGAGGGGAGAGACGGGGAATTCCTTCACTAGTATGACCTTCCTAAGTTTATTTGATATTTAATTGGTCGGTCAGAGTATAGGGATAATATGTGATATGTTAATTAACCCTTGTTTTGTGGCCGTGTTTGAAAATGGCATCCGAGAATGTTGAGAACATCAATGGAGCACAGGAGACCGTTGAGTCTCCACAGATCAATAACCAGGACAATGTGCATCAGGAAGGAGACAATCCTCATGCAAACAACAACACTGACCAAATGATGAACGATGGAATGTTCCGAGGCTTCTTGCAATTCATGCAACATCAGGCGAGAGCGGCTCTTGTCCAAAATGCAAGTGGAAACACTGGCAACTCTCAAACGGTCATCGCCAAACAGTTCAAGTAGCTGGGACCACCGGAGTTTTTTGGAGAGCCAAAACCACTTAAGGCGGAGACGTGGATAAAACAGATCAACAAGATATTTGATGTCTTGGGTTGCTCTGAGGAGCAAAAGGTTCCCTTTGCCACCTTCATGTTGCGGGCAGAGGCAGATTACTGGTGGGAATCTGTAAAGCGTACTCAACCTACCGCATTGAAGATGTCTTGGGAAAAGTTTCAAGAACTGTTCAACGACAAGTACTTTCCCGAAAGTATTCGTCACTTGAAAGAGGTAGAGTTCATTAAACTGGAGCAAAACAACATGATCGTGTCGCAGTACGAAGCCAAGTTTGCCAAGCTATCCCGGTTTGCGTCCCATTTGGTTGATAATGAGGAGAGAATGACGTGAATGTTTCTAAGAGGTTTGAAACCCAAGATACGTCAATATCTTATCTCTCATAAACTGTGTTTGTATTCAGATGTTGTTAATAGGGCTCAGTTATTGGAACGCGATAATGAGTCAACCCAACCAAAAGAGAGCAGCCGGCAAAATGATAATACCAGTGATAACAGTCATCGAAGCGGTGACAATAAGCGTGGAGAAAATCAACATGACAGAAATGGTAACCAGTTCGGTGGTAATCATGGCCAAAGCAATAAGAATGGACATTTCAAGAAGAGGAGATTCAACAATGATGGAAAGACGTCAACATCAGCACCTGTTGTTAAGGATGGACAACGACCACCTATCATATGCTTTAAATGCGGAGGGGGGGGCACATATCAGTCCAAACTGTGTGATGCCGTCTAAAGCATGTTATAATTATGGAAGAGAAGGTCACCTAGCCCGATTTTGTCGTTCACCGAAGACAAGTTCAGCTAGGATGGAGGTACTAAAGGACGCCCCAGAATAATCAAAGCCAGTAGTGCAAGGGGGAGCGTTTGTCGTGACATCCCAGAAAGCAAGGAACCCGAATGAGGTCATCACGGGTAAGCTTATCATAAACTCTAGCGAAGTATATACCTTATTTGATACCGGTTCTACCCATTCCTTTATTTCTCCTACTTGCGCTCAACGTTTAAATTTGACTCCAGAGAAATTGGACTTTGACTTATCTGTTGAAACTCCGTTGGGAGAAACCTTCATTACATCCATTGTTTATAAGTCTTGTTTGGTTCAAATCGGTACCCTCACATTACCTGTCGATCTTATTTCATTGAAAATACTTGCATTTGACGTAATTCTAGGGATTGATTGGTTAACTGCTCATCATGCAAAAATTGATTATTTTCGTAAGGTTGTTAGCTTTCATATTCCTAATCAACCTATTATGCGAATTTAAGCAACCAAACCATTAAAATCAATCACTGTCATCTCAAGCCATAAAGCTATTCATTTATTGAAAAACGAATGTCAAGCTTTCTTAGCTCATGTCACGGATCTAAACAAAAATACGTCAGTTTTGAATGATATTTCTATTGTTAATGAATTTCTTGACGTATTCCCTGAAGAACTTCATGGCCTACCCCCAGAACGTGAAATTGAATTTTGTATCGACCTTGAACCCGCTACATAACCCATTTCCAAAGCCCCATATCGAATGACTCCTATTGAACTTCAGGAGTTAAAGACCCAACTGCAGGAATTGTTAGACATTGGCTTTATTCGACCTAGTACTTCTTGTTGGGGTGCTCCTGTTCTATTCGTGAAGAAGAAAGATGGGAGTATGCGACTTTGTATTGATTATCGGGAGTTGAATCATGTCACCATCAAAAATAGGTACCCATTGCCACGTATTGATGACTTGTTTGACCAGTTACAAGGCGTCAAATTCTTTTCAAAGATTGATCTTCGTTCCGGATATCACCAATTGAAGATTAGAACAGATGACATTCCAAAGATGGCTTTTAGAACTCGGTACGGAAATTATGAATTCCTAGTCATGTCTTTTGGATTGACTAATGCCCCTGTTGCCTTCATGGATATGATGAACCGAGTATTCAAGGAATATTTGGATCACTTTGTGGTCGTCTTTATTGATGACATCCTTATTTATTCCAAAAGCCGTGAAGATCATGAGCAACACTTGAGGCTGATACTCCAAAAGCTTCGTGAATATAAGCTTTATGCCAAGTTGAAGAAATGCGAGTTCTGGCTTGAGGAAGTAACATTCCTTGGGCACGCGGTATCAAGTCATGGAATATCTATTGACCCAGCAAAGATTGAAGCTATTCAAAGCTGGGAGCAACCTAAATCAGTGACCGAAGTACGTAGCTTTCTCGGCTTAGCTGGTTATTATCGGAGATTCATAGAAGGGTTTTCTCGAATCGCTACTCCCTTAACTCATCTGACTCGGAAAGATACAAAATTCAGTTGGAACGAGGAATGTGAGAAGAGTTTTCAAGAACTCAAGAAAAGACTCATTTCAGGCTCGGAGAGATTTGTCATCTACACTGATGCTTCAGGCAAAGGGTTAAGTTGTGTTCTCATGCAACATGGGAAAGTCATAGCCTATGCCTCTCGACAAATCAAAGAATATGAGAGGAATTATCCTACTCATGATCCAGAGTTGGCAGTTGTTGTCTTCGCACTTAAAATTTGGAGGCATTACTTGTAAGGGGAGAAAGTGGAGATCTTTACGGATCATGCGACAGCGACGTTGGCTTGAACTGTTGAAAGATTATGATCATACCATCCAATACCATCCTGGAAAAGCGAACGTGGTAGCTGACGCATTGAGTAGAAGATCATATGCTGGTACGAGTGTGATATTGTCAACGCAAAGGCCCATTTTTTATGATTTGCAAAGGATGGTGATAGAGATAAAGACTCCAGGGACCCAAGTGATAATGGTGAATATACGAGTTGAATCGACTTTAATCGATAAAGTTAAAGTTGCTCAAGCTACAGACCTGGAGCTGATGCATATGAGGAAGAAAGTACAAGAAGGTGCTATGCCGGAAGCAAGAATCGATGAAGAAGGAATACTTCTAGTCAACTCCAGACTTTGTGTTCCTAACGACCCTGAGTTAAAGTATAAAATCATGATGGAGGCGCACAACACACCGTTTGCAATCCATCATGGGAGTACCAAAATGTATCATGATCTTCGACATACATTTTGGTGGGGTAATATGAAGAGGGAGATAGCGTTGTTTATCTCAAGGTGTTTAACTTGTCAACGAGTCAAGGCGGAACATCAAGTACCAAATGGTCCATTGCAACCACTTAAAATTCCAGAATGGAAGTGGGAGCACATTACCATGGACTTCGTTACTGGTCTTCCCAAGGTTTCTCAAGGCATAGATGCAATTTGGGTCATTGTTGATAGATTGACCAAGTCTGCTCATTTTTTACCTATACGAGAAACTTATTCACTTGAACGTCTTGCTCGTATGTACATAAACAAGGTTATAAGATGGCATGGTATGCCAATATCCATAGTTTTTTATCGAGACCCAAGATTCACTTCACAATTTTGGGTTAGTTTGCAAAAAGCTATGGGCGCGGATTTACGATTTAGTTCGGCGTATCATCCTCAGACAGACGGATAATCAGAGAGGACTATTCAAAATCTTGAAGATTTATTAAGACTCTGTGTCCTTGACTTCAAGGGAAGTTGGGACAAGTTCTTACCATTGGTGGAGTTTTCCTACAACAACAGTTATCAAGCAAGTATTGGCATGGCTCCATTCAAAGCGTTGTATGGAAGAAAGTGTCATTCTCCAGTATGCTGGGATGAGGTGGGTGAAGCAACATTGTTGGGACCGGAGTTAGTACGTATGACTACGAAAAAGATTCAAACGATCCGACAACGTATAAAAACCTCACAAGACCGACAAAAGAGTTATGCTGATTTTCATCGAAAGGACGTGGAATTCGATATGGGAGATCATGTGTTTTTACGTGTTGCTCCATGGAAAGGAGTTACGAGATTTGGAAAGAGAGGAAAGCTCAATTCTCGATTCATTGGCCCATTTTTAATCCTCGATCGAGTTGGGACTGTAGCCTATAGACTCGCTTTACCGCCAAGTATGTCTCGTGTTCATAACGATTTTCATATATCCATGTTACGTAAATATGTGAAAGACCCAAACCACATTATTGAGTTAGAACCAGACGAAAGAGCGGAAGATTTAACGTATGAAGAGGTTCCTGTTCAAATCTTGGATAAGAAGGAACATATTCTACGCTCCAAGGTTATACCTCAAGTCAAAGTTTTATGGAGGAACCACGATGTTGAGGAAATGACCTGGGGTTAGAATCTGAAATGAAATCAAGGTATCCTTACCTCTTCGACATACCAGGTGTGTACCCTAATTTTGAGGGCAAAATTTCATAAGAAGGGGAGATTGTAAGACCCCAACTTTTATAAATAAAAATGTATTTTCTATAATATCATTTTTGAATATTATGAAATAAATTTTATATAATGTTATAGTTGTGGGTAATATTTATAAATTTACAAAGTACGCAAGTTGTTATATAATATTCGATTGGTCGGGGAATATTCGTTTTAAACAGGGAATATTCGTACGACGGCACAATCATTGGTGGATCCCACAACGGAATTATTGTTGGATTGAGAAAACGACAAAAATATTTTTTATGAAAATAATGGCGGAAGTTTTACCGTTAACTGTTGAAACACCCGGTGTTAAAAGTACATGAATACACGTGGTTGCATAGTAGCACACGGTATTGATTATTGATGCTTACGTGAGAAGTCACTCAGTTTTGTTTAATTATTGCTTCAATAATTGTTGCATAGTATCTCGCGTTATTTGAATCAATTATTGTTGATATTTTATAATTGAGATGACGAAGTTATTAATATTATTATTTGCATTATTAATGATGTCTAGAAGTTCTGCCAATGAGAGATTTGGTCACCTAATTGTGCGCCAATAGGGAGAAATCCTTATTGGAAAGCCCCCTCTTTCCTAGGAACGACCTGGTCGATTAATAGTGTGAATAATAATAATGATGATGAAATTTTGTTTTATTAGTATTATTAATGTAATAAAACAGAAAAAATCTTTTTTATATAAAAATGTAATACTTTTATAAAGTTATTCGTTTTATTAGGCTAATAGTAAAATCTTTTATATAAAATAGAATACTTTTATAAAGTTATACATTTTATTAGACAATAATTAGAATATATTATATTTTATTATGCATAGTGTTTGTATAGTGCCTGCAGAGTATTTTCATAGTAAAATCTTTTTAAAAGTTATTCGTTTTATTAGATTATAAATAGAATATATTATATTTTATTTTAAACCAATCTGGACCGTCCGTTTAAAGTAAATAGATCTGGAACATTCATGGATTGGTTACTATTCAGTCCATTCTTCTATAAATAGAAGCTCATTCCTTCATTATTTCTTACGAATTCTTTGAAACTAGAGAGAGAAAGCGTAGAGAGAATTATTCTTCTATCTTGAGCGTATTTCTTTAGCGTTTAAGAAAGCTTTGAGCGTAGTGCAAGTTTCTTCAAGTATATCCCCACCCTACCGTCGGAGTACTCTTCTTTATAAGGTAAGAGGTATTATTTTTTTCATATTCATGAAGAGAACTTACATTATTCCATTCTTTATTATTCTGTTGGAATAACTCGATCTGCCATGATCTACCCTATACTTGGTGATTTCATTTGTTATTCCATTTGTTATTATTCTCATTGGAACATCTTGTCTCATGCATTTTATGGGACCTAGTTCCATCTTTATTATTCTGTTGGAATATCCTCGTCATGCATGCGTTTTACACCGAACTGGTTTTCGTATTTATTATTCTCATTTGAATATCCACATGCATGCGTTTTACGCCGGGGACCGATTCCGTTATTTATTATTCATTTTGAATAACTCTGTCTATCTCAAGTACCGCATGCATGGTGATTTTTGTTGTTATTCCATTCTTTATTATTCTATTAGAATATCTCGCCTTCGGTGCGTATTACGCTTTGAACTTTGGTTCAGTTATTTATTATTCATTGGAATAACTCATACATGGGAAGTACCGCATGCATGGTGATTTCTTTTGTTATTCCATTCTTTATTATACTCAGTTGGTTAAAGTTTTGACTTCTATACTCCATGAAATTAGTGGAATATCCTTGATATTTGCGCTTTATCCAGTATCTGTTCATGAAAATATTCTTTTGAGCATTCTTGAATTTTACTCTATAAAGAAGTATCATGTTGACAATTTGGACGTTATTAGTTCCTGAATAAATTAATCCTTGAACTTGTTTTATTGAATTCTATTATCATTGTCATCATCCTCATATTTATATTTTGCTGAAAGTCATCTGTGGCCTGTAGTGCATAGATGGACTTGGTATGATTATGACCAGGGATTATTCGGTGTAATCATGACCGTAATGTTACAAATGATGTGGTAAAAGTCCTCATTGGCCTGTAGTGCATTGATGGATAGTTGTTGGCATGATCATGACCATTGATTAATACACGAATATTCTTGGCCCGTAGTCCATGGATAATTTATGGTTGTGATACTTATGAATATCCTTGGTCGTAGTGCAGGGATGAGGTGGATTATTTATTAAGCTGAGTCCCAGCGATAAATTATTAATGAAATTATCCTTTAAATATAAAAAGTTATATTTTAAAACTTAAAATATATTTAAACACTTTATTTTTATTTAAAATGATTTTTATAATAATAAAATCATTTTAAACTAAATTATTTAATATAATTATTAAATAACTTTAATATCATTAATAATAATTAATTAATGAAATTTACCTTTAAATATTGAAAGGTATTTTTATAACTTAAAATATTTTTAAATACCTTATTATTATTTAAAATGATTTTTAATATAATAAAATCATTTTTAATTTATTTATTTAATTCATTTATTAAATATCTTAATTATCATTAATATTAATTTCATCACAAAATATTAAAAGTCATTAAAAATAAATTAAAATATTTTTTTATACCATAATATAATTTTAAATGATTTTTCAAATATTAAAATCATTTTTAAATAATTTATTTAATATAATAATTAAATAAATTAAATACCTTAAATATTTAAAAATATTAAATATTTATGAAATATACTTAAAATAATTAAAAACTATTTTTTAGAATTTAAAATAATTTTTTATAATTTATTTGGTATTTTTAATAATTAAAAACTAATTTTCTATAATTATTTAATAGAAATATAATTTTTATAAATAATCTGTCGCTAAAGACCACGTATAGCGACATAACCATCGCTATAGGTGTTCTTCATGTTCTTCATGCAAACCCAGAACACCAAGTGCAGTTATCAAGTGAGTGGGTTTGACCAAGATTAATTCATCACACAAAGTGTTTCTAGACATGTTGTTGATCAGATCGTGTAGTGCTAATGCAAGACTACAAGATCCCACAACAAACATGATCATAACATGCATCAAATGAAATCTAAGCCAATGAAAACACTGTCAGAGTTGTTATTCATTTTCTGGGTTACCTAGAAATGAAGAACAGTTCGGATGGTCATATTTGGGCTTCCACTACTTGTTGTACAAGTGTTGTTTTTGTGATCTAAAAGTTCCTGCTTGTAGACAACATGTGAGACTACAGATCCATTACAAAACATCACCAAAACATCAATAGAATCAATAGATCCGAACCGGTCAAAGCATGTTAGAAATTGTGTTCATAGGTTTTCTGGGTTACCCAGAAAATCATTTTAATGCTTGACCATGCTAGTTTGACCGGTCACTACATTAAATCTATAAGTTATCTAAGTGATCTAAAATCTTTAAACTGTAGTACTCATACCAAGCTACCATTCTATTACAACAACAGACCAAAACATCTAACACCTGCAAGATCTAGCCACAAGAACATACTGTCAGAGCATTCTAGGCGATTTCTGGGCTGCCCAGAATTGCATGGTCAATGCCGGTCAACGTGGTTTGACCATGAATAACTTACGATCTAGACCAGATATAAACTCTATTCTTGATCTAGATTAAAGAGCACATAACAGAATACACATTACAACTTAAAAAAATAACAAAAATCATAGACGAGCAAGGATTTGTGGCCACTGACATTCGTTGTCAGACCACAGTTTGAACTTTTTCTAAATTTTGTAAAATTTCAAATCTGAGCCTCTAGATGTTATGGATCTAACATCTAGCAACTCAGATCATCATTATACACTACTAACAACATATTAAAACACAGAATCATAACATCTAACAACAGATTTATGGTCAGATTTCATGGCTAGGGTTTATAACTTCTTTGATCAATCTTTGATTCTATGCTACTAATGTTGTTATGAAATTCGTGGGGCTTGATTTGGTGACTGTTATTCTAAGAAATTTCGTGGGTTTTGAGTTTGAGAGAGTTTAAATGGGTGTTGTGTACAAAATAAGCTAACAAATGAACTTTTTTTCTCTCTCCAATCTATATATATAAGTGTTAGATGCATGTATGGCTGAGCTTAGGGGCTGATTACTGGCAATAATAGATCACATGGAGTAGTTGGGTTTGGTGAACCACTTCACCTAAGGTCAAAACCTATAGGTTAGCCTCAATAATGCATAAAAGGGTATAATGGACATTAGGCTTGCAATTTTAATGGCTTAAATGTAATTCTTATCAAACCCTTAGGGTTTGACCCTTAGGGTTTAATCCTAAGGTTTAGCATATAACATTTGTAAGATTTAGCTATTAGGGTTTGCACAAAATAAAAATTTTAGTTTCTAAAATTTATAATTAGGGTTTTCTTAATTTGATTAGGGTTCTAAGTATACATGAACATTAGGGTTTAATATCACTAATATAATTAACCTTGCTAATTTTAGCAATTAGGGTTTATAATTTTGGTAATTAGGGTTACCAAATCATAATTAGGGTTTATAATTTAAACATTAGGGTTTCTAAAAATTAATATATGCAAATGTTAATTAGGGTTGACCTAATTAACCATAAAATCATATAACACAGTTATATAATATTCTTAAACTCACAATTGAGTTTCAATTTAGGGTTTTCCACAGTAAAACTAGAGTTTTCAAATACTGCACCATAATTGACCAATCATTGTCAGTTCACATACATGCAGTACATATTTATACCACTGAAAAATCAAAATATAATTAATATTATATTATTATTCTCATTCCTTGATCAAAATCCAAAATTAGGGTTTGGATTCCATATCTGATTTATCTCATCATACTTAACATTATTCATTAAGTTAAAATAATTAACTTAATAATCTTTACTAAAATTCATATAATAAAATAATTATTCTAAAAATCATTTCATATATTATTTAGATAATATATAATTATATTTTCGTGGAAAATAATTAATAAAAACATTTCTACTATAAATTAATTATTAATAAAATATAATTTATAATGATTAATAATTCTAAAATAAAATCATTTGTAATTATTCATGTAATAAATATATTTTATATTCATTTCATAAATACATACACATTATATTGGCACATATTCCCAATATTTATTTTTAATAAAAAAAAAAATTATACGCAAAATTTCTGATTTATTTGTATAGAAAATATCGGGTTGTTACAAATTCTTTTAAATAATTGAAGATAGTAGATATCATGCTCTACTTGACTCTTCTAATAGATTGCTTGTTCCACTGCAATTAAACTTGATGTCTATTATATTTTATCAGTTTAACACTGTTGAAGGCTAACGATAATTTATTCTGCATTATCTTAGTCATAATATTTCTTACTGGGCTAGTTGAGCTCACCCTTTTGCTTTCATTGTTCTCTTTGAAATGAAAATATATTTGGGACTAAATGGGAGCGGAGTGATTTGTCCAGGATGTTTGAATTAGTAGTCCTCACTATTCTATGAAATAGTGTGATAATAAATGTATTGAGGACTTATTTTGAGTTTGAATACTGTCTAGAAGACAATATTTGTATTAAAACTCACAGCTCGTGTTGTATATTTAAGTTTGTATTTGTATTCTATATCATCAATTTGGCGACTCAGAATAGGTGATGTATACCTATTTTTGGGGCGTCGCTGTTGGTATTAAAGCTTAGGGATATGATCCCTGGCTGAGATGTGAGACTAGAACTAGGAGGGGATAGACGGGTAAATCCTTCGCTAGTATGACCTACCTAAGTTATTTGTTATTTAATTGGTCAGTCAGAGTATAGGGATAATATGTGACATATCAATTAACCCTTATTTTATGACAGTGCTTGAAAATGACATCCGAGAATGTTGAGATACGCAATGAAGCACATGAGACCGTTGAGTCACCGACGATCAATAACCAGGATAATGTGCATCAGGAAGGCGATAATCCTCCTATAAACAACAACACCGATCAAATGATGAACGATGGTATGTTTAGGAACATTATAGAATTCATGCAGAACCAAACGAGAGAGACTCATGTTTATAATGCAGGTGGAAACACTGGCAACCCATGGTTGGTCACCGCTAAGCAGTTCAAGGAGCTAGGACCACCGGAGTTTTTGGGAAAGCCAGAACCACTTAAGGTAGAGACGTGGATTAAGCAGATCACCAAGATATTTGATGTCTTGGAATGCTCAGAGGACCAAAAGGTTCCCTTCGCCACCTTTATGTTGCGTAAAGAGGCAGATTACTGGTGGAATCTGTAAAACGTACCCAGCCTGACGCACTCAAGATGTCTTGGGAGAAGTTCCAAGAATTTTTCAATGACAAGTACTTTCCCAAAAGTATTCGGCACATGAAGGAGGTTGAATTCATCAACCTAGAGCAAAACAATATGACCGTATCACAGTACGAGGATAAATTTGCCAAGTTATCCCAGTTTGCATCCCATTTGGCAGATAATGAGGAGAGAATGACGCGAATGTTTCTACGAGGTTTGAAACCCGAAATACATCAATACCTCATTTCTCACAAACTTTATTTATATTCAGATATTGTGAATAGGGCTCAATTAGTGGAGCGTGATAATGAGGTAGCACAACAAAAAGGCAATGACCAACAAAAAGATAATAATCATACAGGTGGCAACGGTTATCGGAATAATGATAACCATCGTGGAGGAAATTATCATCCCAAGAATGGTAACCACTTTAGTGGTAATCATGGCCAAGATAATAGAAGTGGAAATTTCAAGAAGAGAAGGTTCAACAATGACGTAAAGACGTCGGTAGCAGCACCAGCACTCGTTGTTAAAGAAGAAGAACGACTACCGGTCATATGTTTCAAATGCGGACAGGAGGGACACATCCGTCCAAACTGTATGCAGCAACCCAAAGGGTGTTTTAATTGCGGAAGAGAAGGTCACCTAGCTCAATTTTGTCGTGTAGTGAAGTCAAGTCCAGTTGGGATAGTGATGCCAAAGGATGTCCCAGACAAGTCAAAGCCAGTAGTTTAAGTGAGAGTGTTTGTTGAGGAACCCGAACGAAGTTATCACAGGTAAGTTAATCATAAACTCTTACGAAGTCTGTACCTTATTTGATAAAGGTTCTACCCATTCTTTTATTTCACCTAGTTGTGTTCAACGTTTGAACTTGACTCCTATGAAATTAGACTTTGACTTATCTGTTGAAACTCTATTATGAGAAACCTTTGTTACCTCCACTATTTATAAATCTTGTTTGATTCAAATCGACACTTTCATGTTACCTGTCGATCTCATCTCTTTGAAAACACTTGCTTTTGATGTGATTTTAGGAATCGACTGGTTAACTATTCATCATGCTAAAATTGATTATTTTCGTAAAGTTGTTAGCTTACATATTCCTAGCCAACCTGTTATACGAATTCAAGCAACCAAACCACTAAAGTCAATCATTGTCATATCAAGCCATAAAGCCATTCGTTTATTAAAAAATGGATGTCAAGCTTTCTTAGCCCATGTCACAGATTTAAACAAAAATACGTCAGATTTGAATGATATTTCTATTGTTAATAAATTTCCTGACGTATTCCCTGAAGACTTCTTGGCCTACCCTAGAGCGTGAAATCAAATTTTGTATTGACCCTAATACAAAACCCATTTCTAAAACCCTTAAATATTTCTTCACCTAAAACGAACGTATTATGTGCCAAAGATGTTGGCTCGAGCTGTTGAAGATTACGACCATACCATTCAATATCATCGTAGAAAAGCGAACATGGTAGCTGACGCGTTGAGTAGAAGATCGTATATAGTTATGAGTCCGACGTTGTTAACACAAAAACCCATTTCGTACGACTGACAAAAGATGGAGATAGAGTTAAAAACTCCAAGAACCCACGTGAAGATAACGAATATACGAGTAAAATTGACTTTAATCGATAAAGTTAAAGCCGCTCAAGCTATAGACTCGGAGCTGATGAACACGAAAAAGAAGGTTCAAGAGGGCGTTATTCTAGAAGCAAAAATCGACGAAGAGAGAAAATCTCAACCCTCGATTTAATTGGCCCATTGGAAATCCTCGATCGAGTAAGAACCGTGGCCTATAGACTCGCTTTACTGCCAAGTATGTCGCGTGTTCATAACATATTTTTTTCACGTATCGATGTTACTTAAATATGTAGATGACCCAAACCACATTACTGAGTTAGAATCGGACAAAATAGCGGAAGATTTAACGTATGAAGAGGTACCTATTAAAATCTTGGATAAGAAGAAACATATTCTACGCTCAAAGGTTATACCTCAAGAGTTAGAATCTGACGAGGTATCCTCACCTCTTCGACATACCAGGTACGTACGTAAATTTAGAGGGCAAAATTTCATAAGGAAGGGAGATTGTAAAACCCCAAATTTTGTGAATAAAGATTAATTTTCTCAAAATATTTTTTAAGTATTATGGTGTGGATTTGATATAATGTTATAGTTGTGGGTAGTATTTATAAATTTTGCAAAGTATGCAAGTTGTCATAAAATATTCGATTGGTCGGGGAATATTCGTTTTAACAGGGAATATTCGTATAATAGCACAATCATTGGTGGACCCCATAACGGAATTATTGTCGGAATAAGAAAACGACAGAAATATCTTTTTATAAAAATAACGGCGGAAGTTTTACCATTAAACTGTTAAAATACCCGGTGGTAAATGTGACGCCCCCAAAATAGGTATACATCACCCATCTTGGTTCGCCAGATACATGGTACATAACTCAACTACAAACTTAATTATACAATTGTCGTGCAAAATATAACAAAATATAGCTGAGAGTTTAAACACGAATATTGCCTTCTAGACAATATCCACACTCAATAGAGTCCTCATTACAATTATTATCACACTATTTTATAGAAATAGTGAGGACTACTATAGCCACCATCTCGGACCGTCAATCCATTCCCCGACCAGTCCTAGCTATATTCTCATTTCTGAAGAGAACATTGAAAGAAAAGGGTGAGCTCAACTAGCCCAGTAAGAAATATTATGACTAAGATAATGCAGAATAAATTATCCTTAGCCTTCAACAATGTTAAACAGATAAAATACAATAAGCATCAAGTTTAACCGCAGCGGAATAAGCAATCCATTAGAAGAGTCAAGTAGAACATAATGTCTACTATCTCCTCTAGATTAAAAGTCCATCGTTAATATTTCATTACTGTAATACTCAACAATAGTTCTTTATTATACCCAAGATAAAAAGAACTATCATCACTTGTCTTCACCTAAACCACCAAAGATTATAGTTAAATCCACAATTCATATTTATAATCATGTAAATCAACAATTTCTCCTTGCCACAAAGGCTTAATAGAACGTTTACTCAATATCCTTACCCCAAAGGCTAAAGATAATCAAATATAATAACAATGATCATACCAATCAGTTGTCTACCTTGGCACTACGGGCCAAAGATATTCAATTATAAAACCAATGGTCATGATCATACCAATCAATTGTCCGTTAGTGCACTACGGCCAAAGACATTCAACTGTTAACTAATGGTCATGATCCTACCAATCACATCATCGAATTATCCATACACTACGGGCCACGGATATTCATTATTATCACCAGTGGTCATGATCATGTCATACACATGTTCATCTTTGCACTATGGGCCAAAGCTATCAATCAACAGTTTGTCTTTGCACGTAAGCCAAAGATATACAACTGTAAAACCAATAATCAATAGTCCATCTTTACACGTAAGCCAAAGATATACAACTGTAAAACCAATAATCAACAGTCCATCTTTGCACGTAAACCAAAGATGACTTTCATCACAATATAAGCATGAGGATGATGACAATGATATAAACATTAATCAAACGAAATCAAGGATAAATATTAAAGACTTTAAATTTATCCAGAGTTTAAAAATATCCAAATTGTCAACATGATACTGCTTTGTGGAGTAAAATTCAAGAATAATATTCACGTACCAAAAATAATTTGGACAGAAAAAAAAATATATTTTTTGGGTAAATAGTACCCCATGAATAGTAACTCGTGAATAGTAACTCGTGAATAGTAACTCATGAATAGTAACTCATAAATAGTACTCCGTATTCGTACATAGTACCGTATACATAAATAATGTCATCATATGTCGATACGTGAATAGTTTCAGATAATCGTGAATAGTAATCCCGACACAAAAAGATAAAGTTTCACAATAAAATCCATATCAATATTTATAACACCTTAATCCAAATGTTATAAATCACTTAATAATCTCATAATTTAATAGTATTAATATTACCACAATATTTTAATCATTTCTCAAACTTATAAACAATTTATTTTAATTGTTTAAACTTTACTAATTAATGCATTTAATCATCCTTAAATGCCAAAGTCATAAGATTTCATCACCAATAACCAAAACTCTCATCAAAAATCTGCATATACCTTATATAGGATTCTAAGGCCATAAAATCCTATTTTCCAATTTTCTTACTTCACATAACATATTTAATTCATTTACTCATAACTAGTCCATTTTCATGAAAAATACCAAATCAGTACAAATAAATTTTCTTTTCTGGGATTTAGCAGAATATAATACCATATTGAACATATATTTTTCTCAGAATTTTTTAAACTCATTTACTATTTTTCATATGGCTAAAACTGCCGAATATTTAGACATTTATCAAAAACTGTACTTTGTCCAAAAATTCCGAAATTTACGGGGTATACTGCTGTTATATAGATATACTCCCAATAAAGATTTCACCAATTTTGAAGTTAACCACAAGGAGTTATAAGGGTTTACTTTTAAAATAGTCTTTTCCCATAAAATTCATAACTCCTAATCTATACATCCAAAAATCGCCATTTTTGGACACAATCTAGAAAACTCATCAAATTATCATTTCAAATTTTTCCAGAATTTTTGAGGGTTGGAAAAATTACAAAACTGCCCCTGGCAGAAACTCCTTACTTACAAGGGTTAAACAAAAATAATATTCCTTACGAATATTGAACGAAAATAATATTCCTTGCAAATATTAAACGAATATAATGAATATTGAACGATAATAATATTCTTACAAATAAGAAAAATAATATCTCTTCAGAATATAAAAAAATAATAAACCTTACCTCAGAAGAAGACTGGATACTGGAGTAGTGAAGTAGCAGACTTCGCTTCTTCTTTCTCTCTATAGCTTTTGTCTCTATAGCTTCTATCTCTATAATTGCTCTTGTGAGACTTAGTGAATTTATGAGAAATGAAGGAAGAATGAGCTTCTATTTATAGGAAAATATAGTTTCAATAATTGCACATTTTGGGGCTCGAAATATTACAGTATAAGAACTTCCTCTTTTTCTTTATTTTTAATTTAGTCCTGCAAGTATTATGAAACTTGCACCACCTCCCCTAATAGTAAATCATGTGAAACAATAGTAAATCATGTGACTCAATAGTTCTAAACATGTGAAAAAATTAATTATAGTATAGTACATTCATCTATACCTCCATTTTTAACTTAGTCATGCAAGTATTATCAATCTTGCACCAACTCCCCTAATAGTAAATCATACGAATGAATAGTACACACATGTGAACACATAGTTATAAGAATGTGAATTAATAGCAATTAATTGCTCATTTATTCGGTTAATTACCCGATTGGTCAATATAACCTCTAAACTTCAATTATTATCGAAATAATTGTCGATTTCCACTAACACTAATAATTCCAACACAATGGAACTATCAATTTCATCATTAATCAACACGAACTTATTCATCATTAATATTATAACTCACAATATTTAACAACCAGGTCGTTTCCAGGAAAGATGGAGCTTTCCGATAAGGATTTTTCCTTATTGGCGCGCAATTAGGTAACCAAACCTCTCCGTGACAGAACTTCTAGACATTGTCAATATTGCAAATAATAATATGAATAACTTTGTCGTCTCAATTATTTATTTAATAATATAAAATATTGTGACAATAATTGAATAAAACTGAGTGACTTCTCATGTAAGCATCAATAATTAATATTGTGTGCTACTATGCAACCACACGTATTACTATACTTTTACTATCAGTTATTTTATGATAACTTGCTTACTTTGAAAAATTTTCATATATCACCCTTAACTTTAAACTTTAATCAATTTAACTATTTAACAAAATAGAAAGATTGAATACTTTAATTTCATAAAATTCGGGATCTCATAATCTCCCCTCCTTATGAAATTTTGCCATCAAAATTTACGTACGTACCTGATTTTCGAAGAGATGAGAATACCTTGTTTTTTTTCCGGATTGTACCTTCCCGGTTAGTTCCTCTATATCATGATTTTCTCATTGCTCATCTCCTGTATTTCAGATATCATTCTAGAATATAGTTTTAAAATAAGGGTTAATTGACATGCCACATATTATCCCTATACTTTGACCGACCAATTAAATACCAAATAATTTAGGTAGGTCATACTAGCGAAGGAATTAACCCGTCTCTCCCCTCCTAGTTCTAGCCTCACATTATAGCTAGGGATCATATCCCTAAGCTTTGATACCAACTGTGACGCCCCCAAAATAGGTATACATCACCTATCTTGGGCCGCCAGATATGTGGTACATAACTTAACTACAAACTTAATTATACAATTATCGTGCAAAATACGACAAAACATAGCTTAGAGTTTAAACACGAATATTGCCTTCTAGACAATATCCACACTCAATGGAGTCATCATTACAAGTATTATCACACTATTTTATAAAAAATAGTGAGGATTACTATAGCCACCATCTCAGACCGTCAATCCATTCCCCGACCAGTCCCAGCTATATTCTCATTTCCTGAAGAGAACATTGAAAGAAAAGGGTGAGCTCAACTAGCCCAGTAAGAAATATTATGACTAAGATAATGCAGAATAAATTATCATTAGCCTTCAACAATGTTAAACTGATAAAATACAATAAACATCAAGTTTAACTGCAGCGGAATAAGCAATCCATTAGAAGAAGAACATAATGTCTACTATCTCCTCTAGATTAAAAGTCCATCGTTAATATTTCATTCCTGTAATACTCAACAATAGTTCTTTATTATACCCAAGATAAAAAGAACTATCATCACATGTCTTCACCTAAACCACCAAAGATTATAGTTAAATCCACAATTCATATTTATAATCATGTAAATCAACAGTTTCTCCTTGCCACAAAGGCTTAATAGAATGTGTAGGGATTTCGGCACAAAACGCAGCGGAAATAGAAAATAAATCAAAGCAATTCTGGAACCCAAAATAGGATCCAAGCGAAATTGAAATTAATTTAGTGGTTTAGATATTATACCGACTATGAAAAAGTTCTGAAATAGTTTCGAATCCTTTATGCAATCCAATTAGAACCGCGCATCTACGGTATCCACACGAACGCCGCATAAACCGTCGAACGATTCTGCAATAAGAGGGACTTGCGATACTAGCCACCAAAGGAACGATTATGAAACTATTTTCTCTCTAGTCTCTCTCTAAGAGCGGCTAGGGTTTTTCAATTATGAGACATCCCTAAGTGGCTGCTATATATTATATATATAGTAGTTAAAAAGAATTAATCAAATCAAAACCTAATTTCATAAAATCCGAATTTATATATATATATATATATCTTAATTAAGTCTTACTTAATTAATATACATATATACAAATTATCCTTTTAATTTAAATTCGTGATTTAAATACTATTAATCATATTAATATATTTAAATCCTTAAAATTTAAATTTATTCCCTTTTAAATTACGTTCTATGTGTGTGACCCTATAGGTTATTATTACGTTGGTAATAATTTTATAATCATATTATAAAATTATAAACAGTGAGCGACATCTAGTAATGCATCACTGCTACCCAAGTAATAATAAGATTGATGATTCGATGCAACATTTTCGTGACCAATGTTTCAATGTAATTTAATCCTTTTAACCTTAATATCCTAGTTTAAACTCGAGTCATGGAATGTGTCATACTCTTCATAATTTAATTTGAGTTTTCTTGATCAATCAGTAGACTATATGAAACAAATCACTATTTGAGCATGGCCATGCATTTCATAGTCCTACTCAATCAAGAGGCCTATGGATATCACCCCTAATGTATAGGAGGGTTAAATTCCATCTAGATCACTCATATTCCTCACACGATTTATGATGTACCCAATAATCATCTTTATAGTCCACCCTATTAAAGGTGACATTTGATGATATCAAAGTACATAAATTCTCGTGTAGTAATATAGTGATTTCAGGTCGGAGGACCATTACATCATTGTCACTATGAGAATTGCTAATGACACTTTGCATAATGTTCCACGTAGAATTCTCATGGTGGGTCTTTCTAGTACATCGTTCTCTAACATGTACCTATGTATTCACTTAATATCTCATATATTTATGACCAATGAGATTTGGTCATCAGTCAATTCATATACTAGTCTCAATGCATCATTGTTGTCCCATCAACAATGATACTCGACTAGGGACATTTAAGAATAATGATACTAATTATAATTATATAATCTCATGTTTAAGTCACATACTTGAAACTATATAATTTGTATCATTATTCTAAGGAATTTTATTATGTTAACATTTATATAACGCAGTAAATAAAACCATAATAAAATCATTCATTTATTCAATCAAATATAATATCAAAATGTTAAGCAATTATATCAAATAATTTGCCTCTAGGGCATAAACTCTAACGGAACGTTTACACAATATCCTTACCCCAAAGGCTAAAGATATTCAAATGTAATAACAATGATCATACCAATCAGTTGTCTACCTTTGCACTACGGGCCAAAGATATTCAATTATAAAACCAATGGTCATGATCATACCAATCAATTGTCTGTCAGTGCACTACGGCCAAAGACATTCAACTGTTAACTAATGGTCATGATCCTGCCAATCACATCATCGAATTATCCGTGCACTACGGGCGAAGGATATTCGTTATTATCACCAGTGGTCATGATCATGTCATACACATGTCCATCTTTGCACTACGGGGCAAAGTTATCAATCAACAGTTTGTCTTTGCACGTAATCCAAAGATATACAACTGTAAAACCAATAATCAACAGTCCATCTTTACACGTAAGCCAAAGATGACTTTCATCACAATATAAGCATGAGGATGATGACAATGATATAAAAATTAATCAAACGAAATGAAGGATAAATATTAAAGCCTTTAAATTTATCAAGAGTTTAAAAATATCCAAATTGTCAACATGATACTGCATTGTGGAGTAAAATTCAAGAATAATATTCACGTACCAAAAATAATTTGGACAGAAAAAAAAATATATTTTTTGGGTAAATAGTACCCCATGAATAGTAACTCGTGAATAGTAACTCATGAATAGTAACTCATGAATAGTAACTCGTGAATAGTAACTCATGAATAGTAACTCATAAATAGTACTCCATATTCGTACATAGTACCGTATACATAAATAATGTCATATGTCGTATACGTGAATAGTTTCGTATACGTGAATAGTAATCCCGACACAAAAAGATAAAGTTTCACAATAAAATCCATATCAATATTTATAACACCTTAATCCAAATGTTATAAATCACTTAATAATCTCATAATCTAATAGTATTAATATTACCACAATATTTTAATCATTTCTCAAACTTATAAACAATTTATTTTAATTGTTTAAACTTTACTAATTAATGCATTTAATCATCCTTAAATGCCAAAGTCATAAGATTTCATCACCAATAACCAAAACTCTCATCAAAAATCTGCATATACCTTATATAGGATTCTCAAGCCATAAAATCCTATTTTCCAATTTTCTTACTTCACATAACATATTTAATCCATTTACTCATAACTAGTCCATTTTCATGAAAAATACCAAATCAGTACAAATAAATTTTCTTTTCTGGGATTTAGCATAATATAGTCCCATATTGAACATATATTTTTCTCAGAAATTTTTAAACTCATTTACTATTTTTCATATGGCTAAAACTGTCGAATATTTAGATATTTATCAAAAACTGTACTTTTATCCAAAAATTGCAAAATTTACAAGGTATATTGTTGTTATATAGATGTACTCCCAATAAAAATTTCACCAATTTTGGAGTTAACCGCAAGGAGTTATAAGGGTTTACTTTTAAAATAGTCTTTTCCCATAAAATTTATAACTCCTAATCTATACATCCAAAAATCACCATTTTTGGACACAATCTAGAAATCTCATCAAATTTCATTTCAAATTTTTCCAGAATTTTTTAGGGGTCGGAAAAATTACGAAATTGTCCCTGGTAAAAACCCCTTACTTACAACGGTTAAACCAAAATAATATTCCTTACGAATATTGAACGAAAATAATATTCCTTACAAATATTAAACGAATATAATGAATATTGAGCGATAATAATATTCATACAAATACGAAAAATAATATCTCTTCAGAATATAAAAAAATTGTGACGCCCCCAAAATAGATATACATCACTTATTCTGAGTCGCCAAATACATGGTACAGAATACAAATACAATCTTTAATTTATAACAAGAGAGCTGTGAGTTTTAATACAAATACTGTCAACTAGACAATATCCACTCTCAGAATAAGTCTTCATTACATTTATTGTCACACTATTTAACAGAATAGTGAAGACTACTAATACTATCATCTGGACCATCACTCCGTTCCCCGACTAGTCCCTCGCCACGTTCTCATTTCTCAAGAGAACAAAGTGAAAGAAAAGGTGAGCTCAACTAGCCCAAAGAAGAAATATTATGACTAAGATAATGCAGGATAAATTATCATTAGCCTTCAACAATGTTAAACTGATAAAATATAATAGACAACAAGTTTAACTGCAGCGGAATAAGCAATCCATTAAAAGAGTCAAGTAGAGAATAAAATCTACTATCTTTTATGATTTAAAATGTTTTTTCATCACTTTTATCGCTAAGACTCAGCTTAAATAATCCACATCATCCTTGCACTACGGCCAAGGATATTCATTAGGGTCACGACCACAAATTATCCATGCACTATGGGCTAAGGATATTCGTGTATTCATCAATGGTCATGATCATGCCAACAACTGTCCATCAATGCACTACGGGCCAATGATGACTTTTATCACATCATTTGTAACATTACGGTCATGATTATACAGAATAATCCCTGGTCATAATCATACCAAGTCCATCTATGCACTACAGGCCACAGATGACTTTCAAAAAAATACAAACATGAGGATGATGACAATGATATAAGAATTCAATAAAACAAGTTCACAAATTAATTTATCCAGGAACTAATAGCGTCCAAATTGTCAACATGATACTTCTTTGTAGAGTAAAATTCAAGAATGCTCAGAAAAATATTTCCATGAAAAGATACTGGATGAAGCGTAAATATCAATGATATTCCACTAATTTCATGGAGTATAGAAGTCAAAAATTAACCAACTGAGTATAATAAGTAATGGAATAACAAAAGATCCAGGCATGTGATAGATAGCACAGGCAGGTTATTCCAATAGAATAATAAATACGGAACTCATGTCCCGTAAAGAAACGCATGCAGGATATTCCAATGTAATAATAAAGAATGGAATAACATAAGGATTTCACCAAGTATAGGGAGTCCGCGTATCTGAGTTATTCCAATGAATAATAAAGAGCGGAACTGTGTCCCATGTAAAACGCATGTGCATGAGGATATTCCAATGTAATAATAAAGAATGGAATAACATAAGGATTTCACCAAGTATAGGGAGTCCATGATACAAAAGTTATTCCAATGAATAATAAAAGACAGAACCAGTCCCACGTAAAACGCACAAAGGCGGATATTCCAACAAAATAATAAAGAATGGAATAACATAAGGATTTCACCAAGTATAGGGAGAGTCGCGATACAAAGTTATTCCAACAGAATAATAAAGACTAAACCAGTCCCACAGAAACGCATGCATGAGGATATTCCAAATGTAATAATAAAGAATGGAATAACATAAGGATTTCACCAAGTATAGGGGAGTCCGCAGATACAAAAGTTATTCCAATGTAATAATAAAGACGGAATAATATAAGGATTTCACCAAGTATAGGTATCGCCATGATACAAAGTTATGTATAGGGTATGCCACAGATCTGAGTTATGTATAGGGTATGTCATAGTATCAAAAGTTATTCCAATGAATAATAAAGAATGGAATAACATAAGAATTTCACCAAGTATAGGGTATCACAGCGTATGAGTTATGTATAGGGTATCTGGCGATACTCAAGTTATGTATAGGGTATGCCACGTATACATGTTATTCCAACGGAATAATAAAGAATGGAATGACAGAAGTTCTCTTCATGAATAAGAAAAGAATAACACCCCTTACAGGTACAACAAATAATATCCCTTACCGTAAAAGATATTGGATATCGAAGTAGTGAAGTAGCAGAATACTCTTCTTCTTTCTCTCTATAATTTCTCTCTCTAGAGTTTCAGTGAATTCGTAAGAAATAATGAAGGAATGAGCTTCTATTTATAGAAGAATGGATTGAATAGTAACTAATTCATGAACGGTCCAGATCGATTTACTTTTAAACGGACGGTCCATATTAAAACTTAAAGCAACGGTCCATACTGATTCACTATTAAAACTTTTAAACCAGCGATCCATATTGATTTACTATTAAAACTTTAAACCAGCGATCCATATTGATTCACTGTTATAACTTTCCACCAGCGGTCCATATTGATTCACTATTATAACTTCAACCAACGGTCTGAAAAATTAGCACATCTCCTAATGGAATAATATTGTACCCAAATACCCGAATGCATAATACTAGAGTGAATAGTCACTGGGTGAATAGTAACTCATGAATAGTAACTCATAAATAGTAACTCATGAATAGTAACTCGTGAATAGTACTCTGACATAAAAAGTGTCCTGAATACCCGATTGAACAATATAACCTCCAGACATCAATTATCATCGAAATAGATGTCGATTTCTACTAACACAAATAATCCCAACATAATGAAACTATCAAATTCATCTTTAATCAACACGAACTTATCCATTATTAATATCATAACTCACAATATTTAACAACCAGGTTGTTCCCAGGAAAGAGGGGGCTTTCCAATAAGGATTTCTCCCTATTGGTGCACAATTAGATTATCTAACCTCTCCTTGACAGAACTTCTAGACATTGTAAATATTGCAATTTAATAATATGAATAACTTTGTCGTCTCAATTATTGATTTAATAATATAACATATTATGCACATGATACTGTGACAATAACTGAATCAATAATATGAGAGATATGATGCAGCAATTACTGTAGCAATAATTGAGTATAACTGAGTGACTTATCACGTAAGCATCAATACTCAATACCATGTGCTACTATGCAACCACGCGTATTACAGTACTTTTACTACCGGGTAGTTCAATAGTATTAACGTTAAAACCTCCGCCGTTATTTTCATAAAAATATTTTTGTCATTTTCTAAATATGACAATTCTTTCCATTGTGGGGTCCACCAATGATTGTGTCGTCGTACGAATATTCCCCGACAAAAAGAATATTCCCCGACCAATCGAATATTTATAACAACTTGTATACTTTGCAAAATTTTCAAATACTACCCACAACTATAACACTATCTCAAATCCACACCATAATATTCAAAAAAATATTTCAAGAAATTTAAATCTTTATTCATAAAATCTGGGGTCTCACAAAAATAATAACCCTTACCTCAGAAGAAGACTGGATACTGGAGTAGTGAAGTAGCAGACTTCTCTTCTTCTTTCTCTCTATAGCTTCTATCTCTATAATTGCTCTTGTGAGACTTAGTGAATTAGTGAGAAATGAAGGAAGAATGACCTTCTATTTATAGGAAAATATAGTTTCAATAATTGTACATTTTGGGGCTCGAAATATTACAGTCTAATAACTTCCACTTTTTCTTCATTTTTAATTTAGTCCTGCAGGTATTATCAAACTTGCACCACCTCCCCTAAGAGTAAATCATGTGAATAAATAGTAAATCATGTGACTCAATAGTTCTAAACATGTGAAAAAATTAATTATAGTATAGTACGTTCATTTATACCTCCATTTTTAACTTAGTCATGCAAGTATTATCAATCTTGCACCAACTCCCCTAATAGTAAATCATGTGAATGAATAGTACACACATGTGAACACATAGTTATAAGCATGTGAATTAATAGCAATTAATTGCTCATTTATCCGGTTAATTACCCGATTGGTCAATATAACCTCCAGACATCAATTATTATTAAAATAATTATCGATTTCCACTAATACTAATAATTCCAACACAATGGAACTATCAATTTTATCATTAATCAACACGAACTTATTCATCATTAATATTACAACTCACAATATTTAACAACCAGGTCGTTCCCAGGAAAGAGGGGGCTTTCCGATAAGGATTTTTATTTATTGGCGTGCAATTAGGTAACCAAACCTCTCCTTGACAGAACTTCTAAACATTGTCAATATTGCAAATAATAATATGAATAACTTTGTCGTCTCAATTATTGATTTAATAATATAAAATATTGTGACAATAATTGAATAAAACTGACTTCTCACGTAAGCATCAATAATTAATATCGTGTACTACTATGCAACCACGCGTATTACTGTACTTTTACTATCGGTTATTTTATGACAACTTGCTTACTTTGAAAATTTTTCACATATCACCCTTAACTTTAAACTTTTATCAATTTAACTATTTAACAAAATAGAAAAATTGAATACTTTAATTTCATAAAATTCGGGATCTCACAGTAAAAGTACAGTAATACGTGTGGTTGCATAGTAGCACACGATATTGATTATTGATGCTTACGTGAGAAGTCACTCAGTTATACTCAATTATTGCTACAGTAATTGTTGCATAGTATCTCACGTTATTTGTTTCAATTATTGTTAATATTTTTATATATTATTAAATCAATAATTGAGACGATACAGTTATTCATATTATTATTTGCAATATTGATGATGTCTAGAAAGTTCTGTCAAGGAGAGATTTGGTCACCTAATTGCGCGCCAATAGGAAAAAATTCTTATTGGAAAGCCCCATCTTTCCTGGGAACAATCCGATTGTTAATATTGCGAGTTATAATAATATTAATAAATGTTGTGAAAAATATTGAGGGGATTTTTATGATGTATTTGATGTAAATTTTGCTTAATTTATGGACCCTCATTTACCCATTTTTCAAAATAATCAGTAGAAAATTAATGAATATAATAAAGGTGGGGCCACATATGGAGGCCACATGTGGGGCCCACGGGTGGAGGAAAATCTGAAATCGGTGGGGGGAGGAATGGTGTAGAGGAAAAGTAATGTATAATATATATATATATATATATATATATGTGTGTGTGTGTGTGTGTGTGTGTGTGTGTGTGTGTGTGTGTGTGTGTGTAATGGAAGTTGAAAAAAAGGGGGCGGATTCACGGGAGATAAAGAAAAAAGGATAGCATGGAAATGTAGGAGGTTATTATATATATATATATATATATATATATATATATATATATATATATATATATATATTATAATAAGTTTTGTTTTAATAGATTATAAATAGAATATATTATATTTTATTTAAAAGTTTTTATTTTATTAGAATATTTTATTGCATAGTGCTGCATAGTAAAAATCAAAATTTTAGAAAATTTTCCGTGAACGTTCGTCCGTGACTTTCCCCTACTGGGCATTCAAATAGTATCCTTTCCATTCTCCTATAAATAAGAAGCTTATTAGAATTTAAAATCACATCAGAATCAGAGAATTCTTCTTCTATAATATTGAGCGTATTTCTTTAGAGTTTTAGGAAGCTTTGAGTATAGAAAATAATGAAAGTTTTCTTCAAGGATATATCTGTTATACCAGTTGAAATTGCTCTATTTTTAAGGTAAGGGGTATTATTTATTTCAAATTCAAAAGAGACATTATTTTTCGTATTCGTATGAATATTATTTTCATTCAATATTCGTAATGACTATTATTTTTGTTCAATATTCGTAGGGATATTGTCTTCGTTTAATATTCATATTATACTCGTTTAATATTCGTAAAAAATAATATATTCGTTCAATATTTATAAGGGATACTATTTTTGTTCAATATTCGCTTGAAATAATATTTTCTTCCATACTCTGTAGTGTGTAAGTAATATTATTTTGTTTCAGATTTCGAATTCTATACTCATTTGGTTAAAGTTTTGGCTTCTATACTCCATGAAATTAGTAGAATATCCTTAAAATTTGCGTTTCATCCAGTATCTTTTCATGAAAATATTATTCGAAGCATTCTTGATAAGTTTTAACTTTTTCATGCCGAAGTACTATTCACGAGTTACTATTCATGAAGTACTATTCACTCAAGTACTATTCACCCGGGGTACTATTCATGATAAAAAATGATTCGTTTTCTGTCCAAATCATTTTTGGTACAATATTACTCTTGAATTTTACTCCACAAAGCAGTATCATGTTGACAATTTGGACATTATTGAATTCTGGATAAATTAAATTATAAATATTTAAAAATTTATCCTTTGCTTCCTTTTAATTGAATTCTTATATCGTTGTCATCATCCTCATGCTTATATTGTTATGAAAGTCATCTTTGGCCCGTAGTGCATAGATGGACTTAGTATCATTATGACCAGGAATTATTCGGTATAATCATGACCGTAATGTTACAAATGATGTGGTAAAAGTCCTCATTGGCCCGTAGTGCATTGATGGACAGTTCTTGGCATGATCATGATCATTGATGAAAACACGAATATCCTTGGCCCGTAGTGCATGGATAATTTGTGGTCGTGATACTAATGAATATCATTGGCCGTAGTTCAGGGATGATGTGGATTATTTATTAAGCTGAGTCTCAGCTATAAAATTGATGATAAATTCTTTTAAATCAAAGAAGATAGTAGATATCATGCTCTACTTGACTCTTCTAATGGATTGCTTGTTCCGCTGAAGTTAAACTTGATGTCTATTGTATTTTATCAATTTAACACTGTTGAAGGCTAACGATAATTTATTCTGCATTATCTTAGCCATAATATTTCTTACTGGGCTAGTTGAGCTCACCCTTTGCTTTCATTCTTCTCTTCAGGAAATGAGAATATATATGGGACTAGTCAGGGAATGGAGTGACGATCCAGATGTTTGCATTAGTAGTCCTCACTATTCTGTGAAATAGTGTGATAATAAATATATTGAGGACTTATTTTGAGTTTGAATACTGTCTAGAAGACAATATTTGTATTAAAACTCACAGCTCATGTTGTATGTTTAAGTTTGTATTTCTATTCTGTATAATGTATTTGGCGACTCAGAATAGGTGATGTATTCCTATTTTGGGGGCGTCCCAATAGCTTCACTAGAAGCACTGATGTTGCCATATCTACCCCAGTATCCCATTATCAGTTTAAAAAGAGTCCCATGGAACTATGAGGAAAGTGCGGGATCAAGATCAACATCAGATTGTACCGTTGTCTTGTCAAAGGATAATCTAATGTACTTACCTCATCGCGTGATAAAGCCATAGTGGTGCAACATTTAAAAGAAGCACCCATTCAGATCTCCATCATGGATTTGATCTTATCCTCAAATGATCATCTTAAAATTCTGGTGCAAGTACTAGTAAAAGATCATCTGTCAAGGACGGTGAACACTAAAAATTTTCAGCACCTAATAGATCACGTTATGAACAGTAATGTGATATACTTCACTAATGATGACATACCAATAAAAGGAACATGTCACTGTAAGTCACTATATATAGTAGTGATATCATCAGGATATGTGATTGGGGGTATTAATAGATGGAGGATCATCCTTAAACATCTGCCCTTATGATACCTTAGAAATGATGAAGATCAACCTAAATAGAATCCGGAGAAGTCATGTCGTCATAAGAGCCTTTGATGGATCTCAACGAGATACTATGGGAGAAATAGAGCTTCTAGTGGATATTGGCCCACATACCTTCCACATCTCATTTTAAGTGTTAAACATCATCACTGGATACAATTTACTATTGGGAAGACCCTGGATTCATATGGTAGGAGCCATCCCATCCACACTCCATCAGAAATTGAAATACATCATCAATGGCAATCTGGTGACTGTTAATGCAAAACCAGAGTACCCAATCTTTATGCAAAGGGATATGCCTCTGATCAGTCTCAATGAAGGAGTTGAGCTAGAGCTTTCAAGCATTCAAAGTGAGCAACACTCACTATCGACCTATCGGGCACTAACCTTAAAACCAAGAATCGCTCCCAAAATAATGAATGTCGGTCAAGAGATGATATCCTTGGGTTTCTTTCCAGGAAAAAGGTTGGGAAAGAATCAACAAGGAATTAAGAATACAAATTCAGATACCGGGAAAAGTAGGGAAAGCTAGATTGGGCTACTACTCTGGATCAAAACATAGAAACCCGCATAAACATATGCTAACTCATCTATCAACCATCTTGCTAACGGATCTCACTGATGAAGGATTTAGCAAATAGGGAAGAAAAATTCCTACCACGGTGTCCAATATGCTAATGCCAAAGGTCAATTCATTTGAGGATAAAAATGAAGCGCCCCTTCCCGCCAAGGAAAAAAGGATGCAGAATGAACGGTTTCTATAGGAAATTCAAGATTAATTTGCAAAACTATTCTATTTGGCACACATTGATATTGACCCTGATATGGATGTAGTTATGGTTATCATAAAGGAGAAGGATAACAATAACCCCTTCATCACATCGGTCAACCAGGGCCAAAATCTGGATAATTGGAGCAGTATTCCTTGCATCACTCGTAAAGGGTAAAAAGGGTAGGGAGTCCATCTGCCCTGAAATGTTTATGTTATCAAACTTCTTACTTTTGTTGCATTATGCTAGCAGTTTACTTTTGTTATGCTTTTACTGATACTTTGTATTATAAAACAGTTACATATATTAAGGAAAAGCATTTTGTTTTCAGGTCTCCAAAGTTGAATTTGTTTAGCTTTGCTGATGAATTGCCAAATCAGAGTAGTGGCTACAATTTTGATGTGGAACCAAACTTTGACCTGATGGGAATTGATCAAGAGGAGATAGATGACAATGAGGTGCCAGAGGAAATCAAAGGATTGGTTGAAGACAAACCCAAACTAAACCTCGAATAAATCACACCTGTCAATATCGGAACATTAAAAAATCCCAAAGAACTACAAATTGGGAATGACCTTACCCCAGGCCAAAAGAAAGGCCTGATTAAACTCTTAACCTAATTCCAGGATGTGTTTGCATGGTCGCATGAAGACATGGTTGAATTATTCATTGATATTGTCATTCATCGACTGCCCATCAAAGAGGGGTTCTAACCAGTCAAACAGAAACTTAGGGGATTGAGGCCTGAATTGAGCCTAAAAGTTAAAGAAGAAATTAACAAGTAATTCAAAGTAGGCATTATCATGGTATTAACTTACCCTGAATGGCTGTCCAATGTGGTTCCCATGCATAAATCCAGAGGGAAGGTACGAGTGTGTGTGGATTATAGAGACCTAAAAAAGGCTAGTCTAAAAGATAACTTCCTAATACCTTTCATCCACATCTTGACAGATAATACAACACAGTTTAACATGTATTCATTTGCATATTGTTTTGTTGGATACCATCAAATCATGGTTGCTGAAGAAGATAGAGAGAAACATACCTTTATCACTCCCTGGGGAACCTTCTGCTATCGACGACTAGCTTTCAGCCTTACCAATGTCGATGCCACATATCAGAGAATTATGATGGCCCTGTTCCATGATATGATGCACAAAGAAATAGAGGTTTATATAGATGATATCATCGTCCAATCCAGAAAGGAAGATGACCACATCGACCATCTCGAAAAGCTTTTCAACCGGCTCCGCAAATACAACTTGAAGCTAAACCCAACCAAGTGTGCTTTCGGTGTCAAATTCGGTAAACTGTTGGGCTTTCTAGTGAGCAATAGAGGTATTGAGCTAGATCCAGCAAAGATTGAAGCCATCACAAAGATGCATGTACCTCAGACGGAGAAGGAGATATAGGGATTCCTAGGGATAATTAATTTTTTAAGCATATTTATCTCCCAGCTTACAACAACTTGTGAGCCTATCTTCAAGCTATTAAGGAAAAATTCCTCTAGGAAGTAGAATGAGGAATGTCAAAAAGCTTTCCTCGCCATCAAGAAATAGTTGATTGAAGCTCTTGTTTTGGTTCCTCCAAGGGACAAAGTTTTACTTTTTATCTACATATCAGTCAATGCCAATGCCATGGGCTGTATGCTAGGGCAGAAAGATGATAGAGGCAAGGAAAGAGACATCTATTACCTCAATAAAAGGTTTAGCAACTATGAACAGAGGTACACTTTAATTGAAAAGACATGATCTACTTTAGCATGGGCCGCCATAAGGTTACAACATTACCTCCATGGTCACACAACCTATCTCATATCCCGCAGGGATCCTCTGAAACACATTTTCAGCAAGCCCATGCTAAATTGTTGATTGTCCATATGGCAGCAAATCCTCCACCAATTTGACATCATCTATGTTACACAAAAAGCCATCAAAGATCAAGAAATTGCATATCAGTTGGCTGAAGAACCAACAGGGGACTTCGAACCATTGGAAACTCATTTCCTTGATGAGGGGATAATGACATTTCAACAAGGCTATCAAGAAAGTTACACCCCCGAATCTGGGTCCTCTGACCCCGGTCCGGTCATCATGATAAAATATAAACATCCACCTCTAAACAACATACGATAACTAAAATGCGGAATATAATAAACGTTTGTCGTTCATTTAAAAGGTGTTACTAGTCCTAAGATTCGATAACCATAATACAATCTTATAAACATACCCTAAAATAGTCATTAGGGTTCATATTATATATCAATAATTTAAACTAGGAATAAAGTAAAGTCTGCTCCTCGCAACTATTCTACATCTTTCCTTTACCCTTGTCTTTTCCCGAGGTCTCGGGCTTAGCTGCAATATAATTCATGATATAGCAAGGATGAGCAACAAGTTTGCTCAGCAAGTTTAAATACAACAATAAGGATATATCATGATGAATAGAAATATCTGACAATGAATTCAACAATATGAATATCTGAAGGATTCAACAATATAAATATTAGAAGAAAAGATAATGATTGCTTTTAGAATAAATGATAGTCAAGTAGACTTTGAACTATAAAACTCCAATGGAATCAATAGCTGATTGACCCTTTGGTTACTGGCTACAGAATAAGTACTTAAGGGGATCAGCCTCACATACACCATGTATATGCATAACATTTAAATATGCTCTTTGTATCTTATATTAGATACCTGGGGTACTCCCCTATCATAAAAGGGGTGTTCTTTCAGTCTAAGAATCCTTACCATCAATTGGTTTGGATAACTTTTATAAAACTTCATACATTTGTCTGACCGAACAAAGGTTCAGACTCTATTTGACACAGTTCAAGAATTTAGACCTTTAAAGGATGTATAAGTCCAAGACTGTATAACTCGAGTGCACTAAGTGCGAATATTAATAATATCGATATGGAATAATTATAAAGTAACTAAACAACTAAATAGCATGCATAATTGAGGAGGATAGGAAACTTTCAATTGAATAATAACATGCTCAATACAATAACATGCTCAATACAATATGAGGAGGATAGGAAACTTTCACAAAAACACAAGTGAAGTTATCAACTTACACAACATTCAAAGTTGTGTAAGTTAGGAAACTTGCTCAATATAAATTTGAGTAAAGTTAGGGAACTGCACAATAAAAGTATAGTTCAACGATCTTGCATGTTTGCTCAGCTACAAATAATTCTAGCTTTAATTAACTTGCGTTGAAACGACCTAACGTTAACAAGTCGGTCTTTTCAATTAGTATGTGTAAACTAATATGAGACTACACTTACAAGAATCAAATCATCACATAGCATGATTCTTAACACATTATATGGCATATTGGTCATATATTACAAGGTAAAGTAATCATATAAGAATGCTTTAAACTTTAGATCAAAAACAAAATTTTGACAAGATCAGTAGGATAAGAATACTGCTACCGGTCTCAAGCTTAGGGACTGCAGTAAACAAGACCTTTGTCCCCCGGCTGCACTCAAGGTTGAGCTTTGCATTCCTGTTTTTAGTCCCAAGCTTTAACACACTTAGACACATACACTTCTCATACATACATTCTAGAGGTCTTTACAAAAGTGTATAACCATTATTGAGTTTACTTTTAGTTTGTGACTTTCTATGGAATTCAAGTATAAAAGGTCATGTAATTATTGTGCCTTATAACTTGGCCATAGGTTTAACTAGGGAGGTCACTCAATCTGTTAACACATATGCTCGTGGTGTTCATATTGTTTGTTCACAACTAACATTGTTTAACACTTCAAATCATGCTCTAAACTCATGTTCGGTTTAGTTATCATCATGTTCAATACTTGTAAACCATGCCTAGGGATATAATAGATATAACATGACATCCTAACCCTTTAGAATCTAGATATTCATGATGCACCTAGATTTTTTTAAAATACATTCAAGGTTGCCTTTGAAATCACTTTATCATGAATGATATAATATAACACATATAAAACAAACTTTTATCATATGTAGTCAAGTCTTGTTATCATCCTCACAAGATCAGAACTTACATCATGTAGTTTTCATGCATATTGGCTTTAATATATCAAACTTTTCTTGAAAACTTCTTTAACACAATGTCTACAAGTTTGGTTATGAACAAAGGAACTATAACTCTATATTATACTCTTTTATGTTTGAAATTAGTCATGCATATATATCATCAAGTTCAGAACTTGTAAACATAAGTTTTCCACAATGTTTGTTTTCAAAACCTTAAGTTTTGCTATAAACTTCCTTGCTAATCCAAGTTGATTACTTCATACTACTTAAGAAATCTTTACATATCATGTTACACTCCTTTTTAGGTATATATATAATTTATGATACCAAATTCTCAACACATAGCAACAACAAAACCAAAGAATCGATTCTAGGGTACAGTGCACATTTCACGTTGTACCCTAGTACAAAAGAACACACACCAATGCTGCCTTTTGCAGATCAGATGTGACACCCCCAAATCCGGTACTTCCATTTTCGCAGGATTTGGTGTTCATTGTAGAAATATCATCTATCTATCTACCCATAAATAAAAGAAAACCATGCAATAGATAGAATTAAATAAATAAATCTCCCCTTATGGGGTTACATCATCTGCATAAAATACAATCCC
The DNA here is from genome assembly GCA_020205605.1 of Panax ginseng. Classification (NCBI taxonomy): domain Eukaryota; kingdom Viridiplantae; phylum Streptophyta; class Magnoliopsida; order Apiales; family Araliaceae; genus Panax; species Panax ginseng. The sequence continues at coordinate 114,705,366 of CM035133.1, read as the reverse complement.
AGGTCACTCTAACCTTAAACATCTGTGCGGAATCATAAACAATAACAAGTCTTAAATAACATCAAGTCTGTAAATAAATACACATCAAGTCTTAAATAACAACAAGTCTTCCTCATTTGTTAACCTTGCCCTTGCCTTTACTAGTGGAAGGCTTGTCTGATCTTTCGTTCTTAACTACAATGTTATTATTACGCAAGAGTGAGAACGATATGCCCACAAGTATAACAATATAACAAATGAATAATAACATGCGAATAGATCAAAGACTTCTGAAATAGGAAACTCAGCTTTTGAATCAATAATGAATAACAAGAGACAAAAGAACTTCTGAGAGTCATAAGACCTTGAACTATGTCCTAGGTTGTCAAGTGTTTATACTTGAAACCTTTAACAGTCATAAGACTATGGACTCTTCTTCTCGTACTTAGGGGGATCAAACCTTAGTACCACATCATGTGCACAATATCTTAACGCTAACGCATAAGTAATCCCCTATACAGGGTTGTTCATCTCAGTTTGACATTAGAGTCCGCACCAAAGGAAGTTTGGTTTGGATAATTCATCAAGGGTTCTAAAATTTAGAACGCTCAACAACTATGGACTAGTCGAATCGTTAAGGGTTCGCTAGTCTAACAAGGTTCAACAGTAACTAATATTTAAATCGAATAACAACCTCAAGAGATATACAATAGAATAATTATTGTATAACAGAATCATACTTTGAAAGATTAATATACTTTTAATATAACAAATGGACTTGATCAATAATAACGAGAATTTGCTCGATGTAAAGAGACAACTTATAAACTCATATAATGATAACGACTAGGGTTAGGAAACTTGCCTCGTGCGAATATTACACGTTAATTATACTCGTTCCTTGATTTAAATCCTACAAATCATTTACGTTCACAGTACAGTCAATTATAATGTAATTAGTCATCATACATTCATTCTTTTTGTCTAACTCGAATTCATGACTATACTTAGTTAAATTACTACATTCATTGTCACAATTAACACTTCATGAACAATAAGCTAACTATGCATTCGATCATTCAATTCATATATAAATGTGTTATTGACATGTTAATAATTTATTTTAACACCTCATTATATGTCTAACATGCTTTTATGTTCATTAGGTTAAGTTACTAACACATTGCTAGACTTGAGCATTTAAAAACTCATTTCTGGACCATTCTGCTAAGTGGCATTGGGCCTTTGTTATATATCGGGTTCTTAGTACATGCCTGCTGGTATTATTATGGATTAAGGATCATGACATGGTGGTATGGTGGCGTTAACGGCTTGGTACACAAGGCAGGAGTTGTACGCAGTGCAATAAACTCCGATTTCAGATTCAGTAATTGCGAAAATTGCGGAACATGGCAAAAAAAACTCCAATTAACTTATTTTTACACGAATTTAGACATACCCAAACATTGTAATACACAAATGACTAATACTCAACCCTTCTAGCATGATTTTAAGAAGTTAAAACACATAATTTGCAAAATCAACACATTTAATTTCACTGTTCTTGATATTTTTGAAGGTTTTTGAACATAAAACATAAAATTAACACTACGGATTCGTTATAACACCAAATCCATCCACTATGAAACTGATGATATGGGAATCTATAATATATAGTAATGCGTGCTATGCTAACATATCATCACATATATTCTCATAACAATACCATTTTCAAATTACAGAGACTTTATAGAAACTTGAAAGCCAATTATTTTACAAAAACTTAAACAACATAATTTGAAATTTGGGGAAGAAGAGATTACCCTTGATTACTCTGCTTGGATTACACATGGTAATAACAACTCCCAATTTCCCCACACTTCTTCTCATTTAATCTGACTGATTCTCAAAACTCTCTCTCTCTCTCTATTTACTTTTCCAGACTTAGCAAATAATAAAACAAAAGAAGACGTATAATAATAAAGGAAAGGAACTGACGCGTTGTGGTCAGTTACCCAATCATGGGTTAACTGTCCTCAACTCCAACTAAGGCCATGTTTGGCTAGCTTTAAAAGACTCATTCCTATTTAATTTCATAAATCTCTTATACTATAGTTTAATAGTGTCACACCCCTTTATGAAATAAATCAAATATCTTATTTAATTTATTTTAAATAACATATAATAATTTCTCATTAATTCACATAGTCACATAATTAAATTTCTCATTTATTAATTATGTCAAATTATTAAATCTCCAATTAATTATTAAATTAATTAAAATAACATTAGGCTTATTAAATATTTCATTTAATTCAATAAGCTAACATAATTACATACTTTGAATAATAAAAATTCTCCACATTAATTTAATAAATATAACACATATAATTAAATTAATCTACCACAATTTCATCAATTAATTAATTAATCTATTAATTAATTCATTGAAAAACATTTATTCAATTCAATAAATATTAAAATTAAATTACAAAATCTCGGTTGTCACATCTTTCCCCCCTTAAAAAGATTCTATCCTCAAAATCACAATTTAAATAATTAGTCTGTTACATTTCTCCCCTTACAAAGATTATGTCCCCGTAATCGCTTATAACAATCTAAGTAAATAAATGAGGATAATTATTCATCATATTCTCTTCGAGTTCCCACGTTGCTTCTTCAGCGTTGTGGTTCCTCCAAATTACCTTAACAGAAGTTATTACTTTATTTCTTAGAACTTGCTCTTTTCGGTAGACAATCTGAACAGGAATTTCTTCATAAGATAAGTCTTTGTCAAAATGTAGGAGTTTATATTCAATCGCATGCTTGTAATCGGGTTTGTAGGGTCGTAGAACTGAAACATGGAAGACGTTGTGGACATTCTCTAGAGCCGGAGGTAAGGCTACCTCATAAGAAACTTCTTCGACCCTTCACAGAACTTCAAAGGGTCCAATGAATCTTGGGCTTAATTTCCCTTTCTTTTCGAACATAATCTTTCCCTTCCAGGGAGAGACCTTTAAGAACACATAACTACCTAATTCAAACTCAACATGGTGTGGATCGACGTATTTCTTCTGTCTATCTTGAGCTGCTATCAATCTTGTTCGGATCACTTTGATTATTTCTGCTGTTTGTTGTACCAATTATGGGCCTAGTAATTGTCTTTTGCCAATTTCATCCCAGTATAGCGGAGTTCTATACTTTCTGTCGTATAACGCTTCATAAGGCGGCATGCCAATACTAACGTGGTAAATGTTGTTGTAGCTGAACTCTACGAGCAGTAGATGGTCATCCCAATTTCCCTTAAAGTGTATTATACAAGCTCTTAACATGTCTTCTAATGTCTGAATTATTCTTTCACTCTATCCATCTGTCTGAGGGTGATATGTTGTGCTCATTCGTAACTGTGTACCCATGCATTATTGTAGACGTTTCCAAAAGTTTGACATAAAGCACAGATCTCTATCTGAAATAATTAACACCAGAACTCCGTGCCTTAAAATAATCTCTTTCACATATAACCTTGCCAACTGATCTAAGTTGAATCTGATTTTGATCAGAAGGAAGTGTGTGGATTTCGTCAATCGGTCAACAATAACCCATAATGCATCGTAGCCTTTCTAGGTTGTCAGTAGGCCAACCACGAAATCCATCGTAATATGTTCTCATTTCCATTCTGGAATCTCTAAAGGTTGTAGTAACCCACTCGGCCTCTGATGTTCTGCTTTCACTTTCTGACATGTCAGGCACTTGGCAACACATTCTGTAACCTCTCGTTTCAAATTTGGCCACCAGAAATTTTGTCGAAGATCTTGGTACATCTTGGTACTACTAGGGTGAATCGAATATCTTGAGTTGTGAGCCTCGCTCAAAATTTCTTCCTTAATCTCTGGTACTGGCGGTACCCAAATTCTACTCTCAAATCTTAGTATTCCTTCCTTATCCATCTTGAATTTTGATTCGGTTCCTTCGGATATCTTCTTTTTCACTGTTTTACATTCGTAATCCTGAAGTTGAGCCTCCTTAACTTTATCCAGTAGAGTTGTACCAGATTGCATCTGAAACAGCTTCTCATCAATCTACATAGGATACTTTACTTCCAATTCCAGCTTTTTCATTGCTGAAATTAACTCCTCCTGATCGGTCAAGATCATCAGTTTCTCCTGACCCTTTCTACTTAAGGCGTCGGCAACAACATTTGCCTTACCCGGATGGTATAGAATCTCACAATCGTAGTCCTTAATTAACTCCAACCACCTTCTTTAGCGCATATTTAAGTCTTTCTGTGTAAAAATATATTTCACTCTTGTGGTCTGTATATATTTCACACTTCTCCCCATAGAGATAGTGCCTCCAGATTTTCAAAGCAAAAACCACTGCAGCTAACTCCAAGTCATGGGTCAGATACCCCTTCTCATAATCCTTCAATTGTCGTGACGCATACGCAATGACTCTTCCGTTCTGCATAAGCACACAGCCAAGTCCTTTATGCGATGCATCACTATAAACCACAAAATTTCCTGTGTAATCCGGAAGAGATAACACAGGTGCTGAACTCAACCTCTTCTTTAATTCTTGAAAGCTTTCCTCACACTTCTCCATCCAAACAAATTTCACCGATTTTCTAGTCAAATTCATCAACGGAGTTGCGATCTTGGAAAAATCCTGAATGAATCTTCTGTAATAACCTGCCAATCCAAGAAAACTGCTTACTTTCGATGGCGTCTTCCGCTGGTCCCAATTAATCACAGCTTCGACTTTGGAGGGATCCACCAAAATTCCATCCCTATCGATCACATGTCCAAGAAATTATACTCTTTCAATCCAGAATTCACATTTCAAAAACTTAGCATATAACTTCTCTCTTCTCAATGTCTCTACCGTCACCCTCAAATGCTCTTCATGTTCTTCCTTGGTTTTTGAATATACCAAAATATCATCTATAAATACCACTATAAATTTGTGCAAAAATGGCTTGAACACTCCATTCATTAAGCCCAAAATACTGCAGGAGCATTCGTTAGACCAAATGACATTACCAAAAATTCGTAGTGACCGTATCGTGTTCTGAACGTTGTCTTCAGTACATCCTCTGGTCTCACCTTCAGTTGATGATAACCACTCCTCAAGTCTATCTTTGAAAAGTATCTTGCTCCCTTTAACTGATCGAATAGGTCATCGATTCGCGGTAATGGATATTTATTCTTTATCGTGACCTTATTCAATTCTCTATAGTCGATGCAGAGCCGCATTGTCCCATCCTTCTTCTTTACGAATAAAATCGGCGCTCCCCACGGTGATACGCTTGGTTGGATATACTTCTTGTCTAGTCATTCTTGTAGTTGAACCATCAGCTCTTTCATCTCTATCGGTGCCATTCGGTACGATGCCTTCGATATTGGAGCCGTTCCTGGAGCCAAATCGATCACAAATTCAACTGCTCTATCTGGAGGAAGTCACCGCAAATCGTCCAGGAAATAAATCGCAAAATCCTCACTCATCGGTATCTCATCTATTTTCGAATTCTCTTTATGACTATCGACTATGTAAGCTAGATATCCTACACAGCCTTGCCTTAACAACCTCCTGGCCTGCATCATCGTCAAATAACTAGCTTGTCTAGGCAACTTGCTACCATAAAACACAACCTTTGACGGGGTCATAAGGTTAATACGCTTCTTCTGGCAATCAATTACCGCCCCATAATTGGGTAACCAGTCCATACCCAAAATAACGTCGAATTCTCCAAGTTGAATAGGGATAAGATCTACGTTCATGATACTACCCTTAATATCCACTCTACATTTCTTATGCACGTACTTAACAGGGATTATTTCTCTATTCATAATTTCTATATTCATGGGGTATTCTAACTCGTCCTTAAGCAATTCTAAGTTCTTAGCAAAGTCATCGGATATAAATGAGCAAGTAGCACCCGAATCAAATAATACATAAGCATTAATTTTATTGATCGGAATGATACCTGACACCAAATTGCTAGACTGCACTGCATCCTGCACTGTCATGTTGAATGATCTGGCGGTCGGTCGGTTGGTTGCAGTTGGTCCTACGATAATCAGAGTGCTTCCACCGCTGTTTCCTCTATTCCCTCCTGATCCCGTCCCTTCAGATCCATTCTAAGGATAATCCCTTGCAAGATGATCCTTTGGGCCACAAGTGAAGCAGGCACCCTTCTTTGGGTTAGGACAGTTAGGTGTTATATGGCCTTCTTGACCACAATTATAGCACACTTGTTTTCCCTCCATGCAAACTCCCAGATGTGCTTTTCCGCAGGTTAGGCACGCTTCGATCTTCTTCTTCTACCCTCCTTGTTGACTTCCAGCTGACGAGTTATCAGACCACTTCCTCTTCTGATTATTACTACCTCCCGTGCTACCTCCACCAGTCTTGTTAGTTCCTTCATTTTCACTCTTTTTCTTCTTCTGATCCTGATTATATTTAGTTATCGCTTCCACCTTCAGCGAGTATGGCCTTCTTTAACACTCCGGCAAAAGTGTTCAATTGGAACATTGACACCTTGTTATACAATCAGGGCTTCAGTCCCTCCTCGAAATGTCTTGCCTTTTTCTCATCAGTATGTACTTGGTATGTGGCGAACCTAGCCAACTCGTTGATTCTTGCCGCATAATCTGCTACGGACATATTCCCCTATTTCAACTCCAGAAACTAAACGTCCATTTGGTTTTGTGAACTGGTCAGAAAATACATCTCGAAAAACATCTCCTTGAATCTCTCCCAGGTTATTACACCTTCTCCTCCCCGTACTTTGTTTGCCTGCCACCAATAACTGGCTTCAGACTTTAGCATGAATGTTTCATATGCGGTCTTCTGGTCTTCCCTTACTCTGGCGACGTCAAACACCTTCTCCATCTCTATAACCCATGTTTGAGCTTCGATTGGGTTTATGGAACCTTTAAACTCTAGCGGTCCCACTACCTTGAAATCCTTGAACGAGGTGTTTGGTGGAGCTTGTGGTTGATTGTTAATTGCTCCGGCTAATAGATTCACCAATTGCTGAACAAGGTTAGCATTGGCGTCGCTGTTGTTATTCATTGGTTCTTCTTGAGCTTATTGATGGTTTTGTCTTCTTCTAGGCCGCATAATTCTGTTAAGAATATACGCTTATTAGGTCTTTATTCAATTACTTAAACCTTTAAGGATTAATTAAAACATTTAATCATAATTCACTTAACACATTATTTCAAATAAACTCTGACATTTTTATTCAATTCAAAAGTTTTAACATCATACGATAGCATCACTGCTATTTACATCAACTATCCCGAGATAAAGAATCTACAGGATTTAAAACATTAAAATATTCCTTTGTTTATAAACACATCGGAATTTACATCTTAAACTACCAAATAGTTTTCACATAACTAAACTAATTCTATCACTGCATGTTAAGGCGCTGAATAACCTTGCCACGTTCCTCTTCCATGATGCGAGACATCGTTCTGCTATCAAACATGTATGATGGTAGTCCTTCAAACTGGATTAGGTATCTCATAACTCAATCATGGGCCTCATCCATTGCGTTTTGAAGTGTAGAGTACGTCTCCCCAAGCTTAGCTCTCTTCGCACGACAATCCTCTTCTACAAGATCAGCACGACGTGACTCTCTTAACCAGCCCTCCTCTGCTAAGGCCAGTCTTTTTGAGCTTTCTTTCAGATCTTTCTTTAACTTTTCTATTTCTTCGGACTTCTCCTCAGTTTGACCCTTCTCGTGAACCAAATCCCACTCCATGTTTCCTAAACGTGTGTGAAGAGTCACAATTTCCCCATCCTTCTGCTCGATGGTACTCTTCTGAATAACAGTCCTCTCCTTCAGCTCTTGAACAGTGTCTTACAACTCTATGTTACGATCATAAAGTGCATCATACATCTCAGCATCGATGGAGTTCAGTGGGAACTCCTCTTCATCCTCTTCTTCATCAGAATCCTCCTCTGGATGGGTCTCGTGCTCATGCTCCCCTCACCAACAACAAGTGATCAACGGAGATGGCTCTCTCTGTACCAACTGTTCCCTGACGACATGAATGTCTGGGGGCTCCTCCTCTGTAGGTACTTGGGGTTCCTCCTCCCCAGCTCAACTAGCTCCTCTAACATCCGACATCCTGACAACAAAATTTTAAGTTTTAGTTACTAATCCATGCTAGTGAACACATAATTTAACACATAAGCACATAAAGTCTTTTATTATCTTCAATGAATTAAGAAATTTATTTCTCAGAACTCGATAAGAGTTTACCACCACTATGTTCTCGATCTCCTACATGGCTACTACCTAAGGTTGTTCCTCTATCTAAGGTTCATAACCTACAGCTTTGATACCAACCTGTGACACCACCAAATCCGGGTACTTCCATTTTCGCAGGATTTGGTGTTCACTGTAAAAATATCATCTATCTATCAAGTCTAACCTTAAACATCTGTGCAGAATCATAAACAATAACAAGTCTTAAATAACATCAAGTCTGTAAATAAATACATATCAAGTCTTAAATAACAACAAGTCTTCCTCATTTGTCAACCTTGCCCTTGCCTTTACTAGTGGAAGGCTCGTCTGATCTTTCGTTCTTAACTGCAATGTTATTATTACGCAAGAGTGAGCACGATTTGCCCACAAGTATAATAATATAACAAATAAATAATAACATGCGAATAAATCAAAGACTTCTGAAATAGGAAACTCAGCTTTTGAATCAAGAATGAATAACAAGAGACAAAAGAATTTTTGAGGGTCATAAGACCTTGAACTATGTCCTCGGTTGTCAAGTGTTTATACTTGAAACCTTTAACAGTCATAAGACTATGGACTCTTCTTCTCGTACTTAGGGGGATCAGCCCTTAGTACCATACTGTGCACAATATCTTAACACTAACGTATAAGTAATCCCCTATACAGGTTTGTTCATCTCAGTTTGACATTAGAGTCCGCACCAAAGGAAGTTTGGTTTGGATAATTCATCAAGGGTTCTGAAATTTCGAACGCTCATCAACTATGGACTAGTCGAATCATTAAGGGTTCGCTAGTCTAACAAGGTTCAACAGTAACTGATATTTAAATCGAATAACAATCTCAAGAGATATACAATAGAATAATTATTGTATAACAGAATCATACTTTGAAAGATTAATATACTTTTAATATAACAAATGGACTTGATCAATAATAACGAGAATTTTCTCGATGTAAAGAGACAACTTATAAACTCATATAATGATAATGAGTAGGGTTAGGAAACTTGCCTCGTGCGTAGATTACACGTTAATTATACTCGTTCCTTGATTTAAATCCTACATATCATTTACGTTCACAATACCTGTTAATTATAATGTAACTAATCATCATACGTTCATTCTTTTTGTCTAACTCGAATTCATGACTATACTTAGTCAAATTACTACACTCATTGTCACAATTAACACTTCATGAACAATAAGCTAATTATGCATTCGATCATTCAATTCATATATAAATGTGTTATTGACATGTTAATAATTTATTTTAACTCCTCATTATATGTCTAACATGCTTTTATGTTCATTAGGTTAAGTTACTAACACATTACTAGACTTGAGCATTTAAAAACTCATTTCTGGACCATTCTGCTAAATGGCGTTATGACGCGCCAACATTATAATCGGTTCTTGGCACTGCGGCTTAAGGATCTGGCAGGCCATGACGCAGTACACAAGCTGGCGAGAGTTAGCATATATTGAAACTCAAGTTTCGAGCTCGCAATTCGCGAAAATGGCAGAACATGGCAAAAAAAACTCCAATTAACTTATTTTTACACTAATTTAGACATACTCAAACATTGTAATACACAAATGACTAATACTCAACCCTTCTAGCATGATTTTAACAACTTAAAACACATAATTTGCAAAATCAACACATTTTATTTCACTGTTCTTGATGTTTTTGAAGGTTTTTGAACATAAAACTTAAAATTAACACTACGGATTCGTTATAACACCAAATCCATCCATTCAAGGTTTGTTTCCTTCGTTTTAACATGCATAATTATATACGTGAATGAATTTTACAAAACAATTTATGTTTAAGATATTAAATTCAGGTATAAGGACCATATGGCCATATTTCTATACTCTATAAATTTTGAAGCCATAATTATAATATTATGAAACTGATGATATGGGAATCTATAATATATAGTAATACGTGCTATGCTAACATATCATCACATATATTCTCATAACAATACCATTTCCAATTTACAGAGACTTTACAGAAACTTGAAAGTCAATTATTTTACAAAAACTTAAACAACTTAATTTGAAATTTGGGGAAGAAGAGATTACCCTTGATTACTCTGGTTGGATTACACAGGGTGATAACAACTCCCAATTTCCCCACACTTCTTCTCCTTTAATCTCACTGATTCTCAAAACTCTCTCTCTCTCTATTTTTACTTTTCCAGACTTAGCAAATAATAAAACAAAAGAAGACGTATAATAATAAAGGAAAGGAACTGACGCGTTGTGGTCAGTTACCCAATCATGGGTTAACTGTCCTCAACTCCAACTAAGGCCATGTTTGGCTAGCTTTAAAAGACTCATTCCTATTTAATTTCATAAATCTCTTATACTATAGTTTAATAGTGTCACACCCCTTTATGAAATAAATCAAATATCTTATTTAATTTATTTTAAATAACATATAATAATTTATCATTAATTCACATAGTCACATAATTAAATTTCTCATTTATTAATTATGTCAAATTATTCAATCTCCAATTAATTATTAAATTAATTAAAATAACATTAAGCTTATTAAATATTTCATTTAATTCAATAAGCTCACATAATTACATACTTGAATAATAAAATTCTCCACATTAATTTAATAAATATAACGCATATAATTAAATTAATCTACCACAATTTCACCAATTAATTATTTAATCTATTAATTAATTCATCAAAAAATATTTATTCAATCCAATAAATATTAAAATAAAATTACAAAATCTCGGTTGTCACACCAGAAGCAGAAACAGACTCTGTTTTGCAGAGCCTCAAACCACTTTGATTCTTTTCAGTTTAAACATGTTCCAATCCATCATTTGAGAGTTCATACATGTAAACATACTTCCTAAACACATGATAGCAGGTTAATTCACTTCAATTGACATGGAATTTCAAGTAATTTCAATCATTTGACAAAACCCAACTCAAGAACATAGTTATAATTTATGCCTCTTTAAGCTTGGATTGGACTCCTTACACACTGAGTATGCTTCTATAATTGTTCAGCAACTTAAAACTTTTAATTTCAGACTTAACAAACAACAAAAACTAAAACTAAAGCTTTTATTTATAAAGGGAACTTGAACTGGACAATCACATTGCACTGAGGTAGAACTAATGGTGTAATGGAAGAAAACAATGGTTGCTAAGGAGTGGTTCAACAACCCAATACCAGCCATTGGCCTTGAAATCATTACCTATACTTAGCCATTTATAAGATACGTAAACTAGCTCCATGTTATTGTTCATGTACTATTTGTGTCACTCAAATTGGGACAAGAGAAATTCTCAGCAATAAGCTTGGTTTGGTTACTATAATTCCCAAAATGTAATTTTAATGTACAATTATTACCATATTAGGAAATTTAGGGATTATTTAGATACTCACATCATATAATTCATGTACATTAAATACACGCAATTAAAATAACACAGTTAGGTATTATTGTCCGGGTATCTCCATAATTATATTTTTCTACTCTCATAACCACATTATCACAATATTTAATATTATATATCCAGTGTAAACACATAATTTCTTTCCCAATTTCTGGAATACATAGATATTTAATTATTTCTGTATTAAAATCACTTATGATTTTATTGCACTACTTGATACTTCATATCATTAGAATATATTATTACCATATGATTTTATTCATGTCACACCTTACATTAATGTTCCATTTCATTTCTACAGTAGAAAGCTAATTTCTTCCCAGATTGGACACTTTGGCCTTGATTTATTTGCCATTTTGTATCTTCTTTGGGGGCTTGCTATGCTTAGGTCCCTAATGATGCCAAAATGGGTTAGCTTCAAGCCAGTTCCAATTTCTATCACCACACAAGTTCTATATGATATAATTTAACTTCTATAGTGGTGATATACCCATAATTGAAATGAATCAATATGTTCAAATATTGTCACTATATTCAAAGAGATTGAATATTTAATCATTAAGAATCCTATAAATTCTTTGATATCAAACTCTTAGGGCTAGTCCACTAATTTAAATAACTATTAATGACTCCTTTTAATCATTTCAAAAATTCACATAACCACATAAGGTTTAAATAGACTCACAAAACTAACTCATTAAAAAATAAATCACATATTTATTTAATAAGGAGTTTTAAAATTCACGGTCATTACAAAGAAGGTACATGACAATTTTGGAAACTGTATTTTGATGGGTGTGTAAACATGGAAGGTGCAGGAGCAAGGGAAGTTCTTGTATCCATTACTGGGGAATAGTATCCCATAGCTACTAAACTACAGTTTGTCAACACCAACAACACAGCCGAGTATGAATGTTATATAATGGGATTGAAATTGGCCCAATCAATGGGTATCAAATGGTTAGCTATCTTTGGAGATTCCAAGTTAGTCATCAAACAAACCACTGGGGCATATCACACCAAAGAATTACATTTGCTACCCTATCTTTGGCAGGTTATCAAGATGACTGTGGAATTTGAAGATATAGCCTTCATCCACATTCCTCGGAATCGAAATGATTTCACAGATGCACTAGCAACCTTGGCTTATTTAGTCTGCATTTATGCAAAAAGAGGATTCCCAAACATGACATTCACAAGCCAAATGGCACCAGCCTATGAAAACTACATTGGAGAAGTATCTGATGAAATACATCCCATCAAATAGCCTTGTTACCAGGATATCAAAGAATATCTATGGGATGGGTCTACACCCACTAGGGTAAGCCAAGCTAAAAGAAAGTGGATCCATAAAATGGCCATAAAATTCTACTTAAGTGGAGATGTTCTCTACAAAGGATATATAGGAATGGGACTCCTAAGGTGTCTGGAAAGGGACTATGATGCCCCCAAATTTGGACCGCCACTTGGTCACTCGAATTTGGTTCGTCACGTGCTCATGGTAATACAATAATAACTAAATTTACACATTCACAGCGGAAGATCTAATCTAGAATAATATACAATGTTTTATTATAATTATTCCCCCAAGTCTCGCAACCTACAGTACTTAATAGATTACATAATAATATCGAATAAAGACTTATTACATAATCCTACTTAAGCTTAAACATAGTCTGAAGATAGTCTTAATACAACATAATAATTTTAACATAAAGGAACAAGCTAGTCGGCAGCCTTGCCCTTGCCCTTGTCTTTGCCATAGACACTTCCTTGATCCTCCTTAGCTGAAAGGTTTTAAATAAGCAAGAATGAGCACAAATTGCCCAACAAGTAATATACAACAAAGGAAATAAGTATTATATTACGAGTTTGAAATATCAAAGTATAGTCTCCAAGATAGTCCAGAGTCTTAGAACAATATAATGAACAATGAGTATCAATAATTCTTGAATCAAATCTTTGGAATATGAAATGATAGTTCAATATAGATTAACAGATATATATAAATTCAAGGATATCAACATATCCAACTGGATAGAACAATTTATACTGAGCAGTCACTACGGACTATTGAACATCTACTAGAAATATTAATATTAAACTGATAACCCAAAAGAATCAAGTATGATAGATGATCAGTCTACAATACTCTATGTTATGCATAACACCACAGTCATATCCACTCATGTATTGGGGTTTCCAACAACATACACTCCCCTTACCATAAAGGTTGTTCAACCCAGTTTTCAAGATTTTTGCACCACTCAATTGGTTTGGATAGTTTTATAAACATGCATATATTTTAGACGAATCAATGGCATAGACACTTTCACGATATTCAAGAACAATACCAAGTTCAACATGAATAATAGCTTCCACAAGAATTTAAACATACTAGCTCAATTGAACGAGCAAGTAAGATAACTTGCATTCAAAGAGACAAGGTTTAGATACTTACTTACGGTATCCGTTGAATAAAGTAGTGTAAAGGTTCAGGATACTTGCCTTAAGCGTAGTTTATCCATGTTAAGAAATCAACACTTTTGAATCCTATTTATAGTGTATTATAAGTATAGGATGCCCATTAGCTAACACATTTGTTATTTAAGTTTGACATAATTCAAGTATGCACATACGATACAAAATCAGCTCATAGGTTTATCACAAAATCAAGTACCTAGTTACTTCATAAACAAATTTACAATGCTCAAGATTAAGACCTTTTATCCATGGACTTTCATTATATAAGGCAACCACTATCTTATTACTTAATCATCACATATACACATGTATTAGTAGGGTGCAAACTATTTCTAGCAATGTAAGCATCATATAAGCTAACTGTTAAAAATCAGATTTGTCAAATTGGCGCAGCTGCACCATGGCTAAGCCTAGGGTCGTCGCAACTGCGCAACCCTCTAGCCAAGCCATGGCTAAGTTGTTGCCTTGTGGTTTCTATCCGGTATGAACACAACATTAACACATAATATATATTATCATGTTAAAGGTCTTTTCATGTTTCTCAAGTCAAGCTAGGTCCCTTCTTTCACAATATGGTTCTAAGTTAAACATTTCAACAAGTTAAGGTCATTCAAGGTCATGAAACCACAAAGTCTATCATGCTTGCTTTTTAAACATATAAGGTAGTCATATAACTCATATTAGGTGTGACGCCCCCAAAATAGGTATACATCACCCATCTTGAGTCGCCAAATACATGGTACAAAAATATAAATACAACTTAATAATATAACTGTAGTGTAAATACGACAAAACATAAACTGAGAGTTTTAATAAGAATATTGTCATCTAGATAATATCCACACTCAATGGAGTCCTCATCACATTTATTGTCACACTATTTAACAGAATAGTGAGGACTACTAATGCTATCATCTGGATCATCACTCCGTTCCCCGACTCGTCCCAACTATATTCTCATTTCCTGACGAGAACAGTGAAAGAAAGGGTGAGCTCAACTAGCCCAATAAGAAATATTATGACTAAGATAATGCAGAATAAATTATCAATAGTCTTCAACAATGTTAAACTGATAAAATACAATAGACATCAAGCTTAACTGCAGCGGAACAAGCAATCCATTAAAAAGAGTGAAGTAGAGAATAAAATCTACTATCTTCTATGGTATAAAATGTTTTCATCAATTTTTATCGCTGAGACTCAGCTTAATAAATAAAACACATCATCTAATCATCATTGTACTATGGGCCAAGGATATTCATTAAATCATCAATGGCCATGACTATACGAACAATCCCTGGTCATAGTCATACCAAAAATGGTCCATCAATGCATTACAGGCCACTGAGGACTTTTACCATATCATTTATAACATTACAGGTCATGATTATACCGAATTATCCCTGGTCATAATCATACTAAGTCCATCTATGCACGTAAGCCAAAGATGACTTTTATTACAATATAAGCATGAGGATGATGACAATGACATAATAATTCAATAAAACAAGATCAAGAATTAATTTATTCAGAACTCAATAACGTCCAAATTGTCAACATGATACTACTTTGTGGAGTAAAATTCAAGAATGCTCAGAAGAATATTTCCATGAAAAGATACTGGATGAAGCGCAAATATCAAGGATATTCCACTAATTTCATGGAGTATAGAAGTCAAAATTTTCACCAAATGAGTATCATAGAATATATGAAACTGCAATGGATTTTCACCGGCCATGCGGTAATCCACGTAGACAGATCATTTCCACAATTTAATAAGAAATGAATCCGAAGGGTCATTCACCATGCATGTGGTAATCCACATAGACAAGTTATTCCAACATAATAATAAAAAATGGAATAACAGAAGGATTCACCATGCATGCGATAGGATCGCATGCAGACAAAGTTATGCCCAATGAGAATAATAAATTATGGAACGAAGTCATGCATAAACGCACGCATGTGGATATTACGACGAATAATAAATAATTGAACCGGTCCGGCGTAACGCCACGGACATGATATTAAACGTAATAATAAAAAGCGGATTAATAGAAGAATTTCACCATGTATGCGGTATTGCGATAAACAAGTTATTCAACATAATAATAAAGAATGGAATAATGAAGAATTTCACCATGTATGTGGTACTCAGCATAAACAAAGTTATTCCAACATAATAATAAAGAATGGAATAACAATAGCTCTCTTCATGAATATGAAAGAAATAATACCCCTTACCTTAGAAGAAACTGGATATTGGAAAAGTGAGGTAGCAGACTTCTCTTCTTCTTTCTCTCTATAATTTCTCTCTCTAGAGTTTCAGTGAATTCTTAAGAAATAATGAAGGAATGAGCTTCTATTTATAGAAGAACTGAAAGTGGCTCTTGGTCTTAACGAAGGGTCAAAATGACTCTTAGTAATATTGAAGAGACAACTACTATTTGTGAAGGTGCAATTAACTCTTGGAACACCGAAGAGACAAGTAACTCTTGGAAAACTGAAGGGACAAATAACTCTTGGAAAACTGAAAGGACAAGTTAGTATTAAAACTTTAAACCAACGATCCATATTGATTTACTATTATAATTTCAACCAACGGTCTGAAAAATTAGCACATCTCCTCATGGAATAATATTGTACCAAAAAATAATTTGGATCGAAAAGAAATATATTTTTTGGGTGAATAGTACCCCGTGAATAGTACTTCGAGAATAGTAACCCCGTGAATAGTACCCCAACATGAAAAGTGTCCCAAATACCCGAGTGAATAATACTAGAGTGAATAGTAATCGGATGAATAGTAACCCATGAATAGTACTCCGACACGAAAAGTGCCCCGAATACCCGATTAGTCAATATAACCTCCAGACATCAATTATTATTGAAATAAATATCGATTTCTACTAACACTAATAGTTCCCATACAATGGAACTATCAATTTCATCTATAACCAACACAAACTTATTCATCATTAACATTATAACTCACAATTTCAACAACAAGGTCGTTCGCAAGAAAGAGGGGGCTTTCCGATAAGGATTTCTCCCTATTGGCGCGCAATTAGGTGACCAAACCTCTCCTTGACAGAACTTCTAGACATTGTAAATATTGCAATTTAATAATATGAACAACTTTGTCGTCTCAATTATTGATTTAATAATATAACATATAATGCAGATAATATTGTGACAATAATTGAATCAATAATATGAGAGATATGATGCAGCAATTACTGTAGCAATAATTGAGTATAACTGAGTGACTTCTTACGTAAGCATCAATAACCAATACCGTGTGCTACTATGCAATGCAACGCCAGACATATTCTTTATTACTTTTACTACCAGGTAGTTCAACAGATTTAACGGTAACACTTCCTCCATTATTTTTATAAAAAGATAATTCTGTCATTTTCTTACTACGATAATACTTTTATTGTGGGGTCCACCAATGATTGTGCCGTCGTACGAATATTCCCTCTTAAAATGAATATTCCCCGACCAATCGAATATTATATAACCACTTGCTTACTTTGCAAATTTTGTAAATATTACCCACAACTATAACATTATATCATATCCACACCATAATATTCAAAAATATATTTTGAGAGAAATTAATCTTTATTCATAAAAGTTGGGGTCTTACATTAGGCATGCTTATGAGTATTCATATTGCATAAATGTAACTATTTTAGTTATTATTTTGAAACATGTTGTATTTAGTTTTAACTTGATTTCACAACTCTTAACATAGTAGGCATATATGTATGATACATTAGCAAACCTAAAAGTATCATCAAACAAGTTCAAAAATGTCAGATTCTAACTCTCAAAGTAGATATGGGGTTCATCGTTCCTGTCTTCGTCATGTTCAAAGCAATTTTGCATCTGTAAACTCGGGTTCTAAATTAAAATTAATATGTTGGAAAGTGGGGAGCACCAATCAAGTACGAAAATTTGAGGCATACATGAAAGATATTAAAAAAATATCGTGTGAAGCTTATGATTGGTTGCGTAATATCACACCAGAGATGTGGACACTTGCCCATGACGGTGGTTGTCGATATGGTGTAACGACCCAAAACTTTGTGGAATGTTTTAACAACAATATAATGTCTGCTCGAAACTTGCCTATCACTGCCATGGTTGAATATATATTTTACCGATCTATGGAACTGTTCAATCTGAAATGGATAGAATCTTTGAAAGAAATTAATTATGGGCACGAGTTTTGTACTGAGTCTAGAAAAAAGTTTGAAAGAATTATGCAGAACGGCTCACGTACTAAATTCATATAATGTACTAACTAGTATATTTGATGTCAAAATTGCACGAGTTTGACGCGATAACAATTGGAAGGGAGGCAATATAAAAGTTATGCAATTAAACGAATGGTCTTGCTCATGTGGAAAGTGGAAAGCAGAACGATACCCTTGTTGTAAGACCCCAACTTTTATGAATAAATTTTTAATTTTCTATAAATGTTATTTGGAATAATAAGGTGTGGATTTGATATGACGCTAGTTATGGGAGATATGTGCAAATTTTTCAAAGTAACAAAGTTGTTATAAAATATTCGTTTGGTCGGGGAATATCCGTACGACGACACAATCATTGGTGGACCCCACATAACGGCATAACTGTCGGATATAGAAAGCGATAAAAATAACTTTTTTATAAAAATAACGACAAAACTTTTACCGTTAACTGTTGAAATACCCGGTGATAAAAGTACAGTAATACGCGTGGTTGCATAGTAGCACACGGTATTGTACAATATCTCTGATTATTGATGCTTACTTAAGAAGTCACTCAGTTTTATTCAATTATTGCCACAGTAGTTGCTGCATAATATCTCATATTATTGATTCAATTATTATCACAATATCATCTGCACAATATTTTATATTATTAAATAAATAATTGAGATGTCACAGTTATTCATATTATTATTTGTATTATTGACAATGTCTAGAAAGTTGTGTCGAGGAAAGGGGTTATGTTATTTAATTGTGCGTCAATAAGGAGAAGTCCTTATCGGAAAGCCCCATCTTTCCTGGGAATGATCTAGTTGTCAATATTGTGAGTTATAATATTACTGATGAATAATTGTTAAAAGATTAAAAATATGTCTATTAAATATAAGTGATTTGTGGTAAATATTTATTTAATTTTTGATATAAATAGAGGGGGTTTTCATGAAGTATTTATTGTAAGTTTGGCTTATTACATAGACCCCCACTTACTCATTATATTATATATAAAACATAAAACTTTTTATATTATATATAAAGTTATTCATTTTATTATATTATAAATAGAATATATAATATTTTATATAATGTTTTTATTTTATTAGAATATTTTATTGCACAATAATGAATAGTAAAACTCATATTTTTCTATTGAATTCGCCCGTGAATTTCCTTTACTGTGCGTCCGTGATTATGTTTAAATAGTGCCATGTCTTTTTCCTATAAATAGGATGCTTAGTTAAGAAATGAAAATAACACCAGAATCAGAGAATTCTTTTTCTATAATATTGTGCGTATTTCTTTCTAGTATAAGGATATTTTGACTGCAGCAAATAGTGCAAGTTTTCTTCAAGAATATCTCCGCTATACCGGTCAGAATTACTCTCCTACTAAGGTAAGGGATATTATTTTCATTCAATATTCGTAAGAAATATTATTTTCTTCCATACTCTATAGTATGTAAGTAATATTATTTCATTTCATATTCCTAAATCAACACTTATTTTGATAAGTATTGCTTCTATACTTTCTAAAATTAGTAGAATATCCTTGAATTTTGTGCTTCATTTAGTATCATTTCACGAAAATATTCTTCTGAACTTTCTTATTAAATTTTAATCATTTCATATCGGGGTACTATTCACTCGAGTACTATTCACTTGAGTACTATTCATCTGAGGTACTATTTACGGGGTACTATTCAAGATAAAATTGGTTTTTTTTCTGTCCAAATTATTTTTGATACATGAATATCATTCTTGAATTTGACTCCATAATTAATTATCATGTTGACAATTTGGACATTCTTAAACTCTAGATAAATTGAATTATAAATCTTTAATATTTATCATTGATCTCACTTGATTAATTTCTTATATCATTGTCATTATCATGCTTATATTGTGGTGAAAGTCATCTTTGACTCGTAGTGCATAGATGGACTGTTGATTGGTATGATTATAACCAAGAATTGTGTATCGGTATAATCATGACATGTAATATTACAGAAAAATGATGTGGTAAAGTCCTCTTTGGCCCGTAGAGCATAGATGGACAGTTATTTGGTATGATCATGACCGCTAGTGATACTAACGAATATCCTTGGCCTATAGTGCATGGATAATTCGTTGATGTGAAATATTTATTGAGTTGTGTTACAGACATAAAATATTGATGATGAACTTTTAAATCATAGAAGATAGTAGATATCATGCTCTACTTGACTCTTCTAATGGATTGCTTGTTCCGCTGCAGTTGTTGATCTAAGCTTGTTGTCTATTGTATTCTATCAATTTTTACACTGTTAAAGACTAAGTATAATTTATTCTACATTATCTTAGTCATAATATTCTTTACTGGGCTAGTTGAGCTCACCATTTTCTTCCATTGTTCTCTTCAGGAATTGAGAATATAGATGGGACTAGTTGAGGAATGGAGTGATGGTCCATAATGGTGGCTATAGTAGTCCTCATTATTCATAAAATAGTGTGATAATAATTGTAATGAGGGCTTTATTTGAGTTTGAATATTGTCTACGAGACAATATTTGTGAAAAACTCACGATCTATGTTTTGTCGTAATCGCACTTGTGCATTCAATAGTTGTATAAATGAAGTTTGTATTTAAATTTTGTACCATGTATTTGGCGACTCAAAATGGGTTGTGTAGACCTATTTTGGGGGCGTCACAGTTGGTATCAAAGCTTAGAGATATGATCCCTGGCAGAGATCCGAGGCTAGAACTAGGAGGGGAGAGATGAGTAAATCCTGCGCTAATGTGTCCTACCTAATCTTATTTGTTATTTAATTAGTCGGTCAGGATATAAGGATAATATGTGGCATGTTAATTAACTCTTGTTTTGTGGTAGTGTTTGAGAATGGCATCTAAAAATATTGAGATTAGAAATGAAGCACATGAGACCATTGAGACACCGCCAATCAATAACCAGGATAATGTGCATCATGAAGGCAATAATCCTCATGTAAACAACAACACTGACCAAATGATGAATGATGGGATGTTTAGGAGCTTTGTGTAATTCATACAACACTAAATGAGAGAGATTCCTGTTCAAAATGCAGGTGGAATCAATGGCAACTCATGGATGGTCATCGCTAAGCAATTCAAGGAATTGGGACCACCGGAGTTTTTGGAAAAGCCAGAGCTACTTAAGGCAGAGACGTGGATTAAGCAGATCACCATGATATTTGATATCTTGGGATGCTCAAAGGAGAAAAAGGATCCCTTCGCCACCTTTATGTTGCGAGGAGAGGCATATTACTGTGGGAATTTATAAAACGTACCCATCTTTCCGCACTAAAGATGTCTTGGGAGAAGTTCCAGGAATTGTTCAATGACAAGTACTTTCCAGAAAGTATTCGTCACGTGAAGGAGGTGAAATTCATCAAGCTATAACAAAATAATATGACTGTATCGCAATATGAGGCTAAGTTTAGGGAGTTATCCCGGTTTTCATCCCATTTTGTAGATAATGAGAAGCATATGATGTGACGCCCCCAAAATAGGTATACAACGCCCGTTCTGAGTCGCAAAAATACATGGTACAGAAACAACTACAACTTTATTAATACAATTGTCGTGCAAAATACGACAACACATAAACTATGAGTTTAAATACAAATATTGTCAGCTAGACAATATCCACACTCAAATAAGTCCTCATTACAATTATTAATACATTATTTTACAAAAATGGTGAGGACTACTAAAATAACTCTCTAGAACCGTCATTCCATACCCCGACTAGAACTCGCTACATTCTCGCCTCCTGAGAAGAAAAATGGAACAAAAAGGAAAAGGATGAGCTCAACTAGCCCAGTAAAGAATATTATGACTAAGATAATATAGAACAAATTATCGTTAGTCTTCAACAAGGAAAAATCTGATAAAATACAACAGACAACAAGTTTCAGATCAATATTTGCCGGGAAAAATAATATTCATAGGATGAGTTACGTAGAGAATGAAATCTACTATAATCTATGAATTTAAAAGTCCATCATCAATATTTTATCCCTGTAACATCAATCAATATACATCTTAAATCAAATGTTCATCTTTGCACTGCAGGCCAAAGATATTCATCAGTTGGTCATGTTCATCTCAACACTTGTACATCTTTGCACTACTGGCCAAAGATATTCATAAAAAAATCAACCATCTTTTTGCACTACTGAGCCAAAGATATTTGATAATATCATCATTTAGGACCGAGGATGATGAAAATATTTTAAAAAAACGAATCCATTGAAACAAAAGAACAAATATTAAGGATTAGTACTTTAAACAATCCGAAGTTCAAAAATACTTCATAAATAACCATAGTGAAGTAAAATTCAAGAATGATCAAAACATGGATACAATCAAAGCTAGTATCCATAATAGATATTTTGGATAAAAAAATGAAAATTTAATTTTTTTGTGAATAGTGTAAATTCGTGAATAGTGTCGAGTATCGTGAATAGTAACCTCAACACTAAAAGACTAGAATTTGACAAGAAAAATCTTACCAATAACTAAAGATAATGATATTAGAAGAAATAATATCATTTTAAAAAATAACATCCCTTACCTCGAAAAGAATAGTACTTACGGGTGGAATATCGGATATAATATTTGAAGGAACTTGCATATATAGCAACACTCAAAGTATAAAAATACTCACAAGAATACGCTCGATAATATAGAGAGAAAACTTCAGTTTCTGGTGTGATTTTTAATTCTAACCTAAGCACCCTATTTATAAGAAAATGCTTAGAACACCAAAGTAGAAAATTTAATAAATTAATAATATTTTTAAAACTTATTCCTACGCACACCTTACCAGCTGATTTCAACCATTTAACACATACCCACATATGAAAAAAAATATTTTTCTTTTAAAAAATATTTAAAACTTCAAAAATTAATTATTCTGGAACTTCAATACCTCATAATAAATAGCCCTTTTATCAGAAAAATTCACATCTTATGTCCATTCCATAGGAAATTTAATTATCTACAACTTTACAGAAGAAAGTTTTTCCAAATTCCAAGCCGAAGTCAACCGAAATCCACATACGGACGATTTTACAGGCTATAATCAAATTTCAGTCAAGAAATGGGGTCCACGAACATGAAAAACATGTTTTAATTATTTTTAGTAACAAAAAAACTCCTCCTCATGTACTCATATATCCCACATTCATTGTAAAAATATCATCATTATTATATTATTAAAATATAATTATATATTTAAATGAATTATTATCAGAAAAGATAAAATATCAATTTTTCAACAATTGTCACTTTAAAATTTTCTCCATCTATATCCACATAAAATGAATATTTTCCTTATCATATAAATCAATAATTAATTATTCACAAATAATATTACAAATTCACAATATCTGGCAACCGGTAGTTTCTCAGAAAGAGGGGCTTTCAATAAGGATTTTCCTTCATCTGGTTGCCGCAATTAGGTGACCAAACCTCTCCTTAGACAGAACTTTCTAGACATTGCCAATAATGCTATCTAATAATATTATTCAAATAATATGAATTATTACTCCGATAATGGAAAATACTGTGTAGTGACAATTATTGAAATAACAATAATATAAAATATCAACGTAGCAATTATTAAATCAATAAAATAAAATATTGAACAGTAATTACTATAACCAATATTGAGTAGTGCCTTCTTACGTAAGAATCAATAATTGGTGCAATATCGTGTGCTACTGTGTTTTAACCACCGGGTATTCTAATAGTATTAACGGTAACAACTACGACGTTATTTATAAACAACTTATACTTGTCGTTTTCTTCATCCAATCGCTTTCCGTTATGGGGCCCACACAAGGCTGCGCCGTCGTACGAATATTCCCCGACAGTAAGAATATTCCACGACCAAACTAATATTCCCCAACAAAAATGAATATTTTATAACCACTTGCTTATTTGAAATATTTGTGCACTTTACCTATAACTAACCACATTAATCAAATCAACCCTTACTATTTCAAAATAATAAATAGAGGAAATTCAATTTCATTAATAATAAGTTGGGGTCTTACAACCTCCCCTCCTTATAAAATTTCATCCTCGAAATTGACGACATTACAGTGTTTCAAAAGGTGAGGATACCTCGCTTTCATTTCCGTTTCCAACTCCCAGGTCATTTCCTCAATAGCATGGTTCCTCCACAAAACTTTGACTTGTGGTATGACCTTTGTGCGTGGGACATGCTCCTTCCTATCCAAGATCTTGACATGTACCTCTTCATATGTTAAGTCTTCTGCTATCTCATCCGATTCTAACTCAATAACATGGTTCGGGTCTTTCACATATTTACGTAGCACAGATATATGAAAAACATTATGAACACGAGACATACTTAGAGGTAATGCGAGTCTATAGGCCACATTTCCTACTCAGTCAAGAATCTGAAATGGACCAATAAATCGTGGATTGAGTTTTCCTCTCTTCCCAAATCTTGTAACTCCCTTCCATGGAGCCACACGCAACAATACATGATCCCCAATACTAAATTTCACATCATTTCAATGAAGATCCGCATAACTCTTTTTTCGATCCTGTGCCGTTTGTATACGTTGTCGATTCATTTGGATCTTTTCTGTAGTCATACGTACCAACTCTGATCCCAACAATGTTGCTTCACCCACCTCATCCCAACATACTAGAGAGCGACACTTTCGTCCATATAATGCTTCGAATGGACCCACACCTATACTTGCTTGATAACTGTTATTGTAGGAGAATTCAACCAATGGTAAATACTTATCCCAACTCCCTTTGAAATCTAGGACACAGAGTCTTAATAGATCTTCAAGAGTTTGAATAGTCCTCTCTGATTATCCGTCCGTTTAAGGATGATATGCCAAACTAAATCGTAAATCTGTGCCCATAGCTTTTTGCAAGCTAATCCAAAATTGTGAAGTGAATCTTGGGTCACAATCCAAAACTATGGATACTGGCATGCCATGCAATCTCACAATCTCATTTACATATATATGAGCAAGCCGTTCAAGGGAATAAGTCTCCCGTATCGGCAAGAAATGAGCAGACTTGGTTAATCTATCAACAATAACCCAAATAGCATTTATGCCTTGAGAAATCGTGGGAAGACCCGTAACAAAATCCATGGTAATGTGTTCCCACTTCTATTTCGGAATCTCAAGTGGTTGCAATGGACCCTTAGCCACTTGATGCTCCGCCTTTACACGTTGACAAGTTAAACACCTCGAGATAAACTTTGCAATATCTCTCTTCATATTGTTCCACCAAAATGTATGTCGAAGATCATGATACATTTTGGTACTTCCAGGATGGATTGCAAATGGTGTATTGTGTGCTTCCATCATGATCTTGTACTTCAAATCAGAGTCGTTAGGAACACAAAGTCTGGAGTGTACTCAAAGTATTCCTTCTTCGTCGATTCTTGCTTCTAGAATCGCACCTTCTTGTACTTTCTTCTTCATACACATTAGCTCCGGGTCTGTGGCTTGAGCAACTTTAACTTTATCGATTAAAGTTGGTTCTATGCGTATAATTGACATCATCACACTCTTTTCTGCATATGATCTTCTACTCAACGCGTCAGCTACCACGTTTGCTTTTCCAGGATGGTATTGAATGGTGTGGTCATAATCTTTTAACAACTCGAGCCAACGTCGTTGCCGCATGTTGAGTTCCTTTTGTGTGAAGAAATATTTGAGGCTTTTATGGTCTGAATATATCTCCACTTTCTCCCCATATAGATAGTGCCTCCGGATCTTTAAGCGGTGAACGATTGCCGCTAACTCTAGATCATGAGTAGGATAATTCCTCTCATACTCTTTAAGTTGTCGTGAGGCATAGGCTATGACTTTCCCACGTTGCATGAGAACACATCCTAACCCTTTGCCTGAAGCATCGCTGTAGATAACAAATCCATCCGAACCAGATGGTATTGTCAAAACAGGTGCCAAAATGAGTCTCCTCTTTAGCTCTTGGAAACTCTTTTTGCATTCCTCAGTCCATACGAATTTTGTATCTTTCCGAGTCAGCTGAGTTAACTGAGTAGCGATTCGAGAAAATCCTTCCACAAATCTCCGATAATAACCAGCTAAGCCCAGAAAGCTACGTACTTTGGTTACCGACTTCGGTTGCTCCCAACTTTGTTCTGCTTCAATCTTCGCCAGGTCAATAGATACTCCATGTTTTGACACCACGTGCCCAAGAAATGCTACTTCCTCAAGCCAAAACTCGCATTTCTTCAACTTGGCATATAGCTTGTTTTCACGAAGCCTTTGGAGTACCAGCTCCAAATGGTGCTCGTGATCTTCACGGCTTTTGGAATATATGAGGATGTCATCAATAAAGACAACAACGAAATGATCCAAATATTCCTTGAATATCCGGTTCATCATATCCATGAAAGCCGCAGGAGCATTAGTCAATCCAAAAGACATGACTAAGAATTCATAATGCGTCTGCAAGAGTTTCAAGGCGTCTTTGGAATATCCTCAGTTCTAATCTTCAGCTGATGATATCCAGAACGAAGATCAATCTTTGAAAAAATTGTGCTCCTTGCAACTGGTCAAACAGGTCATCAATACGAGGTAGCGGATACGTATTCTTGATAGTGACATGGTTTAATTCTCGATAGTCAATACAAAGTCGCATACTTCCGTCTTTCTTCTTTATAAATAAAATAGGAGCACCCCAAGGAGATGTACTAGGACGAATGAAACTGATGTCCAACAACTCTTGTAGTTGGACCTTTAACTCCTAAAGTTCAATAGGAGCCATTCGATATGGGGTTTTAGAAATGGGCTTTGTACCAGGTTCAAGATCAATAAAGAATTCAACTTCACGTTCTGGAGGTAGACCGAGAAGTTCTTCAGGAAATACGTCAGGAAATTTACTAACAACAAGAATATTATTCAAATCCGACGTGTCTTTATTCAAATCCATAACATGGGCTAAGAAAGTTTGACATCCATTTTCAATAAACGAATAGCTTTATGACTTGATATAACAGTGATTGATTTTAGTGGTTTAGTTGCTTGAATTCATACAACAGGTTGGTTAGGAATATAAAAACTAAAACCCTTACGAAAACAATCAATTTTGGCATGATGAGTAGTTAACCAATCAATCCCTAAAATCACATCAAAAGCAAGTATCTTTAAAGAGATAAGGTCAACAGGTACTGTGATGGTGCCAACTTGGATCAAACAAGATTTATAAACAGTGGATGTGATGAAAGTTTTTCCTACGGAGTCTCCACAAATAAATCAAAGTCTAATTTCTCCGGAGTCAAGTTTAAACGTTGAGCACAAGCAGGAGAGATAAATGAATGGATAGCACATGTATCTAGTAAGGTATAAACTTCGTAAAAATTTATGATTAGCTTACCCGTGATCACCTCGTTTGGGTTCCTCGCATTTTAACCCGTCACGACAAACGCTCTTCTAGAAACCGTTGATTTTGACTTTTCTGGGACAGCCTTTTGAGTCACCATCTCCGCTGGACTTGGTTTCGCTATTGTATAATCTCGAGCAATATGTCCTTCCTTTCCACAATTATAACATACCTTGAACTATTGTGGGCAGTTTGGGCTGATATGTCCCTCTTTCAAGATTTATAAGCAATGGAATCGATGGTCGTTCTCCTCCCTTAGAACCAATTGTTGCTGGTGCTGACGTCTTTGCATTGTCATTGTTGAATCTCCTCTTTTTAAAATCTCCCCCCGACTCGCTTCTTCTATTTTCATGGCCATAATTTCCACCAGAGTGGTTACCGCCTTTGTCCATATTTTTCTTTCTCCGCTGGTTATCGTTGTTCTGATGACTGTTGTCACCAGTATGATCCTGGTTGTAGTCCCTCGATTGAACGTACTCGTTATCTCGTTCTAATAATTGAGCCCTATTGACAACATCTGAATAGAGAGAAAATTTATGAGAAATGAGATATTAACGTATGCCGGGTTTTAAACCTCTCAGAAATATCTGCGTCATACGTTCCTCATTCTCCACCAAATGAGGTGCAAACCTAGATAACTCTGCAAACTTTGCCTCATACTGGGACACCGTCATGTTGTATTGTTTCAATCTAATAAAATCCACTTCCTTCATATGACGAATACTTTCAGGAAAGTACTTGTCATTGACCAGTTTCTAAAATGTCTCCCAAGACATGCTGAGTGCGGCTGGATGGGTACGCTTCACAGATTCCCACTAGTAATTTGCCTCATTACGGAACAAAAAGGTGGCGAATGGAACCTTCTATTCCTCCGTGCATCCCAAGACATCGAATATCATGGTAATTTGTTTGAGCCACGTTTCTGCCTTAATCGGATCCGGCTTTCCCCAGAATTCTGGTGGTCCCAACTCTTTGAACTGCTTGGCTGTGATAAACCGTGTGTTGTTATCATTTCCACATGTATTTTGTGCACGAGTCTCCCTCGTCTAATTTTGCATGAACTGCAAAAAGCTTCTAAACATTCCGTCATTCGTCGTCTGATCTGTGGTGTTGTTCACATGAGAAACATTGTCGGCCTATTGCACGTTCTCCTCATTGGTGAGTAAAGGAGTCTCCACGGTCTCATTTATTCCACCATTAACATTCTCAGTTGCCATTCTCAAATACTGCCATAAAACAAGGGTTAATTAAAGAAATTGATATGCAACATAATAACCCTATACTCTGACCAACCAACAAATAAGCTTAGGTAGGACACACTACCGAAAAATTTACTCGTCTCTCCCCTCCTAGTTCTATTCCCCGATCTCCGCCAGAGATCATATCCCTAAGCTCTGATACCAACTGTGACGCCCCCAAAATAGGTATACAACACCCGTTCTGAGTCACCAAAATACATGGTACAGAAACAACTACAACTTTATTAATACAATTGTCGTGCAAAATACAACAACACATAAAATGTGAGTTTAAATACAAATATTGTCAACTAGACAATATCCACACTCAAATAAGTCCTCATTACAATTATTCATACATTATTTTACAAAAATGGTGAGGACTACTAAAACAACTCTCTAGAACCGTCATTCCACACCCCGACTAGAACTCGCTACATTCTCGCCTCCTGAGAAGAAAAATGGAACAAAAAAGAAAAGGGTGAGCTCAACTAGCCCAGTAAATAATATTATGACTAAGATAATATAGAACAAATTATCGTTAGTCTTCAACAGGGAAAAATCTGATAAAATACAATAGACAACAAGTTTCAGATCAATATTTGCAGCAGAAATAATAATTCATAGATGAGTTACTTAGAGAATGAAATCTACTATAATCTATGAATTTAAAAGTCCGTCATCAATATTTATCCCTGTAACATCAATCAATATACATCTTAAATCAAATATTCATATTTGCACTACAGGCCAAAGATATTCATCAGTTGGTCATGTTAATCTCAACACATGTACATCTTTACACTACGGGCCAAAGATATTCATAAGAAAATCAACCATCTTTGCACTACAGGCCAAAGATATTCAGTAATATCATCATTTAGGACTGAGGATGATGAAAAATATTTTAAAGAAAATGAATCCAGTGAAACAAAAGAACAAATATTAAGGATTCGTACTTTACACAATCCAAGTTCAAAAATACTTCATAAATAACCATAGTGAAGTAAAATTCAATAATGATCAAAACATGGATACAATCAAAACTAGTATCCATAATAGATATTTTGGATAAAAAAATGAAAATTTAATTTTTTTGTGAATAGTGTCGTATTCGTGAATAGTATCGTATACGTGAATAGTAACCCCGACACTAAATGACAAGAATTTCACAAGAAAAATCTTACCAATACTCCGACATAATAATATTAGAAGAAATAATATCATTTTAAAAAAATAACATCCTTTACCTCGAAAAAAATAGTACTTCTGGCTGGAATATCAGATATAACGCTGAAGGAACTTGCACCGTATAGCAACACTCAAATTATCAAAATACTCACAAGAATACACTCGATAATATAGAGAGAGAAAACTTCAGTTTCTGGTGTGATTTTTAATTCTAACCTAAGCACCCTATTTATAAGAAAATGCTTAGAACACCAAAGTAGAAAATTTAATAAATTAATAATATTTTTAAAACTTATTCCTACGCACACCTTATCAGCTGATTTCAACCATTTAACACATGCCCACAAATGAAAAAAACATTTTTCTTTTAAAAAATATTTAAAACTTCAAAAATCAATTATTGCGGAACTTCAATACCTCATAATAAATAGCCCTTTTATCAGAAAAATTTTCTTCTTATGTCCATTTCATAGGAAATTTAATTATCTACAACTTTGCAGAAGAAAGTTTTTCCAAATTCCAAGCCGAAGTCGACCGAAATCCACATACGGACGATTTTACAGGCTATAATCAAATTTCAGTCAAGAAATGGGGTCCACGAACATTAAAAACATGTTTTAATTATTTTTAGTAACAAAAATACTCCTCCACCTCATATAATCATATATCCCACATTCATTGTTAAAATATCACCATTATTATATTATTAAAATATAATAATATATTTAAATGAATTATTATCAGAAAAGATAAAATATCAATTTTTCAACAATTGTCACTTTAAAATTTTCTCCATCTATATCCACATAAAATGAATATTTTCCTTATCATATAAATCAATAATTAATTATTCACAAATAATATTACAAATTCACAATACTAGCAACCAGGCCGTTCTCAGGAAAGAGGGGGCTTTCCAATAAGGATTTCTCCTTACTGGCGCGCAATTAGGTGACCAAACCTCTCCTTAGACAGAACTTTCTAGACATTGCCAATAATGCTATCTAATAATATTATTCAAATAATATGAATTATTACTCCGATAATGGAA
The DNA here is from genome assembly GCA_020205605.1 of Panax ginseng. Taxonomy (NCBI): domain Eukaryota; kingdom Viridiplantae; phylum Streptophyta; class Magnoliopsida; order Apiales; family Araliaceae; genus Panax; species Panax ginseng. The sequence continues at coordinate 114,674,023 of CM035133.1, read as the reverse complement.
AATACTATGTAGTGACAATTATTGAAATAACAATAATATAAAATATCAACGTAGCAATTATTAAATCAATAAAATAAAATATTGAACAGTAATTACTGTAACCAATATTGAGTAGTGCCTTCTTACGTAAGAATCAATAATTGGTGCAATATCGTGTGCTACTGTGTTTTAACCACCGGGTATTCTAATAGTATTAACGGTAACAACTACGACGTTATTTATAAACAACTTATACTTGTCGTTTTCTTCATCCAATCGCTTTCAGTTATGGGGCCCACACAAGGTCAATACTCATGCGCATAATAATATTCCCAAAGTAAGAATATTCCATGACCAAACTAATATTCCCCGACAACAATGAATATTTTATAACCACTTGCATATTTGAAATATTTGCGCACTTTACCCATAACTAACCACACTAATCAAATCAACCCGTACAATTTCAAAATAATAAATAGAGGAAATTCAATTTCATTAATAATAAGTTGGGGTCTTACATATGACGTGAATGTTTCTGCGAGATTTGAAGCCCGAAATTCATCAATACCTCATTTCTCACAAACTTTGTTTATATTCGGATGTGAATAGGGCTCAGTTATTGGAGCGCAATAATGAGTCAGCCCAACCATAAGATAACAGCCGGCAAAATGATAATGGTCATACCAGTGGAAACAGTCATCGACGCGATGATAACAAACGTGGAGGAAATTATCATGCCTGAAATGGTAACCACTTTGGTGGTAATCCTGGCCAAGATAATTGAAGAAATGAGTCAAGTGGAAATTTCAAAAGGAGAAGGTTCAATAATGATGGAAAGGCAAGAAGACCAAAGACCCGCTTTTAAGGAAGGAGAAGCGACCACCTATTAGGTCGATATACTCTGATCTGGAGAGAGGGACACATCATTCAAAATCATGACGCAAGAACCCAAAGTGTGTTTTAATTACGAAAAAGAAGGTCACCTAGCTCGATTTTGTCATGCAGTGAAGTCAAGTCCAGCTGGGATGGTGACACCAAAAGCTATTCCAGATAAGTCAAAGCCGGTAGTTTAAGGGAGAGCGTTTGTCGTGACCTCCCAAAAAGAGAGGAACCCGAATGAAGTTATCACAGGTAAGTTAATCATAAACTCTTGCAAAGTCTATACCTTATTAGATACTGGTTCTATCCATTCTTTTATTTCACCTGCTTGTGCTCAATGTTTAAATTTGACTCCAGAGAAATTAGACTTTAACTTATCTGTTGAGACTCCGTTGGTAGAAACCTTCATTACATCCACCATTTATAAATCTGTTTGATTCAAATCGACACTTTCACATTACTTGTTGATCTCATCTCTTTGAAAATACTTGCATTTGATGTGATTTTAGGGATTAATTGGTTAACTACTCATCGTGCTAAAATTAATTATTTTCGTAAGGTTATTAGCTTACATATTCCTAACCAAACCATTATGTGAATTCAAGCAACCAAACCACTAAAGTCAATCACTGTCATATCAAACCATAAAGTCATTCGTTTATTGAAAAACGGATGTCAAGCTTTCTTAACCCATGTCACAGATTTAAATAAAAATATGTAAGATTTGAAGGATATTTCTATTGTTAATAAATTTCCTAACATATTCCATAAAGAACTTCATGGCCTACCCCCAGAGTGTGAAATTGAATTTTGTATTGACCTTGAACCCGGTACAAAACTCATTTCTAAAACCCCATATCAAATGGCTCCTATTGAACTTCAAGAGTTAAAAACCCAACTGCAGGAACTATTAGACATCGGTTTCATTCGTCCTAGTACATCTCCTTGTGGTGCTTCTGTTTTATTCATAAAGAAGAAAGATGGGAGTATGCGAATTTGCGAATTTGCATTGACTATCGGGAGTTGAATCATGTCACCATCAAAAATAGGTACCTATTACCTCGCATTGATGACCTGTTTGACCAGTTACAAGGTGCTAAATTCTTTTCAAAGATCGATCTTCATTCCGAATATCATCAGTTAAAGATTAAAACTGATGACATTCCAAAGACTACTTTCAGAACTCGGTATGGGCATTACAAATTCCTAGTCATGTCTTTTAGATTGACTTATGCTCCTGCTACCTTCATAGATATAATGAACCTAGTATTCAAGGAATATTTGGATCATTTTATTGTTGTCTTTATTGATGACATCTGTGAGACCCCGAATTTTATGAAATGAAAGTATTCAATTTTCTTATAATTATTCTATTTAGTAAATGGTTAAATTGATAAAAGGTTAAGGTTAAGGGTGATATTTGAATTTTTTTCAAAGTAAGCAAGTTGTCATAAAATAATCGGTGATAAAAGTACAGTAATACGCGTGGTTGCATAGTAGCACACGGTATTGATTATTGATGCTTACGTGAGAAGTCACTCAGTTATACTCAATTATTACTACAGTAATTGCTGCATCATATCTCTCATGTTATTGATTTAATTATTGTTACAGTATCATCTGTATTTGGGCTTCATCCAGTATCTTTTCATGGAAATATTCTTCTGAGCATTCTTGAATTTTACTCCACAAAGTAGTATCATGTTGACAATTTGGACGTTATTGAGTTCTGAATAAATTAATTCTTGAACTTGTTTTATTGAATTATTATGTCATTGTCATCATCCTCATGCTTATATTGTAATGAAAGTCATCTTTGGCTTACGTGCATAGATGGACTTAGTATGATTATGACCAGGGATAATTCGGTATAATCATGACCTGTAATGTTATAAATGATATAGTAAAAGTCCTCAGTGGCCTTTAATGCATTGATGGACAGTTTTTGGTATGATTATGACCAGGGATTGTTCGTATAGTCATGACCATTGATGATTTAATGAATATCCTTGGCCAGTAGTACAATGATGATTAGATGATGTGTTTTATTTATTAAGCTGAGTCTCAGCGATAAAAATTGATGAAAACATTTTATTCCATAGAAGATAGTAGATTTTATTCTCTACTTCACTCTTTTTAATGGATTGCTTGTTCTACTGCAGTTAAGCTTGATGTCTATTGTATTTTATCAGTTTAACATTGTTGAAGACTATTGATAATTTATTCTGCATTATCTTAGTCATAATATTTCTTACTGGGCTAGTTGAGCTCACCCTTTCTTTCACTATTCTCTTCAGGAAATGAGAATATAGCTGGGACGAGTCGGGGAATGGAGTGATGGTCTAGATGGTTGTTTTAGTAGTCCTCACTATTCTGTGAAATAGTGTTATAATAAATGTAATGAAGACTCCTTTGAGGGTGGATATTGTCTAGAAGACAATATTCGTGTTTAAACTCTTAGCTATGTTTTGTCGTATTTTGCACAACAATTGTATAATTAAGTTTGTAGTTGAGTTATGTACCATGTATCTGGCGACTCAAGCTGGGTGATGTATACCTATTTTTGGGGCGTCACAGTTGGTATCAAAGCTTAGGGATATGATCTCTGGCTAAGATGTGAGGCTAGAACTAGGAGTGGAGAGACGAGTAATTCCTTCGCTAGTATGACCTACCTAGGTTTATTTGGTATTTAATTGGTCGGTCAGAGTATAGGGATAATATGTGGCATGTCAATTAACCCTTATTTTGAAACTATATTCTAGAATGATATCTGAAATACAGGAGATGAGAAATGGGAAAATCATGATAGAGAGGAAATAACCGGGAAGGTACAATCCGAAAAGAAAGTAAGGTATTCTCATCTCTTCGAACTACCAGGTACGTAAATTTTGAGGGCAAAATCTCATAAGGAGGAGAGATTGTGAGACCCCGAATTTTATGAAATGAAAGTATTAAATTTTCTTATAATTATTCTATTTAGTAAATGGTTAAATTAATAAAAGGTTAAAGTTAAGGGTGATATTTGAAAAAAATTTCAAAGTAAGCAAGTTGTCATAAAATAATTGGTGATAAAAAATGCACAAAGAATGTCTGGCGTGGTTGCATAGTAGCTGCGGTATTGATTATTGATGCTTACGTGAGAAGTCACTCGCTTATACTCAATTATTGCTACGAAGAATTGTTGCATCATATCTCTCATATTATTGATTCAATTATTGTCACGATATCATCCGTGATAATATGTTATATTATTAAATCAATAATTGAGACGGCAAAGTTATTCATATTATTATTTGCAATATTGACAATGTCTAGAAGTTCTGTCAAGGAGAGGTTTGGTCACCTAATTGCGCGTCAATAAGGAGAAATCCTTATCGAAAAGCCCCCTCTTTCCTGAGAACGACCTAGTTGTTAAATATTATGAATTATAATATTAATGATGAATAAGTTCGTGTTGATTAAAGATGAAATTGATAGTTCCATTGTGTTGGGATTATTAGTGTTAGTAGAAATCGACATTTATTTCGATAATAATTGATGTCTGGAGGTTATATTGATCAATCGGGTAATTAATCGGATAAATGAGCAATTAATTGCTATTAATTCACATGCTTATAACTATGTGTTCACATGTGTGTACTATTGATTCACATGATTTACTATTAGGGAAGTTGGTGCAAGATTAATAATACTTACATGAGTAAATTAAAAATAGAGGTATAGATGAAGGTACTATACTATAATTAATTTGTTCACATGTTTAGAACTATTGAGTCACATGATTTACTATTGATTCACATGATTTACTATTAGGGGAGGTGGTGCAAGATTGATAATACTTGCAGGACTAAATTAAAAATGAAGGAAAAGAGGAACGTATTATACTGTACTATTTTGAGCCCCAAAACGTGCAATTATCAAAACTATATTTTCCTATAAATAGAAGCTCATTCCTTCATTATTTTTCACCAATTCACTAAAGCTATAGAGCAATTATTATAGAGAGAAATTATAGAGTGAAAAAAAGAAGAGAAGTCTGCTACCTCACTATTCCAGTATTCAGTCTTCTTCTAAGGTAAGGGGTATTATTCTTTCGTATTCATGAAGAGAGTTATTTTCTTTCAATACTCGTAAGGGTTGTTATTCCATTCCTTATTATTATTTTGGAATAACCTGTCTATGCGAAGTACCGCATACATGGTGAAATTCTTCTGTTATTCCATTCTTTATTATTATCTTGGAATAACCTGTCTGTGCGGTCTATCGCATGCCTGGTGAATTCTATTGTTATTCCATTCTTTATTATTCTGTTGGAATATCATGTCTGTACGGATTATGCATGACCTGGTTCCGTTCTTTATTATTCTGTTGGAATATCCTATCTGTGCGGATTACGCATGACCTGGTTCCATTCTTTATTATTCTATTGGAATATCCTGTGTGTGCGGATTACGCATGACCTGGTTCCATTATTTATTATTCTGTTGGAATAACCTGTCTGTGCGGTCTATCGTATTCCTGGTGAATTCTTTTGTTATTCCATTCTTTATTATTCTGTTGGAATAACCTGTCTACGTGGACTACCGTATGCATGGTGAATTCTTCTGTTATTCCATTCTTTATTATTATGGTTGAATAACCTGTCTATGTGGATTACCGCATGCATGGTGAATGATCCTTCAGATTCATTCTTTATTAAATTGTGGAAATGATCATTTGACGTGGATTCTGCATGGCGGGTGAAAATCCATACGCAGATTTTGTATATTCTATTATACTAAATCGAGATATCATTTCTTTTGTACTAAATCATGGAATATCATTTTCTTTGGTATTTTTTATTAGTTATTATTCACGGGTTACTATTCACCCGGTTACTATTCACTCTAGTATTATTCACTCGAGTATTCGGGGCACTTTTCGTGCCGGAGTACTATTCACGACTTACTATTCATGGGTTACTATTCAACCAATTACTATTTACTCTAGTATCATTCACTCGGGTATTCGGGACACTTTTTGTGTCGGGGTACTATTCACGGAGTACTATTCCCGAAATACTATTCACGGGGTACTATTCACCCAAAAAATATATTTCTTTTCTGTCCAAATTATCTTTGGTACATGAATATTATTCTTGAATTTTACTCTACAAAGTAGTATCATGTTGACAATTTAGACGTTATTGATTTCTAGATAAATTAAATTAAAAATCTTTAAAATTTATCCTTGAACTTGTTTTATTGAATTATTATGTCATTGTCATCATCCTCATGTTTATATTGTGATTAAAGTCATCTTTGGCTTACGTGCATAGATAGACTTGGTATGATTATGACCAGGGATTATTCGGTATAATCATGACCGTAATGTGACGAATGATGTGGTAAAAGTCCTCATTGGCCTGTAGTTCATTGATGAACAGTTGTTGGTATGATTATGACCAGGGATTATTCGGTATAATCATGACCATTGATGATTACATGAATATCCTTGGTCGTGGTGCAAGGATGATTCGATTTTATTTATTAAGCTGAGTCTCAGCGATAAAGTTGATGAAAAACTTTTTAAATCATAGAAGATAATAGATTTTATGCTCTACTTGACTCTTCTAATGGATTGCTTATTTCGCTTAAGTTGTTGATCTAAAACTTGTTGTCTATTGTATTCTATCAGTTGTTATACTGTCGAAAGCTAAGAATAATTTATTCTGCATTATCTTAGTCATAATATTTCTTACTGGGTTAGTTGAGCTCACCCTTTCTTTCACTATTATCTTTAGGAAATGAGAATATAGATGGGACGAGTCGGGAAATGGAGTGATGGTCTAGATGGTTGTTTTAGTATTCCTCACTATTCTGTGAAATAGTGTGATAATAAATGTAATGAGGACTCCTTTGAGAGTGGATATTGTCTAGAAGACAATATTCGTGTTTAAACTCTTAGCTATGTTTTGTCGTATTTTGCACGACAATTGTATAATTAAGTTTGTAGTTGAGTTATGTACCATGTATCTGGCGACTCAAGATGGGTGATGTATACCTATTTTGGGGGTGTCACAGTTGGTATCAAAGCTTAGGGATATGATCCCTGGCTAAGATGTGAGGCTAGAACTAGGAGTGGAGAGACGGGTAATTCCTTCGCTAGTATGATCTACCAAAGTTTATTTGGTATTTAATTGGTCGGTCAGAGTATTGAGATAATATGTGGCATGTCAATTAACCCTTATTTTGAAACTATATTCTAGAATGATATCTGAAATACAGGAGATGACAAATGGGAAAATCATAATAGAGAGGAAATAACCGGGAAGGTACAATCTGAAAAGAAAGTAAGGTATTATCATCTCTTCGAACTACCAGGTACGTAAATTTTGAGGGCAAAATCTCATAAGGAGGAGAGATTGTGAGACCCCGAATTTTATAAAATTAAAGTATTCAATTTTCTTATAATTATTCTATTTAGTAAATGGTTAAATTGATAAAAGGTTAAAGTTAAGGGTGATATTTGAAAAAAATTTCAAAGTAAGCAAGTTGTCATAAAATAATTGGTGATAAAAGTACAGTAATACGCGTGGTTGCATAGTAGCACACGGTATTGATTATTGATGCTTACGTGAGAAGTCACTCAGTTATACTCAATTATTGCTCACGAGAATTGTTGCATCATATCTCTCATATTATTGATTCAATTATTGTCACGAAGATCATCATCGCATAATATGTTATATTATTAAATCAATAATTGAGGCGGCAAAGTTATTCATATTATTATTTGCAATATTGACAATGTCTAGAAGTTACTGTCGAGGAGAGGTTTGGTCACCTATTCTTGGCGTCGATAAGGGAAATCCTTATCGAAAAGCCCCCTCTTTCCTGAGAACGACCTAGTTGTTAAATATTATGAATTATAATATTAATGATGAATAAGTTCGTGTTGATTAAAGATGAAATTGATAGTTCCATTGTGTTGGGATTATTAGTGTTAGTAGAAATCGACATTTATTTCGATAATAATTGATGTCTGGAGGTTATATTGATCAATCGGGTAATTAATCGGATAAATGAGCAATTAATTGCTATTAATTCATATGTTTATAACTATGTGTTCACATGTGTGTACTATTGATTCACATGATTTACTATTAGGGAAGTTGGTGCAAGATTGATAATACTTACATGAGTAAATTAAAAATAGAGGTATAGATGAAGGTACTATACTATAATTAATTTGTTCACATGTTTAGAACTATTGAGTCACATGATTTACTATTAGGGGAGGTGGTGCAAGATTGATAATACTTGCAGGACTAAATTAAAAATGAAGGAAAAGAGGAAGGTATTATCTTTGTACTATTTCGCCCCAAAACGTGCAATTATCAAAACTATATTTTCCTATAAATAGAAGCTCATTCCTTCATTATTTTTCACCAATTCACTAAAACTATAGAGCAATTATTATAGAGAGAAATTATAGAGAGAAAGAAGAAGAGAAGTCTGCTACCTCACTATTCTAGTATCCAGTCTTCTTTTAAGGTAAGGGGTATTATTCTTTCGTATTCATGAAGAGAGTTATTTTCTTTCAATACTCGTAAGGGTTGTTATTCCATTCTTTATTATTATGTTTGAATAACCTGTCTATGTGAAGTACCGCATACATGGTGAAATTCTTTTGTTATTCCATTCTTTATTATTATGTTGTGATAACCTGTCTGTGTGGTCTATCGCATGCTTGGTGAATTCTGTTGTTATTCCATTTTTTATTATTCTATTGGAATATCCTGTCTATGCGGATTACGCATGACCTGGTTCCGTTCTTTATTATTCTATTGGAATATCATGTTGTGCGGATTACGCATGACCTGGTTCCATTCTTTATTATTCTGTTGGAATATCCTGTCTGTGCGGATTACGCATGACCTGGTTCCATTATTTACTATTCTGTTGGAATAACCTGTCTGTGCGGTCTATCGCATGCCTGGTTGTAAAACCCCAAATTTTACGAATAAAGATTTCATTTTTCTCGAAATATTTTTTTTAATATTATGGTGTAGATTTAAGATAATGTTATAGTTGTGGGTAGTATTTATAAATTTTGCAAAGTATGCAAGTTGTTATATAATATTCGATTGGTCGGGGAATATTCATTTTAACAAGAAATATTAAATGCTGACAAGCACAATCATTAGTGGACCCCATAATGTAATTATTATCGGATTGAGAAAACGACAAAAATATTTTATGAAAATAACGGCGGAAGTTTTACTGCGATTAAGCTATTTGAAACACCGGTGTTAAAAGTACAAGATGTCTGGCGTGGTTGCATAGTAGCACACAGTTTTGATTATTGATGCTTACGTGAGAAGTCACTCAGTTTTGTTCAAATATTGCTATAGTAATTATTGCATAGTATCTCACGTTATTTGATTCAATTATTGTCGATATTTTATATATTACTAAATCAATAATTGAGATAACAAAGTTATTAATATTATTATTCGCAATATTAACGATGTCAAGAAGTTCTGCCAAGGAGAGGTTTGGTCACCTAATTGCGCGCCAATAGGGAGAAATCCTTATTGGAAAGCCCCTCTTTCCTGGGAACAACCTGGTTGATTAATATTGTGAATTATAATAAAGGTGATATGTTTTGTTTTATTATTATTATAAATGTAATAAAACAGAAAACTTTTTATATAAAACAGAATAATTTTATAAAGTTATTCATTTTATTAGACTATAAATAGAATTTATACTATACTATTATGCATAGTGCCTGCATAGTGTTTGCATAATAAAATCTTTTTATATAAAACAGAATACTTTTATAAATTTATTCGTTTTATTATACTATAAATAGAATATATAATATTCTATTATGCATAGTGTTTGCATAGTGTTTACATAGTAAAATCTTTTTATATAAAAGCAGAATACTTTTATAAAGTTATTCGTTTTATTAGATTATAAATAGAATATATTATATTTTATTTAAAAGATTTTGTTTTATTAGAATATTTTAGTAATACTGCATAGTAAATTAATATGGACCGTCCGTTTAAAAGAAAATCAATCTAGACCGTTCATGAGTTAGTTACTATTCAGTCCATTCTCCTATAAATAGAAGCTCATTCCTTCATTATTTCTTACGAATTCTTTGAAACTCTGAGAGAGAAACTATAGAGAGAGAGAAAAAAAGTATTCTTCGCTACTTCACTACTCCTATATCCGGTTTCTTCTAAGGTAAGGGGTATTATTTCTTTTGTATTCATGAAGAGAACTTACGTTATTCCATTCTTTATTATTCTATTGGAATAACCTGTATACGCGGACTACCCTATACTTGGTGAAATTCTTCAGTTATTCTATTCTTTATTATTCTGTTGGAATAACCTGTATACGCGGAGTACCCTATACTTGGTAAAATTCTTTTGTTATTCCATTCTTTATTATTATTTTGGAATAACCTGTCTATGAGAAGTACCGCATACATGGTGAAATTCTTCTGTTATTCCATTCTTTATTATTCTGTTGGAACATCCTGTCTGTGCGTTGACGCAGGACCTGGTTCCATTATTTATTATTCTGTTAGAATATCTTGTCTGTGCATTTACGCATGACCTGGTTCCATTATTTATTATTCTGTTGGAATATCACATGCATGCGTTTCGCATGACTGATTCTCGCTATTTATTATTCTGTTGGAATAACATGTCTGTGTGGTCTATCGCATGCCTGGTGATTTCTTTTGTTATTCCATTCTTTATTATACTCAGTTGGTTAAAGTTTTGACTTTTATACTCCATGAAATTAATGGAATATCTTTGATATTTGCGCTTCATCCAGTATCTTTTCATGGAAATATTCTTCTGAGCATTCTTGAATTTTACTCCACAAAGCAGTATCATGTTGACAATTTGGACAATTTGAATTTTACTTCTGAGCATTCTTGAATATCCTTGGCCGTAGTGCAGGGATGATGTGGTTTGTTTATTAAGTTGAGTCTTAGCAATAAAAGTAATGAAAAACCTTTTAAATCATAGAAGATAGTAGATTTTATTCTCTACTTTACTCTTTTAATGGATTGCTTATTCCGCTGCAGTTAAACTTGATGTTTATTATATTGTATCAGTTTAACACTGTTGAAGGCTAACGATAATTTTTTCTGCATTATCTTAGTCATAATATTTCTTACTGGGCTAGTTAAGCTCACCCTTTTACTTTCATTGTTCTCTTCAGGAAATGAGAATGTAGCAGGGACTAGACGGGGAACGGAGTGACGGTCCAGATGATAGCATTAGTAGTCCTCACTACTCTATGAAATAGTGTGTTAATAAATGTATTGAGGACTTATTTTGAGTTTGAATACTGTCTAGAAGACAATATTCGTATTAAAACTCACAGCTCATGTTGTATATTTAAGATTGTATTTTTATTTTGTACCATGTAAGTGGCGACTCAGAATAGGTGATGTATACCTATTTTGGTGGCGTCACAGTTGGTATCAAAGCTTAGAGATATGATCTCTGGCTGAGAAGTGAGATAAGAATTAGGAGGGGAGAGACGGTGAATTCTTTCGCTATTATGACCTACTTAAGTTTATTTGATATTTAATTGGTCGGTCAAAGTATGGGGATAATATGTGATATGTTAATTAACCCTTGTTTTGTGGCAGTATTTGAAAATGACATCCGAGAATGTTGAGAATATCAATGAAGCATAGGAGACCGTTGAGTCTCCACAGAGCAATTCCCAGAATAATGTGCAATAGGAAGATAATAATCCTCAGGTAAACAATAACACCGATCAAATGATGAACGATGGAATGTTCAGAGGCTTTGTGCAGTTCATGCAACACCAAATGAGAGAGACTCTTGTTCATAATGCTGGTGGAAACAATGGCAACCCACGGTTGGTCACCGCTAAGAAGTTCAAGGAACTGGGACCACCGGTGTTTTTTGGAGAGCCAAAACCACTTAAGGCAGAGACGTGGATAAAGCAGATCTGCAAGATATTTGATGTCTTGGGATGCTCTGAGGAGCAAAAGCTTCCCTTTGCCACCTTCATGTTATGTAGGAGAGGCGTGATTCTTGGTGGGAATCTATAAAGCGTACTCAACCTGCCGCACTGAAGATGACTTGGGAGAAGTTCCAAGAATTGTTCAACTACAAGTACTTTCCCAAAATGATAATACTAGTGATAGCAGTCATCGAAGAGGTCACAATAAGCGTGGAGGGAATCAACATGCCAGAAATGGTAACTATTTTGGTGGTAATCATAGCCAAAACAATAAGAATGGACATTTCAAGAAGAAGAGATTCAACAATGATGGAAAGACGTCAGCATCAGCACCCGTTGTTAAGGAAGGAGAATGACCACCTATCATATGCTTCAAATGCGGAGGGGAGGGACATATCAGTCCAAACTGTGCGCAGTAGTCCAAAACGTGTTACAATTGTGGAAGAGAAGGTCACCTAGCTTGATTTTATCGTGCACCAAAGTCAAGTCCAGCTGGGACAGTGCCACCAAAGGCGGATACGGACAAAACAAAGTCGGTGGTTTCAGGAAGCACGTTTTTTCGTGACTTCTCAAAAAATGAGTAACCCGAATGAAGTTAGCACGGGTTAGTTAATTATAAATTCTTGCGAAGTCTATACCTTATTAGATACCAGTTCTACCCATTCTTTTATCTCTCTTGCTTGCGCTTAACGTTTAAATTTGACTCTAGAGAAGTTAGACTTTGACTTATTGGTTGAAACTCCGTTAGGAGAAACCTTCATTACATGTGATATCTAAGTCTTGGATGAGAGTCACAGTTTTGAATGACATTTCTATCGTTAATAAATTTCCTGAGGTATTCCTGAAGACTTCTTAGCCTACCCCTAGAGCGTGAAATCGAATTTTGTATTGACCCCAGTACAAAACCCATTTCTTCAACCCTTAAATATTTCTTTAACCAAAATGAACGTATAATGCGCCAAGGACGTTGGCTCGAGCTGTTGAAGATTACGACTATACCATTCAATACCATCCTGGAAAAGCGAACGTGGTAGCTGATGCATTGAGTAGAAGATCATATGCGAGTACGAGTCCGATATTGTCAATGCAAAGGCCCATTTTATATAACTTTCAAATGATGAAGATAGAGTTAAAGACTCTAGAGACCCACATGAAGATAGCGAATATGCGAGTAGAATTGACTTTAATCGATAAAGTTAAAGCCGCTCAAGCTACACACCCGTCGCTAATGAATGTGAAGAAAAAGGTTCAAGAAGGCGTTATTCTAGAAGCAAGAGTTGATGAAAAGAGGAAATATCAACCATCGATTTAATTGGCCCATTTTTAATCCTCGATCGAGTAGGAACTGTGGCCTATAGACTCATTTTACCACTAAGTATATCGCGTGTTCATAACGTTTTTCACGTATCGATGTTACGAAAATATGTGGATGACCCGAACCACGTTATTAAATTAGAACTAGACGAGATAGCAGAAGATTTAACGTATGAGGAGATACGTGTTAAAATCTTGGATAAGAGAGATTGTATTCAACACTCAAAGGTTATACCTCAAGAGTTAGAATCTGAAATGAAGTCAAGGTATCCTCATCTCTTGACATACAGTGTCACGTCACGTAAATTTCGAGGGCGAAATTTCATAAGGAGTGGAGATTGTAAAACCCCAAATTTTACGAATAAAGATTAAATTTTCTCGAAAATATTTTTTTTAATATTATGGTGTGGATTTGAGATAATGTTATAGTTGTGGGTAGTATTTATAAATTTTGCAAAGTATGCAAGTTGTTATATAATATTCGATTGGTCGGGGAATATTCGTTTTAACAGGAAATATTTGTATGACGGCATAATCATTGGTGGACCCCACAAAGGAATTATTGTCGGATTGATAAAACGACAAAATTATTTTATGAAAATAATGGCAGAAGTTTTACCGTTAACTGCTGAAACACCTGGTGTTAAAAGTACAGTAATACGCGTGGTTGCATAGTAGCACACGGTTTTGATTATTGATGCTTACATGAGAAGTCACTCAGTTTTGTTCAATTATTGCTATAGTAATTGTTGCATAGTATCTCACGTTATTTGATTCAATTATTGTCAAAATTTTATATATTATTAAATCCATAATTGAGATAACAAAGTTATTAATATTATTATTTGCAATATTAACGATGTCTAGAAGTTCTGCCAAGGAGAAGTTTGGTCACCTAATTGCGCGCCAATAGGGAGAAATCCTTATTGGAAAGCCCCCTCTTTCCTAGGAACAACCTGGTCGATTAAAATTGTGAATTATAATAAAGGTGATAAGTTTTGTTTTATTATTATTATAAATGTAATAAAACAGAAAACTTTTTAAATAAAACAGAATACTTTTATAAAGTTATTCGTTTTATTAGACTATAAATAGAATATATAATATTCTATTATGCATAGTGTTTGCATAGTGCATGCATAATGTTTGCATAGTAAAATCTTTTTACATAAAACAGAATACTTTTATAAAATTATTCGTTTTATTAGACTATAAATAGAATATATAATATTCTATTATGCATAGTGTTTATATAGTACATGCATAGTGTTTGTATAGTAAAATCTTTTATATATAAAATAGAATACTTTTATAAAGTTATTCATTTTATTAGATTATAAATAGAATATATTATATTTTATTTAAAAGATTTTGTTTTATTATAATATTTTATTAATATTGCATAGTAAATTAATATGGACCGAATCGTTTAAAAGTAAATCAATTTGGACCGTTCATGAATTAGTTACTATTCAGTCCATTCTCTTATAAATAGAAGCTCATTCCTTCATTATTTCTTACGAATTCACTGAAACTCTAGAGAGAGAAACTATAGAGAGAAAGAAGAAAAGTATTCTACTACTTCACTACTCCTATATCTAGTTTCTTCTAAGGTAAGGGGTATTATTTCTTTTGTATTCATGAATAGAACTTCTGTTATTCCATTCTTTATTATTACATTGGAATAACTTTGTATCATCTGGACTACCCTATACTTGGTGAAATTCTTTTGTTATTCCATTCTTTATTATTCTGTTGGAATAACCTGTATAAGCGGAGTACCCTATACTTGGTGAAATTCTTCTGTTATTCCATTATTTATTATTATGTTAGAATAACTTTATACATGCGAAGTACCGCATACATGGTGAAATTCTTTTGTTATTCCATTCTTTATTATTACATTTGGAACATCACATGCATGCGTTTACGCATGACTTGGTTCCATTATTTATTATTCTCGTTAGAATATCACATACGTGCATTTACGCATGACTTTTGGTTCCATTATTTATTATTACATTTGGAATATCACATCTATGCGTTTACGCATGACTTTGGTTCCGTTATTTATTATTACATTGGAATAACTTTCATGCGTGTGGTCTATCGCATGCTTGGTGATTTCTTTTGTTATTCCATTCTTTATTATACTCAGTTGGTTAAATTTTTGGCTTTTATACTCCATGAAATTAGTGGAATATCTTTGATATGTGCGCTTCATCCAGTATCATTTCATGGAAATACTCTTCTGTGAATTCTTGAATTTTACTCCATAAAGCAGTATCATGTTGACAATTTGGACGTTATTGGTTCCTGGATAAATTAATTCTTGAACTTGTTTTATTGAATTCTTATATCATTGTCATCATTCTCATGTTTATATTATGTTGAAAGTCATCTGTGGCTTGTAGTGCATAGATGGACTTGGTATGATTATGACCGAGGATTATTCCGTATAATCATTGGTAGTAATGTTACAAATGATGTGGTAAAAGTCCTCATTGGCCCGTAGTGCATTGATGGACAGTTGTTGACATGATCATGACCATTGATGAATACACAAATTTCCTTGGCCCGTAGTGCATGGATAATTTGTGGTTGTGATACTAATGAATATCCTTGGCCGTAGTGCATGGATGATGTGGTTTGTTTATTAAGTGGAGTCTCAGCAATAAAAGTGATGAAAAACCTTTTAAATCATAGAAGATAGTAGATTTTATTCTCTACTTTACTCTTTTAATGGATTGCTTATTCCGCTGCAGATTAAACTTGATGTTTGTTATATTGTATCGGTTTAACCTCATTTTGAAGGCTAACGATAATTTATTACGCATTATCTTAGTCATAATATTTCTTCTTTGGGCTAGTTGAGCTCACCCTTTTACTTTCATTGTTCTCTTCAAGAAATGAGAGCGGAAGCGAGGACTAGGCGGGGAGCGGGTGGCGGTCAAATGATAGCATTAGTCTAATAAAAGAGCTCTAACTCATGTAAGCATACATGCATCAACAAGTAATACAGAGTAAGTAGAGTATCGATCCCACAGAGAAAGTTGTTAAATTTAAACTATTATGCATCAATTAACTCACTGTATTTATATGCTTAAACTAATAACTAGAATTATTGAATTGAACCAATTGTACTAATAACTAAAAATAAGAATAATAATGGAATAAATATAAACTGAAAATAATGGGACCCTAACTTCATTTAATATTTCATCTCATCGCCACTATCATGCAAGAAATGTTCACATATCAGAAAGAAAATAGGCAAGAGCACGAATAGAGTTATAACCATTTTTCAATGCACTATAACCTACTTACACAGCATCCACAGATGATAGACTCTATGTAACCATCAACACAACCAAAATCACTATATGTCTATGTGAAATTGCAATTATATTGATTTTAAGCACAAGCCCTTACTCTAGCTCATATACGGTGAAACAAAGATATGTCTATCCGGTTCAAAATATATGCAAGCTATATATAATAAATTTCCATATTCAGATATGTTATCATGATTATAATCCATACTTGCATGTTCATTGTCAATTCCATAAAATACTGAAACGAATGGTGTTCAGGCATTCATACATGTAAAACAATCACAATAGAATTCCCATATAATATGCAAAACAACCCTAGCATTTAAGCGTGCAACCAAACTACATATTAAAATCTGTTAGAATCCCATAATGGATTTTAGTTCATGTCTGAGCCAAAAGCCATTATGGGATCAACGCTAAACATGATCAATAAGAAAACAATTGAAATATGAAAGATAGAACGATCAAACCCAATTGGTGAATAAAAACCAATGATCAACGATTAAATCCTTATAGAAATCCAGTAAACAATAATAAAAATCCACAATAACAGAGAATCCCAAGAAGAATTGGAGAAGTAGACGTTTTGGCTTCGTTCTACGTTGGAATCTCTCCCAAGGTGTAAACCCTAGTTATGATGTGTAAAATATGCTAAAAGTATCAATCCCCTTTTATGACACCCGTCAGAATCGTTTTAAAAACCAATTACAACTCATTTAATTAAAATTAAAATAAAACAAAATCACAATTTTCAAAGATCGCTAGCGCGTCGCAAGGCTTCTTCTTCTAGATGTCTCTCGGGCGCTGTAGACTTGCGTAAAGTTTGCCCCGTCCAACCGAAGTTCTCGCAGCGGTGCCATGCCCCTGTGATCTTCTTTCGCCGCGGCCAGCGCCTTCAATCTATAAGTTCGGTTCGGTTGATTCATCGTCATGTCATGTGTTGTTGTTACTACTTGCTCTTTCATGCTTGATCTTCTTCCATGCTTGGTCTCCATGCTTCAATGTACCTCCATGCCTTTCACATCACCGCTTGTGCCTCGCCTTCACGCATCCCTTAGCCTCATGCCCTCTAATATCATCATAATTAAGCCGGTTCCTTCACTTATTCACAAAAAAGAGTTTTAAGTAAATGCAATGCAAAATAACATGAAATGCAACTAAAACACAATAAAATGTACCTGAGAAGGACATAATTCGCATGAATTGGTATTCAATAAGTAGGTAAAAATACCACTTATCAAATACCTCCAAACTTGAATTGTTGCTTGCCCTCAAGCAATGCATACTAATGAACAATGAAAATTCAACTACAAAACTATGCAACTACTCTATGATGCAAACTAGTCTCACATAATCCCAGCCATAACAAATATTCAGCCCAAATTACCTCAGTAAATTATCGAGATCCAAGAATACAATTTCAAACCAAACTATAGGCATAATGTCATACATTCAAATAATTCATATATGCTATAGAGATGTTGTGTGTGTGTGTGTGGTGTTTACCAAAACTTGATCTAAGCAAAGAATATGTATGCTACATTGCTCCAAACAGAAAATTATAGTCTAAATCAAGCCTCGTGTATAATCATGCCACACAGACTATTTCAACATATCAACACAGACTAAGGTTCAACAATGGGTTTATTGCTTTATTGCTACTCACGAGGGCAATTTTTGCACTTTTCCGCGGTGTTTATTGCTATTTTTCTTTTTCTTTTCTGTTTTTCTCTTCTTTTTTTTTCACATGACCTGCAATGTCTCAATCCATTAGGCACATCGCTACCCCCTTAGAGAGCTTTCAACCAACGACTCCTGACCATGAAAGACCTTAGGGATGCTAGGTGTAGAGACAATCCCCCCATGCATTTTACTCAAGTAGCTGTGGTCCCCAATTAAGACTAGCCACGTTATTGCTATTTGATTTTATTTGATTTTTTTTATACATAGCATACCCATGTTTTCCCAAAATTTTGCATGTCAATGTTTCATACAGTCTAAGAGCACTTTCCACATGTTTCTCTTTTTAAAACTACATGTTCTATCGAGCAATATAACATACATTTCTTAAACCTACAAGTGATTGTGAACACGTTCGTGCAAACCTAAAGCATTTAAACAGCAACATGAATCTCATCGTGTAAAACATTATATATCAGCTCATGTTATCCAACATACTCTAAAATCCTTCACAATTCACTATCATCATTGGCTAGGCAAGAATTTCTATAAAGCAAGAATTTGTGTGAGACATGCAACTAAAACATACTAACACAATCAATAAATGAATAAAAATTAAAAAATTTCTGTAAAATTTTATCTAACACATAAACATGCAAAATTAAACTAAATATGCAACAATTAAATAAAACTAAACTACTATGCTATAACCCCCAATACCCCCAAACTTATAATATTCAATGTCCCCATTGAATGAAGGTAAAGGGTACAGAAAACTCCCCTAATGATCGGCTTGACCACCCTCCCGGGTGGTGAATCTGGTGGTGGATATGGAACTACGGTTCCAAACTGAGGCCACTCTAGCATTGTTCCTTGTTGCTTGTGAAGGCTTTTGCCAAGGCCCTTGTGAGTCCTGTGAGCAAACATTCCAAAATTGTCATACATGGCGTCGACTTTTGCGCCCAACCTTCTGAGTCGGGCGATCGCTAGGAACTGGTGTGTGCTCGGGTGGATGGGGCTCGCTTCATCCGTCTGAGAGGGGGCCGCGATGGCTCTCTGGAATGTGGGGTGAGAGAATAAATCCTCATCCCCGCGGGTGTGGCTCACCACCTGCCTAGTCCTCAAATTTAGCGATGGTGGTATGGGTGATGTCCCGGCTTGGATATTGCATTTGTTCATTGCCCCAATTGCACCCCTGATGCGCACATAGCATGGCTACCACTGAAGCATGTGGAATGCTCCCAGTGGTAGTTCCCTTCAGATACTTCACAATATTTTGATGAATCAAATAACCCACATTAATGTACTCGCCAGTAATTATTCCCCACAGTATTATGGCCCTTTCCGCCGTGATCTCGTGCTGGTGCGATGAAGGCAATAACTTGGCATAGATGAACAAGTTCCACGCCTTGGCGTATCGATTCAATGAAGCTATTGGGAATATGCAAGGCTGGGTCGTGCCAACTTTGTAAGTCCACTTCGTGCCGGTATGCATAACTCGCAATGACACGCCCAAGTCTGCTTTCGATGTGCTCCTCGTGATCCAATTGCGCAGCTCTCTGGTGGTGTGTGCGGTGATTCTCGTGGATGATTCGATGGATGGCGGAAGGTCTCAGATTCTATCTCGACACCACGAACCATAGAGGTATCGTTCATGGTGACTTTGGCATTGGCATAAAATTTCTCGGACTATGCTCATCTGAATGGGCGTGGAGATGCAATCAATCCACCCCACCCTCGCTCCTCGGATCATGGCACACAGCTTGTCCATCCCGCCTTCGGGTTTGAATCCTCTTTCCTTGATGAATGTTTTTGCTACGATTCGGTAGTACTCCTGCTGGGCTTCCAAACATAAGAACTTGGTGTGGTCGATAATGTCCTCCTCGTGACTGCCGGAGGAGGATGAGGAAGATGAAGATGGTCGTGCTCTCTTCGGACCCATTTGCAGATAATTGATTGAGAATGCAGATGAACTTACTGAGAGAGAATGAGAATTTGTGAGTTGATAACCTTCACACTTGTTTCTGCCAACCCAATTGGGAACCCTAGCTTTATAGAGTGGATGAGAGCATGGGTTGAGCTTGGGACGTGGAGAGAATCGTGGAGATTTGATGGAGAGATATACGGCTTCAATCTGTAACTGATAGAGAGATAGAGATGTGAGTTATGGGGAGTGAGAGAGTTTCGCGTCTTGTTATTATCGCAAATGAGAGTCCAAATGGTCCACAACTCTATTTTAAAATGTTCAGATCTGCCTTGATTTGGTGTCATGCGCTACGCCGAAAGTGTGTAAGTGTGTATCAATGTCTATGCATGCGCGCGCGAGACTTGCATAATGTTTGTCGTTCTGATTGACTTGGCGCATGAAGTTCAGAAGTATTTCAGATTGGCACATCGGGCATGCAGCAGTGACGATATCTCGCAATGTTAACGTTCCACTCCACTCTAACTATCAGTGATGCTTTCCAATGATGGTTCCTGCATGGACATTAATGCACATTGTTAAGACATAACTTAGTGGCCTCATAGTGCTACCATCTTGCAAATATTCGCACAGCAGTTCTTGCTATGCACTTAAGCATGAAAATCTAATAGCCTAGTAAGAAAAATGAATGACATAGAACTAATTAAAAGAATTCCAAATGAATAACTAAAAAAAAAAATCAGTGGGGGTAGAAATAATGGGTTGCCTCCCATCCAGCGCTAAGTTATAGTCAATTATCTTGACTATCTCTGAATCTCACGTCACATCAGGAACTGAGGTGCCTTCCTTGTTGTCCACCGCACCCCGGAATTTAGTGCCTTCAGCCTTCATCAACGGCTCTACCTTCAACTCTAAACTTTTGCCCGTTACACACCTCATCGGTTCATAATTCCTCAATTTCTGTACCTCATCCTTTAGGTCCCGGTCCACCAAGTCAACCAAAAAGCATTCTTCTTCGTCTGTTGGGAACTTTATTGCCTTAAAGACATTGAACGTGACCTCCTGATCATGTACGCGCATAGTGAGTTCCCCTTTTTGCACATCTATCGAAGCCCTACCTGTGGCTAAGAATGGTCTCCCCAAGATGATCCAGATACTCTTGTCCCTCTTGAAATCTAGGATGATAAAGTCACCGAAAAATGAACTTGTCCATCTTAACCAAACACATCTTCAACAATTCCCCGTGGATATGTGATGGATCCGTCACCTAGTCAGTAGTGATATGTTCGCTTACTTGGAGCCAAGCAAATTCCCAAATCGATTGAACACCGACAAGGGCATCAAGTTTATACTTGCCCCCAAATCACATAAACACTTACT
Source organism: Panax ginseng (assembly GCA_020205605.1). NCBI lineage: Eukaryota > Viridiplantae > Streptophyta > Magnoliopsida > Apiales > Araliaceae > Panax > Panax ginseng. Next base: position 114,652,511 of record CM035133.1, on the reverse strand, counting down.
AAAGTTCATCTTCCCAATTGTGCACTATTAATTGTGAAGTCGCCCGGATCTTTCAAATTTTGGAGGTAGTTCATGCGTTGGAGCATCGTGACCGCATTCCTGGCCAAGGCTACCATTTCAAACTCTCATCTAATCTTCTCTTCCTTGACAATATACCTTTCATGAACTTTTATGTAGCTTGGCATTTGTTCCAATGCCCCTACGAAAGGTATATTGATCCGCAGCCTTTTTGAATACCTCCAGTAAACTCTTTGAACTGTTTGTCTTCTTTTCGCTTAACTAACCTCTCGCGGATATGGTACTTGAGGGTGAATTGGTTGTATCGACTCTTGACCTTCTCTTCCGAATTTGCTTTATCTTTCTCATCCCATTGAACCTTTAATTTTCCAGATTTTCTTCCTTTCACCACCGCTCATTTTTCATGCGCTGGCCTCCTTAGTACTATCGGTAGGCGCGGGCGCGCGACTTGCAAGACTCACAAATCTTTTTCCCGATCTCAATGTGATCGCTGACACCGCGCTCCTTCCCGCCTCTTCTAGGATTTATCTCTCGTGTTACTTGGCAATGAACCTTGGGGTCTATTATTAAGCATGCTTGCCATTTGCCCCATTTGAGTCTCCAAATTTTAATATCCACCGCTGGCTTTTGATCATAACCTCAAGATTTTCCATGTATTTCAACATCATTTCTCCATCTCGATTTTTTTTTCGGCGTGGTGTTTGGAGTGTGATGTTGTTGTTGATGAGAGAAATCTCGTGGAAATGGTGGTTTTGGTGTAAACCGTGGGTCGAGATGATCGTGGATCAAATTGATGATTCTACCAAACCGGTTCTCATTGTTGTCCTTGATTGTTCGACCAACTAAAGTTTGGATGATTTCGGTTGTTGGGGTGGTATGTGTTCTAGAATTGACCTTGGTCTTTTCTGTAGTTACTCACATATTGTACCGACTATGAGCTGATAGCACATTGATTCGTGGAGTGTGACCCCGCACAAATCTCACAAACGAAGGCAACTATTTTCATTTTGCTCTCTGCCAAAGTATCTATCTTCTTAGCCATAGTCGCCATCTCGTGCTTTATAACCTCGTGTAATCGCATCTACCTCCAACACACCGCAACCTTGGGGGTGGCATCCGAGTCAGAGGATTCGATAGTCATTTGCGTACCATAGTCTCGATAAGTGTATAGGCCTCATCATAGCTTTTTGCCCATAACGCCCCTCCGTGGTCGCATCCACAATCTGGCCTCGATCGCCATCCCAAACCATTATAGAAGGAGTTGATCACCATCCAATCTGGCATACCGTGATGCAGACATTTCCTGAGCATCTCTTTGTATCGCTCCCATGCCTCATATAAGGACTCGCCCCTGTTGTTGCTCGAATTGAGAGATAGTCGTCCTCATCTTTGCAGCCTTAGCCATTGAAAAGAACTTAGCTAAGAATTTCGTGCTAAATCCTCCCATGTAGTGATTGACCCCGACAGCAAAGAATGTAGCCAACTTCTAGCCTTATCTCTCAATGAAAATGGAAATAGCCGTAGTCTAATGGCATCCTCCATTACACCATTGTATCTCGAATGTATCACAAATCTCTCGATGAAGCTCAATAAGTGTTCATTCGGATCATCCCAGAAGCAAAGACCCCAAATCGAATCGAAGTTTTGCACCATCTGAATAGTGCCCGTTTAATCTCAAAGGTATTAGTTGCTATCGCTGGCCTGACTATGCTCAATTGTAGTCCATTTATGTTTGGCATGGAGTACTCCCTTAGAGCCCGATGCTCTTCTCTTTGCTCAAGTCTTTGTTCTTCCGCCATTTTGGATGTTGTTCTATCTAACTAAGCTTGCAAATTTCTCCACACACTCACTTTCCAACCTCTTCCGTTCATGTTATCTTGCGTTGGTGTTAGTTCTGAGTTGGATGATCGTGTGTGCATAAAAATCCAAAAGTACCTGAAACGAAACAAAAATAGAAATGAGAAACGATCAGAATTGTCTAAGTCATACAATATAGCTTTAAACAAATGATAATTATTTAAATTCAACGCCTTTCCCCGGCAACGGCGCTAAAAACTTGTTGCCTCTTTTACAGTCCAAATAAAAGAGCTCTAACTCATGCAAGCATACATGCGTTAACAAGTAATACAAAGTAAGTAGAATATCGATCCCACGGAGAAAGTTGTTTAATTTAAACTATTATGCATCAATTAACTCACTATATTTATATGCTTAAACTAATAACTAGAATTATTGAATTGAACTAATTGTACTAACAACTAAAAATAAGAATAATAATGGAATAAATATAAACTGGAAATAATGGGACCCTAACTTCATTTAATATTTCATCTCATCGCCACTATCATGCAAGAAATGTTCAAATATCATAGAAAAATAGGCAAGAGCACGAATAGAGTTATAACCATTTTTCAATGCACTATAACCTACTTACACAGCATCCACAGATGATAGACTCTATGTAACCATCAACACAACCAAAATCACTATATGTCTATGTGAAATTGCAATTATATTGATTTTAAGCACAAGCCCTTACTCTAGCTCATACTATGAAAACAATATATGTCTATCCGTTCACAAAATACGCAAGCCATATATATAACAACCCCATATTCAGTATGCTATCATGATTACAATCCATACTTGCATGTTCATTGTCAATTCCATACAAATATCGAGATTTAATGGTGATGAAGCATTCATACATGTAAAAAAACAATCACGATAGAATTCCCATATAATATGCAAAACAACCCTAGCATTTAAGCGTGCAACCAAACTACATATTAAAATCCGTTAGAATCCCATAATGGAGTTTAGTTCATGTCTGAACCAAAAGCCATTATGGGATCAACGCTAAACATGATCAATAAGCAAACAATTGAAATATGAAAGATAGAACGATCAAACCCAATTGCTGAATAAAAACCAATGATCAACGATTAAATCCTCATAGAAATCCAGTAAACAATAATAAAAATCCACAATGACAGAGAATCCCAAGAAGAATTGGAGAAGTAGACGTTTTGGCTTCGTTCTACGTTGCAATCTCTCCCAAGGTGTAAACCCTAGTTATGATGTGTAAAATACGCTAAAAGTATCAATCCCATTTTCTGACACCCGTCAGAATCATTTTAAAAACCAATTACAACTCATTTAATTAAAATAAAACAAAATCACATAGCCAAAGATCGCTGCGCTGTCACAAGGCCTCCTTCGAGATGTCCCTCCTCGCAAGCGCGAGACTTGCGTAAAGTTTGCCCTCGTCCAACGAAGTTTCGCGCTGTGCGCACTTCCTCAGCTCTTCTCGCAAGCGGCCCACGCTCTACCTTAAGTCCACAAGTTCGGTTTCGATTCTATCATCATGTCATGTTGCCGCTACTACTTGCTCTTTCATGCTTGATCTTCTTCCATGCTTGGTCTCCATGCTTCATTGTACCTCCATGCCATGCACATCACCGCCAGGCCTCACCTTCACGCATCCCTTAGCCTCGTGCCTCTAATATCACCAAAATTAAGCCGATTTCTGCACTTATTCACAAAAAGGAGTTTTAAGTAAATGCAATGCAAAATAACATGAAATGCAACTAAAACACAATAAAATGTACTTGAGAAGGACACAATGAATTGGTTGCATGAATTGGTATTCAATAAGTAGGTAAAAATACCACTTATGAGGCGTTAAGCGTGGAGGGAATCAACATGCCAGAAATGGTAACTATTTTGGTGGTAATCATGGAAAAAATAATAAGAATGGACATTTCAAAAAGAAGAGATTCAACAATGATGGAAAGACGTCAGCATCAGCACCCGTTGTTAAGGAAGGAGAACGACCACCTATTATATGCTTCAAATGCGGAGGGGAGGGACATATCAGTCCAAACTGTGCGCAGTAGTCCAAAACGTGTTACAATTGTGGAAGAGAAGGTCACCTAGCTCGATTTTATCGTGCACCAAAGTCAAGTCCAGCTGGGACGGTGGCACCAAAGGCGGATACGGACAAAACAAAGTCGGTGGTTTCAGGAAGAGCGCTTTTCATGACTTCTTAAAAAGCGAGTAACCCGAACGAAGTTAGCACGGGTTAGTTAATTATAAATTCTTGCGAAGTCTATACCTTATTAGATACCGGTTCTACCCATTCTTTTATCTCTCTTGCTTACGCTTAACATTTAAATTTGACTCTAGAGAAGTTAGACTTTGACTTATTGGTTGAAACTCCGTTAGGAGAAACCTTCATTACATGTGATATCCAAGTCTTAGATGAGAGTCACAGTTTTGAATGACATTTCTATCGTTAATAATTTTCCTGATGTATTCCTGAAGACTTCTTAGCCTACCCCTAGAGCATGAAATCGAATTTTGTATTGACCCCAGTACAAAACCCATTTCTTCAACCCTTAAATATTTCTTCAACTAAAACGAACGTATAATGCGCCAAGGACGTTGGCTCGAGCTGTTGAAGATTACGACTATACCATTCAATACCATCCTGGAAAAGCGAACGTGGTAGCTAACGCATTGAGTAGAAGATCATATGCGACTACGAGTACGATATTGTCAACGCAAAGGCCCATTTTGTATAACTTACAAATGATGAAGATAGAGTTAAAGACTCTAGAGACCCACGTGAAGATAGCGAATATGCGAGTAGAATTGACTTTAATCGATAAAGTTAAAGCCGCTCAAGCTACACACCCGTCGCTAATGAATGTGAAGAAAAAGGTTCAAGAGGTCGTTATTCTAGAAGCAAGAGTTGATGAAAAGAGGAAATATCAACCATCGATTTAATTGGCCCATTTTTAATCCTCGATCGAGTAGGAACTGTGGCCTATAGACTCATTTTACCACTAAGTATATCGCGTGTTCATAACGTTTTTCACGTATCGATGTTACGTAAATATGTGGATGACCCGAACCGCGTTATTAAATTAGAACTAGACGAGATAGCAGAAGATTTAACGTATGAGGAGATACGTGTTAAAATCTTGGATAAGAGAGATTGTATTCAACACTCAAAGGTTATACCTCAAGAGTTAGAATCTGAAATGAAGTCAAGGTATCCTCATCTCTTCGGCATACCAGGTACGTACGTAAATTTCGAGGGCGAAATTTCATAAGGAGTGGAGATTGTAAAACCCCAAATTTTACGAATAAAGATTAAATTTTCTCGAAAATATTTTTTTTAATATTATGGTGTGGATTTGAGATAATGTTATAGTTGTGGGTAGTATTTATAAATTTTGCAAAGTATGCAAGTTGTTATATAATATTCGATTGGTCGGGGAATATTCGTTTTAACAGGAAATATTTGTACGACGGCACAATCATTGGTGGACCCCACAAAGGAATTATTGTCGGATTGATAAAACGACAAAATTATTTTATGAAAATAATGGCAGAAGTTTTACCGTTAAGCTTCTTTGAAACACACGGTGTTAAAAGTACGATGAATCTGGCGTGGTTGCATAAGAGTTAACACGGTTTTGATTATTGATGCTTACATGAGAAGTCACTCGGTTTTGTTCAATTATTGCTATAGTAATTGTTGCATAGTATCTCACGTTATTTGATTCAATTATTGTCAAAATTTTATATATTATTAAATCCATAATTGAGATAACAAAGTTATTAATATTATTATTTGCAATATTAACGATGTCTAGAAGTTACGCAAGGAGAAGTTTGATCACCTAATTCTTGGCGCCAATAGGGAGAAATCCTTATTGGAAAGTCCCTCTTTCTCGGGAACAACTTTGGTCGATTAATATTGTGAATTATAATAAAGGTGATAAGTTTTGTTTTATTATTATTATAAATGTAATAAAATAGAAAACTTTTTATATAAAAGCATGTAATACTTTTATAAAGTTATTCGTTTTATTAGACTATAAATAGAATATATAATATTCTATTATGCATAGTATATTTGCATAAGTGCATGCATAGTGTTTGCATAGTAAAATCTTTTTATATAAAACAGAATACTTTTATAAAATTATTCGTTTTATTAGACTATAAATAGAATATATAATATTCTATTATGCATAGTGTTTGCATAGTACATGCATAGTGTTTGCATAGTAAAATCTTTTTATATAAAATAGAATACTTTTATAAAGTTATTCGTTTTATTAGATTATAAATAGAATATATTATATTTTATTTAAAAGATTTTGTTTTATTAGAATATTTTATTAATATTGCATAGTAAATTAATATGGACCGTCCGTTTAAAAGTAAATCAATATGGACCGTTCATGAATTAGTTACTATTCAGTCCATTCTCCTATAAATAGAAGCTCATTCCTTCATTATTTCTTACGAATTCACTAAAACTCTAGAGAGAGAAACTATAGAGAAAAAAAAGAAAAGTATTCTGCTACTTCACTACTCCTATATCCAGTTTCTTCTAAGGTAAGGGGTATTATTTCTTTTGTATTCATGAAGAAAATTTCTGTTATTCCATTCTTTACTATTCTGTTGGAATAACCTGTATACGTGGACTACCCTATACTTGGTGAAATTCTTTTGTTATTCCATTCTTTATTATTCTGTTGGAATAACCTGTATAAGCGGAGAACCCTATACTTGGTGAAATTCTTCTGTTATTCCATTCCTTATTATTATGTTGGAATAACCTGTCTATGCGAAGTACCGCATACATGGTGAAATTCTTCTGTTATTCCATTCTTTATTATTCTGTTGAAACATCCTGTCTGTGCATTTACGCTTGACCTGGTTCTATTATTTATTATTCTGTTAGAATATTTTGTTTGTGCATTTATGCATAACCTGGTACCATTATTTATTATTACATTGGAATATCCATGCGTATGTTTACGCATAACTCCGGTTTCGTTATTTATTATTACATTGGAATAACATGCATGCGGTCTATCGCATGCCTGGTGATTTCTTTTGTTATTCCATTCTTTATTATACTCAGTTGTTTAAAGTTTTGGCTTTTATACTCCATGAAATTAGTGGAATATCATTGATATTTGCGCTTCATCTAGTATCTTTTCATGGAAATATTCTTCTGAGCATTCTTGAATTTTACTCCACAAAGCAGTATCATGTTGACAATTTGGACGTTATTGGTTCCTGGATAAATTAATTCTTGAACTTGTTTTATTGAATTCTTATATCATTGTCATCATTCTCATGTTTATATTATGTTGAAAGTCATCTGTGGCCTGTAGTGCATAGATGGACATGGTATGATTATGACCAGGGATTATTCGGTATAATCATGACTGTAATGTTACAAATGATGTGGTAAAAGTCCTTATTGGCTCGTAGTGCATTGATGGACAGTTGTTGGCATGAGCATGACCATTGATGAATACACAAATATCTTTGGCTCGTAGTGCATGGATAATTTATGGTTGTGATACTATTGAATATCCTTGGTCGTAGTGCAGGGATGATGTAGTTTGTTTATTAAGCTGAGTCTCAGCAATAAAAGTGATGAAAAACCTTTTAAATCATAGAAGATAATAGATTTTATTCTCCACTTGACTCTTTTAATGGATTGCTTATTCCGCTGCTGTTAAACTTAATGTTTGTTATATTGTATCTGTTTAACACTGTTGAAGGCTAACGATAATTTATTATGCATTATCTTAATCATAATATTTCTTACTACGCTAGTTGAGCTCACCCTTTTACTTTCATTGTTCTCTTCAGGAAATGAGAACGTAGCAGGGACTAGTCGGGGAACGGAGTGACGGTCCAGATGATAGCATTAATAGTCCTCACTATTCTATGAAATAGTGTGTTAATAAATGTATTGAGGACTTATTTTGAGTTTGAATACTTTCTAGAAGACAATATTTGTATTAAAACTCACAGCTCATGTTGTATGTTTAAGATTGTATTTATATTCTATACCATGTAAGTGGCGACTCAGAATAGGTGATGTATACCTATTTTGGGGGCATCACAGTGGTGAATTCTTTTGTTATTCCATTCTTTATTATTCTATTGGAATAACCTGTCTACGCGGACTACCGCATGCATGGTGAATTCTTCTATTATTCCATTCTTTATTATTATGTTGGAATAACCTGTCTATGTGGATTACCGCATGCATGGTGAATTATCCTTCATATTCATTCTTTATTAAATTGTGGAAATGATTTGTCTACGTGGATTACCGCATGGTGGGTGAAAATCCATTTGCAGTTTCGTATATTCTATTATACTCGTCTGAGATATCATTTCTTTTGTACTCGTCATGTAATATCATTTTCTATGGTATTTTTTTACGAGTTACTATTCACGAGTTACGATTCACCTGATTACTATTCACTCTAGTATTATTCACTCGGGTATTCGGGGCACTTTTCGTGTCGGAGTACTATTTATGAGTTACCATTCACGGGTTATTATTCACCCTATTACTATTCACTCTAGTATCATTCACTCGAGTATTCGGGACACTTTTCGTGTCGGGGTACTATTCATGGGGTACTATTCTCGAAGTACTATTCATGGGGTACTATTCACCCAAAAAATATATTTTACTCTACAAAGCAGTATCATGTTGACAATTTGGACGTTATTGATTTATGGATAAATTAAATTATAAATCTTTAAAATTTATCCTTGAATTATTATGTCATTGTCATCATCCTCATGCTTATATTGTGATTAAAGTCATCTTTGGCTTACGCACTAGATGGACTTGGTATGATTATGACCAGGGATTATTCGGTATAATCATGACCGTAATGTGATGAATGATGTGGTAAAAGTCCTCATTGGCATGTAGTTCATTGATGGACAGTTGTTGGTATGATAATGACCATGGATTATTCGGTATAATCATGACCATTGATGATTACATGAATATCCTTGGCCGTGGTGCAGGGATGATTCGATTTTATTTATTGTCGAGTCTCAATGATAAAGTTGATGAAAAACTTTTTAAATCATAGAAGATAGTAGATTTTATGCTCTACTTGACTCTTCTAATGGATTGCTTGTTCCGCTGTAGTTGTTGATCTAAAACTTGTTATCTATTGTATTCTATCAGTTGTTATACTGTTGAAGGCTAAGGATAATTTATTCTGCATTATCTTAGTCATAATATTTCTTACTGGGCTAGTTGAGCTCACCCTTTCTTTCACTGTTCTCTTCAGGAAATGAGAATATAGCTGGGACGAGTCAGGAAATGGAGTGATGGTCCAGATGGTTGTTTTAGTAGTCCTCACTATTCTGTGAAATAGTATGATAATAAATGTAATGAGGACTCCTTTGAGAGTGGATATTGTTTAGAAGGCAATATTCGTGTTTAAACTCTCAGCTATGTTTTGTCGTATTTTGCACGATAATTGTATAATTAAGTTTGTAGTTGAGTTATGTACCATGTATCTGGCGACTCAAGATGGGTGATGTATACCTGTTTTGGGGGCGTCACAACATCCTCATATACTCCAAAAGCCACGAAGATCATGAGCAACACTTGAGGCTGATACTCCAAAAGCTGCGTGAAAATAAGTTATATGCTAAGTTGAAGAAATGCGAGTTCTAGCTTGAGGAACTAGCATTCCTTGGGCACGTGATATTGAAACATGGAATATCAGTTGATTCGGCAAAGATTGAAGCAATACAAAGTTGGGAGCAACCTTAAGTCAGTAACCAAAGTACATAGCTTTCTGGACGTAGCTGGTTATTATCGAAGATTCGAGGAAGGATTTTCTCGAATCGCCACTCCATTAACTCAGCTGACTCGAAAAGATACAAAATTTAGATGGAGCGAGAAATGTGAGAAGAGTTTCCAAAAACTCAAGAGGAGACTCATTTCAGCACATGTTCTGATAATATCATTAGGTTCGGAGGGATTTTTCATCTACAGCGATGCTTCAGGTAGAGGTTTAGAATGTGTTCTCATGCAACATGGGAAAGTCATAGCCTATGCCTCACGACAGCTCAAAGAATATGAGAGGAATTATCTTACTCATGATCTAGAGTTGGAAGCAGTCGTTTTCGTGCTAAAGATCTGGAGACATTACCTGTATGGGGAGAAAGTGGAGATCTATTCAGATCATAAAAGTCTCAAATATTTCTTCACCCAAAAGGAACTGAACATGTGGCAACAACGTTGGCTTGAGCTGTTGAAAGATTACGACCACACCATTCAATACCATCCTGGAAAAGCGAACGTGGTAGCTAACGCGTCGAGTAGAAGATCATATGCGGGTACGAGTGAGATATTGTCAACACAAAGGCCCATTTTGTATGAATTACAAAGAATGGAGATAGAGTTAAAAACTTCAGAGACCCGCATAATAATGTCAAATATACGAGTAGAACCGACTTTAATTGATAAAGTTAAAGCTGCTCAAGCTACAGACCCGGAGCTGATGTGTATGAAGAAGAAAGTGCAAGAAGGTGCTATTCCAAAAGCAAGAATCGACGAAGAAGAAATACTTAACGACTCTGATTTAAAGTATAAAATCATGATGGAGGCACACAACATACCATTTGAAATCCATCCTAGAAGTACCAAAATGTATCGTGATCTTCGACATATATTTTGGTGGAGCAATATGAAGAGAGAGATCGTGGAGTTTATCTCAAGGTGTTTAACTTTTCAACGTGTCAAGGCGGAGCATTAAGTGCCAAAAGGTCCATTGCAACCACTTGAAATTTCAAAATGGAAGTATGAGCACATTAACATGGATTTTGTTACTGGTCTTCCCAAGGTTTCTCAAGACATAGATGCAATTTGGGTCATTGTCGATAGATTATCCAAGTCTGCTCATTTCTTACCTATACGAGAAATATATTCACTTGAACGTCTTACTCGTATATACATAAATGAGATTGTAAGACTGCATGGTATGATAGTATCCATAGTTTCTGATCGAGACCTAAGATTTACTTCAGGATTTTGGGTCAACTTGCAGAAAGCTATGGGCACTGATTTACTATTTAGTTCTGCATATCATCCTCAAACGGACGGTCAGTCGGAGAGGACTATTCAAACTCTTGAAGATCTATTAAGACTTTGTGTCCTAGATTTCAAAGGAAGTTGGGACAAGTACTTGTCATTAGTAGAATTCTCCTACAACAACAGTTATCAAGCAAGTATAGGCATGGCTCCATTCGAGGCGTTGTATGGACGAAAGTGTTGTTCTCCGGTATGTTGGGATGAGGTGGGTGAAGCAACGTTTTTGGGACCAGAATAGGTACGTATGACTACGGAAAAGATTCAAATGATCTGGAAACGTATACAAACCTCACAAGATCGACAAAAGAATTATGATGATCTTCATCAAAGGGACGTGAAATTCAATGTTGGAGATTATGTGTTGTTATGTGTTGTTCCATGGAAAGGAGTTACGAGATTTAGAAAGTGAGGAAAGCTCAATCCTCGATTCATTGGTCCATTTGAAATCCTCGACCGATTAGGAACTGTGGCCTATAGACTCACCTTACCGCCAAGTATGTCTGTTGTTCATAACGTTTTTCACATATCTATGTTACGTAAATATTTGGAAGACCCAAACCACATTATTGAATTAGAACCAGACAAGATAGTAGAAGATTTAACATATGAAGAGGTACCTGTTAAAATCTTGGATAAGAAAGAAAATATTCTACGCTCAAAAGTTATACCTCAAGTCAAAATTTTATGGAGAAACCACGATATTGAGGAAATGACCTGGGAGTTAGAATCTGACATGAAAACAAGGTATACTCACCTCTTCGACATATCAGGTACGTACATCAATTTCGATGACAAAATTTCATAAGAAGGGGAGGTTGTAAGACCCCAACTTTTTATGAATAAAGATTTAATTTTCTCTAAATGTTATTTGGAATAATAAGGTATGGATTTGATATAATGCTATAGTTATGGGAGATATGTGCAAATTTTACAAAGTAAGCAAGTTGTTATAAAATATTCGTTTGGTCGGGGAATATTCTTTTTGTCGGGGAATATCTGTATGACAACACAATCATTGATTGACTCCACATAACAGCATAACTGTCGGATATAGAAAGTGACAGAAATAACCTTTTTATAAAAATAACGACAAAACTTTTATCGTTAACTGTTGAAATACTCGGTGATAAAAGTACAGTAATACGCGTGGTTCCACATTACCACACGATATTGTACAGTATCTCTAATTATTGATGCTTACTTAAGAAGTCACTCAGTTTTATTCAATTATTACCACAGTAGTTGCTACATAGTATCTCATATTATTGATTCAATTATTGTCACAGTATCAACTGCACAATATTTTATATTATTAAATTAATAATTGAGACGACGCAGTTATTCATATTATTATTTACATTATTGACAATGTCTAAAAAGTTACGTCAAGGAAAGGGGTTAGGTTATTTAATTGCGCGCCAATAAGTAGAAGTCCTTATCGGAAAGCCCCCTCTTTCCTGGGAATAATCTGGTTGTCAATATTGTGAGTTATAATATTAATGATAAATAATTGTTGAAAGACTAAAAATGTGTTTATTAAAGATAAGTGATTTGTGGTAACTATTTATTCAATTTTTGATATAAATGGAGGGGGTTTGCATGAAATATTTGTTATAAGTTTGGCTTATTATATGGACCTCCACTTACTCATTTTTCAAAATCGTCGATAGAGAGTTGTCTTAGTTTTGTTTTATTATTATTATAATAGTAATAAAATAGAAAACTTTTTATATAAAACAGAATACTTTTTATATTATATATAAAGTTATTCGTTTTATTAGATTATAAATAGAATATATTATATTTTATATAAAGTTTTTGTTTTATTAGACTATTTTATTGCACAGTAATGAATAGTAAAAATCAGATTTTTTTTGTTGAATTCGCCCGTGAATTTTCTTTACTGTGCTTCCGTGATTATGTTTAAATAGTACCCTGCCATTCTCCTATAAATAGGATGCTTAGTTAAGAAGTGAAAATCACACCAGAATCAGAGAATTCTTCTTCTATAATATTGTGCGTATTTCTTTCTAGTAAAAGGATACTTTGAGTGTAGCAAATAGTGCAAGTTTTTTTCAAGAATATCTCCGCTATACCGGTCAGAATTACTCTCCTACTATGGTAAGGGATATTATTTTCGTTTAGTATTCGTAAGAAATATTATTCTCTTCCATACTCTATAGTATGTAAGTAATATTATTTCGTTTTATATTCCTAAATCTACACTTATTTTGATAAGTATTGCTTCTATACTCCCTAAAATTAGTAGAATATCCTTGAATTTTGCGCTTTATTTAGTATCGTTTCATGGAAATATTCTTCTGAACTTTCTTATAAAATTTTAATCATTTCACGTCGGAGTACTATTCACTCGGGTACTATTCACAAGGTACTATTCACGACAAAATTTATTTCTTTTCTGTCCAAATTATTTTTGATACATAAATATCATTCTTGAATTTTACTCCACAATTAATTATCATGTTTCTAATTTGGACATTCTTAAACTCTGGATAAATTGAATTATAAATCTTTAATATTTATCCTTGATCTCACTTGATGGATTTCTTATATCATTGTCATCATCCTCATGCTTATATTGTGGTGAAAGTCATATTTGGCCCGTAGTGCATAGATGGACTGTTGATTGGTATGATTATAATATAGGAATTGTGTATCGATATAATCATGATATATAATGTTATAGACAAATGATGTGGTGAAAGTCTTCTTTGGCCCGTAGTGCATAGATGGACAATTGTTTGACATGATCATGACCACTGGTGATACTAACGAATATCTTTGGCCCGTAGTGCAAGGATAATTCGTTGATGTGAAATATTTATTAAGTTGTGTTACAGAGATAAAATATTGATGATGAACTTTTAAATCATAGAAGATAGTAGATATCATGCTCTACTTGACTCTTATAATGAATTGTTTGTTCCGCTGCAGTTGTTGATCTAAACTTGTCGTCTATTGTATTCTATCAGTTTTTACTCTGTTGAAGACGAAGGATAATTTATTCTACATTATCTTAGTCATAATATTCTTTATTGGGCTAGTTGAGCTCACCCTTTTTTTTCATTGTTCTCTTCAGAAAATGAGAATATAGCTGGGACTAGTCGGGGAATGGAGTGATGGTCCAAGATGGTGGCTATAGTAGTCCTCACTATTCTATAAAATAGTGTGATAATAATTGTAATAAGGACTTTATTTGAGTTTGAATATTGTCTACGAGACAATATTTGTATTGAAACTCATAGTCTATGTTTTGTCGTATTCTGCACGGCAGTTCAATAGTTGTATAAATGAAGTTTGTATTTAAATTTTGTACCATGTATTTGGCGACTCAAAATGGATTGTATAGACCTATTTTGGGAGCGTCACACTTGTTATCATGTTATTGTTTCATATATGAAGATATAAAAAGTTTGGCGTCTGTACATTGCAGATCATCACAAGAATGTACAATATACAAAAATGTGAGAACCTAACTTCCAGCCATTTATGCATCAAGACTATTTGATCTTCTCACTACCAAATAATTGGAAAGCTTTTGGAATTTTTATACCTAATGCAAATTTGAAGAGGACAAAGAAAAAAGATGGAGAGAGAGAGAGGTGGCATGACAAGAATTCACACAAAGATGAACATATCCGATAGAGTTGTCCATTGTAGTGTATGTGGACAGGAAGGACACACAAAATGTAGTAAATATTGTACTAAAGTACCACAACTTCAACGTCATTAAATATTATATATAATAAAACTTTATATGCGAACATTTTCCTTCATTTCCAACGAATACTTGTTCTTCCTGCTTTTCCTAATTTGAATGTCTTTTATATTTCAATGATTTTTATGTTGCTATAATATATTTATTTGATGTCTTAAACTTTTTTAAAAACATCAACATTTTTTTATATCCATTTTCTCTCATTGGGGTTAAAAATGAAGGAGTATATAATACTGATTTTATTTTTTTTTAAAAAATTGTTGAAGAGTTTGATATTATTTTCAATTTTTTTAAAAACATTTGTTTTAAAAAATAAACTCGTTTTAAAAAAATTAATTTAGAACAACTTTTTTTAATAGAAAAAAGCATTTTTTTTAAAAAAATTATACACTAAAGTGCCATTGATATTGGGAAGCATGATAGACCTAGGAAAGTGAAGTCAAATTTAAAAAGTGATAGGAAAGTAGAAGAATATTCCGTCTAAAAACTAGACAAAATACTCTTTAATTTTTATTTCACTCTCTTTTAAAGTGCAAACAAACAAACAAATGATCCAAACTGTATGTATTTTTTTTTCCAAAATCTACTAGTATCGTGATACTATACTTAGCAGAATGAAATGCTTTAGCTCGAGTTACATTAGATAGAGATCCCCTAAGATATTTGGTATTTTAGAGTGCTCAATTGATAAAGGCACGTTAGTTAGTTCTTTGGCTAATGGCATGAGGCTAAGATGGGGCGTGCCAAGTGGTAAGGCGGCGGGTTTTGGTCTCGCTATTCGGAGGTTCGAGTCCTTCCGTCCCAGATCCATTCCTCTCGCTTCAACCTAAAGTTTACAGTCGAGTCAGTCTTCGTACCAAAGCAATGAAACATGGAGCCATATGCTTAAACCGGAAGACCCTCTTTTGGGCAGCCTATTCGTAGACAAAGAAACCCGATTCGCCAATCACCCCGACTAGTCAATATGCCCTGGGGGAAGCTTACTTTAAAGAATTAGACAAAATATCAAATTCGAAAGAGCCAGCGAGGGGCCATAAATGTTTTAATTCTTTTTGCTGTGATGTTCATGAATGGTTCCGAATATTACAAAGATTTTCATCTTTGGACCATTGGAGATGGGGTTACTTCGATGGTTTGTACAAGTATTTTTGTTTCACTAATTACTACTATTCCAGATACGTCATGGAATAGGAAGACGTGTTTCCAGAACGAACAAGATACGGGTTGAGAAGGGGGAGTTAGCAAAGTTAGACAAGATTGGAATGGGCATAGGAACATGTATTGTTGCCATTGCCGGAAATACTAGGCCTACTAAAGGCACCAACACAGAGGGAAAGTCAAAAGTTGTCATAGAATGGATACCTCGGACACCTCCCGATCTTACTGTTCCAGGTCTTTCTGGTCTTTCGGTTGACGATTGCTTTATTCTATGCGTAGATTGGTTGGACTCTGCTTTGACCCAGTCGTGAGACGAGCCGCAGGAAAGAACTAGGTGTCAACGGAAAGGTGGCATATTTCTAAAATAGGTCCACCACTACAAGGATGGATCCATACTCTCCCACCTTGGGTAGTCCATCTGGCTGGGCTGTCGATAGAGTAAGCTAGATGTGCAATTCGAGATCTCTTTACTTGTATGACTTAGATGTCTCGTATTTCTCGAAAAAGCTAGAAGCGCTCGCTTCACGCCCTTGAATTCTTATTCCCTAATTGAAGAAAGTTGGAAAGCCAACAGAAAGATTCGATTCTGACCAAAACGAAAGCTAAGACAGGCATCTCACACACTAAGCTTTTTTTTCTCAATTTCACGAACAAGATCTAAGAATAAATTTAGTTGATGGAGCAATAAGGGGGTAGGTCTGAGGATCAACTGGTAACGAGAGAGGGGATTGCTTTTTCCTTGAACAGTTCTTTCCAAAAATGAAAAGAAAGATTGCCTATCCTTTCTTTCATCTCGGGAGAAATCCGATCAACAGGAGCTAATTCAAAACCCTCCGGTAAAATAAGTCATCATCTGCGACATCTACCCATCCCGCGATTCAATCAACGGATTCATTGAGCAACTCTTGGGTAAACTTATAAACACATCCTGTTTAGCAGAAAGACGGATATTCCTTGCTCATTATCAGACAATCACTTATTCACAAACCTCGTGTGGGGCTAATAGTTTGAATTTCCCATCTCATGGAAAACGATCGTTTATATAAATAGGCAAATGCTCCTTTCCATTATGGATAGCAATAGTATGGCCTATCATTGTGGGTATAATGGTAGATGCCCGGGACCAAGTTATTATTATTTCTTTTTCTGCTTTTGTGTTAAGCTTATCAATTTTTCTTAATAAACAAAACAAAAATAAAAATTTTTATGTTCAAACGCCACTTCAAGTTGCGTTCAAAAAAAAACTTCTAATCATCTCTGACATCTTTTTCCAAATTGGTTTTATAAAAAAAATAAAAAAATAATTCAGACGCCAACTCAAGTGGCATTCAAAAAAAAAACTTCCAAACTTTCTTGACATCTTTTTTCAAATTTACTTTATAAAAATAAAATAAAAATGATTCAAACACCACTGACACTAAAAAAATTTCACAGCCACCTTTTTTTTTTAAATTTGCTTTTAAAAAAAATAAAAAAGAGTTCAAACGCCAATTCAAGTGTCGTTCATCTCTCTTCTCAAAAAGGTTTTTGACATCTTTGTTTTATTAAAAAACTAAAATTTCATACGACAATTCAAATGGCGTTCACCTTTCGAGAGAGAACAGATCCTTTGTTCTCAAATTTTTTGTTCTCCTTGTGTTCCTTCATTTAAATTTTAACACATATCTTTTATTTAATTTTAAAATTAATTAATATTAAATAAAAAAGTATATATCAAAATTTAAATAGAAAGACATAAAAAAACATAAAAATTGAGAATAAAAAATCTGCTCTCCTCTCTCACTTTCAAGTTTACTTTTTCACATCTTTTCTTTTTAAAAAAATAAAAAATAAAATAATGATTCAAACGCGATTAAGTGGCGTTAAACTCACTCTTTCAAATTTGTTTTCTGACATATCTATGAATGTGATTTATGCCAATCTTGAAAAATACTCGCCAACAAAGCCTCGTTCCGCTCCCCGAGAAAATACCAGAATTGTAGCAAAATTCTACTATTACTTCCTCCACTCACAAACCAAAACCGAAAGAATAAATTCTATCACAATTCAAAATTCAGCATCAAATCCATACGAATAATATAAGCAGGTATAATTAAACAAAAAGAAAATCATTACTACAATCCAGACCACAACTTCAATACTATTAAGAAGAAAAAGAAAGAAAATAGAATAGAAAATTTTCGCGACAGAAATCTTCGACTGATTCAATCAAATCCCTCTTTTTCATCTGTCTGTAGAGTAATCATTTCTAAAAGACAGCAAGAGATCGAGCTTGTATCTCTCTTCATACGTGTGCATATTATAATTCTACATGTAAATCAAATTCTAACGATCTTAGCAGCTTTAACCACCGGATTCTCCCTAGAAATCGCCTCCCGACCAGCCGCTTTATAATCGTAGCTGCAATCGTGCCGATCCGAGTATCTATGCTCGGAACAAAACAGCTCCCCGCACCGGCATCGGAATCCGGTCAACCCGACCTTCCTCCGGCATCCAGAGCACCGATTCACCTCCCTCTTAGCGACCGCGATCACATCATCTTTAACCTCAACCGTCACCGCCCCATCCTGACCCCTCAGATCCAAATTAACCTCCGACGGATCAGAGTTCCTCGCCGGCGACCTGATCGAGACGGATCTACGAGTTTTCTCGGAGAATTTACCTCCGATTGCGGCGGCGGAAGAGGAAGAAGAGGCGGTGCTAGTGTTGAAGCATTTCTGGCACATATTGTTGGTGGCCGGATTTCCGATGACTCCACAGTTGTTTATACAAAGCGTTATGGTTTCAGGCACGACCTCGAATTCCGTCTCTTCTTTTTCTGTCCTCTGAGCCATTTTTACCAAATAATTAACAACAAATACCTTTTATATATATACGTATGTCTATATAAAAATTTAGAGAGAAAATTGAGATTTTTAGAGAGAGAAGGTTGAAGGTTTGAGGTAGAATTTGGGGATGGAAGAGTAGAAATGGAGTTTTTTTAAGGGAGAGAGGAGAGAGAAAGAGGTCGGTAATGGCGATGGAATATGAGACTGGTAACGAGACGCGTATGAGGTAATTTTTCCTCTTTTTTGTTGGGTTTCTTTTGAAATGACGAAATTGCCCTCGTAATCACCTCGGAGGTGACGGGGATGATGATGAAAATGAGAATGGGGTTTTCTAGATTCTGTGGATTAGGTCTCTGACGTGTTAATTACTACTTCTGTGCTAAAAACCGGGACAAACCAGGGAATGATCAAATAATGTTTCAAAAAAAATAATACAAAGACTATTATTTAGACTTTTTTAAACCTCTAATATAAAATTAAAAATTTTTGTTTTGAAAAATAATCCCATTTATAATGTTTACAAATTTTTAATGATATTTTTTCTTTCATGTTATTTCTAAATTTATTGAATTTTTAAAATGACTTGATATTGTTAGAGTAGAAATAATATTATTAGTGTAAATATTTAAAGATTATTTTAGTTATTTTAAGAACATCCAAGAGTAGTAGCAAAACAAACTTTTCAAATTGATGTTTGTTGATTTACGTGTCAATTTGAAGAGTATTACTCCATCCATTTTTAATATAGGTTGTTTTAGAGTTATACACAAGTATTAAGGTAATGATTGTATAACATTAACTATAATACTCCTATCAATTACTCTCTCCATCCCATTATATCTGACAACCATTAATGATTATTTTCTCTGTGACAATTTCCGTGTTTTACTTGCTACTAAAACATCACCTCGGAGGTCATAGAGAATTTGTTAGTCACGACCTCTGAAAATAGTTACGCTTGATGCACCACCACCATTAATGGCTATCATCTGAGAAGAGTTACGCTTGATGCAATCGCAGAACTAAAGAAGATAGGCCGAAATTACTTTTGGTCATTAATAGTCAGATCTCGGTCAGATCCGGGTGATAAGAGATGAAGAAGATTGGCCGAAATTACTTTTGGCCATTAATGGTCAGATCCGACCGATAAAAATGAAGAGAAGAATTTCAATCAGATTCGGCTAAAAAAGTTTGAGCCCCATGAAAACGTGTGGTGTGGTGGGGCTTCAATATATAAGTTGTATAACCTCACTCACCCCTGTTTCTCTCTCATAAAACAAACTCTTTCTTTCAAGTAGAGTACTCTTCTCTTCATTTTTATCGGTCAGATCAACGATTTTGCTGCTTGCTATTAATGGTCAGATCCGGCTGATGAGAAAATGGAGAAGAAGAGTTGAGAAGAAGAGGCTGAATGGTCAGATCTGGCCGAATGAGATAAAATATTAATTAAGGGTAAAATAGTAAAATTGCATCTATTCTTAATCTGTGTGAAAATATGTAGAACGTCAGATATAATGGGATGGAGGGAGTATCTATATTGTTCTTGTATTGGAAAAAGAGATTGTTATTTATTGGACATAAAATAATGAGAAAATCAAACTTATATTTAATACTTGGGGTAATATTGGAAATTAAATAATTAATGCTTACTTGAAATTCTTAAACGACTTGTATTAAGAAACAAAAATATTTCTCTAAAACGACTTATATAAATGAATGGAGGTAGTATTTGTTACTTTCATATTTTTGCCTCATCAGTCTCTTTAATTCAATGAGCTGTACATCAAACACATCAAGCGTAATAAATATTTTTAGCCTTTAATTATAGATTTGAAGAGTATGAAGAGTGAGAATGAGGTTGCAGATTTGATGACTAAAGTTGAAGAGACTGTTTTCAAAATGGTTGAAGAGGCTATTGAAAATATTCTAACTAAACTGACATTTTAAACTACACTTTTCATAATATTATTTTTATTTTGACAATATTAATCAAAATAAGATTTATATGTGTTCATGTGGGCTTCTTTTGCCTCAAAATATAAAGGATAATTGTATAAAGTAATATTAGTATTAGGATAAATTTAAAATTATATGAATTTTTTAAAATTTTATAATTAGTAATAATTTTAAAATAATTTTTAATTTTAAAATTGTATTAATTAAAGTCAATTTAGTTTATTATTTTGAAAATGACGTAGATCATTTTTTTTAAAAAATTCATCAATGTATGACTTTTATTTCTAAAATGGATGAAGTAGCTGTTGATTAATCCAAAAGCAAAAACTCCTTCGGTTTTAAAACTGGAGATAAATTTTGATTTTTTAAAACCGATGTGTGAAATTTTAAAATTTAAAATTGATATAAAATTATTTAATTATAATACAAATAAATATAACAATAATTTTATTATATTAATTTAAAAGTACACGTATATCAAGAATTTTATCTATGATTTCCCGCGACAAAAAGAGGGGCAGGCAGAGTTAGGTGTCATCTCCGGCTTTCGGCCGCCCTATATGACTGACCCCCTATTCACCTCCTTTCTTTTGACGGCCCCACCTCTGTTCCGTGGAATACACGTGTCTATAATTTGTGTTGACATCTTTTCGCCACATGGATTTCTTGTATTAGCCGACACGGAACCTCCCACACGCAGCATTCGGTGCTCCCGTCGTCTCCTTGCCTAGTCACCGCGACCCAATTGACGTACCTTTCGACCCACCTTCACCTCAGCCCGCCTTTTTATTTGTTTGATTATAAGTCAGCATATGGAGGTCCAAATACGTATATTATATGGATCATGATCCCTCCGTTAAATTTAGTATCTTCTAATTTTTCTTAACATACATCTAGTGACATTAATATAATATTTATAATATTTTTAACGACATAAATATTTATGATAAATTTTATTATGTCGTTAATTATTTACGATAAATTTTATTTTATCACTAAATATAATATATATGTCCTTAAATTATATATTAAAAATAAATTAAAAAATATATATAATGGAGGAAATTATAATCCATATTATATATTATGTTACCAAATATAAGTTTAATATTAATTTTTTAAAAGATATTCTTAGAATTTTTTAAAATTGACATGGTTATTTAAATTTTGAAATCAATAAAATCTAGTAGTATTTTTTAAATAATTTATGATATTCTTAATTATTTATATCATAAATTATCTTAGAGATATTCTTAATTATTTATGATATTAGAGATATATTTATAAAAGCGACAATATTTAAAGATAATTTTATGTTCTAAAACCTTAGTATTGGTAAGAAATTTGATTGTGGTGATGTGATATTGAAAATGATAGTGAAAAAATAATGACAAATTTAGAACATTATATCACTCTATAGTCTTAAAATAAAAATATATCTCTAATATTGAAACAAACTAAAATATATCTCTAACTTTAAAACAAAAATATATATTAATATAAATTAAATAAGTTCATATTAATTTTAAATTTAAAATATTTAAAATTAACTTTTAAAAAGTTAAGTCTCATAATTTTGGAACTAATGAAATATGATTCATTGTTTTTGAACTCCAAATTATACGTGTTTAGATCTCTCAAAAAAACTAGTAATTATCATAAAATTAATTTTGATCAATTGATTAATATAATATTAACACGCAGATTAGGAGGTAATCTTTGTCTGAGTACCAGTATTGTATTAGTTAATTCAGTAAATTATCATAAAATTAATTTTACGGGTAATCGGATCCAATAGAGACTGATTACGTGGCATGTTTTGATTGGGTAATATGGAGACTGTAGAGGTTAAACAACAGGGGATTGTGCCACACCCACGCACCGTGTGGTGTGACCTGCCTTTTCCTCTAAAAGCTACTTTCCTTTTGATTTGGACTTTACAGCAATGATACTTTCTCAGTGGATTCAGGTGATGGACCGGAACTGAATGGGTTATGGGTCCCAGGTGCCGTCACACTCCAGCTGTCTTTAAATATAAAACAATATCGTACTTTTAATATATTATTATTTTTAAACTTAAATATAATTTACTATCTTAAATTAGGTAATATTTCACTTCAATGTTCTATCTTTCAATTTAGTCAATTAGATAATTGAACTATTAATTTTTTTTAATTCCAACAAATTAAGTCTGCCACTTATCTGACTGACGTGACTATTTGAGTGGACCATTAGTCAGCTAAATTGTAATGAGAAAATAATATTTTATTTATTGATTAAATAATTTTTATATAATGGAGGACAAAATGATCACATCTCATTTTTCATCAAATCAAAGAACAATCAGGCTTTGCATTGGAGCCTGACTTCGAATTAAGTTCAGCGAGACTTGCCCAATCAAAATTAATGGAACCCAAATTGAGCTTGTCATTAAGCGAATTCATCCTAGCTAAAGTAAAGAAGCAGTCGTCAATCTCAGGACTCCAGCACATTATCGAACGAAGAAGAAGATGAAGACGAAGAAACATGGCTATGACTATGGTTATGTTCTTTACTGCTGGAAATACCCATCACCGTTTTTTGAGTACTCGATTTGTTCTTGTATATCCGACAAAGTACCCAATCGTCCAACTGAACATTTAGTAAATTCAAGAACAAATTCAGTAAATATTTTAACAATTCAATAATAAATTTTAAAAGCCCTAATCGGAATCTCAGGAAAAAACCTTAATCGTAATAACAACACTACTTATGATTTGATATGTGGTTTTCTTAGAGGGTGAAATCCGTTTTATACAAACACTGAATCTGAATCTGAAGTGTCACGAGCCAACTTCACTTCTCCATCATTACGAGAAGAAGAAGAGAAGAGTCTGGCGAAGAGAGGAAGGAAGAGATGGAAAGTGGTTAGGAACAAAAAGCTCTGATTAGAGGGGGACTTTCCGAAATGATGAAGAAGATCTCGCTAACCAACAACCTCCCAAAAAGAAACGCTACCACCGCCACACCGCTCGCCAGATCCAAGAAATGGAAGAGTATGAACTTTTTTTTTAAATCTCTGTATCATGCTAGCTCTCAACACTTGATACTAATTGGAATAAAGCTTACTTTGGGACTTGCTGTTGATCGATTTGCTTTTCTCAAACCTTCTTCATCGGAATCGTTGAGCAATTTATGATTCTCAGATCTACTATGACGCCCTCAAAAATAGGTTCACACAACCCATTTTGAGTCACCAAATACATACTATAAAATTCAAATATAAACAACTATTAAACCATCATTCAAAATACGACCACACATACTGTGAGTTTTGTGACGCCCCCAAAAATAGGTATACATCACCTATTCTGAGTCGCCAAATACATGGTACAGAATACAAATACAATCTTTAATATACAATAAGAGAGCTGTGACTTTTAATACAAACATTATCTTCTAGATAATATCAACTCTCAGAATAAGTCCTCATTACATTTATTGTCACACTATTTAACAGAATAGTGAGGACTACTAATACTATCATCTGGACCATCACTCCATTTTTCGACTAGTCCTGGCTACGTTCTCATTTCCTGAAGAGAACAGTGAAAGAAAGGGTGAGCTCAACTAGCCCAGTAAGAAATATTATGACTAAGATAATGCAGAATAAATTATCATTAGTCTTTAACAATGTTAAACTGATAAAATACAATAGACAATAAGTTTAACTGCAGCGGAACAAGCAATCCTTTAGAAGAGTCAAGTAGAGAATAAAATCTACTATCTTCTATGATTTAAAATATTTTCATCAATTTTTTTATCATTTGAGACAATTTTTAATAAATTAACCACATCATTGAATCACCCCGCACTCTACAGCCAATGATATTCTTTAAATCATCAATGGTCACGCGACTATCTTAGAATAATCCACGGTCATAATCATACCAAGTCCATCTCTGCACGTAAGCCAAAGATATACAACAAATAAACCAATAATCAACAATCCATCTTTGCACGTAAGCCAAAGATATATAATTCAATAAACAACAGTCCATCTTTACACGTAACCCAAAGATAACTTTCATCACCATATAAGCATGAGGATGATGACAATGATATCATCATTAATCAAACTAAAACAAGGATAAATATTAAAAACTTTAAATTTATCCAAATATTATCAATCACTTAATAAACTCATAATCCAATATTATTAATATTATAATAATATTTTAATCACCTCTAAACTTATAAACAATTTATTTCAATTGTTTACACTTTACTAGATAATGCATTTAATCATACAAAGAATGCCATACTCATATGATTTTATCACCAATGATCAAATCCCTTATCAAAAATCTACATATACCTTATATAGGATTCCCAAGCCATAAAATCCTATTTTCCAATTTTGTTACATTACATAATATATTTAACTCATATACTCATAACTAGTGCATTTTCATGAAAAATACCAAATTAGTCCCAAAAATATTTCTTTTCTGGGATTTAGCAGAATATAGTCCCATAATGAACATATATTTTTCTCGGAATTTTTAAAATTTATTTACTATTTTTCAAAAATCAATTTCTAATTGATTTCTTAAGAAATCAGCTACCTCAAGTTTAACTCCAGAAATTCCCAAATCTTGGCAGGATCTTACATATGTTAACGTGATCTTCCAGTTTAAATTTCATGGTCATCGGAGTTATAGAACTCCGATTATAGCATTTTTTGTTGGAAAAATCTAAATATTGAAATGGTCATAA
This sequence comes from Panax ginseng, assembly GCA_020205605.1. Classification (NCBI taxonomy): domain Eukaryota; kingdom Viridiplantae; phylum Streptophyta; class Magnoliopsida; order Apiales; family Araliaceae; genus Panax; species Panax ginseng. Next base: position 114,627,091 of record CM035133.1, on the reverse strand, counting down.
CTTGCTCATTTTAAGTCGGAATGAGTTCCTTTTTGGACAGGAGGTACTTTATACCATATACTTTCATGTCCCAAAAGGCCAAAATTTTTCTCATTAAATTAAGTGGTGAAGCTTGACCCTTTTAAAATTGTGGCGTGACACTTTTTCATATTTTCTGAGCTTTTTTTCGTACTTTGCTAAAATCAGTCCACACAAAAATTTACAACACCTTTTCCAGTGATTCCACTTGGATAAGTTAGGAAACTCATAGAGCTAACTCTAGGACTTGATCACACTCAAAAATTTGAAATATAATAGGAGATATGGACAATTGAATTTCATGTTCCATTTTCACCAAAATCTAATTTTTAACCCTTTGTGATTTCTAAGAAACTTTCATGTTTTCACATAATAACCAACATAACTCATCATGACAATGACATAATAATTCAATAAAACAAGTTCAAGAATTAAATTATCCAGGAACTAATAACGTCCAAATTGTCAACATGATACTTCTTTGTAGAGTAAAATTCAAGAATGCTCAGAAGAATATTTCCATGAAAAGATACTGGATGAAGCGCAAATATCAAGGATATTCCACTAATTTCATGGAGTATAGAAGTCAAAACTTTAACTAACTGAGTATAATAAAGAATGGAATAATAAAAGAAATCACCATGCATGCGGTACTTCGCATAGACATGTTATTCCAAAAGATTAATAATTAATCGGAACCGGTCAAAGGCGTGTAATTGACCGCATGAGGATATTCTAATGAGAATAATAAAGAATAGAATAACAACGAAATCACCATGTATGCGATTACTTCACATGACAAAGTTATTCCAACATAATAATAAATGATGGAACTGGTCAGCAGAACGCATGCAGACAGGATATTAAATGAGAATAATAAAGAATGGAATAATAGAAGAATTTCACCATGTATGCGGATACAGAGCATATACTGAGTTATTCCAACATAATAATAAGGAATGGAATAACAGAAGAATATCACCATATATACGGTACTTCACATATACAGGTTATTCCAACATAATAATAAGGAATGGAATAACAGAAGTTCTCTTCTTGAATACGAAAGAAATAATACCCCTTACGAGTACAACAAATAATATCCCTTACCTTATAAAGAAGAACTGGATAAAGAAGTAGTGAAGTAAAGAATACTTTTCTTTCTTCTCTCTATAGTTTTCTCTCTAGAGTTTCAGGTGAATTCGTAAGAAATAATGAAGGAATGAGTTTCTATTTATAGAAGAATGGACCTGAATAGTAACCAATCCATGAATGGTCCAGATTGATTTAGTTTTAAACGGGCGGTCCAGATTGGTTTACAATAAAATATAATATATTCTATTTATTGCCTAATAAAACGAATAACTTTATAAAAGTATTCTGTTTTACTAAATTTTTTTTTTACTATGCAAACACTATGTAGGTACTATGCAAATACTATGCATAATAAAATATAATATATTCTAATTATTGTCTAATAAAACGAATAACTTTATAAAAGTATTACATTTTTTATATAAAAAGATTTTACTATTAGCCTAATAAAAGCTAATAACTTTATAAAAGTATTACATTTTATATAAAAAGCTTTTTCTGTTTTATTACATTAATAATACTAATAAAATAAAACTTATATATATAATATAACAATCGACAATAATTGAATCAAATAACATGAGATACTATCACGGCAACCATCATGTAGCAATAATTAAACAAAACCGAGTGTTTTCTCACGTAAGCATCAATAATCAATCTTTGTGTGTGCTACTATGCAACTATGGCGCTTATTCTTCGTGCATTTTTACTCTTGAGTAGTTCAACAAGATAATTCAGTAAAACTTCCATAGTTATTTTCATAAAACTATTTTTGTTGTTTTCTTAATCCGACAATAATTCCGTTGTGGGGTCCACCAATGATTGTGCCGTCGTACGAATATTCCCTGTTAAAACGAATATTCCCTGACCAATCGAATATTATATAGCAACTTGCATACTTTGCAAAATTTATAAATACTACCCACAACTATAACATTATCTCAAATTCACACCATAATATTCAAAAAAATATTTCGAAAAAATTAAATCTTTATTCGTAAAATTTGGGATTTTACAAGTTTGGATACAAATATTACACCATGTTAGTTCCCAGAGGGCACATAATAGATCTAGAAGGGGGGGGGGGGGTTGAATAGATCCTTTTATTTTCAAAAATCTTTTCACATTAGTTGCCAAGAGGTACACAATAGATCTAGAAGGGGGTTGAATAGATCCTTTTAATTTCAAATACTTTTCACTTTTATTTTGTATTGCTAATGAATTGTATATATGACAAACATAAGAATCTTTTCAAGCACACAATGAATAGGTAAAAGATCTCCTTCATTGATATATTCATAATCATACAGACATTGTTCTTAGAGTTAGTTAAGTTGTAAGCAGTTAAAACATACATAGCAGTTATAGCAGTTAGGAACATAATGTAAATGACATAATATAAAAGAGACAAGGGATTTTAAGTGGTTCAGAGACTCAAGCTCCTAATCCACTCTTCTGCTTCCAACTAGCAGGATTTCCACTAAGGAAGGGCAGCACCCTGAATCACTAAGATTCCTTCAAGGCTAGCAGCCTTGGAACTTCAGTTCACTAAGAACTCTTCAAGGCCAGTAGCCTTGGAGCTCCACTAGTTCCCTAGGAACTCTTTAAGCCCAGCAGGCTTGGAACTTCATTTAGTCCCTCTAGACAAGGTCCCCTTAGGCCCTGGCTTGTTGTTGTTGTTGTTGGTGTTGGTGCTGAGCCTCTAAGATGTCTTTAAGCTTGAACATCTTATGTACTTAGCAGCTTGGCGTGGTCCTCTTTGCATTCTGTTTCAAGTCTGGACCACATCTTCTCTAGTGCAGCTGATCTCCTCTTTTTTCTTCTCATCTTCATTTGATGTCAGCTGTGCACCATCACCATCTAGATTTGCTAAGTCTTTGAGCTTTTGGTAGACTTCGTTTGGCACTTAGCAATCCCTGAACCATTCTTGAATGTTTTGCAGACATGATTCTGCTACTGTTCTTTTTTAGCCTTTGGTTCATGGTGATCTGTAGAGTGGCTCTCTTGATCTTCTTTGTACTCTGCCACTTTTCTGAATGCTATCTTCTTGTCCTTTTCAGCTCTCAGCCTAGCTGCCATCTTTAGTGGCATTCTCATCTTTGTTGAGTGAAGCTCTAATCTGTTTAAGTCTTTCTTCAAAGCTGCTTCACTTCACCTATGTAGTCTAACTATCACTGAGACTTGTTCTTGTTGATCTCTGGTGGAACTCATAGCGTCAACGATAGCATTCAAATAACTCAACGATTTTGCAATTTAGCAATCATCAACAACTCTTGATCTTTGAAGCTTTGTTGATTTATACTCCTTCCCAATCTTCCCGTTGGAAAGTAGCCGTTAAAAGCTTTTTGAATTGCTTCGCAGATCTTGAGTTGTTTGATGTAGACTACAGATGTGACATAACATCCCCTTTTCTGACTTTCTGACATTGCAGTCTACTGTTTCACCTACTCTGTCAGAGATGTCACTTTGATGTCTCGGGAAAGTAGTCAACTTTATTTCCTCCTTCTGATTTCTCGATCAGTGGTTGTCCTTTTGCATCGATGCTCTTCAATAAGGTCTGTTCGACCATCAGTTTTCAGATTGAACTGTTGCCAATGCTTCAACCTTCAGACGACCGAACTCTACGATTTTGATGCAAATCTTCTTGGACTTAATCATAGTGTCTAGTTGACACGTAGTGTCTAGTTGACAGGTAGAGTCAACACTACAATCTTGAAGAGTGTTGATTGGATCTTTAATGTAGAACATCTCTTCCTTTTCTTGTACAGTGCTTTAACACTTATGTTTTCTTTGACTGCTCTCAGATACTGATGGCTTGACTCTTTGTTTTGGCCTCCTTCTGAATAGCAAGACACTTCAAATTTGTGGCGTGTCCAGCTCACTTTCTCCTTGTGATCTCCCATTCACTTATCATTAATGGACTGACCCAATGCTTAATCACTTTAGTCTTGTTCCTCAGAGGCTGACCAGTATCTTTGTGTACACTCCATCAGTTCCTTCTTTATTTAGCAAACACTATGATCCTGGTTTCTTTTAAGATCGTCGTCTTCTATTTACTTGACAGCTACTGCACTTGCTGACTTTCCTTAGTCAGTTACTGAAGTCTTCTTCTGATCAACTTGTGGAAGACTTCATCTCGAATGGCTTCACAACTCAATCTGGATGTTGATTGAGTTGGTGCCTAAATCTTTTGTTAGCTTACATGCCATTCGTTGAGTGCTCTCTGGTTTCCTTTAAGTGGGATGTATCTTTGCAGTACCAACCAGAGGCTTCATTTCTTTTGATATTCTGGGAGTGCTCAATTATTGAGAATCGTGTTTGCTCTATGATTCTGCCTTGGCGTTGTGAGCACATCTGTTGAAGTCTCAGTTCTACACTCTACGATTTAGCTTCGGCTGTACAGACACTACGACTCTGAAATCAGATCTTGACACTCTACAATTTTTGTCATTGTGATTGTTGTCTTTATCTGATCTTGCTCGACTACGATCTCTGCCTTTGATACGATTAGTAGACTCTACGACTCTGAGTGTAGTCTACGATTCTTGACTTGGCTTTGACATCAATAGACTCTACGACTCCGAGTGTATTCTACAATTCTTGACTTGGCTTCGGCAGATGCTCAGTCGGCTCGTAGCCAAGCTGTCTCTACGATTCTGCACATGACTTCCTAAACAGACTACGACTCTGAGAAAGTTCTTCTCGACACACAACGATCCTTCCTTGTCTCTCCTGGCAGTCTACGAACTCCGAGATCTACTGTCTTGCAGACTACGATTCTGCCTCAACAGCTCTCGAGTTTTCCTTGACTCTCCTGGTAGACTATGATTTCTGGTGCAGTGCTCGACGATCAGACAAGCCTATCTATTACATCATAAGATCAACCTAACAAGCTTAATCTTTCTATATTTATAGTCCTTGTACATTATTTCTTTTTAAGGACTTTACAAAGCTGTTTTACTTGTGTAGGATCAACCTAACACATTTGATCAATTCATTCTAAGTCCTTGTACATATGTTTCAATTCTCTATCAAAGGACTTTACAGCTTTTCTTAATGCAAGCATACTTGCATATTCATTTATATATATATATATATATATATATATATATCATAATTAAATCATATATAAATGGAAATATCATTCACATACTTATTCTTGACAATCTCCCCCTATTTGATCATGACAAAAAAAATAAGTGCATATGCATGTTATGAATGAATCTTATAAACAGTGAGCAACTGTATTTCTAAAATAGATAATCATGAATGTCATTGATATAATGTGGAATTATACAAGCTTTGACACTCTACATCCTGGATCCAGAACATACCTAACTAGTTAGAGATGTACCTCTTTGGCTCCCTGTGTGTCTTCCAGGATGTCTGTTAATCAGCTACTCATCTGCTTGATCTTCTTGCTCCTGCTCCCCCTGGGATGTTGACTTTATTTCATTTTCGTTTGCTAGCTCCCCCTCAAACTTTGCATTCATGGAATCATCATCCTTTGGCTCCCCCTTAGATGATAACTCTTCTTCTGCTTCTGCTGCTGCTGCTGCTGCTGTCTTCTTCTTCTTCTTCTTCCTCATGGCCTTCTTATCTTTACTTTTTCTGCACTCCTTGCTCTTCCTTGAAGGCATCTTTCTATTCCTCTTTTTCTCCCCCTTTTTGTCATTAATTACTTGAGAGAGCTATTTCATGTTGGACATAAGCTGCTCCATCAGATAAGAGGAGTTACCAACTTCAATCTTGAGTTCTTGTTGGCTTAGCTCAAGTTGCATGGAGAAAGACTGATTCAGGTTGTCAATCTTGTCGGAGAGGACTTGAAGTTGCTCTTCATTTGCCTTTTGTGCTAGTAGAGCTTCTGCCTTCTGATCATGTATGGCCTTCAGATAAATTTGATCTCTCTCTTTGATTCTGAGAGATACATCAGCCATAGTGGCTTCAAGTCTGTCTTGAGCTGAATTATCTCCTGCTGCTTTCAACATCTTTGATTCTTCATTGATTTGAGATATCTTTTCAACTAGCTCATCAGAATTCTTCAATAGCTCATTCTCCATGGAAATTTGGTCATCTGATTGGGCATCCTCTTGTTGAACACCAGATTGGGCTCTACGATTTTCATCTTTGGACAGATTTTCGAAAGCGTTGAGAATCTGAACAATCGTTGAGTACCAATTGCTATTGGAGGATGACGGAATGTCGGGTAACAGTGCTTGGGCAGAGAGAGGCTTCTCATTTTGGACTTGATCATTTTCAATGGTTGAGTGAAGGGACTCTACGATCATCAACTTGGCCATGATTCTTCTGCCATCAGAACCCACTCTATGATCATAGGGGATGTAGTGATTGCCAATATATCGGTAGATTTTGTAGTGAGGCTAGTCTTTGATCATCATGGTTGCAAACTTCTTTACCGTTGGGAAGTTCTGTGACACCAGCTCCAAATTTGAAAACTGAGAGTAGCACCAGTTGAAGTAGCTCTCATCTCTATCAGTATGTGCGTTTAGCCAAGGCATCCACAGAAAGAGCCATTTCATCAGAAGATCTTCAGAATTATACAGTATTGTTGTGCAATCTAACTCCATATTTTTCCAACTGTGAAGCACCTCATCTGTAGTCATTTTTAAAACTCGAAGTTGTTCATTTCCATGACTTATCCATCTTGTTGCTGGTTCAGTTGGTGGTTCATCAAAAACTTTCACCACTATTCTTTTGCTAATTCTTGTTGGAGAGAGAACATGATAGTCTGCTGGTTCCTCTGATTCTTGATTTGCAGAACCAGAATCTTTTCCCATTTCTTCACCTTCTGAACTTGAATCATGTTGACTTCCTTTATCTAATTCAATAGTGAATCCTTCTTGCTGACTTTCATTACTAGTATCTTCTTCAGCATCTTTTCCATTGGATTCAGACTCTTCATTACTAGTCCCACCTTCAGTACTTTTCTCCTTTGATTCAGATTCATCATCACCTGCTTTAATGACTGCAGTAGAGTGATCACTTTTCTTCTTAGGGGCAAATTTAGCAAGTAGTCTGTAGCTCTTTCTTCTCCTTGAGGGTTCAGCTATAGGAGAGTTAGACTATTCTTCCTCTTCAGATTCCGAGGCCCTTTTATCATCAGGCAAACTTCCTTGACGTTCATCATTGGCAGGGGCAAGTCCTCCTTGTTCCGAATCAACATCATTTGACTCATCATCTGGGCTTGTTGGAGCATTTGAATTTGGAGATGCAGTTGGGTCATCTTGTAGCTTTTCTTCATCATTAGAGTGAATGCTCTGAGAGTTAGCCATAAGGCTTGCATATTTTTTTTCATCAGCAGGGTTTGTATTTTCTTTCATGAATCCAGCTTCACTTTCATCGCTGGATTTGTTCTTTGGGGACTCAGTCTTGAGACCATCAGTTCCCTTCTATTCTTCTGACTCTACGTCCTCTTCTTCGTCAGATGTACTTTCTAGGGAAACTGGGGCTGGCCTGTTTACCACCTTAGCTTTCTTTCTGGATGGCCCTTGAATTTATCTATTACTTCTCCTCTTTGTGATCTCTGCAGTTGAGACCTTTTCATCTTCATCCCTGTCTTCTGTGGAGAGACTTCTTGGTAATGACTTAGTTTTCTTCACACCCTTGGATTTCTTCTTTGCTGGTGTGGTCGCTATTGGTATAAATTCACCAAATTTAGAGCTTTCCACCTCTGTCGCTTTCCTCTTCTTCGGAAAGTTCTTTCTGCTGCTCCCAGTTGTTGTTATCCTCCTGTTTTCCTTTGGGTTTTTTCTTCTAGTTCACAAACAGTTGTGGAGACATTACTTTGTGAACATTCAGAGGTTCTCCTTCATCATCCTTGATCTTGCCTCCTAATTTCTTCTTTAGCACAATGCTCAATAGTCTTCCATGGAAAACCTTTGTGAGGGGTTTATTCGTAGACTTCTTCGTCTCAGCCTTTTCCACCCATTTAGAGATTTGATCGAACAAGATAGCTCCAAAGTTTGTTTGCTTCTTCAGAACTATTGCAGACATAATCTTCAGTTATTGATCAAGCACAGTGTCATGTGTAGTGTTCTTGCATAGTATATATTAACCCAATATCTCAGCAAGGAACTCGAATTCTTCTGGAAACTCCTTTTTCTTCATGTCCTTCAGACTAGGGTTTCTTTGGTACCCCATAATTTTCTTCGCATGTTCAGTGTCGATCTCATCAAGGCTTTTCAGTCCTTGGTCAGGAAAGCCTAAGCATTGATTGATATTAGATGATTTCATCTTTAGAGACTGAACTTTGACCTTGGTAGAAAGGGTTCCAAAATTTATGGATGTATTTGAGTAAAACTCCTTAACTAGTTCAGTATATACTCGAGCGCTTGCCTCAAGACATTCTGAGAATCCAGCTTTCTTTACAAGTTCAAGAATGTCTCTGAACTTCTTTTCGTATTTCTTAAACAACTTAGTTCCTAGCTGAATGCCAATGATTACTTGCCAATCTGCCATTTAAAGAGTTCAAATAATATGGGTATTTGATTTAGAGAATCTTTTGAGAGATCAATGAATGTGATTTGGGCAATGCTCTGGAGGGTTAACGGATTCTGGCTTAGAAAAGGATTCTAGGGTTTGAAAATTGGGAGGGAGAAAGGTTCGATAATTTTTGGTAACTGTTTGCAGATTTTGAATGTCTTTATGGCAGTCCCTTCTAACTCTACATGCATTGTGATGTGTCAACTAGCCATTGGTTGCACGATGCCCAGTGATGAACTATAACTCCCCATAACCTTTTCGATTTTATATTCCTTTTAAGAGAATAAGCAATACTGACATGGATTGACCGTTGACCTTTTTGGTTTGTAGAGTATCCTGGTGAGGTAGCTATGGACTCTATGTTTTCCTTTATTGACTCAACGATCATCTTCTGAGAGATGCTGCAGTGGATGGTTTTGGCACTAATCCTCATCTTGAAATTGCATAGCTTGATCACTGATGTACCCCAAACCAGTTTGGGCACTTAAGGTCTGAGGTGCATTTGCATGATGTCTTTCCAAACTGTGTTCGTATTTATCTCCACACTATTTGAGTAATTGAACAAGTATCCAATTCTTCCAAGCTTCTTATGAGCTAGGGTATCCTCTGGTAAGACTGCGATCATCGAGTCTACTTCTACGATCGCTGAGGTTGCTCCACGATCATTGAGTTCTCTTCAATCTTTACTCTATGATCGTTGACTGACTTGGTCCTTGAGATGGATTTTACTAAGCATTCCTTCTGGGTTAAGGTAGCTCAAGAAGGGCCAACCTCTTAGAGTGAACTAAGGGTAAGGTTTGTTCCTGAGGCGCTTTCCTGATGAAAAACCTTTTAGATGTGTTTTGCACTGCTATCTCAATTGACCTTTTCTACTGGGAAGATCCTCTACCACCTTTAGACATTTGCATTGGTTGTAATCGTGGTTTCCTTTTCCTCTTACACTACGATTAGATGTTTGATAGTAGGCTCTCCACGATTTTGAGTTTGGTGGTTGATTGGTTATCAGTAGTACATTTTGAGACGTCCCTACTGACTATGGATCTTCATTTGGTTCATCAACCACAAAGGTTTGGGACTCTGTAACTAGTACATTACTTCATAGTATATCTCTAATGTTTTAAAGATGCTGTTCTGTTAGTAGATCACTGCTCCCCCATAGTTAATACTGTCTTCTCAGAGAGACATAAGTTCTTCTTCTTCATGTGTAGCAGAAGGCAGTCATGCATATCTCATTCTGGCTAAAGTCATCAAATCTTCTTGTGTCATAGAAATGAGTATCTTCAGGGTTGATCATTCTATGATCCTTTGACAGCACTATGAACGTAGTCTTCCTTGACAACTTGTACTTAGAGTTCTGCTCCCGTAATGAGTTCCTCATGTTTGATGCTCGATGATCCTCTGAGGTGAGCTTCCTTGAGGATTCTTTTCTTATGACATGCTTTGCATGATTGAGCATACAAGACCCTTTCCATCTTTGGTTAAGTGGCCTGTTTCCATATAAGGATCAACAGCCATGTGAGCTTCATTTAGATTAGCTCAGCAGATCTTCAAGGGCAGACTTTGACATATAGGAATTTTATCAGAATCATTTCTGAACAGTCTTAAGCCTTCTGCTGGTTAAATCTTTCTTGACTGAAGTCCTTTGCTTCAGCATTCCTTAGTGTGGCCAGATAGACCAGGTACCTGCAGGTTAGTCAACTTTCTATTTTTGGTACCCATGGTTAAATGGGTCCTGCTAGGTCAGTTTTTAAAATCCCTGTTCCTCATATACTTGAAATTTCATCATATTGATCACCAACAATCATATTCATGCATGTATCCAATTTAGATATGACATTTTTAGGATGCATGATGATGAGTGTGTGTAAGATTAATCTGTTAGTTCCCAGTAGGCACAATAGATCTAGAAGGGGGGGGGGGGTTGAATAGATCCTTTTTAATTTCAAATACTTTTCTAGTTTATTTTGCATTGCTAATAATTTAGCATATGACAAACATAAGAATCTTTTCAAGCACAGCGGAATAAGTAAAAGATCCCCTTCATTGATATAATCATAATTATACATATATTGTTCATAGAGTTAGTTCAGTGGTAAGTAGTTAAAACATACATAGCAGTTATAACAGTTAATGTTCATAATGTAAATGACATAAAGTAAAAGACACAAGGGGTTTTAAGTGGTTCAGAGACTCAAGCTCTAATCCACTCTTCTCGCTTTCAACTAGCGAGATTTCCATTAAGGAAGGCGGCACCACAGAATCACTAAGATTCCTTCAAGGTCGGCGTGACCTTGGGACTTGATTCACTAAGAACTCTTCAAGGCCAGTGACCTTGGAACTTTTCTAGTTCCTAGGAACTCTTCAAGCCAATGAGCTTGGAAACTCATTTAGTCCCCTCAGGACAAGGACCCTCAGAATACTGGCTTCATCTTGTTGTTGTTGTTGTTGTCATTGGTCTTTGGTTTGCTAAGATGTCATTAACCTCTGAACATCTTTTGTAATTAGCATCTTGGTGTGGTCCTCTTTGCATTCTGCTTTAAGTCTGGACCACATCTTCTTTGGTGCAACTGATCTTCATTCTTTTCTGCTTAACCTTATCTAGTATCAGCTTTGCACCATCACCATCTGGGTTGGCTAAGTCTCTGTACTTTTAGTAGACTTTGCCTGGCACTTAGCAATCCCTGAACCCTTCTTGAATACTTTGCAGATATGGTTCTGCACTTGCTTAGTTTTAGCTTTCGGTTCATGGTGATTCGAAGAGTGGCTCTCTTGATCTTCTTTGTACTCAGCCACTTTTCTGAATGCTATCTATTTGGCCTTCTCGACTCTCAGCTTGGCTGCCATCTTTAATGGCATTCTCATCTTTGTTGAGTGAAGCTTTGATCTGTTTGAGTTCTTCTTCAAAGCTGCTTCACTTCCACCTTGGTAGTCTCACTGTCACTGAGACTTGTTCTGTTTATCTTTGGTGGAACTCGTAGAGTCAACTATAGCATTCACCAACTCAACGATTTTTCAACTTTACAACTCTCAACAACTCTTGATCTTTGAAGCTCTGTTGATTTATACTACTTCCCAATCTTCTTTCCGTTGGAAAGTAGCCGTTGAAAGCTATTCAAATTGCTTCACAGATCTCGAGTTATTTGGTGCAGACTGCAGATGTGATATAACATCTTTTTACGACTTTCTGTCCTTGCTGCGATCTCTTTATTTCACCAACCCTGTCAGATATGTCACTTTGATGTCTTGGGCAGGTTAATGACATTATTTCACCCTTCTGATTTCTCGATCAGAGGTTGTCCTTGCATCGATGTTCTCAATAAGCTCTTGTCCGAATATTACTTTTTGATTGAGCGGGTTGCCAATGCTTGGTCTTGATTTATTCGAACTCTGCGTTTCTGATGCATGTCTTCATGGACCTGATCGTAGTGTTTTTGTTGACTTGTAGAAACAATACTACGATCTTGAGGAGTGTTCACTTGATCTTTAGTGTAGAACACTTTTTCCTCTTTTTAGTGCAGTGCTTCATTACTTCTGTTTGCCTCATCTATTCTCAAATACTGATGGCTTGATTCCTTGCTCTGGCCTCTTCTGAATAACAAGACACTTCAGATTTCTGGCGTGTCCAGCTCGCTTTCTCCTTGTGATCTCCCATTCACTTATCATCAATGGACTGACCCAATGCTTAATCACTTTAGCCTTGTTCTTCAGAGGCTGACCAGTATCTCAGTGTGTACTACATTAGTTCCTTTTTCGTTTAGCAAACACTACGATCTTGGTTTCTTCCAAGATCGTTGTCATCTTTCTACTTGACAGCTACTGCATATGCTGACTTCCCTTAGTCATCTACTGAAGTCTTCTTATGATTATCTTGTGGAAGACTTCATCTCGAATGGCTTCATCAATCTTGATGTTGATTGGGTTGGTGCTTAGGTCTTCTGTTAGCTTGCATGCCATTCGTTGAGTGCACTCTGGTTTCTTTCAGGTGGGACGTATTTATGAAGTGTCAACCAGAGGCTTCATTCCTTTGGATATCCTGGGAGTGCTCATTCATTGAGACTTGTATTTGCTCTACGATTCTGCCTTGGCATTGTGAGCACATCTGTTGAGGTCTTAGTTTTGCACTCTACGATTCAGCTTTGGCTGTGCAGACACTACGACTTTGAGATCAGATCTTGACACTCTACAATTTCTATCGTTGTGTTTGTTGTCTTCATCTGATCATGCTCGACTACGATCTCTGCCTTTGATACGATTAGTAGACTCTGCGATTCTGAGTGTAGTCTATGATCCCTTACTTGACTGAGTAGATTCTATGACTCCGAGTGTAGTCTACAATCCTTTACTTGTTTTTTGGCGAGATGCTCGGTCGGCTCGTAGGTAAATTTGTCTTTACGATTCTAAACATGACTTCCTCGGTGAGACTACGGTCACGAGGAAGTTCTCCTCGACACACACTACAATCCTTCCTCGTCTCTCTGGAAGTCTACGAACTCAGAGATCAACTATCTTACAGACTACGATTACGCCTCGATAGCTCTCGAGTTTTCCTTGATTCTCTGGCGGACTACGATTTACAGTGGAGTGCTCGGCGATCGAGACAAATCTATCTATTACAACATAAGATCAACCTAACATGTTTGATATTTCTATATTTATAGTCCTTGTACATCATTTCATTTTAAGGACTTTACAAAGTTTATTTTTGCTTGTGTAGGATTAACCTTACACATTTGATCAATTCATTCTAAGTCCTTGTACATATGTTTCTATTATCTATCAAAGGACTTTCTGACTTTTCTTTTCTTAATGCATAGCATACTTATATATTCATTCATATATCATAATCAAATCATATGTAAATAGGAATATCATTCACATGCTTATTCCTGACAATCTCCCCCTATTTGATTATGACAAAAACAATAAGTGCATATGCATGTTATGAATGAATCTTATATACAATGAGCAGCTGTATTTCTAAAATAGATAATTATGAATGTCATTTATAAAGATGTGGAATGAATTTAATACACTGACATTTTACATCCTGGATCCAGAACATACTTAACTAGTTAGAGATGTACCTCTTTTGCTCCATGATTGTTTCCAGAATGTCTGTTGATCAGCTACTCATCTGTTGATTCCTTTGCTCCTGCTCCCCCTGGGGTGTGGAGCTATTCCTTTCTTCTTTTCCTGGTTCAGGCTCCTTGCTCCCCCTCAGCCTTAGGATCCCCCTCACCTGATGAACCATCTCTTTCTTCTGCTT